>JAMPIV010003507.1:0-607500 GCA_024509875.1 Oreohelix idahoensis
TAGCTTTAGAGTTGGAAAAATTGAAATTGACGAGCATGAGTAATGGTAATGATTCAAACAAGGGTTCATCTTCTGGTAAGGCTAATAATGATACTTTTAAGATTAAGTTACCAACATTTAGTCCTTCCAGTGATGACATAATGTTCTATCTGGACAGATTTGAACAAGCATGTACAGCTCATAACATAGACAAAGCAAAATATGTTTATCAGTTATCAGGGATACTGACAGGTAAAGCTCTAAGTATATTAAATATGGTGGATGAACCTGACAAGAACAATTATGAGGTTGTCAGGGCCGCTTTGTTAAAGAAATATCAGCTTAACGAAGACGGCTATCGTCTACAATTTAAAAACATGTTACCTGAAAATGGAGTTGAATTCTCCGAGTTTATTGCAAGAATACGCATTACTTTCTCACGATGGGTTGAACTATCTAAGACGGAAAAAACTTATGAAGGACTTATGGACTTAATACTTAGAGACAAAGTCATGTCGTCTGTCAATGAGTCTTTCCTTGCTTTCCTTCATGAACGTAAACCTAAAACAATAAAAGAAATGGAAGATTTCTGTTGCCAATACGTAACTGCGCACCCACACATAACCATGGGTAACTCTAAGGTGAAAGAAGGTTTACCAGTTGCTTCGGCAGCTCCGTATGGTCAAAACTTTGCTCGTAGATCCCAACAAAATTTTGATAGAAAGGGCAGCGGTAATTTCTGTCAAAATCATGGAAACCAATTTCATGGTGATTCTTCTTCGAAGAATTGGAGACAACCTGATAGTGGTCGTTACTATCACCCTAATAATTATAAGCATTTCAAAAGAGGATATGGTAATAGAGGTTATTCCTGCCGAAGACCTCAGAACCAAACAAATAGATGTTCGCATCAATGTGAACATGATAGTAATCGTGGAAACTGGAATTCGAACCAGGATAACAATTACAATAGAGACAATAATAACTGCAGAGATAATAATAACTCTGATAACTTCAGAGGTAATAATAGTCGGGGTAGATCTCAACACAAAAAAAAGAGATATCAGCAGGCTAATGCTGTACAACAGGAAACTGAGGGAGCCTGTAATCATGTTGTTGATAGTAAAAACTTTGACGCTGTCACTAGTTCTGCTTTTGACTTTGAGAGAGCAAACAAATGCCCCCAATGCAGTACTTTATTCGAACCGGGTACCATAACTACTTTGAGTTGTGGTCACCCACTTCCCGCTCTTCCTGCTGCTGTTGCGCATGACGGGAGGGGTTCTTTAATTCTACATAAGGGTCTTGTTAATGATACTCCGGTCTCACTACTTTTCGATTCCGGATGCACCACTATTGGTGTTAGACAATCGCTTGTAGATCCATCTTGTGCTACAGGAAGGGTTATTAAATGTGTCACATTTGGCGGCACTCTAGAAAAATATCCTACTGCTGTAATTCGCATTGCCACTCCTTTCTTTACTGGAGATGTGCATGCTTGTCTCTTACCTAATCCTATTGCGGACCTTATTATTGGTCGTATTCACGGAGTTAGGGAGTGTACCCCACAGCAGATTGCTGCTTGGGAAGATAATAACATGCAAGCTACAAATGCAGTAGTTACAAGAGCACAAGCTCTACAAACACCCGAAACTTCACTGAATAGTGATAATGAAGTTGATAGCCAAGATAGTCACTTAGTAATCACTCGTGACTCTTTCATAAAATTGCAAGAAGAAGATCCTTCTTTAAAAAAATTCTTCGTTCTTGCGAAGAAAGGTGATCCGAATCAGGATACAAATAGAAAATCTTGGATTGCAATGAGAAACGGCGTACTTGTACGTATGGTACAAGATTCGACTACGTCGGCACATTCGCAAATTCTTGTTCCCAAGAGCATGAGAGTCCAAATATTACAACATGCTCATGACTCGCAATGTGCTGGACATATGGGTTTTGCCCGTACGAAGTCGAGAGTCCTTGCGGCTTTCTTTTGGCCTTTTGTCAATAAGGACATTCGTATTTACTGCCGATCATGCAAGGTATGTCAGGAGGTCAAATCTAGAGGACCACGACATGCTGCGCCTATCCAGGCTGCTGACATTCCTATTCGGCCGTTTCAGAAAATGGCCATAGATATTATTGGCCCTTTTAAGGTCAAGTCGGCCAGAGGACATCAGTTTATCCTTACATGTGTCGATATGTGCACACGTTGGCCAGAGGCTATTCCTCTTAAGAGCATATCTACTACAGATATCGCAGATGCTCTTTGGTTGATATTTTCTCGCTTGGGGTTCCCCAGAGAAATATTGTCAGACCATGGCACTCAACTCATATCTGACACTATGTCACAGGTAATGTCTACCTTACATATTGAACGATCTCTCAGTAGTATCTACCATCCTATGTCTAATGGGTTAGTTGAGCGTCTGAATAGAACGCTCAAGACTTTGCTTGGTAAGATAACTGAAGATCATCCTCAAGATTGGGACAGGGTTTTACCCGCGGCTCTCTTTGCCTATAGAGAAGTCCCTAATGAACACACAGGATTTTCTCCCTTCGAACTTGTCTTTGGCGCGCGTCCACGCGGCCCTATGTCTTTATTACACGATCTCATCACTGCCGATGATATTAGCGATGAAACTCAATCCTCATATGAGTATGTCATTGCTCTTAGACAAAAGATCATTGAGGCATGTAAGCTAGCAACTGCTTCATCAGAAATTGCTAAAGAGAAGGCAAGGCAGTTTGCTAACAAGAATAGATGTCTACGACAACTTTGTCCAGGTGACAAAGCATTCGTCCTACTCCCCAGTAGGGAAAATAGACTTCTTATTGCATGGAAAGGTCCGTATGCAATAGTCTCTCGGATTTCCGATGTTGACTATGTGGTCGATATTGATGGAAAGCATAAAACTTTCCACATAAACATGCTTTCGGAATTTCACGAACGTCCGGACTATTTGCTGCCTATTTTCCAGGCAACGGATGATGCTCCTGCACCTCACGGTCATTATTCATCCCTGTCTGTCATTCAGGATGAGGAAGCTACCTTCTCTGATGTCAACCTTCCCCTTCCAGTGGTTCCATTACATTCCACGGAATCTTGGAAAAACGTTTCTGTTTCTCCTAATCTTTCTGGTGACGAACATCGACAAGTCTCGTCGATGTTACAAACATTTCAGGATGTTCTCACTGACATTCCTGGACACACAGATGTCATAGAACATGACATAATTCTTACCGACAATAATCCAATTAGGGTTAGGCCGTATCCTATTCCTATACACTTTCAGTCGCAAGTGGAAAAGGAATTGGATGAAATGATTCAATTAAATATAATTGAACCATCGACTTCACCATATTCTTCTTCCATGGTTATTGTCCGGAAGAAGGATAAGAACATACGAATTTGCGTTGATTATCGCAAATTGAATCAGGTCACAAAGTTCGACGCTGAACCGATGCCTTTGTTAGAAGATCTACTGATTAGACTTTCTAATTCTAGATTCTTCACTAAACTTGACTTGTCTAAAGGTTATTGGCAAGTGCCTTTAGCAGAGCATGCCAAACCTCTTACTGCTTTTTCTACACCTAGGGGTCTATTTCAATGGAATGTTATGCCTTTTGGTCTCATGAACGCCCCTGCCACTTTCGTTCGCATGATGCGTCGAATTCTGTCACATCGTTCGGATGTCATCGCATACTTAGATGACATCTGTCTCTTCAGTGATACCTGGGAAGATCACTATTTAGGGTTATATGACTTACTGTCCACTCTACGTGAGAATAATTTGACAGCAAAACCTTCTAAAGCTTTTGTTGGTTTTGGTGAAATCTCTTTCCTGGGTCATCGTGTTGGTCATGGTCTCTTGAAGACAGAAGACCACAATACTTCCAAAATACTGAACATCTCTGTTCCTAAAACGAAGAAACAAGTTAGGAGTCTCTTAGGTTTAATTCAATTTTATGGGAGATTTATTCCAAATTTATCTTCGATCATGGCACCTCTCTCAACATTGTTGAAGAAAGGTTCGCCTAATCTGGTCCGTTGGTCTGAAGAATGCCAATCTTCACTAGACCAAATCAAGAATATATTTTCTTCTCCTCCCATCTTAAGATTACCTACTCTTGATAGGACTTTTGTTCTTCGGAGTGATGCTTCATCCACTGGGATTGGAGCAGCACTGATGCAAGAATATGCAAATACTCTGCATCCTGTTATGTACATTTCTAGAAAACTAAATGCGGCAGAGAGGAACTACTCGGTTTTAGACCGTGAGTTGTTAGCGATGGTTTGGTCAATTCTAAAGCTACAAAGATTCCTCCTGGGCGCACATTTCATTCTAGAGACTGATCAGAAAGCTCTTACAGCTATTCAGACTAAGAATTTGAAGAGTTCGAGATCCACTCGATATGCTATAGCTCTTCAACCTTTTCACTTCACGGTACGAGCTATCCGTGGTGCGGATAATGTGATGGCTGACATTTTGTCTAGATGCCCACATGACTCCAACTAATACTTCTGTCCTATATTTCCATATATTACAGAGTCATAACACACCTATATTTCTACAATAGATTAGCACATCTGTACTTACTTTATATGTACACACTATCGTGCTTTGTTGTCATCTTCTTCTGTTCGTTTTTTAAGATGATAGAGGAGGACTGAGTAGTTAATATAAGGGCCGTTAGTTTACTAAACAGCCACAATTATTAATAATGTATTGTACCTTATGAAGCATATTAGTTATTAATTAGCATTATATTGCTTGTACTTTCTCAGAATGTCATTGTTGAGCTGAGGACTTACCTTACGAGTTCTAGATTGTGTACTTACCCTCGGAATACCAGAGCATATGTCCTGGATCGTCATGTAGTTTAACTTTACTATGTACTTATGTCATTACATGTCAAAGAATGTACTATTTAAATTTTCCTATCAGATTTGTACATCCATTTTTAAAGACAATATTAGAGTATGCTGTTTAATGATGATTATAGTAACTTGCATACGTATATTGTGTTTACATGCTAACGTGATGTGTGTTGGTGACACCTCCCCGATGTGAATATTTTTTGAGACATATTTATTTTTCTGTTGAGGTATATCCTCACCAGACACTCTATAATTAGCCTATTGTTTGGCAATTTAATTAATTATCAGCGCATAATTCGTGCGTTTTGAGCCGCTTATCGCTTGCTCTTTGATATTGAAAAAAAAAATATGTTCCACATTTTTTTTTATCGGGAGGAGGTGGTGATATGTTGCGTGATAAATTCTCGCAACATCGTTTTATTTCAATATCTGTTTTATAACGCAAGGGCAACAACTGCTTGAAATCTATAGTCACTTTTCTCGGTAAGCATTTGTCTTCTCGCATTAGTATCGAATGCAGTTAACTTTTGAGCTGTGGTCATTTTTGCGCTGGACTGCGCATGACTTGTCTTGTTGTTTGGTCGATCGGTTTCCGCCCACCACTAGTGGGAGTGAGCGATTTGGAATGGCGAAAGAGATGCCTCGTTGAAGAGGGGATCTCCGCTTTTTTTGTTCTGTCAGGGATGTGTAGTCCTCTTATGGATATTTCGTTTATTCGAGATAATACCTCTAGTGTTTCCCACATGTCGGGAGGCGTGATATTTCTGTGTATTTCATGAAAGCAAGGTAAATTGACTTTTTCATTAACTCTATCGATTTTGGGTCGTGAGCGATTTCGATTCATAGCCTGTCTTCGAAAGTCGTCGTCACGAGATGTTTTTTCCCAGCTCACATGTCGCTGCATTGTACTGCATCGGTTGATGCATGTACCAAGGACCATTACTTGCTACTTTGTTAAATGAACTAGGTTTAGAAAACCTTTATTATCTAGAGGATATTTTTGAGGACATTATTTATACTTCGGCAGACGTGTCTGTCTTGCTGAAGTCAAACTAAGGAGAGTGAACTGATCTCATACATCTGGTTATCTCCTGGCTGTTATAGAAAAGGATGGAGTTTTCCACCTGACTACATTTACAGCACTATGAAATATAACATGCATCTGACTCATCATTGTAATGCTGTCTACCGTTTATTGCTGTATTGAATGTTGCTGTGATAATGACTGTTTGATGTGCCTACACATTTGCGTAACCATTTTGTCACTGTGGCGTCCACAATAAATAATGAAGAAAAACGTCAACGGCTGTTTCAAGACTCATTGACTTTATACGTCGTGAGTTTACTGACGTCCTATGTGGATTGCCCTGTTATTGTTGCATGAACATTGTTTTGACTGAACACATCTACACACTACACAAAACCAGACATGCGGATGCCATCCATCATCATATGGCATCACGCATCAGCAAGGTATTGCTGTATTGAGGCCACCACTGTAATAGTGTGTGTAGCTGTGTCTATATATATATATAAGATTATAGTGCAACAAGTTGGTGCCAGATGAACAATTGGATAATGTTGTATTCCTTGAAGATATCATCAAACGTTGGACATCCTCATATAGAATTAAGATGGGCTATATTATGATGCGCTGTAGAGGCAACAGCCATAGTCGGGCTTAAGCGGGCCGAACATGGTGTGTGGTAGGGTGTAGAAGACAAGTCAATGGAACGCGAATGCGTGTAGTTCCTAATATATTTACAATGATGATCACACACACCAAAAGTACATATAATATTCAAGAAATGTTGAAACGGCTGTGGTACAGGTGTTTACGATTTATTACTCCACAGTAACAAGGACATCACTGATACACTGTCAATAGGACACGGTTTAAGCACATCATGTAAATCACAATAGTTCACTACATCCAATAGATCAATGACTCTTCTAAGTAAAGTACAGGCATCGCAGTGCTAATAATATCTCAATGGCTCCTCTAAGCAAACTGCAGACATCGCAGTGCTAATAATATCTCAATGGCTCCTCTAAGCAAACTGCAGGCATCGCAGTGCTAATAATATCTCAATGTTCTCTTTACCTTCTTTGATAACAATAGGAATGCGCCGATATAAGTCCCTGGCGTCAAATAATATAAATGTTCTATTTACCTTCTCTGAAAACATCAGGAATAAGCCACATAAATATAAGCCATCAATCCTCGGCTTTAGAAATATATATCAGGGGAACCTCCAACAATTTAATCTCACAAAACTATCTTCCCCGTACACACAGTCAGAAAAAACATGGTGAAGCTCCTTCACGGCCAAAAACCCAGGGACGACTGCCACGGGATTACCGTAACTCAGTCCCGCTCAACAATCACGCAGGCGCGGATAATACGCGAAACGTGAGTGGAGTTCATACGAGAACCTTCTGGAAAGGTCTCGAACCTATTCGAGAAAAAATGTCGATCAATTAATTTTAAACGTGCAAGTAATAAATCAAGTGAGGTAACAACAAAATCTGACCTGACAATCAAAAATATTAATGTTTGAATCCCCTTGCTTAAAAAACTGACTTTAACAGTCTACCACCCCCCCCCCCCCCCCCCCCCCCCCCCCCGGAGGAAAAAATGATAACATCATTTTTAAAAAAAAACATACATCAAATAGAAATATAATGAGGTCGGTAGCATACAAATATCTACACTGTAGTATACCCTATATAAAGTCATATAAAAAATGAACAAAAGAGGGATATGAGTAAGTGTAACGTACAAAAGAAACGAAGTATGGACAGATAACAGGATAAGCCTACGAAAAATATCAACTTCAAAGAGGTATGAAGTATAAGTACGCCATGACATCATAAGAGAAAAGGGAAAAGTAAAACGTGAACAAAGACCAGATGGAATACTAAAGGAAAAAGAAAAAAAATGAAGGGAAGCAATGCCCTGAGAATAAAGAAAGCAGAAATATGTCATGGTAAGCAATTACATGAAACAATGCATAGTACAAATGAAAACCACCGTAATACAACAGCATACATGATAACTAAATTCTCTAAAAAAAAATAATTTCCTGAGCATGATAATCCCAGACAATCATGGTTATTACTGACGCACAATCAAGCGTCGGGTGAGGAAAAGTACCTCACTACTTCAGAAAACATCTTTTCTCAAAGCATCAATATTGTATAAATAGGTGCTCCCACTAGCACACAATGAAGCGCTGGGCACAAAAGCATTACAATGTCAGAAAAATTTACTTTCTCTCATGACTTCATGTATCTCAAAAAAAAAGGATTACAATATCGATATGTCTCGCAATGATAAGTTATGTAAAATAATGGTATCATTACAATATTATATTTTTAACACCGTAAAACACAGTAATATATTAACACTATAGTAAAGAAGTTATACCATATCATAATACAATATCTTCTAATATAATATCCTATACTAATGTGCAATGTTGTTAACTATCTCAAACAAGTACAAATCAGAGATGAGTTCCGAAGTCTCAGACCATTCTGTAAGCAATAAGGCACAGAAGACATCTAAAGTAGCGTCAAATGCCGAAAGAAAAGCTGGAACAGTTTTGATAAATCTGGTAAACGGTTGAGACTCTTAAAATAACAGCGCTGACTCTCATGGAACATCATACGCTGTGAAAAAATACAAATGAACATCTCTGTTTGATAACCGTAAGATTTTATAATATATTAAAGTTAATGTTAATCTTTAGCTATCAAATGTGGCCGTGCAAACTTCCGGCCCCTGTATGGTTATAATCAAACCTTCCTCCGTTACACAATAAAAGGTAACAGAGAAATTAGTACAGACTAAACCAGAATCCTAAATTAACCAGGGTCATAAAAGTATCTGAGAAAAATAGCAGCATGTAATATATGTAAAGAAAAGTCGTGAGTATACCCATGATACCCACGTCAAAAGGCAAATCTAGAGGATGGTAATGACGACTAAGAGCGTCATGATGGCTGACAATCCGCGATTTTGCGCAAGACAAAGGAAATGCAGTTGATAAATGCGTACATCCTAAAGGCTGAACTGACGTCAAAGCCTGTGTACTGGGCAAAGAGAGACACAAGAAGCATACAATAAAGATGCAAAAACAGACATTGGTAAACTTGGACCTAAGTCGAAGTTTAAAAGGAAAGCAGTAAGTACGAAAAAGGTCGTAAAAGACGCATATACTGAGCTAACCGGCCCTGCAAGAAAAGTAAAGATACTCATAAGGTATAGATATGTACTAACAATTAAGTTCTTACAGGTAGCAAGGAAAACACTCGCCATTGCAGTAAAGAAGTTGCCATCAACGTGACTGGATATAGACTCAGTCGTAGCACTAAAGTTAGTGTCTGTGTCAGACAAAATTTAAGGATCTTCTTCTTCAATAGTAGTTAAAGAAGAGTGATAATAACTGTTAAAGTATATATATATATATATATATATATATATATATATATATATATATATATATATATATATATATATATATATATATATATATATATATATATTGAGAGTTCCTTCCAACTTGTAATGACTAACCTACCACTGATACTGTCCAATTCGTAATACTGGTACAGTCCCGATTGTTGATATTACTTCGCTAACTGTTATTGTCCAACTGTTGTTGTTCCGAGCTATGTATAATAGAATACGCCACGCCCACACAGGGCTATTTATCATAAAGGTATATGTGCTACCATTTTCTTGTCACGATGTGTAGAATGTTGCAAGTGGGTGCGTGTTAGGGTAGACACTCACGCCACAGGCACATAATAAGAATCATGGAATTTGGTAAACGCCTGGTGACATTTAATGAACATTTATTAAGTCACGACATAATCACGTTTACATTCATGTACAGTTTAGATCACAGCACGAACACATTGAACAATAATCTCAGAGCTATAAGACTGCACACAACAGTTAACATAAATTATGGCCTAAAGTCCTCACGACTCACTTCTGCGCTATAAGACTGCACACAGCAGTTAACATAATATCATGGCCTAAAGTCCTCACGACTCACTTCTGCGCTATAAGACTGCACACAGCAGTTAACATAATATCATGGCCTAAAGTCCTCACGACTCACTTCTGCGCTATAAGACTGCACACAGCAGTTAACATAAATTATGGCCTAAAGTCCTCACGACTCACTTCTGCGCTATAAGACTGCACACAGCAGTTAACATAATATCATGGCCTAAAGTCCTCACGACTCACTTCTGCGCTATAAGACTGCACACAGCAGTTAACACAAATTATGGCCTAAAGTCCTCACGACTCACTTCTGCGCTATAAGACTGCACACAGCAGTTAACAAAAATTATGGCCTAAAGTCCTCATTACTCACCTCTTCGCTATAATGATATAATGAATCGTACTAGCAATTTCTTACAAGAATGCAGACCCGGCAGTTTGCAATAATCTCGCCTTCACTCATCTCAGCGCGACTATATGACAATGTAAGTTAATGGATCCTTACATCTCAAAATACTTACAATACTGCACACCCGGCAGCTTGCAATAACCTCACCTATCATCATGTCTTCACATCTCAAAATTATCCTCTCTCAGGAAATAATGGCCTACACAAATAATGGCCTCTTATCTTTAGCACTGAGCAGGCATACTATCGAAAAATACACAGTGGGGCCGACTACTTCGGTCGATGCCCAAAAAAAAGACTCCTCTTTTAGGGATCACAAATCTCCCGCCCAAACAGTCACGGGGCTCGGCTGTTTTTGAACACAGCTCTTAATACATGCAGCATAGCCGCGAGCTAAACACCGCTCACACAACTCAGGGATAAATTCCTCACAAGCGTAGCTCAACGCTGTGAGTAACGGTCATACGCTCTGTTCTTAATATAAACATTCTATCATAAATCTAAATAAGGCTCATAGCTAAACAAGGACTCAAGCAACGTAACTTAAAATCTACCTTGTCCAAAAAACATATTCAGGATTATTGCCCTTTCATAGGATCAATTCGCAACAGTTTCCCACACACCCGGGGGGAAAAAATGATTCTATCATTTTTTTGAAAATTAACTCCCAAAACGAAAAAATTTAAAAGATAATGAAGTTCTAACATATGTTTTACAAAATTCATCTTATGATAAGTAAGAAATAGTATATCTACAAAATATTAGCAGTAAATGTAAAGTAAATAACAATCATCCAACGTAATCAAGTAAGAATACTAAAATTATTCTATTAGAAAACCAAGCTAAGTATCTCAAAATTAATCTATTACAGAACTAAGTTAAGCATATACAATAATACTCAAACAAGCAACAAAAAATAGTAATAGAAATGACAATAACAAGCAAATGAAGTATAATTCGAAAAGAAGTAACATATGAAATCATCATATGAAAAACAACAAATAATATCACAATGTCAAATCATGTAAAGCAAATACAACTATCAGGACCAATTACCTGATCTAAAGTTACATCATTACTTGAACAATACAAAGAATGAAAGTCTAAGTAGCGTAACAAGAAAAAGTATACACGAAGCATAAAGTGAGACAAAGATGAAACACGGAAGTATAAACAACATATCAGATCACGCTGAAAAGACAACAGAAAAGATGTAAAGGGATGACGACTAGTCAACAAAGACAGATGAAAAGTAAAGATGCACATGTAGAAAACAAAAAAAGTAACGATACATTATCATAACTATCTAAACTAAACACCATATTGTCTAAATTAATACAATCATAATCACAAATTACAACACAAAATGACAAAGTATATCTATACTAACAACACAAAGTAAAAAACTTATGACAAAAAGAATAATAAGTAATGTAACCAAATTATAAAAGTTATACATAACTAATAATAAATTATACAAGATATCACATAAACAAAAATAAAACGCTATCAAAAGCTTTGCACTGACATAAAGTCACGCGCTAAATACAGAAAAATACATCAAACATCAAAAAACAATTTCAAGGAACTAATGTCACTACACATTACTAACTATAATATACAGACTAGCATTGACGCAGAAAAAATATTACAATGTTCGAAAAAATACATTTTTCAAAAAAAAAATACAAAAAAGTTTCGTAGCACTAAGTTGCATAAAAAAATATTTCATTTACAACCAATTCAAAGCTATAATAAATAAACTAACAATGAAATCGACTTTAAGAAAATGAAGGACATATGAACAATCTATCTCTAAACAGACACACATTAACAAATGTAAGGTTTTTTCAAAAAAATATACCTCACATAAAAGACATGAGAAAAAATTCAAGTGCTCATGAATTATCTAAAAGTAATTATTGCACCATTACAACTAATGAGTTTGGGCATAGGGCTGGCAAACTCAACATGTACAAAAAGGTATCCTAACAAAACTGCTACAAAAACAAAACAAACAACTGCAAGTTCAACAATGGAATATAAGTAACAATAGAAACAAAAAATCATGGCAATCAAATGATGCATTAAATATTTTAACGAAATTTCATGTTATTGCAAATCAAGAACATATCATTTACTATACTAACAAATACAAAAGAAAATATTTACTGTTTTAATAAAAAAAAAACAGATGCAAATATCTCGCTTTCCTGTCAACATATCCTGACCCTGAGCAAGTAAAACATCAGATGCTTAGTGAGACGCTGAAAAGGTTACGCTTGATCGAACATACGGACGCAAAGTTGACCTACTTTTCTCACCGCTAATATGTCACAGGAGCCTTGACTGTTATCGTAAAGTCGCTTCTGTCAAAATATATGAATGAAATTTTCCATTTTAATGAATGGCGAAATCTAATGAGAAAACACGTAGAAGTCAAAATGACAATTACCCAGCACTCTTGTCCGTGTAAAGTAATGGTCTTTTCACAATGCCATCAGCTCTTCCCCCCTTAACATGTAGAGATCACAGAAGACTAGGGGACAACTTGACCGCAACCCTATGTCATCACTGCCGTAGGCTGAAACAAAATGTTACATTTACAACACCGAGACACTCTCTCGCAATCAACAACACTATCAGCAATAGTATTTGAAACACCACTGTTATTGTTACCTTGTTTATCTCTATTACAACTGACTCTGGGCTCATGTTGAGCAAAGTTAGCATACTTGCGCTTATTATTTGTTACATGATGAAAATATTTATTACTACAGTTGCTTTGTTTACAAACAATGACTCTAGTCTTTTGCTGAGCCAAGTTACTCTGGTGATGTAGAGCAACATGTTGAGAGCTATTATCTCTCTTTGTATTATAGTTAATTCCTCTATTATGAGAAATGTTATGTCTATAACCCAAGGTAGCATTGTTGTTGTTAATATATCTTCTTTGACAAAATTGTCCACTAGACAGGACTTGCTTTCCAGTAGCAAAATCATCACTAGATTGATAGTTTTTCTTACAGTTATTTCTACTATAACTTACAGAATTTTTCGGATCAAAATGTTAAAATCCGATAAATTGTTTACAATTCATTGGAGAATCAAAATTACCACTTGATAAACTCCCTTGGTACTGTCTAAGCTTGTGATTATATCTCTAACCATAACTGTTCTCCTTTTCACCTATGGGAATATGTTTACCAATCCCGTCAAACTGGCTGTGCTGAGTTTGACAAGTAACTGGACCCTTAGAATGTTTATTTTCCTGCCCATAATGGGTTTCATTCCTGGAAAAAGTAGTACTATGTTTATTCCCTGTTACAAGTTTATCAGAATCTGTATTAGCCTTTATTAGTTCCATTATATGTACAAACCACATAAATGCACATCTGATATTGTCACCCATTTTTCAAGTATACGATGATTTGTGCCAACCTGTTCAAATGACTGTAATCGTGATGTCGAAGTGTACGTCCATTAATAAATGTATGAAACGTCATCAGTGGTCTGCCCTTTATTGACTTCTGCTTGTGATTGAGTGAGTGACTTGTCAACTTATCAGAACTATACACCCATTCGCGTAAAGTACATCTACATTCTCACTCTATGTACACACTGTCGGAACGAGTTGACCATTCATCTACGGGTCCAGTATGACCTTATGAAAGCAGTAACACCCCAATCAAAAGTGATCTTTATCAATGTGGCGAACTCTACGTCCAATTAAATTATGGGAAACGGTACTGATCTTCCTTATCAACTACCTTTTCTTGAACAATCTTAAATGTATGCAGATGACTATGTGAAATTGTTTTCAAGCCAATAAATTGTTTGCATTTATCCCTAAAGACTTCTTGCATAAATCCTGTTGAAGATTAAGAAGTTATCATTGAATTAAAAGTATGCTATTGAATGTCACAAAACATATATCATCTCACTGAGGAATTTTGGAGCGAACCTGGTAACTATTATCGTCAAGAATATCTACCTCTGGTGGCACACCACTAACTTAACTTGAATGACACAAAATGTTACCTATATCTCTCAAAATTAAATCCCAACATATTCCCACTCGGTAACAACAGGAAGACCTGGCATATCTTTTTTGAAGGCCTATGCTCCTCGGGGCGTTAAAAGGGTATTAACTGATGTTATTATAAAGGATAAATTTAAAATCACTTGTTGTTTTTCATTTGTTAGTTCTTCATGTTATCCAAACATCAAAATACATAACTGCCACCGTAAATACTTGGTTGGTCGATGTCATGAGTTGGTGGAATTCACAACACGTCAATTTTGAGTAACGCTGACCAAACAGAGCGCCATACTTTGTGGGAACTGTACGATACACTAGCCAATGAAAAGGCTTCCTTATTCGTGTGTTTACTGAAACGTACTATGCTTAACATGGAGTCTCAATTTGTGCAACGGAGTGGAAGATGACATTTAAGTACAACCTTATAAGCAAAGAACCACCTGGAAGAGGTCAATAATTCAACAACAGGAATGTTACTTTAGAGGTAGGTGTAAAGACTTCCACAAAAAGTAGTATATTAAGAGAGAAATTTCTAGTGAAATGCATCGAGGACTCAGGTTAGTCCATAATTTTTCTGTTTAAATTACGCATAGAATAAAATGCACTTAGAAAGGTAAAAGACTATTAGCAAGGAAGATGTAGAATAATCCAGAGCGTATTTTAAGCTTTAGATGAAGAAATTCTCTCCAGTAATAACGTAGATAAATAAATTCTTAGTTTTACTGATTTGCACACCTAGGCAGATTTTACAAACATTTTTGGATGCAGATACTAGCGAGCAGGGAAAACCCCTCGGACGCCCAACCTCGCACTATAAATAACGCGTGTTTTGAACGGAAATAGGCCATAATAAAAATTCAAATTACAGTGAGCGCAAAAAGTGTTAATGAAGAGTGCCTTTGCCAACTGCATCTGAAGAGCAGACCATAGATACCCATTAACAGCTCGACTGTATGTGTCTGAGGGTAAGAAAGAATATATATATATATGTATATATATATAGTAATACGAGTAGATGTGTTTTGAACTACCGTGTAAATTTCTGAAGGACTTACCAGCCTGTGTAGTTTCAAAATACATTGAGAATGATAGCAAAAGTGTGTCTGTAGGTTTAGAAAAGCATTTAAAGAATTGTTTCTTGATGGAATCACATACACATCAGGAACGTAAGGAAGGATGAAAGCGATTGTTTTACTGGATTGTTTAAGCTAGTACTTGGTATTTTATTCAAGGCCTAATCATTGTATGGAGGCGGATCATGGACTAAGGGCTCTAACTAAAGATTTAGAGGGAAATTGTATTCACAGTGAATTGAAGTAGGTTAATGCTGACTTGATGTGACCTGTGCGTCTACCTGCACTCTGTCGTCTGAAACTATCTCTCATCTCCTACTTCTGTAATAAAGAGATCGAGATAGGCAATGTAGTGGTGAAATTAAATATCTTTTCAGGTTACATCCTGTAATTAAGTTCCACCATAAGGAGCCAAACTCTACTCTAAGATCCAGAGGTGCGAGTGCCTTTAATGGTATAAGGCCGGTCACCCAGATCCTAAGGCCTGGAGGAGACAGATTTCCTGCCAGACCCAAGGTGGAACATACTACAAAATCAAGAAGTGAAGATAAGTGGCCACACCAGGCTACTGTACTGTTTATCCCAGAATCACCGCAAACTAGATAGTCACATGATGAAGTTCGAGTGCTTTTAGCTTGGCAAACATCATAGTCAGTACTTAACAAAAATTTTAGAACTGTGACAAAATAGCATAAAGCTTAACATACAAACATTCGACAACCAGAGTGAGTTCATCCAAGAGAGAACCCTCTCCCAACTTCAGAGACTTTCATAATTGTGTGAACAATTTTCAATGTGTTTATTTATTTAAATTTGTAATTAAATTTTAATTTTTCTGAAAAGATTTTCAAGCAGAAAATTATACTTGTACAAAAAAATTGTAAATATTTACCAGCAGACTTACTTAAATTATTTAAGTTGAGTTACATTTCTTGTTGGTAAATAATTTAGTTAAATCCCCCTAGTAGAGTTAATAATAATAATAATAATATTAACAGAGGAGGGTCTGGAGAGGGAGCACGTAGGGACTTTGAGTAATACATTACCATCTTCTATAGGAACTTATACAGCTTGATCCTACCTGTGATGTCTATACACCCTTACTATTTTCAGAGAAGGGGGTATTTCTTATAAGACCAGCCTCTTATCTGGCACTATCCTGGTATCACCTGATACAACTTTGTGTCCAGGATAACTTTATAATTTCAATAATAATCAACCTTCTCGAGACATTCGGTCGGACGGTCGATAGTCAGTCACACTTTGCACACCGTCATTTGCGCACTTTTTTAATTTTCGAGGGAGTACATTCACTTTCGACTACAGCTAACTGTGGTTGAAAGTTAAACAATAATTGTATTGTTTCCGCTTATATGTACTCTCGCGAAAACAAAAAGTGTGACTGTGTTCATTAAATCAATAGACAATCAAAATACTCCTCTGTCCAGTTTCATTTGGGAAACGTATTTAACTTATCATTTTTCTTAAAAATGTAGGTTTTTGGATTGTTTCTTCAAGACACAATTTTAATTTAAAGTATTGCAGACTTATTATTATGGATCAAAATGATAAGATGGCTAAAAGGAAGAGACGATCGCGTCATTCACAGCGAGCAAGCGAGACTATAGAAGATTCAGCAATGTAATACGTGTAACAGAAACAACACACTATAATTAACAACCTGCCAATTTTGGCGGGTTGTTGCTAGTAACTTTATATAAAACTCCGCCAAGGCCGGTCACAAGCCCAGCTGAAAAAAAGGAGGAGGGCGGCCTGCATGGAGGCCGTAAGGAGGCAGCCACTCCACCATGCAAAGGCACAACAGGCCAATCACCTGTTTGCTTTAAAACATGATTACACGAAATACAAGACAGAAAACTGGACTGATTCTAAAGGCGACGAACTGGAACGGACTACTGACTACGACTTATGGAACTTGGAACACAAGAACTATAAATGGGAAAGAAGAGGAACTGGTGGAAGAGATGAGGAAAGCAAAACTAGAATTTATGGCTAATTCGGAAACAAAGAAAAAGGGACAAGGAGTCATGGATCTCGATGGCAACACGCCGCTCTACAGTGGTGTACCCACATCTGAAAGAGCTAAAGAGGGCGTGGGTTGCATTGTGGCCAAAAATCAGAAAGATAGTATCAAGGGGTGGAACTTTGTTTCGGAGCGCATTATGGTTGTAAAACTAAAAGAATGAGAAACCATAGTCAACCTGGTCATAGTGTATGGGCCAAATGAGGATGAAAGAGCAGAGGTCAAGGAGGAATTCTTCGAGCTGCTTCAAAGGACAGTGGATGACTGTCTAGATGAAATTATCATGCTCGGAAATTTCAATGCCAGAGTTAAAAATGACCATGCTAGATGGGGTGGAGTTATCGGAAGATATGTAGAAGATACTCTCAATGACAATGGGAAGCGACTCCTTAGATTCTGCAGTGAGCAGAATCTGATCATTACCAACACAAAGTTCCCCCATAAGCGCATACACGCATATACTAGGTGTGAACCAACAAAGAATGAGAAGTCAGTGATCGACTATGCCATTGTTAGGAGGAGCTCATTCAAATATGTCCGGGATGCTAGCGTCTGGAGGGGGCCAGAGGTTGGAAGTGATCACTACCTGCTTACAATCAAAAGAACAACTGAAAGAGTTGCTCAGCCTAGGAAGTGCCCAGCATCACGCAAGAAAACAAGTAAACGAACGGAAAAAATGAGCATTAAGACCTACAAGCTGAGAGAGCCAGAAATTAAGACCAGATATCAGGGGCTTATTGCTACAGCGGTGAGAAACACAGAAGAACAACCCGATGACTTGGAAACCCTGTGGCTTAAATTCAAGGACATCATAAAGACAGCTGCTGCAGAAGCATGTGGTGAAGTCCGACATGGGAACAAGAAAAAGAGGACACCTTGGTGGACAGAGGAAGTCAAAGAGAATGTGACAGCCCGTGATTCTTTGTATTATGAAGACTGTTATGTGACAATGGCAATGTCTGCCCAGGTTCGCTTACCTCTGTGGTTAGCATTGACTTGCTGTTTAACCACAACAGTCACACACACACAGCACGTGATGTGATAACGCAATGGTAATGTGAATACTGTTTATTTTACATATGAGAAGATCATTGCTGTCTGCTCTGACCTCCACATTTGGTCCAGCATAGAATATACAATGTAAGTTCTTTCTTTCCTTACTCTCTCTCGCTCAGTATCGAATGTACACCTTCTGACCTTTTTAACCATCAGTGATCATGCAGGTGTTCTAGTTCTGTTCTTTCTTCCTTATAGTTTTCTTATGTCTATTGTTATCTATCATCTCAGTGTTCAGGTTATCTATTGGTAGACCGGGCCTCTCCGGGGATGTTGTTTTCCATTTTATCACTGAGGAACATGACTACTGTCTATATGAAATAAAGTTCACTCTACGTACCTTTTCCTATCTGAATAATATCTAACTCACACCGTTTCTCCTTCTAGACAAGAATTCTCACTGTTCAATAATTCGGGTTAATCATTACCCAACTACTTCTTGTCCATGAAATATTCATCCCTTAAACTATCTGAATACTGCCATTATCATGGCTGCCCGCGTATATGCGGCTTCCCTCTCTGGCTCACGGTTCTGGACTGCCCTGAGAAAAGCGTGATTTCCCAAATCACCGTTCACCTCTCCCATGCGCAACCCTGTTCGCGCATCCCCCCTTTATACTCTATCTGAACCGTCCCACCTCTAAATCTCCCTATTCCTTCCCTTTGACTGTAAATCGTTCTCTAACTGCCACAAGAAAATAAGAGAGAAAAAAATGGCATGGAAACAATACTTAGGAGCTAAAAACATAGCAGGACAAAAAGAGAAATGTAAGGAATATGTGATACTCAGAACAGAAGCAAAGAACAAGATGCTAGCAGCAAAACAGAAGTCCTGGGAAGAATTTGGAGAAAAGCTAGAAAAAGATGCGCAAGAAAACCAGAAATTGTTCTATAAGACCCTCTCAAATTTATAAAGGAAAAGCAAGACAAATTGCTTACTGCCAAGAAGGAAGTAATGGAAAGATGGGAAGAATATTTCGAGAACTCCTTGATGGGGAGCAAGGTCATGCATCAGAAATGATAACCACTAGCACAGAAGAGGAAACAAATGGTAATGAAGATGACATAAAGATGGAAGAACTGAAGGCAGCGCTGGAGAAAATCAAGATGGACAAAGCAGCAGGGCATGATGGTATAACACCAGAAATGGTTAAGTACATGGGAGCATTAGGCGACCTATTACTCTTAAGGGTCCTACGGGCATCGTGGTGCAACAAGACCATACCAAAGGATTGGAAGATTGCCATCATAACACTAATTTTCAAAAAGGGTTACAATCGACAATGTGAAAACCATAGAGGCATATCCCTTCTCAGCGTCCCTGGTAAAATCTACTCTAGAATCATAGAGCAGAGACTCCGACGCCTAGCTGAGCCTCAATTAGATGAGGTCGAGTGCGGATTCCGAGCAAACCGAAGTACTCAAGACCTAATCTTCACATTCAGACAGCTGAGTGAAAAGGCCCTTGAGTATAAGAGTGAGATCCATCTTTGTTTCATAGATCTGGAAAAGGCATTTGACAGGGTCCCCTGGAGCAAACTTTGGGACTGTTTGGCAAGGTAGAACATTCCAACACCTCTGATTCATGCTATACAGAGCTTCTACAAGTCTTGCAGAAATTATGTGAGGAGGACAGCAAACCATAAGTCAGAAGAATTCAGGACCATCACTGGTGTAAGACAAGGTGATATCCTGACACCTTGCCTTTTCATACTCCTCATGGACGATGTTATCAAGTCATGCAAGGAGAGAACAAGAAAGTATTCAGTGGGGTACTGGAAGATGAGACAGATATGTATTTCAGAGCTGGCATTTGCTGATGATGCTGCCCTGATCGCTAAATCAGAGGCACATCTCCAATCCAACCTGCAAGTCTGGAAGGAAGAGTTGAAGAAGAGAGAGCTGGTCATAATCAGTTCTAAAATTAAATACATGGTAATATCACGAGAAGAAAGAAGACATCAGATTTAGCTAGGAGAACTGGTCCTGGAGCAGATCGACCACTTTAAATATCTCGGAGCTAGTATAGACCGAAAGGGAGGCATCAAAGAAGAGTTGGCCACATGAAAAGCAGCAGCTGGGAGACTTTTCCAGGCCATAAATCGAGGATTCCTCAACAAAAGAGAGGTTGGTAAGAAAACGAAGATGGCTGTATACCGCTCCACCTATGTCCCAGTCTTGAATTATGGATGCGAGTCATGGGCAATGACTACAACCCATAAAATCCAGATCCAAACCTCAGAAATGAGGTATTTGAGGAAGGCGGTTGAAGTAACAAGATCAGACATGGTCCGCAACCAGACGATACATTAAGGCCTAAAATCCCACCCCCTGCTGACCCAAGTAGAACAGTCCCAACTAAGATGGTTTGGCCGTGTTTGCAGAATGGGAGAAGATCGGCTACCACGACAAGCATGGGAGGCAGGGAGCCCGGGGTCCAGACCCCTAGGACGACCCGGAGTCCGCTGGGAGGACAACATTAGACAATCTTTGTAGGACCGAGGGCTGGAATGGAGCCGGGCCGAGAGGAAGACGGCCGTTAGGATAGTCTAGCGCTCTCTCTTCCAAACCTCTACACCATATGGTAGAAGGGGAACTACTAAGTAAGTAAGTAACTTTATATGAAACAAACATCACAATACAGCGACTTACCTGTTATTTTTTGACATAAAATGATGTGTCACATTAACACAACAGCGCAAGGAGAGATCACATGATATCGTGGAGGGAATTCATCTTTGCTCTCTCTTGTAACGTTCAGTTTATTGGTCAATAATTTGTTGTTGTTTTTTGTTGTTGAGGGGAATAAGAAATACAACGTATTTGTCAAATTTTAAATTGCAGTTATTACTCCTTGTTTCGACATGCATGTTATGCATATACAGTAGGTACAAGTGCTGATAAATATTTTAAAAAGAAGAAATTGACTTGTCAATCACTTTGTAGAAATAGTAAATCGTATACTGTGATCATTTGATCGACCTTGACATTTTATGGCAGCGGTCAACCTTGGGTCATGGCTCTCAAGTGACATCCTTCTCTTGGCTATTCGGCCTCCGTTTTGAACTGAACCCATGTCGCTTAGGGGGCCTTTCTAAAATGGCTATTTCCACAGAGTGTTGTAAGAGCCTGTTTTCGCATAATCGTAGGAAGCATCTCGACTTGCTGCTATCAGCATCTCTGTCCTCCCAGAATCCTGTATTTATCTATTCATGTCTCTCTTGCACACATCTTTCAAACTTCAACTGTGGTTGCCTTTTTTTTTAAATTGGTGTTGGAGGAGGGCGGGAGGGGGGTGGGGGGGGGGGGGGAATGGGCATGGCGAAAGCTTGTGTTCAATATTAAGTTTAATTCAGTTGAGAGACATGTGTCCTAGGAATTTCCTAGACGATCTTGGAAGACAGGCAGAAGAGGCAGCACTGAAAAATGAACAAAGCACAGTATACAAAATAATTAAATTCATCAGCGGAAAACGAGGTGCAAACAATATTACACTAGTAAGAGATAAGCAAGGAAATCTCATCACGACAACAGAGGGACAGGAAACAAGATGGGCAGAGCATTCCAGAGAAACTCTAAAACATGGAACCATCGGAGACACAATTGTATGTTCCTGAGGCTGAAAATGATCTAGATGTTAATACAGACCTTTCACGAAAAGAAGAAATCAAGACAGCAATCACAGGGTTAAAGAATGGAAAAGCTCCTGGCAATGATAACATGAATGCAGAGCTATTTAAGACAGACCTTGAGCTAGCAACAGAACTATTAGAACCACTATTTGCACAAGTCTGGAAAACAGGGACAACACCAACAGAGTGGAACAAAAGAAATAATTGTCCAATTGCCCAAGAAGGGAGATCATGTAGACTGCAATAATTGGAGAGGAATCACTCTTCTCTCAGTTCCCAGCAAAATATACCTGTCACAAAAAGTAGGGGATATTGAATTTAAAAGTTATCCAAAGACAATATATTTCAAATTAGTTCATTTATTCCTTCGTACAAGTAAACTTGAGCATCATAACAAGACATTTGCGGTATACGAAGTGTTATGGCTTTACTCACATGATTTTAGTCGCACTGGCAACCAATGCGGGGTAGGTACTTCATTTTCACAAAAATATTCCAATATTGCTAAAAACGTGTAGGGCCCCCGTTTGCCGCTAAACATGCATTGCAACGACGTCTCACACTGCAAATAAGCCGTCTGATGTTGTCTTGAGGAATTCTCTGCCACTTCTGCTGAAGGGCCTGGGCTAACTTCTGAAGAGTCTATGGAGCGGCTGGCTACTGTTGGACGCGTCTATTCAGGAGGTCCCACAAATGCTCAATAGGAGACAGGTCGGGGGACATCGGCGGCCACGGTAACGTTCGGATATGATGCATCTGAAGGTGATCTTGGACGAAGCGAGCAAGGTGAGGACGTGCATTGTCATCCTGGAAGATGAAATCTGGTCCGTGCCGTTGAGCAAATGGCACAACAATAGGCTCGATGATGTTGTCACGGTAGTAGAGCCCTGTGATATTGACCTGGCATATGTGAAGGTCGGTCCTGTCATTCATACAGATGCCTGCCCACACCATTACACTGCCACCTCCATAACGGTTGTGTGCAACAGTTGCAGGAGGCTGGTAACGCTCACCTCGCCGTCGCCAGACACGTATTCGACGATCATGAAAATTCAAAACGAAACGGGACTCATCAGAAAACATCACTGATGCCCATTGTTGATTGGTCCACCGATGATGACGTTGGCACTAATCCATTCTTGCTCGCCTGTGTTGTGGTGACATGGGCAAAGCTACAAACGGTCTGCGTGAGGCCAGTTGCACTTGGTGCAAACGGTTTCGTACTGTCTGAGTTGAGACCCGGATCCCAGTGGTCTGTTGAAGGTGTTGCTGAAGTCTAGTAGCATTTAGAGTCCGAGTTCTGAGGGCCTGAGTAACAAGAAGTTGATCTTGGCGGCGTGTAGTGACTCTTTGCGGCAAGTCCGAGGCAGATCAGCCACTGTGCGGAAATTTTGATACTTGTTCCACAGTCAGCTGACAACTGACTGTGAAACATTGAGGTTCTGAGCAGCATCAACTTGCTGATTTCCGGTTTGCAACATGCCTATGCCTATCCATCTCTGCTGTTCAGTCAAACGTTCCATGACAAAGAAAAGAAATTTTATCTGTTGCAGAGTCTTTTTATACCTGTCCATGGTGAGTAGTGTTCATCAAACCCGAGATACACGCATTTTTGTGAAACAGAATAATGTGTGAACTTTACGGATGGGCCCCACCTCTGTTCTTGGGATTGGCTTACTCATCACGAGTCACCAGGTCAACATGATATTGCACGTGAGAGTGGAGAAGAGCGTGGTCGATATGTCCGTACAACCATTAAAATACGAAATTCACTGTTTTGTAAAATAATACATACCATCTTAAAATATCCCCTACTTTTTGTGACCAGTATACTAGGCAAGATAATTATACAGAGAATTTCAAATGCAGTAGACAACAAACTGAGGAAAGAATGAGCAGGATTTAGAAAGAACAGAAAATGTGTAGATCATACATTTACTCTCAGGAACTTTACAGAGCAGTGCTCAGAATGGCAAAGACAGCTGTACATTAATTTCGTCAATTTTGAAAAGGCTTTTGACAGCATATATAGGGACAGTTTATGGAAAATACTGAGGGCTTATGGAATTCCAAGCTGCATAGTCTTCTTCTTCTTTGATCCTTAGCCGCCGACCGTCAAAGCAATCAGTGGCCATCACGCCTAGTGGCGTCTTGTAGGGCAAAGACAAATTGATTCCACTTTGGTCGGTCGGTGGCCATCCTTCGTACAGTGCCCCAACTCTGGTTCATTCTTTGCATCTCAGCCTCCACAGTCCTCCGCCAGGTTGTTTTTGGTCGGCCTCTCTTTCATTTTCCTTCAGGGGTCCAAAGCATAGCTGTTCTTGTGATGGCATCGGGGTCTCTTCTGAGGACATGGCCAACCCAGCTCCAGCGTCTGCCAGCTATGATGGTGTGCATGTCCTCTTGCTTGCTATGAGTAAGCAGATCTTGGTTAGTGATGGTATTCGGCCAAAAGATTCGGTAAATTTTTCTTAGGCATGTTGTGTGAAAAGAGGACAGTTTCGACATTTCCTTCTCTGTAACTCTCCAGCATTCCGCACCATAGAGAAGCACAGAAAGCACACAGCTCTGATATAATCTTAATTTAGTGCTTGTGCTGTATTAGGAGGACTTCTAGATGTTGTTTTTCTTATTCATTCTGATGTTGATGTCTTTGCCTGCCCCGCCGTCTGGTGTTACTATGCTTCCTAGGTATGTGAAGGTATCTGTCTGTACCAGTTGCTGATTCCTTACTGATATGGGCTCAGGGTTGCTCACATTGAGCGTCATGACCTCAGACTTCTTTAAATAATGTTCAAGCCCACCTGCTGGCTAAACTTATTAAGTCTATCCGCTTTTTCCTGGATGTGATGATGTGAATGTGCAGTAGTGCAATGTCATCTGCACATTCCAGATCTTCCAATGTAGAAAATGTAGTCCATCTTATTCCTCTTGGACTGCCCTCTGTCGTCTGGCGCATCACCCAGTCTATGACTGTTAAAAATAGAGTGGTTGATAAGGGACATCCCTGTCGTACTCCTGTTTTCACCTCAAAGGTTAGGCTGCTCTGCCCAACACTACACGTAAAGTTGGCATAGAGGCTTTTTATGATTGATACTATGCAGCTTGGAATTCCATAAGCCCTCAATATTTTCCATAAACTGTCCATATGTATGCTGTCAAAAGCCTTTTCAAAATCAACGAAATTAATGTAAAGCTGTCTTTGCCATTCTGAGCACTGCTCTATAATGTTCATGAGAGTGAATATATGGTCTACACATCTTCTATTATTTCTAAATCCTGCTTGTTCTTTCCTCAGTTTGTGGTCTACTGCCTTTGTAATTCTCTGTATAATTCTCCTGCCTAGTATTTTGCTGGGAACTGAGAGAAGAGTGATTCCTCTCCAATTATTGCAGTCTGCAAGATCTCACTTCTTGGGCAATTTGACAAGTATTCCTTTGTTCCACTCTGTTGGTGTTGTCCCATTTTTCCAGACTTGTGGAAATAGTGGTTCTAATAAGTCTGCTGCTAGCTCAGGGTCTGTCTTAAATAGCTCTGCATTTAAATTATCATGGCTCGGAGCTTTGCCGTTTTTTAACCCTTTGATTGCTGTGATGATTTATTCTTTTCGTGGAATGTCTGTATTTACATCTAGACCGTTTTTAGCCTCAGGAACATTCAATTGTGTCTCTGGTGGTTCCTTGTTCAGAGTTTCTCTGAAGTGCTCTGCCCATCTTGTTTCCTGTCCCTCTGCTGTCGTGATGAGATTACCTTGCTTATCTCTTACTAATGTAATATTGTTTGCACCTCGTTTTCCGCTGATGAATTTAGTTATTTTGTATACTGTGCTTTGTTCATTTCTCAGTGCTGCCACCTCTGCATGTCTTGCAAGATCGTCTAGGAAATTCCTTTTGTTGGCTCGGGTTTGGCGTTTAACTTCCTTGTCCAGCTGACTGTACTGTTCGCTATATAGTTGCTTTAACCTGGGGGACTTCGCTTCTATTTTCTTTCTTTTCATTTCCTTTCTCATCGTTATGGTGTTTAATGTTTCTGGTGTTATCCAGTCTTGCTTCTTCCTTTCCTGGAATCCCAAGCATGATTTGCTGCATTCCGTGTATATTGTTGAAATTGTGTCTAAATTCTGGTCTATATCATCAGTCAATGTCTTTTCCTGACTTTTGGCAAATTGATATCGTTTCTTTATGTTGGCCGCAAAAGCTTTTCTGGTAAGGGAGTCCTTCAATTTGCTGATGTCAAACATTTTCTGTGTAGTTACAGTTGGTCCAGCCCTTCTTAGTTTCACTTTCAGTTTTGCTTCTACTAAATGGTGATCACTTCCCATATCCGCACCTCTTCTTACCTTCACATCTTGCAATGCATGTCTCCATCTACCGTTAACCATGATGTGGTCTATCTGGTTTCTGTCCCGACCTTTTGGTGATTCCCATGTTAATTTGTGAATTTCTTTATGTGGGAAAAGTGTTCCTCCAATGACCAGGTTGTTAATGCCACAGAAACGTATTAGTTTATCCCCGTTTTTGTTTGCTGTTCAGCTGCCGCATTTCCCCATTGTTCTTTCATTATATGTATTGTGTGTACCAACTTTCGCATTGAGGTCTCCCATTACTATAACAATATCATATCTAGGTGTGTCTTCCATTTCTTTCTGCAGTTGTTGATAGAATTCATCCTTGACCTCCTCATCGCTATCATTCGTTGGTGCGTAGCATTGTATTATTGTAGTGTTGGTGAATCTCCCTCACAATCTTAATCTTATCAGTCTGTTGTTGATGGGTTTCCATTCCAGTTATGTCCTTTCTATTCCTTTCTGTAGAATAATGGCTACGCCTTCATTGTGCTGTCCATCCTCTCTTCCAGAGTAAAGTACTGTTTCTCCTGTTGCTGTTTTAACTTTTCCTGCCCTTGTCCATCTGCTCTCGCTTATCCCTAGAATGTGTAACCTATAGTTTCTCATTTCTGCCGTGACCTGTCTTAGTTTACCTGTCTCGTTCATTGTCCTGACATTCCAAAATCCTATTCTTGTATCCTGTTTTGCGGTCAGGACATCCGTTTTCATGTCAGTGGCTTCCTTTCGGCTTTCACCACTGACAGTCATACGAGCCACAGACTTCGAATGTCCATCCCGCAGCAAAGTTTGTTCATTTATTGTTGTTTCCGTAACTTCATTGGTTTTTTTATATAGACAGGGGTGTCAGTCCTATGCTAAAACCCCCAACCTGGAGGACCAGGGTACCAGCTTTTGTCTGACCCCTACCCACACAGACCAGTCCAGCGTGGTTGAACCTACCAGGAGTAAAACTCCCACTGGCATAGCTCTGGGGATTGTCAGGGTACGCAAGCTGCCATACAGCTACAAGGTATAGGTACCATTGATGGCAGAAGCTGCATAGTGTCAGTCATAAAAAGCCTCTATGCCAACTTTACGTGTAGTGTTGGGCAGAGCAACTTAACCTTTGAGTTGAAGACAGGAGTACGAAAGGGACACCCCTTATCAACCACTCTATTTTTAACAGTCATAGACTGGGTGATGCGCTAGACAACAGAGGGCAGTCCAAGAGGAATACGATCGTCTACATATTCTACATTTGAAGACCTGAAATATGCAGATGACATTGCACTACTAGCACATTCACATCAACACATCGAGGAAAAAACGGATAGACTCAATAAGTATAGCCAGCATGTGGGATTGAACATCAATTTAAAGAAGTCAGAGGTCGTGACGCTCAATGTGAACAACCCTGAGCTCATATCAGTAAGGAACAAGCAACTGGGTTAGACAGACACCTTCACATACCTAGGAAGCATAGTAACACCAGACGGCGTGGCAAGCAAAGACATCAACAACACAATGAACAAAGGAAGAACATCCTTTTTTAGCCTAAACAACATCTGGAAGTCCTCTCAATACAGCACAAGCACAAAATTAAGAATATATCAGAGATATGTGCTTTCTGGGCTTCTGTATGGTGCGGAATGCTGGAGAGTTACAGAGAAGGAAATGTCGAAACTGTCCTCTTTTCACACAACATGCCTAAGAAAAATTCACCGAATCTTTTGGCCGAATACCATCACCAACCAAGATCTGCTTACTCGGAGCAAGCAAGAGGACATGCATACTATCATAACTGGCAGAAGCTGGAGTTGGGTTGGCCATGTCCTCAGAAGAGACCCCGATGCCATCACAAGAACAGCTATGCTTTGGACCCCTGAACTAAAACGAAAGAGAGGCCGACCAAAAACAACCTGGCGGAGGACTGTGGAGGCTGAGATGCAAAGAATAAACCAGAGTTGGGGCACTGTACGAAGGATGGCCACCGACTGTGCAAAGTGGAATACATTTGTTGTTGCCCTACAAAATGCTACTAGGCGTGATGGCCACTGACTGCTTTGACGGACGGCGGCTAAGGATCAAAGGAGAAGAAGAAGCAAGAAATCTGTAGAATTTACATTAGTAAAAAAAAATTGTTTACACACAGCCCTTGGAGACAATCTTTGCTTTGCTGAGTGTTACGTGCAGTTTTCATAACTGATAATGTAGTCTGTCTGTATACTTGTTATGTTTGAAAATATTTTGAATAAGATCTAATCTAAGGGCGAATACTCATTTTTTGCTTTGAGGGAAAGTAAATATGTAGTTACTCCTCTTAAAAAGATATACCAACTGACTGCTTAGGGTCAGAGGGGATGCGAACTGCGCATGTCCAAACTAGGTAGAGTTTGAAGATTTCCTGTGCGGGAGGCCGGTTTTTGTTGAACTGGGTATGTCAGACGGAATGTCTGTTACTTCTCTGCATTGCCTTTGGGGATGGAAACTCCTCCACTGTTATTTAAAGTCCCCTGTGTTATTTCTGTTCGTCAGGAAGACGACAGTGGCTATGAATTTGTGTTAGGAATTCGTAGCAAGGTAAAAGACGAAACTTTCACACTTCCTTTGTTCACAGTGTAAGGAACATATTTTGAGTCAACCGGTGACGATAGCTCACGAATGGTTGAAAGGCTGAGTATTCTTCTTGTTACGCTCGTTGGAGCCATCTACGACCGTTAGGTTTAGAGTTACGCACAGAAACCCTGGAGAATAGGGATAATCCTAAAACCCGCATGATTAGCGGTATATTTTGAACTTAGACACTTATGTCTACAGATGAGGAACCCACAGTGTTTACTGTTTTATAGAGGCCTAATATATAACTATCTGGAGTGGAAGACCAGATGAGTTACCAGTTATTGCTATTATAACTTAAAAAAAGAAAACTCGCCTGATGTAAGAGGGAGTTATATAAGACTATCTTCGAAAGGACAGCCTATCTTCGATACGTCCGATTAGAAGGATGGACTATGCTAATTTCATCGCCCGCCATGTTTGGGGGGTCGACTTAAAAGAAGAATGATTTAAGAAGAGCCAGAATGACACTGTTGGATATTTATAGTTATTTACCCGTTCTGCAATACGGGGTTTTTCTACTAGTTGTGGACTGAGAGATAAATTGATGTCAGCAACACTTTGATAACCATATATTTATTGTAACTTATGTACATGCAATTGTAGTGAACTGTCTTCATATCCGCCATGTTCCTGTGTCATGCTTACATGGATTTGTCTACGTCCTGTTGCTGTGACTATAATAAATGTATAAAACGTCATCAGCAGTCTATCCTTTATTGACTTCTGCTTATGATTGAGTGAGTGACTTGTCAACTCAACAAAACTGTACACACATTCGCGTCCATTACATTCTACATTCTCACTCGATGTCAGCACTGTGTCGGAACGAGTTGACCATTCATCTACGTGTCCAGTATGACCTTATGAAAGCAGTAACATCACACATCACAACAATAGAAACAGTCCTTATCACTGAGCTTGGTGAACAACTCAGAAACAGTTTGGAGAGGTTCGGGCTGGAATTCCGTTACAGCGTTTAGCAACCGGTAATCTATACACAGAGAAACAGATATACAGATGGGCAGAATACGTAAAAGAATTATTCGAGGACAACAGAGGTAAAAAACCATCACCAGATTCTAATGAAGGCCCAAACATTCTCAGATCAGAAGTAGAGAATGCCATTCATATGATACAAAAAGGAAAATCAGCAGGCATGGATAACATAAAAATTGAAATGATAGAAGCTCTGGAGAGCTTTGGTATAGATACAATCACAGAAATATGCAACGATGTATACAATACAGGATATATACCACACGACATGAAGACATCAGTTTTTATAACATTGCCCAAAAAACCAAATGCAACAGAATGTTCAGACTTCAGAACAATCAGCCTGATGAGTCATGCAATTAAGATACTGCTCAAAATCATACAGGAAAGAATAAAAAGTAAAGTAGACAGCGAAATCCAGGAAGAACAGTTTGGTTTTAGACGGAACAGTGGAACAAGAGAGGCAATATTTTGCCTAAGAATATTAGCAGAAAAATATACAGAGGTCCAAAAAAGTATGTATATGTGCTTCATTGACTATAAGAAGGCTTTTGACAGAGTCCATCATGAGAAAATAATTGAATGCCTCGAAGACATAGGTATTGATGGAAAAGATATAAGAATACTCAGTAACCTTTATTGGGAGCAAACTGCCACAGTAAGAACTGGAAGGAATTATTCACCATACATAGACATAAAAAGAGGTGTCAGACAAGGTTGTGTGCTGTCCCCCTGCCTATTTAATTTATACACTGAAAAAATTTTCAAACAGATACAGGAAATACCAGGACTGAACATCAGTGGAAGGTCAATAAACAACCTTAGATATGCAGATGATACCGTGTTGTTAGCTGAAAGCGAACAGGAGTTACAGGAACTAGTGAAGCAAGTGAACAGTATAAGTCATGAATATGGACTCGACATTAATATTGAGAAAACAAAAACTATGATAATTAGCAAAACAGACGATAAACCGACATTAAAGGTAAGCGTAAATGGGGAAATCCTGGAACAAGTCAAGAGCTACGTATATCTCGGTCATATAATAACAGAAGATGGCAGATGTGAAACAGAAATCAAGAAGAGAATAGGAATGGCCAAAGCTACATTCAACAACATGAAACATATACTGACATCCAAACAGTTATCTCACAAATTAAAACTCAGAATCATAAAGTGCTATATATATTCCGCATTTCTGTATGGTGCAGAAACATGGACGATGAATAAGCAGTTGGAAGAAAGAATTGAGGCTCTTGAAATGTGGATATATAGAAGAATGGGGCGTATCTCATGGAAAGAGATGAAAACAAATAAGGAGGTCATAGAACATCGAGGTATGAAAAGAGAACTAATGAGGGAGGTCAAAGTTCGACAGCTAAAATACTTTGGCCACATAAAAAGGCATAACACCTTGCAGAAGACCATAACAGAAGGGAGAGTTGAAGGCAAACGTGCAAGGGGAAGACAGCGCTATAAGTGGGAAGACAACATCAAGAGATGGACAGGAAAGAGTCTATCAGAGTGCACCATCAAGACAAGAGACAGAAGACGTTGGAGATCCATTACAGCCAACCTTCGTTGTGGAGATGGCAACTGATGATGATGATGAGACGTTCCAGTCGTTTCTACATTTTCTGACTATGATGTTTACTAGAGTTTGCAGTGTTACCTGTTCCAGTGCTCGTATACAAGTTTAGATGTCAGGTACCTGTGATGTGTATTGTGGTGTGTTATTACTCGTGTTTTGATCCAGAACTACATGCAGTCGCGTCCATTGATAGCTTCACACACACCCAGTCGGCCACCTGTAAGCCCGACGAATGCTGATGTGCCTTCATCAGCGCACCTACAATAACATTTGACATTTACCATCCTTCCTGAACCACCACAGCTCTATCCAGTATTCAACAGGATGCATTGTCCATTACAATACATGATGGTCTATCAAGAATGGGGAGAAGAGTTGTTTCTATCCAAGAACGAAAATAATGTCCATTCATTTCAGTGTGGTAGTCCCTACCATCTGTTGAAATTGCCTGGAACATTAGTTCTGCGTCATGGACAATTCCATTTTCACTGCTGCCAGCATGCGCAATTATAATTCGTTGTCCTTTGCTACTGGGAATTGTCCTTTTATGAACACTGTCAGAAGATTGCCATTCTTTCTCATTTGTATGGTGCGAATTAACCCATGTTTCGTTTAAATATACTATATCATATCCGTCCATCCTTCGTGCTCGTATCTGTCTAAGGAATTTGCTTCAGGCAGCAATTAAGTGTGGTTTTTCACATAATACGTTCCTGCCTCCAATAGATTTGCGAAACGTAAAGCCGACGGACCTTGCAACTTTCCAACAATTTTTTTGAGATATCAATATTACAATCCTCTAGCAGCTTCACTTTCAGTTTGTGGAGAGTGACAAGTTCATTTAACGAAAACATTTTGAAAATCTCACGTCGAATAACTTCTTCATCGAAGTTGTCAACTTTTTTTTTCCTTCCTTGCCTGACATTTTTAGACCCAACATCATCGACAAAAACAGTCTGTTAATACGAAGCGCAACCTGTGTTCTTCTATCAGGTTGTTAAGTCATATTTTAATTAAGGGGAGTTAAGTGTTTAAGACTCGTATATACGGGTCGGATTTTTCTACACACACTTTTTGAACACAGCTCTTTTGACTAGCTGTTAGTTTGCTTTTAAAAATTAGGATAAAGAAACTGTCGAACGTTCTATGAGTTAGTTTTGGGGGGAAATGTGGATGAATTCTGCTCACATCTCAAGCTGCGAGTTTGCGCTTGAATGAATTTGGTACTGAGCTGTTTTAAGCAGCTGATTTTTCGTGACATTATTTGGCTGGCAGAGCTTGAAAATGGACGCTTTACCATTTTTGCTAGTGTGTACCAGCATATATTCTTTTTGTGAAAGGAATATTTGATAATTGTAGAATGTACTTTATTGAGGATATTATGAGGCCACGGATTTTACAGGCCATTATTCCATATCCGTATTCTGTGTTGGCTTGTTTTTGCAGTCAGATAGTGTGTTGAAGAGAATGTTCTTTTCTCCCAGGGAACGTGTTATTCAAAGCCACGGTCTTGCTGGCTTTTTAATGCATTGTATTCATATTGATTCAAAGTCATGGACTATTGAGAACTGGAATGATATTTTTGCTGTACTATTATGAGATGAAATATGTGCTGCTATGTCCTGCAGCCTATTCACCTATTTGCTGATTCATGTTTCCTGATGGATATTTTGTGCTTAATGCCCATGATTTGCTGTGGTGGTTTATGCAACCGCTGTTATGGATTTACTTACATGTTGCTTCATGAGTATGCTGTGAATTGTCTTGCTATGATGTCTACGTGACCGTCTCGTCAATAAACTGTATAATGTTGCCAGGTCTTACAAAATTCCCTGACCTCTACGTTGCTGTGGTGTGAGTGACGTATCATAGACACTCTTAAAGAACCTATACACATTCGCGTATGTTATATTTCCATAGTCACACACCTGTCGGCCATCCGTAAGCCCGACTTATGCTGATCGCCATTTATCAGCGAAAGTAATAAGAACATTTATCTTCTTGATGACCCAACCAGTATCTTATATCAAATAAACCTTTAACACAGGTCTATTGATGTCGTGATATGAACTCCCCTTTTTTAGCCTCCCTGCAGAAGTGTCTGTACAGCATTACAGTAACCTTCTTCATAGTTATAAATTTGCACTTCAAACTCATAATGAATGTAATATTATTCTATATGTGCAGAAAAAAAATATGTTTCAATATAATACAATGCAGCTATAACTTTACAATAATTTTACAATATGCCACTGACTTTACAACGGTACAGATTTGCACTAATGATGTCGCACTATTTCCGCTTTCAACAGCAGACAACTGCGGTGCACGAAATGTCATAATTTTGTCTTAAAATGTTTTTTTTTCTATTAAAAAAACCATTTATTGCCCGTGCAACACAAATGTACTGCTGACATGCTACATTTTAATACCGGTAGGGGAGTGTGATTTTAATATAACCTGAAGAAGAGATATCTTAAAGTAGATACATTTTCAGGAGGCAAAAATTGTTTTCATAACGTCATGGCTAATATAAGACTACATTCAAAATATAAATTCAATACATCAGGTAGTTTTTTTTTAACACAAATTTCAAAGTTGAACATCAATTGGTGAACGGACTATAGTCACTGTTCTGCTAACTGAGCTTAAGTTGCTGGCACAAAAGCATGATACAAATTTGGGGAAAATCCGTCGAAATAAATAAAAATTCTCTTGAAGTTCTGCTCTTGTGAGATTACAGGCTCACAGGAAAGAGGAATTCTAAAGGCCAGTCTTGACATATTTGTCTCAAAAACTGTGTTCCCCCATGAGAACAACAAATATCGACGTTAGAGTTATCTGACAATTTACTAGACACAAGTTTAGAAATTGCCGCACGTAGTTCACTGTGGTCTCTGATTTGACAGAACGAATTGGATTACTGCTTCCTCAAGTATGTCGTATAGGACTAATGTGAGGTTGTGAAAATGTGAAACAAATTGCCACAGATTCACTGCTACAAGGACATAATAATGCTTCAAGCAGGATTCAAGTAAGGTGATCAGCTGCCATGGTGGCTCTATGCTCCATAAGGTGATCAGCTGCCGTTGTGGCTCTATGCTCCACACGTCGATCAGCTGCCGTGGTGGTTCTATGCTCCATAAGGTGATCATCTGCCGTGGTGGCTCTATGCTCCATAAGGTGATCAGCTGCCGTGGTGGCTCTATGATCCATAAGGTGATCAGCTGCCGTGTTGGCTCTATGATCCATAAGGTGATCAGCTGCCGTGGTGGCTCTATGATCCATAAGGTGATCAGCTGCCGTGTTGGCTCTATGATCCATAAGGTGATCAGCTGCCGTGGTGGCTCTATGATCCATAAGGTGATCAGCTGCCGTGGTGGCTCTATGCTCCATAAAGTAATCAGCTGCCGTGGTGGCTCTATGATCCATAAGGTGATCAGCTGCCGTGGTGGCTCTATGCTCAATAAGGTGATCAGCTGCCGTGGTGGCTCTATGCTCCATAAGGTGATCAGCTGCCGTGGTGGCTCTATGCTCCATAAGGTGATCAGCTGCCGTGATGGCTCTATGCTCGATAAGGTGATCAGCTGCCGTGATGGCTCTATGCTCCATAAGGTGATCAGCTGCCGTGATGGCTTTATGCTCCATACGGTGATCAGCTGCCGTGGTGGCTCTATGATCCATAAGGTGATCAGCTGCCGTGGTGGCTCTATGATCCATAAGGTGATCAGATGACGTGGCGGCTCTATGCTCCATACGGTGATCAGCTGCCGTGGTGGCTCTATGCTCCATAAGGTGATCAGCTGCCGTGATGGCTCTAGGATCCATAAGGTGATCAGCTGCCGTGGTGGCTCTATGCTCCATAAGGTGATCAGCTGCCGTGGTGGCTCTATGCTCCATAAGGTGTTCAGCTGCCGTGATAGCTCTATGCTCCATAAGGTGATCAGCTGCCGTGATGGCACTATGCTCCATAAAGTGATCAGCTGCCTTGATGGCTCTATGCTCCATAAGGTGATCAGATGCCATGATGGCTCTATGCTTCATAAGGTGATCAGCTGCCGTTGTGGCTCTATGCTTCATAAGGTGATCAGCTGCCGTGAGGGCTCTATGCTCCATAAGGTGATCAGCTGCCGTGGTGGCTCTATGCTCCAAAAGGTGATCAGCTGCCGTGGTGGCTCTATGCTCCTTAAGGTGATCAGCTGCCGTGGTGGCTCTATGCTCCAGAAGGTGATCAGCTGCCTTGGGGGCTCTATGCTCCATAAGGTGATCAGCTGCCGTGGTGGCTCTATGCTCCAGAAGGTGATCAGCTGCCGTGGGGGCTCTATGCTCCATAAGGTGATCAGCTGCCGTGGTGGCTCTATGCTCCATAAGGTGATCATCTGCCGTGGGGGGCTGTTTGCTCCATAAGGTGATCAGCTGCCGTGGTGGCTCTATGCTCCATAAGGTGATCAGCTGCAGTGGAGGCTCTATGCTCCATAAGGTGATCAGCTGACGTGGTGGCTCTATGCTCCATAAGGTGATCAGCTGCAGTGGTTTCTCTATGCTCCATAAGGTGATCAGCAGTGATGGTATATCTGGCGTTCCCCGCCACCTAGGAGACTGTCACAGAGGGACAAAGGCGCAATGTCCGCTGGCCTGCGTCTCTTCGTCATCCAAGGGGATTATTGGATAGGAGACAAACAGTGAAGAATGGGGCAAGAAAGCATTTAACCCATGAAGTGGGGGTGGATTGGTGCAGACCAGAGCTTGTAACACACGCCGGTGGGTTCTGCATCTTCACCTATAGGGTTCCACGTACTCCACAGCCCTTTTGTCTGGCCCTCACCAGGGACCTGTCCGGCTTGGGTGACCCTGCCAGGAGTAAAACTCCAGCCGGCATAGCTCCCGGGATCATTGGGGCACTCAACCTCTCCAACCAACGGCAAGGTAGGCTTAGGTATGGGGAGCAGAAATGAGGTATCTGAAAAAGGTGGTTGAAGTAGCAAGAAGAGACATGGTCCGCTCCTAGACGATAAGTCAAGGCCTAAAAACCCAACCTTTGCAGATCCAGGTAGAACAGTCCCAACTGAGATGGTTTGGCCATGTCTGCAGAATGGAAGAAGATCGGCTACCATGGCAAGCGTGGGAAACTAAGAGCCATTGATCCAGACCTCCAGGACGACCCAAAGTCCGCTGGGAGGACAACATTAGACAATCTTTGAAGGACCGAGGACTAGAATGGAACCACGCCAGGAGGAAGACAGTCGATAGAACAGTATGACGCTCTTTCTTCCAAACCTGTACATCTCACGGTAGAAGAAGAACGACTAAGTAAGTAAGTAAGTATAAATAACTTTTCAAGAAAATGGAACAATAAAAATTTGTTTCTGCTGTTGTAGGCGTGTAGTGGCAGTTTATCGGCCGCCATCCTCATGAGATGGCCAAACCACTTAATCCTCCGTATCTCCATATTCCCGGTGCAGGATGCAGCTCCAACAATTCCTCTGAAGTTATCACATATCACCCGGTCTCTCCTGGCAACACCAATGGCCCTTGTCAAAATATCTCATCTAACAGGATGAGATTTTACTCTCTTGGGCTTTGGTAAAGGATACTGTTTGGCACTGACAGCAAAGAGTTGGTAAGAATATATTAGTTATCGGCTGTCGTTAAGTGTCCGTACTGATGTTCACATGTTTGATTAGTGGTAACACTTAGTAAGTCAGTGCACTGTTTTTTTTTTTACATCTTGTTTCAATTTCTCTGTCACGTTTTCTATTTTTAGCAAGAAAATATTTCTTAGGTATTTGAACTCTGGAACCTGGTTATGCCTGATATTGTTGACATGTATGTTAAGTGGACCCGGCGATCTGCTAATCTTCATAGTTTCTGTCTTTAATGTGTCGATCTTCAAGTTGTATTTTCTACACGTTGAGTTAAGTGCGTTTGCATGTTTTTAGAATCTGTTTGATTAGATGATGTTTTATTGATAACACTGACTTCACAGACTTCAGCATAAATAAACGTTATAAACTCGTCATCATCATCATTGACACAGTGTAACGAACAGTTTTAGTGTAAGGGGAAGTAAACTGGAGTATGTTAGTAGTAGAAATAGATTTTGAGTTATAGCACTTGTTTGCTTGTAGCTATCGAATTATTTAGAGAGTATCTCGTGATAGTTTCGAGAGACAGATTACAGACAGCGTGAAAAGCGCTGATATATTTATTCTGTATTGTTTTGAGTTGGGTGAGAGAAGCTCGCTGCTAGCCCTCAATTGTTTGTGTTGTGTGAACAATGAAAAACTCTCGTGTCTGCTTTTGAGCGGGACGAGTGTTTTATCTAGGGAGAGTGTTCCGGGCGTTTTGACCGGGTAGGAAGACAGTGTTTTTTGGGAAGTGTGAAATGCCTGTACAGTGCTGAATTTAAAATGTCGACGGATTTTTCGCTGTGGGTACAGCGTAGTATGAAACTGCAGTTTTTGATGATTGTGGAAATGTTTATAACTGCAGTGTGCAGTCTTTAAAGGCCATTATCTCCTGTGTGAGGAGTCCTGAGTTTAATAAGAGTACTTTAGGCCATGAATCATGATAGCTCCTGTGAGAGGATTGTTATTGAGGATTCTTTATAGAGATGAGTTTAATAAGAGTACTTTAGGCCATGAATCATGATAGCTCCTGTGAGAGGATTGTTATTGAGGATTCTTTATAGCGCTGAGTTTAATAAGAGTACTTTAGGCCATGAATCATGATAGCTCCTGTGAGAGGATTGTTATTGAGGATTCTTTATAGCGCTGAGTTTAATAAGAGTACTTTAGGCCATGAATCATGATAGCTCCTGTGAGAGGATTGTTATTGAGGATTCTTTATAGCGCTGAGTTTAATAAGAGTACTTTAGGCCATGAATCATGATATCATTGTAGCTGCCGGGTGCGCAGTTATTATGTGGTACTTTATATCTTGTGTTGTGCTGTGAACGGTATTCTATGTGTATTTCATCAATGTGTTGTGACGTGAATAAACCCATATGAAATGTCACCCGTCGTTTACAACCATCCATGACTCTTGTGTACGTACCTGTGGTGTAAACGACTAAACCAACACACGCACTTAGTATTACAAGTGTGACAGGGAACTTAACACGTATTTAGAAATAGCCCCGGAGTGGGCGTGGTCTATCTGTATCGAGAACCTGATCATCGCTTTACAGTAGACTTCTACAGTGTTTGCTTGTGTGGCGTATATGTAGGTATCAACTGTAGACATTACCAGATCCACAACACAACAGTAACGTTAGAGATAATCAACAGACACCCTTACCGTACCATACACCAATCCTTTGTATCAGTTTCAGTGACAGCCATGATTGACTTTCACGTGCTTGACGGAGGTACAACAGTAATGACCTCCCGGATTTTCCTATTAATTTTAGGGGGGTGCAACAGTGGTGTGCTAGTTTTATAGGATCAGACACCCGCGAAATTCGCGTGATATTAATTCACAACTGTTAGCATGTAGCCTGAGTGGCGTTAGTATATGAAAGACAGACATCACATTTGAGAGCTGTAACCAGGCCCAAGGAAAACTTATTCAGTATCAGTTAAACTGGGAACTGTTAACTCAAGTCGCAAGTCGCAACTCGCAAGTCAAGGAATTTATTACTCAAGATTATGAGATGTCATGATATACAGTGGCGTCTGTATACCAGTACAAGTAATCATCTGGCAGTATGAACGAGCGGTGTACCTTCTTTCAACGAAATTGACAGACGGTGACCCATTTCCCGCTTTCCTGTGCGGTGTGTTAGCACGTAGCGTGCTGAATCGAGGACCTGAGCGGAATCAAGGTGTCAAGTTCCAATGCCTTTCTGTTGTCGATTGTTTTACCATTGAACTTTGTGATATCCAGGGTGTTAACGGAAAGGAACAGAAGAGTTTTCATTCAAGATAAGTGGTTATGTTTGTGATGTGAACTGTGTCACCTTAACTATGTCAACGAGCCTTCCTGTGCTTTGCATCTCCTATACTGTTGTTTTGTTGTCTAATTTTATATAGACATATTATTAGGATTTAGTATTGATGCTAAGTATTGATGGTTGTATGATATATGTTGACTTCCCTCAGATGGAAGAGGAATTGATGATACAAAGTTATGAATAATATTTTTGGTATACATACTGAACTGTGTGAAATGGAAGGGTAATTGTCAGAACTTCTTGAAACATAAACTTGCGACATTAATAATTATACTGATATAGATATATAGTTAACTGAGTGATTAAATCACCATGGATTTTGATAATAATCCTGCAGATATAAGGCCTATGTTGGAGAGTGCATTGTTAATAGGTAGAGATGAAAAGGGATTGAGAGGTCCAAGACTTGGAGTATGGATCATGGACGATTTGTTGGTTAATGTGTCAGTATCCCTAAAGTTATTTGCTGAACATAACTTTAAGCTTCTTTGTAATTCAATAATGGCTAAGGATTTGATTGATTTGCTACAGCACCTTCGTGTGTTTTTACAACAGTATATTGAACTTGAACACGGACAGATAATGCAAAATATATTCAAAGTGATCCACAACGGTATTCCTGATGAGCAGAAAAAGGAATTAGGAAGTGAGAAACAAATAAAAGTCAACAAACAGAGTGCCCTACGGGAAAGGGACAATTGTTTAAAAGTTACTACTGAAGTGAGTAAACTACACGAAACAGTCTCTAAACTCGCAAATGAGTTAGATAAGTCAAACACGGAACTTACTAAAGTACATGCGGCGTTAGATGCAGCATTGAACAAGAACAAAGAGCTGGAAATTCGGGTGAAAGACAAAGATGATGAAGTGGGTAATCTCACTCGAGAAGTTAAAAAAAAGAAAGAGATACATGAGAAATTGAAAGTTCAGGCCAAGAAATGTGAGAAATTATGTAATGAAACATTTATTAGGCTGTTAAGTGACAATGCGAATTTTAGTCACCAAATGAAAGAAAAGTATACAGAATTTCCGAAGAAAGATGATGTACTTATGGATAATGATGATAGTCAAATTGAGGCACGACGAATTGATGCAAATAAAGAAATGGATGAAAAAGAGAGATTAGAAGAGTTAACGACTGAGAGAGAAAAGATGATTAAGATTGAGAGATTGTTAACAGAGGAGAGAAGTAAAGTTTTGACATTTGACAAATTAAATAGGAAATTAAGTGAAGAAATTTCACAAAAAAATGTTGAAATTGCAGAAAGTACAAAAAGGGTAGAGGGTCTACTCGATGTTATTTTAAACAGCGGAATATGGTCTTCTGTCAATGTTGACAATACTAGACAGAAAGTTGTTTACCAACGAGAAAAAAAAAGCAAAGATCCAGCCCGATACAATCTTTGCGGAGAGAAAGGTTAGATGTGATAGACAAATATCTTTTCGGGGAAAATATAACTTTCGAAGATCTTTTGATTCTTCTTCCAATAGCAACGAATCTTGGCGGAAGTGTAATAGAGAGAATGATAATGTAACAGTCAGTCCTGATAAAAGCCTAAGGATTAAACGAGTAACTGATTTTGGAGGTTCTCAGAAGATGATAACAAGGGATAAAGTTATAAGTAGTGGTTCCAAGGATGAAACCCATTATAGGCGTAACGATAAAGATACTTATAGATCTGCAGATGATACTGTAAACAAGCATATTGTCAAAGAAAAGAATGGAAAGAGTTTTTGTAGAAGAGAGGTTTCTAAGGTTAGAAAGTACCAAGGAAATTCATATGATAATAATTTTCCTTCTCAGAGAGATAATAGACAAGTTAGTGTATCTCAACAGTTTAATTCTCGGAATTTTGAAGATAATGGTACAGACAAATACAAGAAGAGTTTTCAATCGTGCAATAATTTTTCTGACAGATTTTTTGTGCGGAGTAGAAACGTTAATCATAACAAGTCTGACTGGGATTATAGACATAATAATGGTCTCAAACAAAGAGGAAATGATGATAAATATTTTGATCAAACAACAAATAATAATTGTAATTATGCTAATTTTGCTCGACATGAGCCTAGAAGCATTGTTATTAAGCAAAGTAGCAATAATAATGATGTCACAAATACTACTGCTTGTTATGTTTCTGATTTTGAAAGAGCAGCACGTTGTTGTGAACTTAAACGAAGAGTCGATGACATCGTGGGGTGACCAGATTACCACACGGACCACAGTGCGGGGTAATTGTTTGTTTAACCTCTCCGTTGTTCGTAGTAAATTTCACCATTCATTAAAATGGAATTTTCATTTGTATTTTTTGAACAGAGGCGACTTCTTGATATGGGTCAGCGCTCCTGTTTACGTTAACGGCTGTTTACGGTAGCGGCAAGAATATAGGTCAACATTGTGAGCGAGTGTTTTCTCAAGCAGAACATATCAGCGTGCTAACCATGATTCGACGTTTTACCCCTAATGTTTATGAGATGTCGGCAAGACCTATGGAGATTTTTGTTTGCGTTTGATTTTTGTTTTGTTTGTTTATTAGGACAGAAGATGTTAATGTATTCTATTGCATAGATCATTATAGGTTGTTATATTATGATCATCATCTTTACGCATCATTTGATGTCTATTGTTTTTTTTTATATGTATGACTGTTTTAATTATAAATTAGTTCATTTCGATGCTATTTTTATACTATTGTGTTTTGCAAAATATGTAGTGTGTTATATGGTAGTGACGTGTTGTTTACTATTCATAAATGCAATGAGCAGATTTATATTTAACCTTACTGGTTACAAACTTATGCCTATTTTTTATACTCTGGTGTAGAACTTGCAGTTTTTTTTTTAGTTTTGTTTTACAGATGTGTTGGGTAGAATAGTTTTGTATATGATGAGTTTGCCAGCCCTATGCACATACTCATTAGTTGTAATGTTACAATAATTACTTTTAATATATCAGGTGGAGATAGATATAAATTATTAACTGAATAACACTGTAGCTAAGCTGAACGTCATTGTCAGCCGGAAATATTTAAAGTTTAAATTGAACTGTATAGAGAAAATTAACAGCGTTTGCTGATATTGTTATTTGATTGAGAAATCTAGAGATCTGATTTAAGCACTTGCTTAACATACATTACGTTGTTTTCATGTATTTGCAAACTTGTATTTTGGTAATACTGTGTTTTTCTGTGTGTTTCTCTGTGACGTATTTTTTGAAAAACTTACACGTGTTGTTTAGTATTTGCTTAGATGCAGGAATTGTTATATGTCTCTCATTTTGCTAAAGCTAGTTTTTTGTTAATTTGTTAATTATAGATTTGAATTAATTTAATTAAAATACTATTTTTATGTAACTTAGCATTACGAAATATTTTTGTACTGTATTTTTTGGAAAATATTTTTTTTTTCCCAGACATTGTAATTTTTTATTTTTGTTTTTGTGTATGCCTAGCGTTTGACTATGTGCTATGTGTTATATGTAGAGTAATGTTAGTTCTTTAAAGAACGTTTTTTGTTTGTTTTTTGGATGTTATGTTGTATTAGCGCTTGATTATGCGTTGGTCTTATAGCAATGCTATCACTTTTTTGTGTGGTGTCGATAATTTATTGTTGATTATGTATAACTTGTATAACTTGTTTAAATTACTGATTATGTTTTGTTTAGTTATAAACTGTTTTTTGTAGTATTAGTATAGGAATACTTTGTTATTTTCTTTTGTGCTTTTCGATCGTGTTTGTATTTATTTTGAAATACGTTGTTGATCTAAATTGTTATTAGTATATATTTTTACCAACGTTCTCTATATTCTTACCTTTTGCTTTCTATCTGTCTCTGTTGATTATCCTTCATTCCATTCTTTCTTTTCTATTGTCTTTTCAGAATGGTTTCATATTTTGTTTACATTTCGTGCTTTATTTACGTTTCACTTCATTCTCCTTGTATACTTCTTCTTTCGCATCTTATACTTTCATTCTATGTATTGTTACTTTAATGGTATAACTTAATATAGTGTAGCTACTTGTGATATTTGTAATTATTTTACATATAACAAATTGTTTGAATGTAATATTATTGTTTTTTCCTCATATTCTGATTTCATACTTTCCTTTATTACGAATCATTTTTTCGTTTGCTTGATCTTGTCTTTTCTTGTACTATCGGTTGTTTCCTATTTAGTTGTGCTGTATTTACTTAACTTGGTTTTGTAATGCATTATTTTTTGGTATGCTTAATTGATTACATTGGATACTTTATTTTTACATTTCACTTAATGCTTATATTTTGTAGATGTCTTATTTTAACTTAACTTAAGGTAATTCTTAGACACATATGTTAGAGATTCATTGTCCTTTTAATTTTTTGGGGATGTATTTGTCAAAAAATTGATAGAATCAATTTTTTTCTCTGGGGGTGAGGTAAGATGTAACGAACAGTTTTAGTGTAAGGGGAAGTAAACTGGAGTATGTTAGTAGTAGAAATAGATTTTGAGTTATAGCACTTGTTTGCTTGTAGCTATCGAATTATTTAGAGAGTATCTCGTGATAGTTTCGAGAGACAGATTACAGACAGCGTGAAAAGCGCTGATATATTTATTCTGTATTGTTTTGAGTTGGGTGAGAGAAGCTCGCTGCTAGCCCTCAATTGTTTGTGTTGTGTGAACAATGAAAAACTCTCGTGTCTGCTTTTGAGCGGGACGAGTGTGTTATCTAGGGAGAGTGTTCCGGGCGTTTTGACCGGGTAGGAAGACAGTGTTTTTTGGGAAGTGTGAAATGCCTGTACAGTGCTGAATTTAAAATGTCGACGGATTTTTCGCTGTGGGTACAGCGTAGTATGAAACTGCAGTTTTTGATGATTGTGGAAATGTTTATAACTGCAGTGTGCAGTCTTTAAAGGCCATTATCTCCTGTGTGAGGAGTCCTGAGTTTAATAAGAGTACTTTAGGCCATGAATCATGATAGCTCCTGTGAGAGGATGGTTATTGAGGATTCTTTATAGAGATGAGTTTAATAAGAGTACTTTAGGCCATGAATCATGATAGCTCCTGTGAGAGGATTGTTATTGAGGATTCTTTATAGCGCTGAGTTTAATAAGAGTACTTTAGGCCATGAATCATGATAGCTCCTGTGAGAGGATTGTTATTGAGGATTCTTTATAGCGCTGAGTTTAATAAGAGTACTTTAGGCCATGAATCATGATAGCTCCTGTGATAGGATTGTTATTGAGGATTCTTTATAGCGCTGAGTTTAATAAGAGTACTTTAGGCCATGAATCATGATATCATTGTAGCTGCCGGGTGCGCAGTTATTATGTGGTACTTTATATCTTGTGTTGTGCTGTGAACGGTATTCTATGTGTATTTCATCAATGTGTTGTGACGTGAATAAACCCATATGAAATGTCACCCGTCGTTTACAACCATCCATGACTCTTGTGTACGTACCTGTGGTGTAAACGACTAAACCAACACACGCACTTAGTATTACAAGTGTGACAGGGAACTTAACACGTATTTAGAAATAGCCCCGGAGTGGGCGTGGTCTATCTGTATCGAGAACCTGATCATCGCTTACCAGTAGACTTCTACAGTGTTTCCCTGTGTGGCGTATATGTAGGTATCAACTGTAGACATTACCAGATCCACAACACAACAGTAACGTTAGAGATAATCAACAGACACCCTTACCGTACCATACACCAATCCTTTGTATCAGTTTCAGTGACAGCCATGATTGACTTTCACGTGCTTGACGGAGGTACAACAGTAATGACCTCCCGGATTTTCCTATTAATTTTAGGGGGGTGCAACACACAGCATGTTTTAAATAAAACACTCATGTGTCTTAGCCTTCTTGATAATAAACAAGAGAGTAAGGGAAGGAGTAAACTCTAAATATAGACTCGTACGTCTAAGGGGAGAACACTATAAATGGTACTTGCTTCATCATTGAACACCTTAAAGTAATAACAAACTCGAATAATATTCCAATCTCTGTCTAATCTATTCAGAAAACTATTAACACGAAGTTACAATAATATACAGTCAGCGAAGTGCATAACCTTCATGAAAATCTCAGATGAGCGAACACACAATATCAGCACAAATAAATACGCTGTCGCACTAGACAATTAAAGGCATCCATCACAATATATTCATCCACTTTCGCCATCCCACATCGCCATGCTTTCACGTGCCCTCCCCTGTCCACCTCTGACCTCCCTTTTTCTTCTCCACCACTCAAAATAATATATAATAATAGCCCCTTCAGTCATAACTGACTATGGGAATGCGCCCCTGATGTGACAGAGCTCAGCTGCTTTTTTTCCTGTTGCTCCTTTCAACCAATCAGAACCCCCCTTACATTCTCCCTGACCTGCTGAACACGCAGATTCGTGTCGTCAAGTTCACAACACTCTATTGGCCAACTCTTATGACAGGACTGACATTCCGTACCTGATCCCTGTGGAGCACATACAGTCCACAGCTGTTGACCATGCTGTGACAATCTTCATTCTCTTTTGTGCTCCTCGTATAGCATGGGATACTATGGCAGCTATGGTTCTTGAAGCAATTTGTTTTACGTGATGAAGTTACCATCCTCATTCACGACCTCGTATTAGTCGCTTCAACGACATGTCTGAATGTGCAGTGGTTTTATTATGTCTTTGTCTCTTCAAAGACCCCCGGGAACTTTACGACATGCTCTTTAGATTATTGGTAACAACGTATTAGTAACAAGACATGTGATTATACACAACAGAAATGGAATCCGGTGAATCTGCCTAAACAGTTTGATGATCTGGATTTTGCAGATGATTTGGCTCTTCTGTCCCATAACCATAATCAGATGCAAGAGAAAATGAAAATTTTCGATGAGAGCTCACTACAAGTGGGTCTGAAAATACACAGGGAAAAGACAAAGATTATGAGAAAAAAATGCAAGAAATGATAACAATGTTGAACTTGAAGAAACACCACTAAAAGATGAAGAAACGTATAGATATCTTGGCAGTAATATAGTCAAACTGCCATAACTGGTGTCAATACCTGGTTCTCCAGGTTGGGGGTTTAAGCATAGGGCTGACACCCCTGCCTATGCACACACAAAAACGAAGTTACGGAAACGACAAGAAATGAACAAACTTTGCTGCGGGACGGACATCCGGAGTCTGAGGCTCGTATGACGTCAGCGGAGAAAGCCGAAAGGAAGCTCTGACACGAAAATGGACGTCCTGAAAGCAAAAAGTGAAACATGAATAGGATTTTGGAATGTCAGGACAATGGACGAGACTGGTAAACTAAAACAGGTCACATTAGAAATGAGAAAAACGAAAGACAGACCGACCGAAAACCACTTGGCGGAGGACTGTGGAGGCTGACTTGCAAAGAATGAACCAGAGTTGGGGCACTGTACGAAGGATGGCCACCGACCGAGCAAAGTGGAATCAATTTGTTGCGGCCCTACAAGACGCCACCAGGCGCAATGGCCACTGACAGCTTTGACGGTCGGCGGCTAAGGATATAAGGACAAAAGTCAGTTCCCACATATACAACAAGCATGTAAAGACACTGACTTTTAACTAACTTTCTGTATTCGCTACACAACCACACATTGACATTTGGAACTCTGATCAATGTTCCACTACCATTGCATCGTTATTTCACTCATAATTAAACGTTAAGATACATTTATGCGTTTTATCTAAGGGACGTAAATTTTATTACAAGGGGAGTAATATCAACAGAAAAGATAGTCATAAATTTAAAAAAATGAAACAGTTACTTTATATAATTTTGTTTTTAACACTTTTTGTAGCAAAGAAGTAAATTATAATATATTTCAAATTCCGAAGAAAATATTTCGTCTTTTGTTGCTATTGTAGAAATATGCAGTTACACATTTTATATGTGATAAATAAATGCACGCTAGGCGCAATACACGTCAGTAAATATGTATAACAGGAGTTTCTCTTTACGCACAGTTTTAGACTACTGTGTATTGTGCATTTTTGACCGGCACAAAGTGCTGCCTAAACTAAAGTTGAGACGATGTGTTTGACAAGTCCCCTTGTGAGCCCGAAAATGACCATAAGTCCCTACCAATCTTCTCTACCAAACATTTTAACATGAGGTGAATAGAGAAGCTTTCATTGCATCGTGACTTGAATGGGCATACATATATAGTCCACCTCATATTTAAGGTAATAGTATAGTGTTAGTATGGACTTAAAATGTTTGTCCACATAATGACCTCATTAATTATGCAAATTAGCTATCCAATATGGCCGCCGTAGCGAATAAATTATACACCTTTTTTAAAACATCATAACTATGTTATTTGTACAAGGATCTGACTGAAACTTGGCAAATTGAATCATTATATATAGCGTGAGGTCATGAACTAAAATGACAGAGATTGACAGAAAGGTTAATTTTTAATGAATTTTCAAAATTTATATTTCTGGAATGTTTGATATTTGTGCCTCATTATATATGCATGATGGTCATAAAACTAAAATTTTGAATTCAATTTTATCCATTGTAGGTCAGAATCTGTAAGATTATATGACAACCAACTGTGTTAATTTTCATGTCAATTGAATGTACAGATCCAGAGATATCTTGTTTCAAAGATCACCAATTATGCTAAAAAGACAATTCCGAGAAAACAAAGAAAAACAGAAAAAGAACTCACAAAATGAAGTTTAATGAGCTCCTATTGAATAAAGGTCTGCTTCTACTGCAGCTGCAGTGTCTATGAATCCCCTTTTCAGTGCTCTCAGGGTATTTCCATTGCAATGTCCTTACTTGCTGAATAGATCCTGTGCAGCGTTCTCCTGTATGCTTTCTTTGCCATGGGTTGACTTGTGTTCATGTATATCGAAAAATTCTGCAATGCACTGTGGCCTTTCCCAATAGAACGCACAAATGCCACCATTCACACATTTACTTCTTTGTGTTTGTGAGTAGCTGAAGATGAAACATCAGAAGTATTGAAATTGGCATTCCATTCGCCACAGTTTGTGCACTTGATACTGATTTCATGACAAAAGCCATTCCGAGTCTCTTCGACGATCTCACAGGTCAGTGAGTACTGATAACATTTGTCACATCTAAAGTTGGCGCATAAAAACCCAAAACAGTAGTTTTACATCCATAAGGATAAACCCATTTCCTCTGTTGTCATTTTTAGCTTGTCCTTCACTTTCTTGGACCTTTATGACTTTTATTTTCTTTGCTGAGGAGCACAGAGGCTTTATAGCGACACTATCGACAATAGGTGTCTCATTTTCAGGCAATGGTTTGTTGGTGTACATGCCTCCCAGTCTTTGTCTTATTTCCCATTGTGAACAAAAGAAGCTCTGCTAACTACTATTATACAGAATCAGTATAAAGCTAGCAATAAATAGAGTTGATGTTGGTGAAAATGCACAATGCGTGTAACAAATGTTGAAATTTACGATCTAAGCTTTCTAGACACACACTTTTGAAAAATTCATAAGAAATCATTGAGTGATTTTCCGTGGAAAAATTATAAATATCTTTTTCCTGTTGCCTCAGTATAATTGTAATTTCGCAGTTTTACAATTACGCACCTTCATGTTGGGTCATTATTCACATGGTAACCAACTATAAACATTGGTTGCTACGCAAATCACTCAAGGGGGTGTGTGTAGAAAAACACTGATTCCTATCAAACCAGAGTATCTCTAAGCTTCTATGAATTATTTTTAGTTCAAGAACATGTTGACGATGATTTAAAGCATGAAAATGAAAATTGTTGGATTTTTATTTTTTTTAATCTTTTTTGGGTATACTACTACCTTAAGTATCTCAACCAACATATTTAGTCTCATTGTATGGCTCTGAAACATAGAGAACAACGAAGAAGTTATAACCAGCAGTGGTTGAATCACACGTAACCATACGTTTCCATTGATAAGTCGTCTTTAGTGCGTCGCGTTATAGACTAACCATAAATCCTAACGCCTTGTTCCTACACGTTATCATGGTCAAGTTTTGTGTAATGTTGATCAAATAATATCTTTTCTATCAATTCTCTACAGCTGTAAAAGGAGAGTTAGTGACTTGAGACGACATATCCTGGAAGCGGGTTCACAGCGTTGCTAGGCATTCGTTTCATTTAAAAAAAATAAAATTTGGCGAAGTGTGTCACGTTCAACCTAGTCGGTTATATTACGGCGCATGTCCAAATATAAATGACCGTTAAGTCTGATGACGTCATACAGTAAAATAGAACCAGACCCAAACAATAGAGGCAGACAACAAAATATAGAGGCGTGATGCGTGATGCCATATGATGATGGATGGTATCCGCATGTCTGGTTTTGTGTAGTTTGCAGATGTGTTCAGTCAAACAATGTTCATACAAAAATAACAGGGCAATCCACATAGGACGTCAGTAAACTCACGACGTATAAAGTCAATGATTCTTGAAACAGCCGTTGACGTTTTTCTTCATTATTTATTGTGGACGCCACAGTGACAAAATGGTTACGCGAATATGTGGGCACATCAAACAGTCATTATCACAGGAACATTCAATACAGCAATAGACGGTAGACAGCATTACAATGATGAGTCAGATGCATGTTATATTTCATAGTGCTGTAAATGTAGTCAGGTGGAAAACTCCATCCTTTTCTATAACAGCCAGGAGATAACCAGATGTATGAGATCAGTTCACTCTCCTTAGTTTGACTTCAGCAAGACAGACACGTCTGCCGAAGTATAAATAATGTCCTCAAAAATATCCTCTAGATAATAAAGGTTTTTCAAACCTAGTTCATTTAACAAAGTAGCAAGTAATGGTCCTTGGTACATGCATCAACCGATGCAGTACAATACAGCGACATGTGAGCTGGGAAAACATCTCGTGACGACGACTTTCGAAGACAGGCTATGAATCGAAATCGCTCACGACCCAAAATCGATAGAGTTAATGAAAAGTCAATTTACCTTGCTTTCATGAAATACACAGAAATATCACGCCTCCCGGCATGTGGGAAACACTAGAGGTATTATCTCGAATAAACGAAATATCCATTAAGAGGACTACACATCCCTGACAGAACAAAAAATAGCGGAGATCACCTCTTCAACGAGGCATCTCTTTCGCCATTCCAAATCGCTCACTCCACTAGTGGTGGGCGGAAACCGATCGACCAAGAAGCAAGACAAGTCATGCGCAGTCCAGCGCAAAATGACCACAGCTCAAACTTAACTGCATTCGATACCAACGCGAGAAGACAAATGCTTACCGAGAAAAGTGACTATAAATTTCAAGCAGTTGTTGCCCTTGCGTTATAAAATAGATATTGAAATAAAACGATGTTGCGAGAATTTATCACGCAACATATCACCACCTCCTCCCGATAAAAAAAAAATGTGGAACATATTTTTTTTTTAAATATCAAAGAGCATGCGATAAGCGGCTCAAAACGCACGAATTATGCGCTGATAATTAATTAAATTGCCAAACATAGGCTAAATATAGAGTGTCTGGTGAGGATATACCTCAACAGAAAAATAAATATGTCTCAAAAAATATTCACATCGGGGAGGTGTCACCAACACACATCACGTTAGCATGTAAACACAATATACGTATGCAAGTTACTATAATCATCATTAAACAGCATACTCTAATATTGTCTTTAAAAATGGATGTACAAATCTGATAGGAAAATTTAAATAGTACATTCTTTGACATGTAATGACATAAGTACATAGTAAAGTTAAACTACATGACGATCCAGGACATATGCTCTGGTATTCCGAGGGTAAGTACACAATCTAGAACTCGTCATGCTTGATACTAGTAAGGTAAGTCCTCAGCTCAACAATGACATTCTGAGAAAGTACAAGCAATATAATGCTAATTAATAACTAATATGCTTCATAAGGTACAATACATTATTAATAATTGTGGCTGTTTAGTAAACTAACGGCCCTTATATTAACTACTCAGTCCTCCTCTATCATCTTAAAAAACGAACAGAAGAAGATGACAACAAAGCACGATAGTGTGTACATATAAAGTAAGTACAGATGTGCTAATCTATTGTAGAAATATAGGTGTGTTATGACTCTGTAATATATGGAAATATAGGACAGAAGTATTAGTTGGAGTCATGTGGGCATCTAGACAAAATGTCAGCCATCACATTATCCGCACCACGGATAGCTCGTACCGTGAAGTGAAAAGGTTGAAGAGCTATAGCATATCGAGTGGATCTCGAACTCTTCAAATTCTTAGTCTGAATAGCTGTAAGAGCTTTCTGATCAGTCTCTAGAATGAAATGTGCGCCCAGGAGGAATCTTTGTAGCTTTAGAATTGACCAAACCATCGCTAACAACTCACGGTCTAAAACCGAGTAGTTCCTCTCTGCCGCATTTAGTTTTCTAGAAATGTACATAACAGGATGCAGAGTATTTGCATATTCTTGCATCAGTGCTGCTCCAATCCCAGTGGATGAAGCATCACTCCGAAGAACAAAAGTCCTATCAAGAGTAGGTAATCTTAAGATGGGAGGAGAAGAAAATATATTCTTGATTTGGTCTAGTGAAGATTGGCATTCTTCAGACCAACGGACCAGATTAGGCGAACCTTTCTTCAACAATGTTGAGAGAGGTGCCATGATCGAAGATAAATTTGGAATAAATCTCCCATAAAATTGAATTAAACCTAAGAGACTCCTAACTTGTTTCTTCGTTTTAGGAACAGAGATGTTCAGTATTTTGGAAGTATTGTGGTCTTCTGTCTTCAAGAGACCATGACCAACACGATGACCCAGGAAAGAGATTTCACCAAAACCAACAAAAGCTTTAGAAGGTTTTGCTGTCAAATTATTCTCACGTAGAGTGGACAGTAAGTCATATAACCCTAAATAGTGATCTTCCCAGGTATCACTGAAGAGACAGATGTCATCTAAGTATGCGATGACATCCGAACGATGTGACAGAATTCGACGCATCATGCGAACGAAAGTGGCAGGGGCGTTCATGAGACCAAAAGGCATAACATTCCATTGAAATAGACCCCTAGGTGTAGAAAAAGCAGTAAGAGGTTTGGCATGCTCTGCTAAAGGCACTTGCCAATAACCTTTAGACAAGTCAAGTTTAGTGAAGAATCTAGAATTAGAAAGTCTAATCAGTAGATCTTCTAACAAAGGCATCGGTTCAGCGTCGAACTTTGTGACCTGATTCAATTTGCGATAATCAACGCAAATTCGTATGTTCTTATCCTTCTTCCGGACAATAACCATGGAAGAAGAATATGGTGAAGTCGATGGTTCAATTATATTTAATTGAATCATTTCATCCAATTCCTTTTCCACTTGCGACTGAAAGTGTATAGGAATAGGATACGGCCTAACCCTAATTGGATTATTGTCGGTAAGAATTATGTCATGTTCTATGACATCTGTGTGTCCAGGAATGTCAGTGAGAACATCCTGAAATGTTTGTAACATCGACGAGACTTGTCGATGTTCGTCACCAGAAAGATTAGGAGAAACAGAAACGTTTTTCCAAGATTCCGTGGAATGTAATGGAACCACTGGAAGGGGAAGGTTGACATCAGAGAAGGTAGCTTCCTCATCCTGAATGACAGACAGGGATGAATAATGACCGTGAGGTGCAGGAGCATCATCCGTTGCCTGGAAAATAGGCAGCAAATAGTCCGGACGTTCGTGAAATTCCGAAAGCATGTTTATGTGGAAAGTTTTATGCTTTCCATCAATATCGACCACATAGTCAACATCGGAAATCCGAGAGACTATTGCATACGGACCTTTCCATGCAATAAGAAGTCTATTTTCCCTACTGGGGAGTAGGACGAATGCTTTGTCACCTGGACAAAGTTGTCGTAGACATCTATTCTTGTTAGCAAACTGCCTTGCCTTCTCTTTAGCAATTTCTGATGAAGCAGTTGCTAGCTTACATGCCTCAATGATCTTTTGTCTAAGAGCAATGACATACTCATATGAGGATTGAGTTTCATCGCTAATATCATCGGCAGTGATGAGATCGTGTAATAAAGACATAGGGCCGCGTGGACGCGCGCCAAAGACAAGTTCGAAGGGAGAAAATCCTGTGTGTTCATTAGGGACTTCTCTATAGGCAAAGAGAGCCGCGGGTAAAACCCTGTCCCAATCTTGAGGATGATCTTCAGTTATCTTACCAAGCAAAGTCTTGAGCGTTCTATTCAGACGCTCAACTAACCCATTAGACATAGGATGGTAGATACTACTGAGAGATCGTTCAATATGTAAGGTAGACATTACCTGTGACATAGTGTCAGATATGAGTTGAGTGCCATGGTCTGACAATATTTCTCTGGGGAACCCCAAGCGAGAAAATATCAACCAAAGAGCATCTGCGATATCTGTAGTAGATATGCTCTTAAGAGGAATAGCCTCTGGCCAACGTGTGCACATATCGACACATGTAAGGATAAACTGATGTCCTCTGGCCGACTTGACCTTAAAAGGGCCAATAATATCTATGGCCATTTTCTGAAACGGCCGAATAGGAATGTCAGCAGCCTGGATAGGCGCAGCATGTCGTGGTCCTCTAGATTTGACCTCCTGACATACCTTGCATGATCGGCAGTAAATACGAATGTCCTTATTGACAAAAGGCCAAAAGAAAGCCGCAAGGACTCTCGACTTCGTACGGGCAAAACCCATATGTCCAGCACATTGCGAGTCATGAGCATGTTGTAATATTTGCACTCTCATGCTCTTGGGAACAAGAATTTGCGAATGTGCCGACGTAGTCGAATCTTGTACCATACGTACAAGTACGCCGTTTCTCATTGCAATCCAAGATTTTCTATTTGTATCCTGATTCGGATCACCTTTCTTCGCAAGAACGAAGAATTTTTTTAAAGAAGGATCTTCTTCTTGCAATTTTATGAAAGAGTCACGAGTGATTACTAAGTGACTATCTTGGCTATCAACTTCATTATCACTATTCAGTGAAGTTTCGGGTGTTTGTAGAGCTTGTGCTCTTGTAACTACTGCATTTGTAGCTTGCATGTTATTATCTTCCCAAGCAGCAATCTGCTGTGGGGTACACTCCCTAACTCCGTGAATACGACCAATAATAAGGTCCGCAATAGGATTAGGTAAGAGACAAGCATGCACATCTCCAGTAAAGAAAGGAGTGGCAATGCGAATTACAGCAGTAGGATATTTTTCTAGAGTGCCGCCAAATGTGACACATTTAATAACCCTTCCTGTAGCACAAGATGGATCTACAAGCGATTGTCTAACACCAATAGTGGTGCATCCGGAATCGAAAAGTAGTGAGACCGGAGTATCATTAACAAGACCCTTATGTAGAATTAAAGAACCCCTCCCGTCATGCGCAACAGCAGCAGGAAGAGCGGGAAGTGGGTGACCACAACTCAAAGTAGTTATGGTACCCGGTTCGAATAAAGTACTGCATTGGGGGCATTTGTTTGCTCTCTCAAAGTCAAAAGCAGAACCAGTGACAGCGTCAAAGTTTTTACTATCAACAACATGATTACAGGCTCCCTCAGTTTCCTGTTGTACAGCATTAGCCTGCTGATATCTCTTTTTTTTGTGTTGAGATCTACCCCGACTATTATTACCTCTGAAGTTATCAGAGTTATTATTATCTCTGCAGTTATTATTGTCTCTATTGTAATTGTTATCCTGGTTCGAATTCCAGTTTCCACGATTACTATCATGTTCACATTGATGCGAACATCTATTTGTTTGGTTCTGAGGTCTTCGGCAGGAATAACCTCTATTACCATATCCTCTTTTGAAATGCTTATAATTATTAGGGTGATAGTAACGAGTACTATCAGGTTGTCTCCAATTCTTCGAAGAAGAATCACCATGAAATTGATTTCCATGATTTTGACAGAAATTACCGCTACTCTTTCTATCAAAATTTTGTTGGAATCTACGAGCAAAGTTTTGACCATACGGAGCTGCCGAAGCAACTGGTAAACCTTCTTTCACCTTAGAGTTACCCATGGTTATGTGTGGGTGCGCAGTTACGTATTGGCAACAGAAATCTTCCATTTCTTTTATTGTTTTAGGTTTACGTTCATGAAGGAAAGCAAGGAAAGACTCATTGACAGACGACATGACTTTGTCTCTAAGTATTAAGTCCATAAGTCCTTCATAAGTTTTTTCCGTCTTAGATAGTTCAACCCATCGTGAGAAAGTAATGCGTATTCTTGCAATAAACTCGGAGAATTCAACTCCATTTTCAGGTAACATGTTTTTAAATTGTAGACGATAGCCGTCTTCGTTAAGCTGATATTTCTTTAACAAAGCGGCCCTGACAACCTCATAATTGTTCTTGTCAGGTTCATCCACCATATTTAATATACTTAGAGCTTTACCTGTCAGTATCCCTGATAACTGATAAACATATTTTGCTTTGTCTATGTTATGAGCTGTACATGCTTGTTCAAATCTGTCCAGATAGAACATTATGTCATTACTGGAAGGACTAAATGTTGGTAACTTAATCTTAAAAGTATCATTATTAGCCTTACCAGAAGATGAACCCTTGTTTGAATCATTACCATTACTCATGCTCGTCAATTTCAATTTTTCCAACTCTAAAGCTAAGACCTTTTCTTCATGTTCCATTTTTGCTTTCTCTTTCCTCTCATCAGACTCTCTCTGTAATCTTCTTTCCTCAGCCTGAGCCTCTATTTGAAGTCTTTCAGCTTCTTTTTCAAGTCTTTTATTTTCAGCCTCTTTTTCAAGTCTTTTATTTTCAGCCTCTTTTCAAGTCTTTTATTTTCAGCCTCTTTTTCAAGTCTTTTATTCTCAGCTCTTTTTCAAGTCTTTTATTTCAGCTCTAGCTGGAGTTTTCTTTCCTCAGCTTCTGATTCCCTTTTTTGTTTTTCCATTTCCATTTGGAATCTTTTTTCATCCACCTGCATCTGCAGTTTCTTTTGTTCAGCTTCCATATGCAGTTTCTTTTGTTCAGCTTCCATTGCTTTATCATATCGAGCAGTTGCAAATTCTTCTAACTTATCACCAGTCTTCCCAAGCAATTTACCCTGCTCAATAAAGTGCTCAAATGTAGACATGTTGTCTAACATATGAGTCCAAAACCTGAAATAATTAACTAATTTATTTCAAACCTAAGTGTAACAAGTCTTAATTAAGCACTTGTATATTCACATCACCTTATATTATCCCAGTCTCTGTGGGAAACAAGTCTCCAATCAAAGAACTTGTATATGAAATATCAGCGCTCAATTCTTGATCATAAGTGCACTTCTCATTCAATAGTGCACGACACTATTCATCATTCATTTATCATCAGTGTAGTAGTAACAGTGCATTAGCATAGCCCATTAACTAATTACTATAACTGTAAACAATGACTATGTAAACACATGCAGAATGTAAACATTGAAAATGTAAACAATACAAACAATGTAAACAATAACAATGTAAACAATAACAAAGATCAGCAACAATACAAAAACGTTCGCAGAAATCAACTAAAAATAAAGCAGAAATTAATGAAATATCACAAAAAATGTGACGATATCTGCGATAGAATTAAACAAAATACATGACACCACAGTGTATAAACAAAAATGTTGTATGAAACTAAATTATAGACAAGAGTAGGCTAACAAATACAAACAAATCAAAACAAAACTAAAGAATGCGAAATAATAACGAAAACAATATTAAAACATGTCATCACAGCTAACATAAATAGCAACAGAAGTCGCTTAGCAAATTCCAGTATCGGAAATTTGCAAACCCTACAGAAAACGCTCACAATAGACGACCTCTATGACGTGGCATAATCTAACGGAGACACCACCCAACCGAGAACCCGCTGAAATATAAACATATAAATATACAAATAACATATAGACATATAACATATAGAATGAGATGATACACAGAAGACTCAGCAGAAGTATAAGGGCACAGTTTACATACAAACAGGCCACTTAACTTATAGGCTTCCAATCGTAGAACAGCAGAAAAAACGGATGTCAATCAACGTCCTAAAGAGCGAAGCTCCAACGATGATGGCACATCTGAACTGCTTCCACTGCTAACACGATGGTACAAGAGCTTCTGAAATACTGTGTGTTGAGTTGTTTCGGCACTTGACCTTCTAATCCAAAAGTAAGTTGATGGAAATCGGTACTTGGCCTTCTTCAGAAAACAACCCGTTTCAACCGGCACTTGACCTTCACAAAAACGACAGCACTGGAACCTTGACAGCAGCAACTTGCTTGACTTGCGTAAAAGATAACAGCAGTCCGAGTTATCCGGCAACATGTAACAACGCCGGGTACTGTCAAATTCTTGTTTCCGTCAAAAAGTTGAAATTTTGACTTTTACCGGGCAACGCCGAGTACTTTGAAAATTTTGAAGATGTTGACTGTATTGAAGAATGTTAATTTCTTGAAGGATGCTGATGAATTCTTGTTGAAAATGAAGTGGGTAAGGGACCCCGTGTTTGCTGGTACCAGAATCAAACCAGCTTATGGCCACCAAATGATGCGTGATGCCATATGATGATGGATGGTATCCGCATGTCTGGTTTTGTGTAGTGTGCAGATGTGTTCAGTCAAAACAATGTTCATACAAAAATAACAGGGCAATCCACATAGGACGTCAGTAAACTCACGACGTATAAAGTCAATGATTCTTGAAACAGCCGTTGACGTTTTTCTTCATTATTTATTGTGGACGCCACAGTGACAAAATGGTTACGCGAATATGTAGGCACATCAAACAGTCATTATCACAGCAACATTCAATACAGCAATAGACGGTAGACAGCATTACAATGATGAGTCAGATGCATGTTATATTTCATAGTGCTGTAAATGTAGTCAGGTGAAAAACTCCATCCTTTTCTATAACAGCCAGGAGATAACCAGATGTATGAGATCAGTTCACTCTCCTTAGTCTGACTTCAGCAAGACAGACACGTCTGCCGAAGTATAAATAATGTCCTCAAAAATATCCTCTAGATAATAAAGGTTTTTCAAACCTAGTTCATTTAACAAAGTAGCAAGTAATGGTCCTTGGTACCTGCATCAACCGATGCAGTACAATACAGCGACATGTGAGCTAGGAAAACATCTCGTGACGACGACTTGCGGAGACAGGCTATGAATCGAAATCGCTCACGACCCAAAATCGATAGAGTTAATGAAAATGTTAATTTACCTTGCTTTCATGAAATACACAGAAATATCACGCCTCCCGGCATGTGGGAAACACTAGAGGTATTATCTCGAATAAACGAAATATCCATTAAGAGGACTACACATCCCTGACAGAACAAAAAATAGCGGAGATCCCCTCTTCAACGAGGCATCTCTTTCGCCATTCCAAATCGCTCACTCCACTAGTGGTGGGCGGAAACCGATCGACCAAGAAGCAAGACAAGTCATGCGCAGTCCAGCGCAAAATGACCACAGCTCAAACTTAACTGCATTCGATACCAACGCGAGAAGACAAATGCTTACCGAGAAAAGTAACTATAAATTTCAAGCAGTTGTTGCCCTTGCGTTATAAAATAGATATTGTAATAAAACGATGTTGCGAGAATTTATCGCGCAACAAGGCGACCCCTAAAATAGAAACTGACCAAACAATAGAGGCAGACAAAAAAAAAAACAGGCAGACATAAAGAAACATAGGCAGATATAAAGAAACAGAGGCAGATATTTAGAAATAGAGACAGATATAAAAAAATATAGGCAGATATTTAAAAATAGAGGCAGGTATAAAAAATAGAGGCTGATATAAAGAAACAGGCAGATATAAAGAAACGTTGGCAGATATAAAGAAACAGAGGCAGATATAAAATCGGCCGATGTAAAGAAACAGAGGCAGAAATAAAAATAGAGGCAGATATAAACATAGAGGCAGATATAAAAATAGAGGCAGATATAAAGAAACAGAGGCAGATATAAAGAGAGGCAGATATAAAAATAGAGGCAGATATAAAAGAAACACAGGCAGACACACAAAAATTGAGACAGACGCAAAAAACATTTGGAAGGAGCGAACTCTAAAAATAGACTCGTACGCCTAAGGTTAGAACACTACCTTCTGTGATCAATCAGCTCTGGTGATCTGAAAACTGTTACTCGTTCATGGCGCCTGATACAGTGTGTCCCCATCCCACAAATCTTCTCTTATTCATCAAATACTACAGACCACAACTGCAAATAAATGAAAATTAAATGTAGAATAAACGTAGATGTAGAGCAGAAAATAAAAATATTAAAATTCATGTACAATGTCAGTTTATCCTTGAACTAAAAAGGGAATCAGCCTTGTTTATCAACAAAATAATCAACGGTTATTGTCAAATTCGCCACATTTAGCAACATATGTAAATAACGTTTGAGCTTTGTCAATTTGTTGTTTTATTATAATAACATAATGATAATAATAGCCCCTTCAGTCATAACTGACCATGGGAATGCGCCCCTTAGGTGAAAACCCCTTGATGCTTTTTGCCCTCGTGTCACGAAATCGGACCGTTCAATTTTTCTTCCATTTTTCCCCCCCCCCCCCCCCCCTCTATCATTACTCATTATCGTTGCACAGAACTCCGTACTAGAGTCTTTGTTTCCATTTGTCACACTTCACTTCCTATGTCCAGGCAAGGGTATCGCCCATCCCTGAGAGATTAATTGAATCACTAAACGTGTTAATACCACATTGGCTCCTGGTAGATGAGAGCATGAAGTGTTTGCTTAAGATTGCTTAATCACTTCCGATTCGACTGTTTGGGACAGGTGATTATAGATAAACGCCATCTTGGAAGACATTTGGAAGAGTGAGCAGGAAGTGTGATATAAATCAACTTTGACAACATTTTACGGATATGCAGGCCGCCCTCCTCCTTTTTCAGCCGGGCTTGGTGCCGGCTAGGCGGAGTTCGTCCTCGAGACATGAAGCATAAAAAAACCACACCACAGCTCGTTCCGATTTCTTTGATGTGTTACTTTCTAGTATCATTATAACATACATGAAACTTTAGGATAGTGACTGTGTTAATGTCATCATCTCTTACATAAATAGATAAAGCTGTAGGCCAGGGCGAAGCAAAAAAAAAACATAAATCCGACAAGAACAATGGCTGTGTGGTGAAATTACCGTGATACAACGTTAAAATATCTCCAATTATAAAGATAACGGGTAAAATAACACGTAGGGATAAAAATATAGGCAAGATATGCCGAGGCTTCTTCACCTACGCCAGCGCTTTCTACCGCCATTGAAACTAACTAGTTGGAACATGCAGACTAAACGGTTTACCCTTTTAGACGGGAGGGAAACGGAGATAAAAGACAAAAATTGTGACGGTCGGAACACGTGTTTGAATCTAAAAGGCAAAAAGACGCAATTTGTAGTTTAAAGGAAAAATCACGCCACTAGTTGACACAATGTAAGGAATTGGTAGAAAAACGACCTTAGCTCTTGTTAGAAAAAGTCGTATCTTGGACGTTTTACGGTAATTAGTTGTTTTGTTTGAATACAGCGGCAAACGCCGTGGACGAAGGTTCAAAAACAAATTTCAAAAACTAACCTTGAGAAAAGTAGGTTTTTCTTTAATAATAAAGTTATGAAAATAAAACCAGCTAGTTTGATAGCCCATCTTGAGCAGAGAAATAATATACTTTTAATTACACAGACGGACAGATAACACGGAAGATATTGACGAAAGACCGTATTGTTCCAATCAGACTAGCGAACAGTTTTTTGTGCATATTTTCACTAAAGTTACATTTTGGCGTCCTTGAGCCTAAAAATGCTAAAATCAAACTGCAGATGAACGAGGGGAAAAGTCGGAGGATAGTAGCTAAAAATAACTTAGTGGGGCAGGTTTGTGTAGTTTTTTCATGTAGTTAGTCCAAAAAAAAACAAGTGTAATTTTGAGAAAAATACTACATACTAGACTGAGACTGGACAGAAATTTGACTTTTAGTTTGAATATTTGAAAAAGTTAGAGGGGAAGTCCGCTGATTGGACAAAAACATTTATAATATTGAATGAGAGACGCACGCTTGTGCCATTGTATAGAAGACTGTCCATTGACACAGTACGTTACTGCTAGAGGTGATTTCCAGGAATTATTTAATAAAAATCAGTGGGACGCCCTAATCTAGCCAGCAGCTCAGCTGAGTTTTGCTAGTACTAAGTAACTGTGTTCTCAATTCTGAATTGTGGTAAGGGAAAAAGCATTTATCTTGTTTATTTTAATATTTTGAGTGATTGATACTGCCTTATCATGAAAAATGATTACGACAAGTGAGTGCTTGCTCTAGGTCCCCAGCAGCAGTCCAGGGCCTAGAGACAAACAAATAATATGTGAAAACCTATGTAAGACTATGGAAGGCGGATCTATAATTGAGATCAGTGGGAACATATCACCCACCTTATTGAATGGAAGAGGAAACTATTGAACATACTTCGGATGCAATGCAGTCTTAGGAAACTGGTACTATTTGATAACAACTGGGTGAGATGTGCTAAGTTGGTCAGAGAGATCTGACCCAATCTGTGTAATGTTGTTTTGTGGTGTTGTGTGTAAGAGTGGCACAGTAAACAGAGTGTTGACATATGGCACAAATTTTGTTTCAGAGTTTCTGATCTGGCACTACGATTGTGCCAGATGCTTTTGTAGAAGTACAAGAGCGGGTGTCTGTGCAGCCTAACATTTTACTCCAGCTACTGAGAGGAGTGGGCCACAAGAATCCTGTACTACATCTCACAGGCCAGTTAAGTGCAAACCTGGCCTGCTGTTGATTCATCAACTGTCTCCACCATCAATAAAGAAATAAAATCTTGTTATAGAAACATTAATATCAGTTCATATGTCAAGGACAAGGAACTTTGTAGCCATAGATTGGGCATGATGACGCCACCCCAACTAAACATCCAGTGCTAGTTTTTCCCAAGACATTGTAGATATTATTAATATTAACCATTGTAATAATATACCTATGTACAAAAATTACATTTGATTATGCAATATATATATGCATTTCATTGATAAATACATATTATTTCATATGTTCTGACCAAAAGAAACAATTGGTTCAGGACTAATAAATTTAAAAAATTTGCAAACTTAAACTATAACAGCCAGTGTTAGTTCAGTGTATCATAGAGATTATTATTATTATTAGACTTATTATTTACATGTGTGTGTCTGTGTATTTTATTACCTACACATTACATTTCAGTACCCTAGACTTTTAACGTAGCTAACATTCATAATAGTAGAATAGGTCTGTTTGAGGTCGTAAGTGGTAGCAGGAGGGCCTTCTGTAAACTCACATAAACTTTTATCTCAGGAGCCTTCACAGCTGACCTCATCCAGTACACTACGTAACATAACAACCATACAATAACATCAAAAACCACTACAGGCAGATCTAATATGATCCCTAGTTTAAAAAAAGACGCCATAATTATAAGATCGCCAGGACTTGTGATTATGTTTAGAGACGACTTGTGATTATGTTTAGAGACGACTTGTGATTATATTTAGAGACGACTTAAGATTATGTTTAGAGAAGACTTGATATTATGTTTAGAGACGATCCAGAGCAAAGGGAAAAGGGACAACAGGCGAAAAGTCTTAAAATCAAAACGTGCAAACTGAAGGAGATGAAGAGAAATTGACAGAAGTAAAAAAAACAAGAATTAGCAAAACAAGAAAGGTGAAACCAACAAGAAGAATTACGAGAAATACGAGATTTAAGAAAACGATAAGAGGACAGCAGTACCAAGACAGTCAACATAAATACGAATAATAACAAGCAAGATAAAGCGACCATCGAGAAGAGCAATAGAACATAGAAAATTAAAAAGATAGTGCATGCACAGAGTAATAAAAAACGCAAGAATAAAGGTGAGTCTAGCAGCAATAACGGGAAGATAAAAGGGATTCATGACAACCTATAGGTTATCTGTCGTTTCTTCTGCCTTGGACATTTTTGGAAAGTCGCTGTGATCGTGTCCGTAAATTTTGTCATTGTTTTTTTATGTCCTGTCTACGTCTATCATTTCCTTACCTCTTGTTTCCATGACACGTCCTGTCCACTTCTATCATTTCTTCACCTCTTATTTCACTGGTATGTCCTTGTCACGGGATTGCCTCCCCTGGCTTTGAAGTAGTGGTCCACTAATGGTTACAACGCAAGCGTATCTAAAAGTAGGTCGTCCAAAATATCTATCTTCGCGCAAGATTACTCTTGGCAAAGATGTAGATATAAGATCAACGTCGCTTCTACCTTAGAGGAGCGTTCACAAGATATTCCCAGAAATCAAGAACAAACGCTGCTTAAGGACTCAGCAAATTTGTTAACTTATTATCTGGTCCGTCGCCTTTTGTGCAAGGGTTATGCAATGTTTCTGGACTGTCAAGCACCCAGTTGGAGTAATCCAACGAATGCCCTCTTATAAGTAATGGCTCTATATATATATATATATATATATATATATATATATATATATATATATATATATAATATATATTATATATATATATATATATATATATATATGTGGGTATGTATTTATCAAGAGAAACTGGCTCATACGTTTGCTTTCGTACATATAAACTGATTCAACTATTATTGGTTATTTTGAAATAACATACAACAAATTTAATAGTCAATTAGTCTTTAACATGGGAAAACAAATATGGAAAATTGGGTGACAATTGAAATTAAAGTTTCCTCACTGATATTTAGAATGGGCTTTAGAATGTCTTTGATTTTTGCTGCAGCCTGTTACACAAAACTTAGCTCCAGATGAGTCCTGCAGTTGTGGTTTCCGTGACTTCTTTTTGGTGATGAGTACACTTCTCTACTCAATTTGTCCACTGTAGGCATTTGGTGGTGATACTGTTCTCTCACACTAGTGGCGTAGGAACTTCAGTACTTAAGTCTGATGACTTGTAACCACGAACTGTGACAAATAGAAAGAAACAAATGCCTTCTGCTGAGTACATTTGTTCTCCGCACTCTAACAGTCTCATTTTCATGCGCTCCACCCACCAATGTTCACCTCTTAGAAAAATTAAATTCCCGAGCACACAATGTAACTCAGGAAATATGATGAAAATTCACCAATATCCTTCTGGGTGTCAACTAGGAAATTGCCTCTGGTGTGCATGAATAATGATTTGCCTGAATTACACTTAAAAAGGTACATAATTCTCACAAGATAATATGTTACACTTTAGGCACATGTGATGTAATTATCACTCATTACTCGTCGCTACTCCCGTCGCGGTCTGGGGTCGCTCTGCTGTCGGGTTTCCCGCACGACTAGTCAGAAACAATCACAAGCTCTTGCATTAGTGGTTCATGCATATACTATTTTCGTATGGTGAGGTTGCCAGCCTTAATATAACCACTTAGCCAGAAACCTGTAGAACTTACATTAGTAAATAAATTGTTTATACTTACCCCAAAATTTTGGGAATACACACTTCTCATGGCACAGATTTAGAATGGACACACAGCCCTTTAGTTAGATGCTGTTCGAATCACTTAGATCTGGAAATATGAGTTAATTCCTCTGACTGCTGGTGTTCTGCAAATTCCTGGCCTGGTAAAACTGTTTGTATAATTCCTCTTATGACTTGGTCTGGGAAATATGAGTTAATTCCTCTGACGGCTGCTGTTCTATGAATCCTGCCTGGGAAATCTTTTGTTAAAATTCCTCTCTGGCTCCTTGTGATAAAATTCTCAAGTTTCCAGTCTTGAATTAAAATTGCGGGTTTACTTGTAAATTCCAAAGTTGCCCAATGCTCGATCTGGTACTCATAGAATCACCTTACAAATCATAAACAGCAGCGGTTGTACTTTCCTCTCTAACCAGCAGGTAGTCTTAAAAAACAACTTTACATGCTTTGAAATCCCCAGAATCTATAAGAAGTCTCTAATTAAAAATGTGACTGATCTAAAACAGAAATCTGTATTATCAGCACTATATGACTTGACTGTCACCAATACCAAGCTGAAAGGTCTGAACATATATTAAGCAAATTTAAGCAATAAATGATACAGCAATTACTCGTTGATGGTCTCAGCCTCCTCTTTGTAAGCTTTCCTCTTTGCTGTTTTCTTTAATCGCTAGATGCTGTTCGAATCACTTAGGTCTGGAAATATGAGTTAATTCCTCTGACTGCTGGTGTTCTGCAAATTACTGGCCTGGGAAAATTGTTTGTATAATTCCTCCTATGACTTGGTCTGGGAAAAATGAGTTAATTCCTCTGACGGCTGGTGTTCTATGAATCCTGCCTGTGAAAACTGTTGGTATAAATCCTCTTATGACTGGGTCTGAAAAATATAAGTTTATTCTACCTGGGTCTGCAGGGGGTGGGATTTTAGGCCTTGACGTATCGTCTGGTTGCGGACCATGTCTCCTCTTGTTACTTCAACCACCTTCCTCACACATCTCATTTCTGAGGTTTGGATCTGGCTTTTATGGGTTGTGGTCATTGCCCATGACTCGCATCCATATGTCAAGACTGGAACATAGGTGGAGCGGGTACAGCCATTTTGTTTTCTTACCAAAATCTCTCTTGCTGAGGACTCCTTGATTTATGGCCTGAAAAAGTCTCATAGCTGCTGCTTTTCGAGTGGCCAACTCTTCTTTCATGCCCCCCCTTTCAATCTATAATAGCTTCGAGGTATATAAAGTGGTCGACCTGCTCCAGTACCTGTTCTCCCAGCTTAATCTTATGTACTCTTTCTTCTCGTGATATCACCGGGGATTTTGTTTTAGAGCTGCTTATGACCATCCCTCTCTTCTCTAGCTCTTCCGTCCAGACTTCCAGGTTGGATTGGAGATGTGCCTCTGATTTAGCAATCATGACAACATCATCAGCAAATGCCAGCTCTGAAATAAAGACCTGTCTAATCTTCCAGTCCCCACTGGATACTTTCTAGTTCTCTCCTTATTCTCAAGACGCAGCAATTGAGACCGCAGTCAGCGACTCATCGCTTGACTGCCTGCGTCAGGACCAGTGAACCAGAGCTGGTCAAGACCGCACTCCACCTCCACGTGGTGGTCCTGGAAACAGTCTGCAGCTGTGCAGTCTGGCTGAGCGAGTGTGGATCGAAATGGGAAGGCAAACCCGGTCCTAAAAATGCCGTGCAGAAGTCGGATGTGTCGACCGAAAGGTGCAGATATCACAGCTTAGGCGTAAACAGACACAAGGCAACCACCGTCCTTTTCAGGACGAACGAAGAAGAAGAAGAAGTTCTCTCCTTACATGCCTTGATAACATCGTCCATGAGGAGTATGAAGAGGTAAGGTGACAGGATATCACCTTGTCTTACACCAGTGGTGGTCCTGAACTCTTCTGACTTATAGTTTTCTGTCCTCACATAATTTCTGCAAGACTTGTAGAAGCTCTGTATAGCATGAATCAGAGGTGCTGGAATGTTCTTCCTTGCCAAACAGTCCCAAAGTTTGCTCCAGGGGATCCTGTCAAACGCCTTTTCCAGATCTATGAAACAAAGATGGATCTCACTCTTATACTCTAGGGCCTTTTCACTCAGCTGTCTGAGTGTGAAGATTAGGTCTTGAGTACTTCGGTTTGCTCGGAATCCGCACTGAACTTCATCCAATTGTTGCTCAGCTAGGCATCGGAGTCTCTGCTCTAGGATTCTAGAATAAATTTTACCAGGGACACTAAGAAGGGATATGCCTCTATGGTTTTCACATTGTCGATTGTAACCCTTTTTGAAAATTAGTGTTATGATGGCAATCTCCCAATTCTTTGGTATGGCCTTGTTGCACCACGCTGTCTGTAAGACCCTTACGAGTAATAAGTCGCCTGATGCGCCCATGAACTTAACCATTTCTGGTGTTATACCATCATGCCCTGCTGCTTTGCACATCTTGATTTTCTCCAGTGCTGCCTTCAGTTCTTCCATCTTTATGTCATCTTCACCATCATTGGTTTTCTCTTCTGTGCTAGTGGTTATCATTTCTGATGTTTGACCTTGCTCACCATCAAGGAGTTCTGAGAAATATTCTTTCCATCTTTCCTTTACTTCCTTTGGGGCAGTAAGCAATTTGCCTTGCTTGTCCTTTATAAATTTGAGAGGTCATTGTTTTTCCTTCCTCGTGTTCTTTATTGTCTTATAGAACAATTTCTTGTTTTCTTGCGCATCATCTTTTTCTAGCTTTTTTCCAAATTCTTCCAAGAACTATTGTTTTGCTTCTAGCACCTTTTTCTTTGCTTCTGTTCTTAGTGTCACATATTCTCTATAATTCTCTATTTGTCCTGCTATGTTTTAGCTCCTAAGTATTGTTTCCATGCCATTTTCTTAGCTCTTATTTTCTCTTTGAATTCCTCTTCCACTAAGGTGTCCTCTTTCTCTTGTTCCCAAGTCGGACTTCACCACATGCTTCTGCAACAGCTGTCTTTATGATGTCCTTGGATTTAAGCCAGAGGGTTTCCAAGTCATCAGGTTGATCTTCTGTGTTTCTCACTGCTGTAGCAAAAAGCCATTGATATCTAGTCTTAATTTCTGTATTTTTTGCAGACTCGAGCGAGCTTGCGTTAGCTGTGTCCCGAAATCTTCGTCATGCTTCTCTAACCTGTTATCCATGACTTTTATTTAAATCTCCTTTTACTTTCCATAACTTCTGCTTTCCTTTTATATAAAGTTTTCCATAATTGGTTCCGACTTTGATTAATATCAAATTTGTAAAGACACAGCAGTGTTCATCGTGCTGGCACGTTTACCTTCAATTATCTCCAAAAGTAATATACACAGCTGGTTTTATTCCTCAAAAAAACGAACTCACTGTCATTACTTTCTGTCTCTTCATTTTCTTGTACGATACCCGAATCCATTTTTTTAAAACACACTTTCCTTTCCTCTTGCAGAACGCCATTATAAAACCCTGTTCGTCTACATGCGTGCTTCGCGGCTTTTGAATTTCTCCTAATATTTCCTTTAATTCTATCATAACAGGGCATTGTGTTTACATAGCGCTACACAGCCCCTCGCTGTCCAAGCTGTGACCTAGTCCAGCTGACATGTAAAAAAATGTCGTAGTTATTCCTCGTCCGTCTCTCGTTCCATTATGGTCGGATGTCTACTGAGAAAATCAGCACCCACATTCTGTTTTTTTAAGAATGTAATTCACCGTGAATGAATAAGAAGACAAATCTGAATTTAATTTATTTGACTCAGCTAAAATTGCTAATGGCTTGTGATCGCATTGAACAATAAAATGATTCTCATACAAATACGTCTGAAATTTCTGGATATACCACACTAACGCTAAACCTTCCTTCTCAATTGTCGAGTAATTTAGCTCTGCTGAATTTAGTTTCCTACTAGCATAATCTACTGGAAAAGTTTTCACGACTGTGCCTGTGACTTGTAATAGGATTGCTCCGATCCCCATGTTACTAGCATCCGTCCTTAATATAAATTCCTGAGTGATATTGGGTAATGTGAGGATTGGTTTGCTTGTGAGTTTTCGCTTTAACTCAAAGTAAGCTTCTTCACAATCTGCATTCCATTGAATCTTATCTGGTTGTTCTTTCTTAGTCAGGTTTGTTAAAGATGCACACGAAGAGTTAAAGTTGGGAATATATTTGTCATAAAATCCTCATAAGGGCACAATAGACCTTACATCTTTCTTTGTCTGTAGTCTCGGTGCCTTCTTTAACTTCTCTACATTCTTTGGGTCAGGTGACATGTGACCTCTGGAAATAGTGTGACATAGGAATTCCAATTCCTTACACCCTATATAGCACTTGGTTGGACGTGCAGTTAATCCAGTGTGCCTATGTCGGTCAAACGACATAGATAGTGATGCTATATGTTCTTCAAATGTGTGTGTAGCAACAAGAATGTCATCCAAGTAGTTAGTGATTGATGAATTTGTTACAGGTTTTAGTAGTTTCCTCATCATTCGGGAAAACACGCTTGGAGCGTTTTTTCAGACAAATGGCAGTACGTTGAACCCATAATGGCATTCTGATGTACTGAATGCAAACATAGGTCTAATGTCTGGTTTCACTGGTATTTGGTAGTATCCCTTGCTGAGATCTACTTTAGAGAAATACATAGCTTTACTCAGTGTAGAGAACAATTGATTTGTGTCAGGTAATGGGTCCACCTGTGATTCGGTGACTGCATTTAGCTTCCTATAATCCTTACACAATCTATGTTCTCCACTAGACTTTCTTAATAGCACTACGCTTGCGCTATATGGAGATTCTGACTTTGAGATGATCTTCTCCTTCAACAAGTAGTCAATCTCTTCCCTTAAAGCTTGTGCTTTCGCATAAGATATAACGTACGTTTTCATACATATAGGTGTAGGGTCAGTAACCTTCATGTCGTACTCTAACAGATTTGTACAACGTGTCTTATCTGTGAGCACATGTTCATGGGTTTCTAACACCTTCTGATCTTGTTTCATCTGATCAGGAGCCAAACGATCACTCATGTTTACTTGCTCATAACTCTCTGTAGCTTGTACTGGATATTCCATAGAGGTGAGAGGTTCGTCTCTCATCTCTGTTGCTATGGCTAGGATCATGTGCAACTTCCGAAGATGCCCTGTCATAATACTTTTTAAGAAGATTGACATGGTACACAGTTTCCTTCCCTTTCTTACCAATCTTGTAATTTGTTCTGGAGAGCTTTTTTTCCAGAATCATTTATGGTCCCTGCCAACCACTTTGCATTTTAATTTTGTTGCTGGGCAAAAAAGATGTACTTTCTCCCCTACATCAAGTTCCTATCCTCTGCTGTTGTGTTGTTATATCAACAATTTTTCTTCTGGTTTTTCTTCCTGGTTTTCTTTGGATGCCTAAGTCCGCAGCTATGCTTCCCTTGGCCTGTAACTGGTCTACCCTACGTATTGAGGTTATCTGGTTACAATCTGAGCAGGATATTACATACCGATCTATGTCTTCAGTAACACCTGGCCATTAATATTGCAATAATATCTTTTGACAAATGACTCCCTTTCCTCTGTGACCACTACCTAGTATAGCATACCCTAGTTCCATAACCTCCTCTTGTTAAGATTTTTGCACTACAAGCTGTCCATGCACGTAAGGTCCTGTGCCAGCTGTTCTATACAGTAGGCCATTTTTCAAAATATATCTCAGACCTAAGGGTCTTTTATATTTGGACATGCGCCCTAATATAACCGACTAGGTTGAACGAGACGCGTCTCGCCAAAACTTTATAAAAAAATATAGAGCGGTCTCCTTTGACTGGAGGGTTATGTGCTTTTGGCAATGTGCCTAAGCAAGACTTTAGTGTGCTGTCTGCTGCTTGAGCCCTTTTCATCTCAGTCGGATGAAATAGTAAGTCAGTGTTCTTCTCTTTGTTCTACAGTTCTAAAGGTGCTTAATTTAAGAGTCGAAATAGACTGTGACATTCAATGGCCTATTCATAGAACGTGCAATTTGGGATTTGAACTGAAAAATAGAAGTATAATCTAGCGAAATGGGAGTCACAGATCAGACTGCATCCCCACTTCAAGCTAGCAATTCACTAGACCCAGAGAGATGCATCGGACTAAGGATTCCACGATTATAAGTGACAGAACAAAGTATTTGGCAACTTTAAAACTTATAAGTAAACCCGCATTTTTAAATACGAAGTCTGGAAACTTAAAGGACCAAGACAGAGTATTTGGGCAACTTTAAAACTTAAAAGTAAACTCGCAATTTTAAATACAAAGACTGGAGACCTAAGGAAACAAATCACGCGTCATAAGAGGATTATTAAAATTTCCAGACCAAGTGATTCGAAAGCATCTAACCTAAGGTTTTGTGTCCATTCTAAGCTGTGCCAGGTGATTGTGTTCCCAAAAGTTACTTTGGAGTAAGTGTAAACATTTATTTTATAAATGTGAATTTGACATGTTTTCGTTGCTAAGTGGTTACATATGAGGCTGGCAACCTCAACATATGAAAATAGTATATTAGTAAACCACTACATCAAGCGCTGGTGATTGCTTTGTGCTAGTCGTACAGAAAACCGACAGCAGAGGTGACCCTAGACTCCGACTGGAGCGGTGATGAGTATTAATTACATCACATGTCCTTCAAGTGTATCGTATCATTTTGTGAGATGTATGTACCTCGTTAATGTTAATTCAGGCACGCCATTGCCCTCACGCTGTCGAAGCACATATTTTCCCAGTTTAATACCCAGAAAAATATTGGTGATTTCTAATCATCTCCCCTGAGTTAGGCTGTGTATACTCAAGAATTTAATTATTCAGAGAGGCTACCTTTGCAGGGTGGACAGCGAGACAATGCGCCTGTTAATTTCCAACCTAGTGTACTTAGCAGAGGCATTTGTTCTTTTTATTTTATCTAAAGTTCGTAGAACGAAGCTATCAGACTGTTCGTGGAACGAAGCTGCAAGTCGAAAGTTTTCGACGTCACTAGTTTTGAGTTAAAAGCAGGGAATCAACACTAACCGTCTACATTGGACAAGTTGTGTGAAGGAAGTGCCCTCATTACAGAATAATTGACAAAACCACGGCTGCAGGACTCACTTATACCAAGCTATATTCTTGTAAATTTTTTAAATTCTCAAACCAAGTCGTTGTGAGCACAATTTTATTCAAACCTAAAGTTCACCATCATTCCATCAATTTTTTAACCTGTTAAAACTAACTGATTATTAAATATGTTACATGTCATTTTAAAACAAAACAATCATAGTTGATTCCGTTATTATAGGCGTGAAAGCAAACTTATGAGAAAGACTCTTTAGTGTATATACAGCTAGACATATATTTACATCTACAGAGCAACTACTTATAAAAGAATTCCGCTGGATTTACACCAGCTGGGGACTTGAACGGGCTAAAACCATTGCTTAATTCTTCACAAAAGGCAACGGATCAAATATACGTTAATAGAGCTCTGCCCTGTGCAGTATTGTTCTTGACTTCTGAAAACATCTTGTGGAGACTCCATTGAGATAGAAGCATCATTTTCCTTCTATCTACATCTCTGCCAAGAGTAATCGTATGCAAATGTATACACCTTTAAAGACCCATATTAGATAGTTTTGAGTGTTGGCCGCTGGGAGAGCTAAGGGGAGGCAATCCGTTACAGTACTTTTTTCTCTCTAAGAACAATGAATTCGAGTTCACTATGAGTATTTTTGACCAGCACAAAATGCTGCCAGAATTAATATTGTGTTATACACAGTAATAAAAGTCCAATTAAGTTCCACGATCCTGACAGTAAATCCATGCCTTAACTTCCTCCCTCTACAACTAATGGCTTTTAATGCAGACAGACACGTCCGTTGTTGATACTCCTGTTAAGGTTTATACTCCTTTTCCCAGCCTTATCCCCCTCAAGCACTTTACAGCAATAATTGTTCATATGAGTCTGTTATGTTCTTTGAACTGCCAAGAATCTCTTCACTCTCCTTTTTCTAACTGCATACCCTACACGCCTGTCTCCACCCAGATTTTGATTCTTCATTTCTTTAGATGTGCATGTGACATGAAATGACCTCCTATACTGTAAAACCAAATAATATAAGTTCCCGTTGATCTTAAGGCTTTCATTATTAATTAATCAGGATTTGCTCCTACAAAACATATGCTTTGTAGAAATTATAACCGGTTAAACTTGCTATTCTGACCCCCCCCCCCAACCATCCAAGCAGTTTAAGTGAAGAGAAAATGTCACATATATATTCATCTCTAGAAGACAAGACTGATAGAGTAGTTTTATTTTTGTTTCACATGTTTTTCTGTACTCTAACATCCTCACATGCTACAGAACCAGCACAGATACTTTCTTAAAATAAACTAAGGCCGGAAGTGAAACATGTCATGTACGTTTACAGCAGCTGTTTTTGTAACAATGTTTAGTTGATTATGTGATAGCTAGTATTTTTGACGGCCTCAGCCTTTCTGCCTGTTGTGACTACATGTGGACGGCGTGGTCTTGTATTTTTAACCTTAAAGACGTGGGATTCTACAATGTCTTAACGTGTTCAGCGAAAGAAGCATTGTTTTCGCTTATCTGAATATCTCGTGGATACTTCATTGAGATAGAAGCGTCATTACCCTTCTATTTATAGATCTGCCATGAGTAATCTAGTGCGAAGGTAGACACCTTTGAATCCCACATTAGTTACTCTTGAGTTTTGGCCACTATTTGACCACTACTATAAAGCAGGGGAGGCAATGTCGTCACAAGCAGTTATGATAGTGAAAATATTGCAAGTCCTCGGCTATCGGAGGGCCGTAAAATAGCAACGACCTTGATTAGAGTTACAAATGGTGCAGGAAATAATGTAACGAAAGAACAAAAACAACGACAGAAAGTTAGTGAGGGTCAAACATCAAATAGTTCTCGTTTCGTCCCAACTCGTAAACCAGGTCTGTATGCAAATGTTGAGAATTTATGGAAGTGGTTTAGGTGTCATTATGTAAGCTACCAATACTGTAAATATTAGTTAGTATGTCTGTCCTTGGGCTTGTTTTTGTTATAATTGGATACACTACACGGTAATCACCTACAGAAAGGCACTAACTGCATTAGAAACAAAGAACATGTTGGTAAGTTGATAATTTAAAAAAAAAATTTGAAACTTTGTTTGTCTTTCAATCAATTAATATTATTAAAAATATTTACTATATTTGTAAACATACTTTTTCAGGTTATAGTAATAGTATATCCATTTAACTTTAAAATGACGTCTAATTCATAACAATATGTAAACAATTACAAAAACTACAGCTTACTTTGTGCATACAGCTACAGGGTGAAAATGGGAACACAATTTAACTACGCCACAGAGTGTTTTCCAACTCGGTAGTTAATGTGTTAAGTATAATGTAGATGAGTGATGTTTAAATATAAATAAACAAATAAAAAGGTATTAGCTCAGTTTTACAAATTAACGGTACACAAGAAACATGGCACATTCCGGGTTTGACTATTCGTCAGCCACAGTTACAAATAAACAACAAGGACAAGACATATAGATAGACAGGTTAAAGAAATATACTATAGACACTACACAACTCGTAATGTGTATATAATAATATATATGAAATATAACAACACAGGAGAAGAGCAATAACAAAGCAAGGAAAATACAAAAACCGTAAAAATATAATGACAATTAATTCAACAATCAACGAAAATCAAAAGCAGAAAATAGAATAACAAAACTACAAGCCCTGATATGACACTATCGACATAAGATACGGAGAAGCGGTAAATACAATGGCGACAGGAATCACACACGTTTAGTACTTTATTGCGATACAACAATCTTGTAAGCTAAATAGCTTTTAACTAACTTTCTTTATTGACTACACAACCAGCGATTGATGTTGCGAACTCCTATCAATTTTCCACACACCATTTTATCACTTTTTCCCTCATACTAACATGTTAAGATACAGTTATGCTATAATTCTTAGGAATGTAATTGTTGATACCAAGGGACGTAATGTGTGTGAGAATAATAAATGTAATATTTAAAGCATTACTTTTGTACTGTTTAAATTATTTCAAAATTTTTTTGTAAAATTAAGAACAACCGCACACTATTTTGCCCTTTGCAAGGTTTTTTCTGTTCTTTCTTTCTTTAAATATTAATGTGCATGTATATTTGTAAAGCGATAAATAAACATATACAGGGCTCAAATACAGGTTACTAACTACGTATAACACGAGTTTCGCTTTCATGCACAAAACTTGATTTCCCAATAATATATTTTTGACCGGCACCAAGTGCTGCCTAAAGTAACGTTCTGATGGACGAAGATGATAAGTGCCCTTGTGAGCCCCAATAATGACCAAAAGTCCTCATCCCAATCAAAAAAACATTATTGCATGAGATGACAAGAAAAGCTTTCATTACATTGTGATTTGTATGGACATTAAAAGACATTTGAGTTGAACACAAAAATAATCTTCATCTGACATATTAAGTCACATTGTGTGGCTCTCAAACATAGAGAACCGCGAAAACGTGAAATAAGCAGTCGGTTACAATCGTGTCACAATCCTCGTGATTGACTTTCCTCCCCATTGTGTATGAATCCACCACTATAGCTGGTCTCTCTGCCGGGAGCCTGCACAAAACATTTACATGCTCTTGCATCACTGGTGTGTTCCATTGTAGCACTGGTTTGTTCCATTGTAGCACTGGCTTGTTCCATTGTAGCACTGGCTTTTTCCACTGTAGCACTGGCTTGTTCCATTGTAACACTGGTGTGTTCCATTGTAGCAATGGTTTGTTCCATTGTAACACTGGTTTGTTCCATTGTAACACTGGAGTGTTCCATTGTAACACTGGTGTGTTGCATTGTAACACTGGTGTGTTCCATTGTAAAACTGGTTTGTTCCATTGTAGCACTGGCTTGTTCCATTGTAGCATTGGTTTGTTGCATTGTAGCACTGGTTTGTTGCATTGTGGCACTGGTTTGTTCCATTGTGGCACTGGTTTGTTCCATTGTAGCACTGGTTTCTTCCATCGTAGCACTGGTTTGTTCCATTGTAGCACTAGTTTGTTCCACTGTAGCACTGGTTTCTTCCATTGTAGCACTGGTTTGTTCCATTTTAGCACTGGTTTGTTCCATTGTAGCCCTTGTTTGTTCCATTGTAGCACTGATTTGGTACATTGTAGCACTGGCTTGTTTCATTGTAGCACTGGTTTGTTCCATTGTAACACTAGTTTGATCCATTGTAGCACTGGTTTGTTCCATTGTAGCACTGACTTGTTGCATTGTAGCACTGGCTTGTTCAATTGTAGCCCTGGTTTGTTCCATTGTAGCACTGATTTGGTACATTGTAGCACTGGCGTGTTTCATTGTAGCACTGGTTTGTTCCATCGTAGCACTAGTTTGATCCATTGTAGCACTGGTTTGTTCCATTGTAGCACTGGTTTGTCCCATTGTAGCACTGGTTTCTTCCATTGTAGCACTGGTTTGTTCCATTGTAGCACTGGTTTGGTCCATTGTATCAGTGGTTTGTTCAATCGTAGCACTGGTGTATTCTATTGTAGCACTGTTTTGTTCCATTGTAGCACTCGATTGATCCATTACAGCACTGGTTTGTTCCATTATAGCACTGGTTTGTTCCATTATAGCTCTGGTTGGTTCCATTGTAGCACTGGTTTGTTCCATTGTATCACTGGTTTGTTCCTTTGTAGCACTGTTTTGGTCCATTGTAGCACTGGTTTATGTAGCAATATGTTCACATGATGTGGTTGCCACCCCTATGGACAACCTCATATTAGTTGTCTTAAAGGAGTTGACTCATGGTGTAGTAGTCCTGCTCTTTCTTTATCTAATAAGTGACCCCCGGGAACTACATGAGGGACTCTCATATTTACATGGAGCTAAAAATAGCTATAGTTACCATCGTGGTAAACAAAGATTCTGTTAGCGACAAGATAGTGTTCCTTACAGACTCTCTGTTAGCGACAAGATAGTTTTCCTCACAGACTCTCTGTTGGAGACAAGATACTGTTCCTAACAGACTCTCTGTTAGCGACAAGATAGTTTTCCTCACAGACTCTCTATTAGAGACAAGATAGTGTTCCTTACAGACTCTCTGTTGGAGACAAGATACTGTTCCTAACAGACTCTGTTTTGGAGACAAGATAGTGTTCCTCACAGACTCTCTGTTAGAGATAAGATAGTGTTCCTCACAGACTCTCATAGACTCTGAGTTATAGCTGCACTCAGAAAAAAAGAAACAAAAAGAGCTGCCTTTCAGAAGCATTAATGGAAACCGTAAGTAATTTTTTTTAATATGTAAAAGTGCGGTGGATCCCTGCATACTACAAGATATATGAAAATGAGACTGCAGATAGAGTTGCCAACTAAGAGAGAACAAACACCAAACTAAAGTCGGAGACACATACAAGAGATAAAACCAATAATACGTAAAACGTTTAAATAAAAATGACAGAAGGATCGTCAGAGTCTGATACAGCTGAATCATACAACTCCTTGCCAAGAAGAAATGAAGTGAGTATTTTCAGACTGAGAAGCGACCATTGCAGACGCAAACATCATGTAATCAACAAACTGAAATCCAGACAGACAGACGTGCTTATGTGGTGAGGACAAAAAAGCAATAGAGTGTATCATCCAATGTTATTGGCTCCAAGGAGCAGCAGAGTTACAGCACAGCTTTCTCCATACAGTTAAAGGAATCTGAAATGGACTCCCAACTTTGTAAGAGAGATAGGTGATACAATTCTCTCATAAATAAACGCATAGATAATGTTTTGAGGATAGCATTGACTACATGAACTCCAAGTTAAACAAAAGTTACCATCTCCAGATTATAAAACAAAATGAACAGTCTCCAAAAAATTCATATTATATAAATACTATACCCCATACTCTCCGGGTATAGAATTACTGTAGCCCATACACTCAGAATTATAGAAACATTGTACGCCATACCTTAAAGATTATGAAAATTTATTATATGAACTTCGGGTTTGTGACGTGGAAACGTAAATAGATCCTCAGAAATCCATCTACCTTGTTTCCTCATTAGTGTTTACGTTTTGCAACGCATATTTTGAAGCCACGCCTAGTTTTCTGTTTACCCGCACTGACAATTCGTTTACCTGTGTTCAACAAGCTAGATAGCAGTCAGCAAGAGCCATGATTCACTTATCTCAATTATCACGCGAGCTGATTTGGCAATCATAATTGTTGAACAGACTGACATGACCGTAGAGATAAAAACGGCTTCTTTGATCAGGGGGAAACGCGAGCAGAGAGTAGTTCCCGACGTACTTGTTTGATGTTCAGCGTTTCAGGGCACGTAAGTAAAAAAAAATTGCGATAATATTATCACCGTACTGTGGAAGTATTTTGAACTACGGCAACGGACGAAAATCAAAGAAAGCCCGTTTGCACTGAAACTGTCTGTGTTGTTGGTCGGTGTAGTGATTTCTAAATACAATATCTAAATTAATATGTAACAATATAGGGCATAAAGGCAAAGATAAGAAAGTACAAAAGAATTTTCTGCTAGAACGGTTGGTGTCGCTTACGCCTTCAGATTATTATTTGCTAACGAATAGCCGACCAAAACGGTACCCTAATTTTAAATTCGTCCTTGACATAAACACCCACCTTTCCTAGTTCTACGAAAATATTTGCCTAAAAATGCATTGTGGAACGAGGAGGGGCAAGGATAGATTAAATGCTAATTCGTTTCGCATTGATTTTAAACTAAAAAGCCAACACTAGCACAGGGGCAAGCCTTGCCTTAGGGGTTTCCCCAAATACAATGAAAAAAGTTAGAATTGTGGACACTACGTCATGTAAACAGGTTAAGCTCTTATTGTGAATGACCTAAGCTCACGTAAATAGAGAGGACAGCACATGGAAAAGAATTGAACGCGTAGTAGACTAAAAATAAAAAAAACTAACATAGAAAAAAAGATAGAATTTTAAACCAAACCACATAGCCCCTTAAAAATCGTATATTCGTGTACCTGAAGACTTGCTGACCAAGAATATGGTGTTAGTTATATAAATAGTCCCTTAACTAATCAAATAATGATAAAACAATACATAGAGATCAGAGATGCTGTCAGGTCAGGTCATATCTGCTTGGATTGGATTGCATATTTTTGGGAAACAAGTAGGTGACAGATAGGCTGGGATGGTACAGTGAATCTGATTGGGTGGCATTTGAAGTGAGACTAAATATTATTGGCTGACCTTTGAATAAACTTAGATAACCTAGAAACGTAGGAAAAGTTTGAATGATATTTTTGAAAAGACTGTAAAATTGATAGAGATTGGCTAACTGAATCGATATTGTCAGAATAAGCGTTGGGGAGGACGCCATTTCTAAGAAAATTTTCAACAGTGATAGATGAGAGCAGGCTGTGCATTAAACTACAAGTTATAAGCAGCCTGGGCAATAAAACAGATCGAAACTGTGTCAGTCATCGTCTCTGTGTATATTTCATTGAAAATTGTGGTAAGCTTGACATTTATTAACCTGTATTTTATATAAAAATTGAATGTGAAAAAATAATATATGTCTGTACTTGAATCGGTCTATAGCGACCATGAGGCAAAGCCTAGAGATTGATCCACCATGTGATAGACTGTCATAGAGGTGTAAAACTACAAGAATATGTATGATTGTCATAAAGGAGCATAACACCTATCCTATTATATGGAAGAGATTACAGCTGGAATTGCAGTGGCGTTGTAACTATTGGGGAAAGGAATGCTGGTGTACATTGTCACATCAAAAGAAAATGGTGGCCTAGGTTTGTATAAGGATATGATCCTTTTGTTTGTTTGTAATGTACATGTCCTTAACTGTGGATTATTAGTGTATGCTAGATATTACGAAGGATGCATACCTTCACATTTCAGAGGTCCTGGGTACTGACGTTAATGTGGTACCAAACGCTTGAAAACTGATTGATTCAGGACTCTGCCTGTTTACTGGTTGAAGATAATATACCTGAGGAAACTCAATCCTCATATGAATATGTCATCTCTCTAAGAAAGAGAATAATAGATGCCTGTAGGTTAGCTACTGCATCATCCGAAGAGTCTAAAGAAAAAGCTCGTCTATTTGCAAACAGGAATAGACGTCTTCGCCAGCTTATTCCTGGTGACGAGGCTTTTGTTTTACTGCCTTCGCATAACAATCGTCTACTTATCACATGGAGAGGTCCTTTTAGGATCATCTCAAGAATATCCGATGTCGACTACATCGTCGATATTAACGGAAAACACAAAACCTTTCACATTAACATGTTGAAAGAGTATTATTCACGTCCTGATTATTTACAATCAGTATTTCAAGCGACTGACGATCCTACCCCTCACATTCACAACTATACTAATTTGTCAGTTATACAAGAAGAAGAGTCTTCTTTTCAAGATGTACAATTGCCCATACCAGTTGTACCTCTTCATTCCACGGAAAACTGGAATGATGTCACTATTTCTTCTTCTCTTTCGACTGATCAACGACAGCAAGTTTCATCACTACTCCAAACGTATGATAAGGTTCTCACTGACATTCCAGGTCATACGTCAGCTATTCAACATGATATCCTTCTAACTGATGAAACACCTATCCGTATTCGTCCATATCCCATACATTTACACTTTAGAGATAAGGTCGAAAAGGAATTAGATGAGATGCTTCGATTAAATATAATTGAGCCATCGTTGTCACCATATGCTTCATCTATGGTGATAATTAGAAAGAAAGATAATAACATTCGTCTATGTGTAGACTACAGAAAATTAAATAAAGTCACACAATTTGACGCAGAACCTTTGCCACTTTTAGAAGATTTATTAGCAAAATTATCTCATTCTACTTTCTTCTCTAAGTTTGATCTGTCAAACGGCTATTGGCAAGTACCATTGACAGAAAGGGCAAAGCCACTCACTGCTTTCTCGACGCCCCGGGGCCTATTCCAATGGAATTTTATGCCTTTCGGGTTAGTCAACGCTCCTGCCACATTCGTACGCATGATGCGTCGAATTCTATCTCATCATCCCAACGTCATTGCGTACATAGGTGACATTTGTCTTTTCAGTGACTCTTGGGAAGAACATTTAGAAGGATTAAACTCATTACTGTCCACGTTACAAAATCATAACTTAACTGCTAAGCCATCAAAGGCATTTGTGGGTTTCCACGATATTTCTTTTTTGGGTCACCGTATTAGTCGCGGTATGTTATATACAGAGGACAGTAATGTCTCTAAAATCCTTAACATCTCCACACCTAAAACAAAGAAACAAGTGCGATCTCTATTAGGACTAGTACAATACTATGGGAAATTCATACCACATCTTTCGTCCATTACTGCTCCTTTCTCTTCATTACTTAGGAAAGGTGCAGCTAACGTGATTCGGTGGTCAAACGAACATCAAATAGCGTTGGATACCATAAAGAAATTTTTTTCGGATGCTCCTTGATAAGGGTGGAATTAGGATGCCGTCAAATTACCACCTCTATCGACACCAGGTATTACAATGCAAGATGTGGGTGTCTTATCTGGTTTAGATTGTTGCTGTGTGTGTGTTGCAGTAGAACAGTTCAGGGTACACCACAGGCAACATGACGTGTAGAGTCATAGAAATGGTAACTTCGCTTTAGGTTTATACCATTTATTGCACGCCACAAAACAGTCATGATACTTATGTTATCATCGGCATAGTACAACGAATGCAGCATTCAAACTCATGTTAACTGACAGTCATGTAGAAGTCAATACTCAATAGTTGTATGGAAAACAAATATCATAGCGAAGCTTGATAAATAATACATATAACTTCTGCAACCGTGGTCAGCTGCAGATCCTTAATGTTCATAGACAATAATAATTATTCCTTCCTGATGCTAGCAGATCAGATGTATACAATACGTCCGTTTACTGTCTGCACGTGAGTAGCATACATGGATTACAGGTCAGCTCGACCTTTATAACCTTCCTAAGTCTAACCATCTGACTTGGACGTGATCTCTGGTATAACGAATCCTGGAACACAGACAATAGTCTTGTTGGTCTAGAGCGACCCATAGATATATAACTAGTTCAGGTATAAAGATACCGGTGACTTAATCCTAGTCAAAGTACCTCTCCATTTTGAATCACACAGGCGAGCAAAAAGGCGACAAAATGACGAACCTCTAGATGATAGCCTAAAGTTCGATACAAGAGGAATTACCTTATTTCGGAAAATCAACCATGAACATATGCCTCCAGGCAGGCTTGAATAATACGGGGAAATAGTCTAGTTAGCTAACTAACTCACAAAGACAATGTATTTCCCTCAGAGAATCACAAGACGCAGTCGCGTCCGCTCGCTAATCAGTCCATTTCTCAACTCCCCGACCTGGGCGGAACAACAAAACGACAACCCAGTCGAGACATGCGCAGAGTGACAATCTCTGAGTCGCTGTTCACAATAAGACGATTCTAAGAACATTCGAGATAAAAGTCTTACACAGTCGCGCCTTTTATGGACATGAACAGAAGCGTTAAGAAAGGTTTCAAACATCTACAACAGTTGACTGATACTACCAAATAAGGAGATATGGTCACGCTTCGTTCAAGACATTATAGACCGAACGTGTCTCTATACAAGAGGAGGTAAACTCATAAAAAATAGCAGTATCGATATATCGGATTCTGTCCCTTTGACCATAAAATATACATAACATGCATTTCAGTCAAATAATGATCATACATACGAAAAACGATCATACAAAGACTTTGGAAAAAAGTAATTATTTGTGCGTAACATTACCGCACCCTCCCGGGAAAAAAAAATGAAACATTTTTTTTTTTAAATCCTGGAGCCGGAAAAATCTAGGCTCCTAACGCACGTATGATGCGCGGATATACCTAACAAAATAGCTCAACACTTGGAGCGAAACTGAGATCATATCCCAGGTCCTTAGAGAAAAATTTATCTAAGTATACGCGTATATATCCCAGGAAGGTGCCACCAACACAAACCACAATGCTGGCAACATCATAATAAAAGTCAAATTATTCTCATACCAATATATGAAATCAAATATATTATTATGATATCATACAATGTGTTGCAAATAGCGGTGTAATATATTAATATACCGCACTATTTTATTACATTATGTAATGCATCAGTAACTAATAAGTAATACATGTGTTGATCTTCGTTGACATAAAACATTCAATAGAAGAAGATGTGGACATCATCCGCTCCCAATCTAGGACAGGACTTGATATACTCAAAGTTCCACAATGGACACAATCTCGCATCTTCAATGATGTGCTGCGAAAATATCAATAACACAAATCTTAAAGACAACTGGTAAATCTCTCAATACAATCCTGAAATTAATTTATTTAAATGTGGCCGAGTGATCTTTTGGCCCGTATATCACTAACTAAGCCTTCTTAGATAATTACATGGAACAATGTTATAAATTCCCCCTTCAAAAAAGTGAGAACAAAAAAAAATCTACTAACATGTCATTATAACATTGGACTGTATATTAGGAAATATATATATGACAGAAGAATCATGTGGAATCGTGTGGGCATCTGGACAGAATGTCCGCCATTACATTATCCGAACCACGGATAGCTCGAACCGAGAAATGAAATGGTTGAAGAGCTATGGCATAACGAGTGGACCTCGAGCTCTTCAAGTTTTTACTCTGAATAGCAGTAAGCGCTTTCTGGTCGGTTTCCACAATGAAATGTGCGCCTAGAAGAAATCTTTGTAACTTCAGAATAGACCATACCATAGCCAATAACTCACGGTCTAAAACCGAGTAATTCTTTTCTGCAGCATTTAATTTCCTAGAGATATACATCACCGGATGCAGAGTATCAGAATACTCCTGCATTAGTGCTGCCCCAATCCCAGTTGACGAGGCGTCACTTCGAAGAACAAAAGTCTTCTCAATAGTAGGTAACCTAAGAATAGGTGGAGATGAAAATAGGTCTTTAACCTGGTCCAATGAGGATTGACATTCTTTTGACCAGCGGATCAAATTAGGCGACCCTTTCTTCAATAAAGTAGAAAGCGGTGCCATAATGGAGGACAGATTCGGAATGAATCGTCCGTAGAATTGGATCAAACCTAATAGACTCCTTACTTGTTTCTTTGTCTTAGGGACCGAAATGTTAAGTATTTTTGAAACATTGTGGTCTTCTGTCTTTAAAAGACCATGACCAACACGATGACCTAGGAAAGAAATCTCACTAAATCCTATAAAGGCTTTAGAGGGTTTTGCAGTCAAGTTATACTCGCGAAGAGTAGACAGTAATTCGTATAAACCCAAATAGTGATCTTCCCAGGAATCACTGAATAGACAGATATCATCTAGATATGCTATGACATCTGTACGATATGCGAGAATTCGCCGCATCATGCGTACGAATGTAGCAGGGGCGTTCATAAGACCAAAAGGCATGAAATTCCATTGGAATAAACCCCTAGGTGTAGAAAAAGCTGTAAAAGGTTTGGCACGTTCAGTTAGCGGGACTTGCCAATAACCTTTAGACAAATCTAGTTTGGTAAAGAATCTAGAATTAGAAAGTTTATTGAGTAGCTCTTCTAATGAAGGCATAGGTTCAGCGTCGAACTTCGTAACTTGGTTCAATTTGCGATAATCTACGCAAATGCGAATGTTATTATCCTTCTTTCGAACAATAACCATAGACGAAGAGTATGCTGAAGTGGATGGTTCAATGATTTCCAAACGTATCATTTCATCCAATTCTTTTTCGACTTGAGACTGGAAATGGATAGGTATTGGATAGGGTCTGACTCTGATAGGATTATGATCAGTTAGCACAATGTCATGTTCAATGACATGTGTGTGTCCCGGGATGTCTGTAAGAACATCCTGAAATGTTTGCAACATCGAAGAAACTTGTCGATGTTCCTCAGCGGAAAGATTTGGAGAAACGGTCACGTTTTTCCAAGATTCCGTAGAATAAAGTGGGACCATAGAAAGAGGAAGATTGACATCAGAAAAAGTAGTTTCCTCATCCTGTATAACTGACAGCGATGAGTATTGACCATGAGGTACTTGAGAATTGTCCGTTGCCTGGAAAATAGGCTGCAAATAGTCTGGTCTTTCATGAAATTCCGTGAGCATATTTATGTGGAAAGTTTTATGCTTTCCATCAATATCGACAACATAGTCGACATCAGAAATTTTGGAGACTATTGCATATGGACCTTTCCATGCAATTAGAAGTCTGTTCTCCCTTGAAGGAAGTAGGACGAGAGCTTTGTCACCTGGACAAAGTTGTCGTAGACATCTATTCTTATTCGCAAACTGCCTTGCCTTTTCTTTAGCAAATTCGGAAGACGAAGTTGCTAGTCTGCATGCCTCAATGATTTTTTTCCTAAGAGCAATGACGTACTCATAAGAAGACTGAGTCTCATCGCTAATATTATCGGCAGTGATTAGATCGTGAAGTAAAGACATAGGGCCGCGCGGTTGCGCGCCAAAGACAAGTTCAAAAGGGGAAAACCCCGTATGTTCATTGGGGACCTCTCTATACGCAAAGAGAGCCGCGGGTAAGACCCTGTCCCAATCCTGAGGATGATCCTCAGTTATTTTACCCAGTAAAGTTTTTAGAGTCCTATTTAAACGTTCGACCAACCCATTAGACATTGGGTGATAGATACTGCTGAGAGACCTTTTTATATGTAGCATAGACATTACCTGTGACATAGTGTCTGATATAAGTTGAGTGCCATGGTCTGACAATATTTCTCCGGGAAAACCCAAGCGAGAAAATATCAGCCAAAGAGCGTCTGCGATATCAGCAGTTGAGATGCTCTTGAGAGGTATTGCCTCTGGCCAACGTGTGCACATATCGACACATGTAAGAATAAATTGATGCCCTCTAGCCGACTTAATTCTAAAAGGACCGATAATATCTATTGCCATTTTTTGAAAAGGGCGAATTGGAATGTCAGCAGCCTGAATAGGCGCAGCATGTCGTGGTCCTTTAGATTTGACCTCCTGACATACTTTGCAAGAGCGACAGTACATTCGTATGTCCTTGCTCACAAATGGCCAAAAGAAAGCCGCAAGAACCCTCGACTTTGTACGGGAAAAACCCATATGTCCAGCACATTGCGAGTCATGAGCATGTTGCAATATTTGCACCCTCATGCTCTTAGGCACAAGAATTTGTGAATGAGTGGATGTAGTCGAGTCTTGTACCATACGTACAAGTACGCCGTTCTTCATAGAAATCCAAGATTTTCTATTAGTATTTTGATTAGGATCACCTTTTTTTGCTAGAATGAAGAATTTTTGTAACGACGGATCTTCTTCTTGCAATTTGATAAATGAGTCACGTGTAATAGTCAAGTGACTATTTTGTTCATTTACTTCATCATTATTAGTTAATGAAGTTTGAGGTGGATCCAGAGCATGTGCTCTTGTGACCACCGTATTGGTAGCTTCAATGTTTTGCTCTTCCCAAACAGCAATCTGCTGTGGGGTACATTCCCTAACTCCGTGAATACGACCAATAATAAGGTCCGCAATAGGGTTTGGAAGTAGACACGCGTGGACCTCTCCCGTGAAGAAAGGAGTAGCAATATGTATTATGGCAGTAGGATATTTTTCCAACGTGCCACCAAATGTGACACATTTGATGACCTTTCCTGTAGCACAGAATGGATCTACAAGAGATTGCCTAACCCCGACAGTAGTACATCCAGAATCAAACAACACCGAGACTGGATTACTATTTACAAGCCCCTTATGTAATATAAGAGAACCTCTCCCATCATGAGCAACATTAGCAGGAAGAGCGGGCAAAGGATGACCACAGCTTAGAGTACTAATGGTTTTCGGATCAAATAAAGTACTGCATTGGATACATTTATTTGCCCTACCAAAGTCAAAAGATGAGCATCCGATAGCATTATGGTCTTTATCATTATTAACCTGTTTATCTGCTCCCTGAGATTCTTGTTGAACAGAGTTTGTCTGTTGATATCTTTTTCTCTTCTGTTGCGATCTACCGCGACCATTATTGCTTCTGCAATTATCATTAAAGTCCCTACTGTAATTTTTATCCTGGTTTGCGTTCCAGTTTCCATAACTGTCATTACCATCTCTATGCTGTTGAGAACCTCTATTATCTTGGTATTGAGGTCTCTGCAAATAATATTTTCCTCTATACCGATTACCTTTATGAAAATTTCTAAAGTTACCGGGAATAGAATACCGTGTAATATTAGGTTGTCTCCAGTTCTGGGAAGAAGAATCTCCCTGAAATTGATTACCATGGTTCTGGGCATAATTACGGTTACTCTTTTTATTGAAATTTTGCTGGCTACCCTGAAATTTACGCATAAAATTCGGGCAATAAGGTGCTGCCGAAGCAACTGGCAGACCTTCTTTTACCTTAGAGTTGCTAACGGTTATGTGAGGATGTGCAGTAACATACTGGCTACAGTATTCTTCCATTTCTTTTATATTTTTAGGCTTACGCTCATGAAGAAAAGAAAGAAAAGCTTCATTAACAGAAGACATAACCTTGTCTCTAAGAAGTAAGTCCATGAGGGCTTCAAATGTACTTTCTGTCTTAGAAAGCTCAACCCATCGTAAAAAAGTAAGACGTATGCCTGAGATGAATTCTGAGAATTCAACTCCAGTTTCTGGTAACATGTTTTTAAATTTAAGACGATATCCGTCTTCGTTAAGTTGGTACTTCTTTAACAATGCCGCCCTGACAACCTCATAGTTGTTCTTGTCAGGCACATCTACCATACCCAACAAAGTCAAAGCATCACCTCTAAGTATCTTGGACAGATGATAAACATATAATGTTTTATCTATATTATGCACCTTACATGCACTTTCAAATCTATCTAGATAAAATGTTATATCATCAATTGAAGCATTGAATGCTGGTAAATTAAGCTTGAAATCAACAGCATTAGACTTATTAGCAGATGATACCTTATTAGCATCATTAGCATTACTAGATAACTTCAACTTTTCTAACTCCAAAGCTAAGAGTTTTTCTTCATGTTCCATTTTTGCTTTTCTCTCATCAGACTCTCTTTGTAACCTTCTTTCCTCAGCCTCAGCCTGTAACTTTCTTTCCTCAGCCTCAGCCTGTAACTTTTTTTCTAATCTTTTATTTTCAGCCTCTATTTCAAGTCTCTTATTTTCAGCTTCTTTTTCAAGTCTCTTATTTTCAGCTTCTATTTCAAGTCTCTTATTTTCAGCTTCAGCCTGAAGTCTCTTCTCCTGAGATTCTGCTTCTCTTTTTTGTTTTTCCATTTCCATTTGTAATCTCTTTTCATCTACCTGCATCTGCAGTTTTAAATTTTCAGCATCTATTCTCTTTTGTTCAGTTAGTTCTTTCATTTTCTTTTCCTCCGACTTCAATGCCTTGGCATATTGAACAGTCGCAAATTCTTCTAATTTATCACCTGTCTTCCCAAGGGCTTTACCCTGCTCAATAAAGTACTCAAATGTAGACATGATGTCTAAAATGTGAGTACAGAACCTGAAATAATTAATTATCTTATTTCAATCTTAATAGCAACAAGACTTAATAAAGTGCTTGTATAATTACTATGTTTACTCCAATCTCTGTGGGAAACAAGACTTGACACCAATTTGTATTATCAGTTGTACAATAATATCACAAGTCACCTCTTAATTATCAGTGCACTACCCAAATCAGTGCATAACCATCAGTTATTTATCATAACTGCACTACAATAGTGCATAAGGAAAAAACCACCAGCTAGTTATGATAAGTGCACTATAGATCAATAGTGCATGAGCATATATGTAACAATAGTGAAAGCTAACTATGCAAGAACTATGCAAACAATAACAAGACAATGTAAACAATAACAAAGTACCAACAATGTAAACAAAACAAAGATCAAAGTCAATGTAAACAATAACAAAGATCAGAGTCAATGTAAACAATAACAAAGATCAACGTCAATGTAAACAATAACAAAGATCAGAGTCAATGTAAACAATAACAAAGATCAAAGTCAATGTAAACAATAACAAAGATCAACGTCAATGTAAACAATAACAAAAATCAAACAATACGAAAACATTCGCATAAGTCAAATAAATAAACAGCGAAACTAAAAAGAATATGATGACAGAATGCGAAGATATGACAAACAAATGACGCTACAGTGTATACACAAAAATTTACGTGAAGAACTGAATAATAGAGAAGAGGAGACCTACAAATACAAACAATTGAAATCGAAACTAAAAAACAAAAAGAAAGAGAGAAACAAAAAAAAAATATACAAAAAACGAAAATAAAGCACAACTCGTCACAACTAAACAGATATAGCAACGATTGTCGCTAGCAAATTTCACAGTAGGAAATTCGCACAGTCCCTAACGAAAACGCTAACAGTAGAACCTCTGTGGCGTGGTATCTTCTACTGAAAGACACCGCCCAACCGAGAAAACCCGCTGAAATATAAACATATAAATACAAATCCAAATAACATATAACATGTAAACATATAAAAAGTGCGAAAAATGTGATAGACAGAAGGCTCAGTTAGAACATAAGGGCACAGTTCACAAACAAAACAGGCCACTTAACTTCTATGTATCCACAACGTCAGCACAGTTCAGAACAGGATGTGATCAGCATTCTTAGGACAATGATCCAACGTTGATCCATATCTGCTCTCGTAAACTGCCATGACGAAGGAAATGAGCTTCTAACAGGAAACAGCTTCTGACAGGAAACAGCTTCTGAACTTGACCTTCTGAATCTGCAACAGTAATTCTGAGACCGGAACAGTTGTTACGGCACTTGTCCTTCTTCTCAACAGATCAGGAAATCCATTCGCTCGGTACTTGTCCTTCTATTTGTAGACAAACTTCAATACCGCCGAGCAGCGCCGGGTAGTTTCAAAATATCAACAACTGTCAGTACTGCTGCGTCTTTCAAAAAAATTTCATCAAAGGTGATGAATAGCAACTGCAATGTTGTCTTGTAGTCTGCTGATGATGTCTGGGTTTGTTGACCCCCTTGAGAGTTGGTACCAGAATAAACCAACTATTGGCCACCATGAATTGATAAGGGTGGAATTAGGATGCCGTCAAATTACCACCTCTATCGACACCAGGTATTACAATGCAAGATGTGGGTGTCTTATCTGGTTTAGATTGTTGCTGTGTGTGTGTTGCAGTAGAACAGTTCAGGGTACACCACAGGCAACATGACGTGTAGAGTCATAGAAATGGTAACTTCGCTTTAGGTTTATACCATTTATTGCACGCCACAAAACAGTCATGATACTTATGTTATCATCGGCATAGTACAACGAATGCAGCATTCAAACTCATGTTAACTGACAGTCATGTAGAAGTCAATACTCAATAGTTGTATGGAAAACAAATATCATAGCGAAGCTTGATAAATAATACATATAACTTCTGCAACCGTGGTCAGCTGCAGATCCTTAATGTTCATAGACAATAATAATTATTCCTTCCTGATGCTAGCAGATCAGATGTATACAATACGTCCGTTTACTGTCTGCACGTGAGTAGCATACATGGATTACAGGTCAGCTCGACCTTTATAACCTTCCTAAGTCTAACCATCTGACTTGGACGTGATCTCTGATATAACGAATCCTGGAACACAGACAATAGTCTTGTTGGTCTAGAGCGACCCATAGATATATAACTAGTTCAGGTATAAAGATACCGGTGACTTAATCCTAGTCAAAGTACCTCTCCATTTTGAATCACACAGGCGAGCAAAAAGGCGACAAAATGACGAACCTCTAGATGATAGCCTAAAGTTCGATACAAGAGGAATTACCTTATTTCGGAAAATCAACCATGAACATATGCCTCCAGGCAGGCTTGAATAATACGGGGAAATAGTCTAGTTAGCTAACTAACTCACAAAGACAATGTATTTCCCTCAGAGAATCACAAGACGCAGTCGCGTCCGCTCGCTAATCAGTCCATTTCTCAACTCCCCGACCTGGGCGGAACAACAAAACGACAACCCAGTCGAGACATGCGCAGAGTGACAATCTCTGAGTCGCTGTTCACAATAAGACGATTCTAAGAACATTCGAGATAAAAGTCTTACACAGTCGCGCCTTTTATGGACATGAACAGAAGCGTTAAGAAAGGTTTCAAACATCTACAACAGTTGACTGATACTACCAAATAAGGAGATATGGTCACGCTTCGTTCAAGACATTATAGACCGAACGTGTCTCTATACAAGAGGAGGTAAACTCATAAAAAATAGCAGTATCGATATATCGGATTCTGTCCCTTTGACCATAAAATATATATAACATGCATTTCAGTCAAATAATGATCATACATACGAAAAACGATCATACAAAGACTTTGGAAAAAAGTAATTATTTGTGCGTAACACTCCTGTTTTAAGGTTGCCTAATGCGAATTTACCATTTGTCTTACGCAGCGATGCTTCTAATTTCGGCGTGGGAAGCGTCTTACTTCAAGAATATAATGGCACCTTGCATCCAGTTCTCTATGTATCACGGAAGTTAACTCCGACTGAACAAAATTACTCAGTTTTAGATAAGAAACTTCTCGGACTTGTTTGGTCAATAACTAAACTCCAGAGATATCTGCTTGGATCACACTTTATTGTGGATTCAGATCAAAAAGCGCTTACCGCTCTCAACACAAAGGACGTGAAATCTGCCAAATCTACTAGGTATGCGATCGCTCTTCAACCATATAATTTCACGATTCGATCCATACCTGGCACACAGAATGTTCTCGCAGACGTTTTGTCGAGATGTCCTAACGAATCACATTAACAACTACGCACTGCAGATAACTGAACTTCGACACTGACAGTTCGTCAATTGTAACTTTTTACGTGTGATACCTCTATGACAAGAGTCATTAACATTCAGTCAAGTGAAATCTACAATGCTTATGTATCAAAATAACATGGAACGTTAAGATATATGACTATCGTTGTGAAAATAACATTTACTCACTCAGGATATTGAAGAGAGAATAACGTTGAATAAAACCAGATTATATTTTCTCACTGAAATAACATTGCGAACACTTGGTTGGTTTTTCATGGAACGGAACCTAGTATTATTTTACGGTTTCCTAACAGGACAATGGAACTTTCTCTACGAAATTTAATGACATTGTTAATTTGTTTTTAAAATAAATAATTCGGTAGATTAGTAACCGTTGATAATTAGTTAATGAGTATAAGAATTAATTTGGATCACTATGAAATATTTAATTGTAAACATTTAATATTTATCACTCGGTAAGGACAGTGTTTTAAGATTTGCACTTTTATTAGTACCACAAAGGAACTTTTAGACACAGTTAAGGGTGTTGATCTCTACACGTGTTTAAATTGTATTCTTTCATTTTTTTTTGTCATTTTTAAGACATATCCATCATTTTTCTGTTTATTCATTGGTTTTTACATTTCTTTTCATTTTGCGTTTCTATTCGGTTTAATTCATTATTTCTATGTGCGATTTTATTTCATTTACCACATTGTACCAAAGGTGGTCAATTGTGGATGTATGCTTTTGTGCATACCTTTTGTTTATTTGAGTTAACTTAAATTTCATATTTATGTTTGATGATTCTATGTCATGCTATATTAATATTATATGATTATGTATACTTGAATCACCTCTAGTTTCGAGTAGTAAAGAAAAAAATTAATATAATTAATTTTTTTGGGGGGATTGGTAAGGAATCTGTAGAGCCCTTGTCGTAGGCCTTTACAGTCGTTTACAGATGAGGGTAGTCGCATATTTTTTTAATATGTGGTCCTACCTCTGTAATAAACTTTACGCACCGACTTACAGGATAGTAAGTATTATTGGTGAGTTTGATTTTCGTAGCGCACGATTGTGCACTTATGCGAGTATGGGTTACCCCACCCGCTTGTGTTGCCAAAGACCAGTCTACGTCATAGCTGGGGTTGAGAAGTTGAGTGCCCAAGAATCAGTCTATTGATTCGTGGCGTTCGAACCCGTGTTGCGGGTATATTTTATTCTTGTGTATGACCGTCTGTCTGTTAAGAAGATGAGGACTCGGGTCAACAGTATTCTGGTGATTTTTCTTGGGAAGAGAAGCAAGTATGATTTAGATAATAATGTATTTCGTTCTCATGTAGACGTCTAGTTGTATCAATGACGTATTGGTTCAAAATGGAGTCCTACTTGAACTTATTGTATGAATTTTAAAGCCGACGGATTCCGACGTTAGGATTATCCAGGATTGGCTTGGTATATTTTTATGATATGAATCAGTATTCGGCCGTTACGAATACGTACCTCGCAAAGCAGAGGTGACTCAAGTATTTGCTATATCTAAGCTATGATGCCACGAAGGTCGTGGGCAGGAAATTGTATTATTGTTATTTCACATTGATTGAAGTGAGAGGCCAGTACTAAAAGGAGATACGTAGTATCGGAACATTATATGATATAGAAGACCTGACAAGGTTCTCCGTCATTGCCAAGGTCATAGGACAGTGGAAGATTGACATATCGTATATAACTGCCTCATTTGTTTACTTGGATGCTATGTTATGAACACTGTATAACTAGTCTGACGTTACCTAAGAGATTATCTTACGGAACGAATTAACTGTAATTTTAAATATGAAACTTACGTTGTGTGCTGTCTGGTGGAACGTCAACCGTCTGTCGTCAAAATTAAATGTTCGTCTAGTCAACCGTATGATGTCAAATAAATTGAATGAACCGTATACCGTCTTGGCATTAGTTGATATGCCCATGGTTGGAAGTTCAAGTTGACTTATTACTACATTGTTCAGAAATTGAATCCATTCGCGTTATATCAAAAGTAGACAGATTCAACAAACCCACTTCCAAATAAAAAAGCATCTAACACCATGCTAGTGGCCATTGCCTATCAAACAGGGAACAGATTGTCAAGCGAGCAGAGGAAAGGGTCACCCTATAGTCTACGGCCAAGATAAGTTCTCGTTCGGCACCTGAAAGCTCAACTACAGAACTTTAAAAGAATGATCAAATGACAGTGCATAAAACTGGGACAAATATTTAATAGTTCCACAAGTGACAAAATATAAACAAACATTTCCAAAAGGACATGATTTAAAACAACAGCCTAGTAGTAATACCAGTATTACCTTATAGTAGGAGAACACTAAAGACTTATATTAGAAAAATGTTATATATATATATATATATATATATATATATATATATATATATATATATATATATATATATATATATATATATATATATGGACAAAGGCTCTATTATGCTATGTGACTGATGTAATTGATTATTTTGATTTCACTTTTAAATTATCAATCCTGATTACAAATACATTTGAATCAGGATAATAAAAATGTAAAAATCTTATTTACAAAAAATTCAACCACAGTCTTAAATAAGATAGCCTTTTAGAGTGTCGTTTGTATGTTATTGTGGTAGTACTGTGTGCTGTTGGGAATAATAAACTATTTGTTTGTATGTTTGTTAATTATTGTGCATCACACTCTACATTTATAACCCTAGACACAACACGAAGTCATTTAATATACTAATATAAATACATATTGAATGAGATAAAAAGGTGGTAGTGGTAAGGTACCCTGAAAAGTTCACAATATTATTGGTTATATTCAGGGACCTTCATAGCTAATCTCATTTAATACAAATATAATAATAACTACAACAATACATAACATCAAATCCACCACATATATTGGGGTCTCGCTCCTGGGGATTGAATTTCTCATAACACCAGCTATATTGGGTAGTTTACTTCTGGGATTTTAAATTCTTAAAATATTATCAATTATATTAGGAATCTCAGAGAGTATAAAACTAAAAGCATTCCTTTTGGAGAAATTAAATAGTAGTTGAGCTATCAGTGCCTGTGGTTGTTCTTGGTTATCATTAGTAATTGTTAGCCATAATTAGAGATTTGGATAGTTAGAAATTTTGACTAGTTACATAGTACAAATGGCTGATCTGGCAAAGTTTCGATCTGCTGCTGTGCAGACTGCGAAAGAAATGAACATGGAGAGTCAAGCTTTGATCCAATATGTAACTTCAGAATGCGACAAGTATATTGAAAGGGAGGATAGGAAGATAGCTGAAGGGAAGAGGTTACAAATTGAGGCTGACAAAGAAATTAAGAGGTTGCAGATTGAGGCTGAAAAGGAGGCTAGGGCACTGGAGGCAGAAGAAAAACGACTGCAAAGGGAGGCAGAAGAAAAGAGATTGACTGCCGAAAGGGAAGCAGCAAAGGAGGAGAAAAGATTACAGAGGGAGCATGAGCTACGACTAAGGGAGTTAGAATTTCAAGGCCATGCTCCTGAAAATGGTGCCAGCCCCTTTGCCTCAGATGCTACTGCTAGTCAGGGAGCCTCAACCTCAGCTATGGGGTTTCATGTAGACCATTTTGTTGAGAAAGACGATGACATAGAGGGATATTTAAGTAGATTTGAACTTTTGGCTACCACGTATGGGTTAGAGAGAGAGAGAGAGGTGGAGCCTCAAGTTATCTCAGGGACTTCGAGGTACAGCTTATGAAGTTTTTGCCAAGATGAGCAGAGATGACCAAGACAATTATGACATGCTAAAGCAGGCTCTTTTATTGAGATACGAAAAGAACGGTGAATTTTATAGAAAAAAATTTAAGAATGCCAAACTACTGTCGGGTGAGACTTATCACCAGTTCTCTGCACGGTTAGAGACCTACTTGGAGAAATGGGCTGCTCTGGGGAAAACCGAAGATCTTAAGGAGATGATCCTTATTGAGCAGCTAAGAGAGTCTATGGCTCCAGACCTGACAAAGTTTCTCATGGAACAAGGTGCAGAGAGGCTGGGTGAGTTGCTAAATGTTGCTGAAAGGTATCAAGCAGCTCAAGCAGAGGTAACAGGTAATAAAAAGAAACAGGTAGACAACTTTAAGGCACCTCAAAACTTTAATAAGTTTGACCATAGAGACCAGAATAAAGGTAAGCACCAGTTTGATAGGCCACGCAATGACTATAATAATAAAACCTCACAATTCAATGAAAGGAAATATAACGACAGAAAATCTTTTAACCAAGGGAAGAAGTATTGTAAAAATTGTCGGATAGACAACCATAACACTGAAAATTGTAGAAAGAAAACTCCTACTTTCGCTGCAAGGAAAATGGGGAGAAAGGGAGTAAAGGTCCACCCTCCTGAACAACAGGAACCTTACCACCCCCCAGTGTGTGAAGATGTAACATGCAATGGTGTCACCATAAGGTGTTTGTATGATACTGGATTAGATTATGATTCAGTTGTGAGTTCTCACCTGGTGCAGGCAGATCAATACACCACAGAAACAGTGGAGATTCAAACTGCAACCAAGGACGTAGCGACCATGACACTTCCCGTCGCCAGGATAAATGTGAAAACGCGATATGTGGAAGGAATCATAAAAGCAGCAGTGATAAATGAACCAATCTACCCTCTTATATTGGGGTGTAGATATGTCTTCTTGGGAAATCCCAAGAGACCTGTGATCCTGGCAACAGTGCAGACCAGATCACAGTCTAAAAAGGAGGAAGATAATCCGATAAATACCCATCCAGATGAGATGAGGAAGGCACAGGCGGAGGATAAGACCCTCAAGCCTTGTTTTAAGAAATTGCCCAAATGTCATACACCTCCAGGCAAGGGAGATTTCTATATGAAGAACAAATTGATATATAGGAAGGCTGGAAATGGATCCAATGGTCACGGACAGCTGGTCCTTCCAAATTCATATAGGATTAAAGTGTTGGAACTAGGGCATGCGATTCCCTTCAGTGGTCATATGGGGATCAGCGCAACAGGACAGCGTATAGTTTGTCACTATTTCTGGCCAGGAATAACGGAAGACATAAAGAGATATGTAAAATCATGTCCAGAGTGCCAATGGGTAGCGTCAAAGCATTGGACTGCTCCAGCAACTCTAGGGGAAATGCCCATAGTGGGAACCCCCTATGAAAGAGTTGCCGTGGACATTGTGGGACCTCTCACTCGGACCAAGAGGAGGAACAGTTACATTCTGACTCTGGTGGACACTTGTTCTATGTGGGGAGAGGCGGTAGCCCTGTCATCAATTGATTCGAAGCATGTGGCAGAGGCATTACTCACAATCTTCACTAGGTTAGGCTTTCCCAACCACATCTTGACTGATAATGGCTCTCAGTTCAAGGGGAAACTAACGGAAGAGGTATTCAGGATCTTTCAAGCCAAACACTTCCATTGCAGCCCGTACCATCCCCAAGGAAATGGCCAAGTAGAAAGATTTAATGGTACGCTCATGTCGATCCTGAGGAAGTTGGCACATGAAAAACCAGATACATGGGATCAGTACTTTCCCGCCGCCTTGTTTGCCTATCGGGAGGTACCCCATAGTTCAACCGGTATGGCCCCGGCAACATTGTTATTTGGAAGGCCAATAAAAGGTCCCTTGGAAGCATTGTTGAGGACCTGGACAGATGAGAAGGCAGAGGAGACTGTTACCTCATCATACCAATATGTGAACGAGCTGACCACTCGTCTTAAAACTGGCTGGAAACTTGCCAATGAAAATTTGAGACAAGCCAGGAAAAAGCATGCTGCCTATTACAATAAGAAGGCGAAGGATCGAGAATTAGCTGTGGGAGAGAAGGTGCTCCTTCTACTGCCCGGCAGCCAGAATAAATTGCAAAGTGGATGGCAAGGTCCATATACAGTTCTAGAGAAGGTGTCTAGAACAAATTATAAGATAGATAAGAAGGGGAAAGAGAAAATCTATCATGTCAATCTCCTGAAGAAATATCTGGAAAGGGAAAACCAGGAAGAGACACACTTACTGACCTTGTCTGTTGCAATGGAGATGAAAAAGGAACCACTCACTTCTCATGAATATCCTTTACATCCCTGTGAGACCGCTGCACAGGTGAAAATCAGCTCACACTTAACGGAATATCAGAGGGAGAGGGTTCAACAGGTTCTGAATAATCATACAGATGTGTTAACGGACCGTCCGGGGCATACAAATTTATTGGAGTATGATATGAAACTCATAGACCCAACACCAATCTGTATGAAAGCCTATTCGATTCCGTTCGCTAAGGAAAAAGCTTTAAGGGAGGAGATAGATTATTTGTTGAGAGAACGGATTATCTCGCACAGTGAATCTCCCTACAGTTCCAGTGTGGTTCTGTTAAGAAAACCCTCTGGAGAACACAGGCTGTGTATAGATTACAGGAAACTGAATGCTGTCACGGAAGGTCAGGTGGATCCATTACCTGATACAAATCAGCTGTTTGCCAGGCTGAATAAAGCTAAATATTTCTCTAAAGTGGATCTGAGCAAAGGCTACTATCAGATTCCAGTAAAGCCGGAAGTCAAACCTTATTTAGCCTTTAGCACATCGGAAGGACATTATGAATTTTATATGTTGCCATTCGGGCTGAAAAATGCACCGAGTGTGTTTTCGAGGATGATGAGAAAGTTACTGGATCCCCTAAAGAATCCATGCATCACCAACTTCATGGACGATATTCTCATAGCAACAGAAACCTTTGAGGAACACATTAACTCTCTGAATATGTTGTTTGATCGACTGAGAGAGACCAATTTGACAGCTAGACCGACGAAATGCTGTGTTGGATGTAAAGGGCTGGAATTCCTGGGCCACACAGTACATCAGGGAAACATGACCCTGACCCCAAGAACCTGGAGAAGTTAAAAAAAAGCACCAAGACCACAAACAAAAAAGGATGTGCGATCTTTTGTCTCATTATGTGGGTTTTACCAAAAGTATATTAAAAACGTTAACTCCATATGTGCTCCATTGACTGATTTAACGCGCAAAGGAAATCCTGATGGAATTATTTGGACAGCGCAATGTGAATTAGCATACCAAGAATTGAAAGAAAAGCTCACAAGCAGGCCTATTTTGAAATTACCTGACTTGAATCAAGAATTCATTCTGAGAACGGATGCGAGTAATATCGGGTTGGGTGCAGCTCTATTACAACGGTCAAATTCACTTGATGGGGAATTAACCCCAGTAGCTTATGCTAGCCGTAAGTTGAACACAGCAGAACAAAAATATTCAACCAGTGAAAAAGAATGTCTGGCAGTTATATGGGGTATAAAAAAGTTCCAGATTTATCTTTATGGTAAATCATTTAAGATCCAAACAGATCATAAACCACTCGTATGTCTGTCTCAAGCAAGGCATGAAAATGCTAGATTGTTACGCTGGTCTTTGCTCCTACAGCCATACCAGTTTTCCATAGAGTACATTCCCGGAAAAACCAATGTGGGAGCTGACTTTTTAAGCAGACATCCGTATGACGAACATCAGAGTAGTCACCAGGCATAGATAGTAAATTCATCTATGTGTATTTAGAAGTAGGAACTGACATATGATCGTCTGTTCTAAAGCGGTGAGATGTGTAGTGATTTCTAAATACAATATCTAAATTAATATGTAACAATATAGGGCATAAAGGCAAAGATAAGAAAGTACAAAAGAATTTTCTGCTAGAACGGTTGGTGTCGCTTACGCCTTCAGATTATTATTTGCTAACGAATAGCCGACCAAAACGGTACCCTAATTTTAAATTCGTCCTTGACATAAACACCCACCTTTCCTAGTTCTATGAAAATATTTGCCTAAAAATGCATTGTGGAACGAGGAGGGGCAAGGATAGATGAAATGCTAATTCGTTTCGCATTGATTTTAAACTAAAAAGCCAACACTAGCACAGGGGCAAGCCTTGCCTTAGGGGTTTCCCCAAATACAATGAAAAAAGTTAGAATTGTAGACACTAAGTCATGTAAACAGGTTAAGCTCTTATTGTGAATGACCTAAGCTCACGTAAATAGAGAAGACAGCACATGGAAAAGAATTGAACGCGTAGTAGACTAAAAATAAAAAAAACTAACATAGAAAAAAAAGATAGAATTTTAAACCAAACCACATAGCCCCTTAAAAATCGTATATTCGTGTACCTGAAGACTTGCTGACCAAGAATATGGTGTTAGTTATATAAATAGTCCCTTAACTAATCAAATACATAGAGATCAGAGATGCTGTCAGGTCAGGTCATATCTGCTTGGATTGGATTGCATATTTTTTGGGAAACAAGTAGGTGACAGATAGGCTGGGATGGTACAGTGAATTTGATTGGGTGGCATTTGAAGTGAGACTAAATATTATTGGCTGACCTTTGAATAAACTTAGATAACCTAGAAACGTAGGAAAAGTTTGAATGATATTTTTGAAAAGACTGTAAAATTGATAGAGATTGGCTAACTGAATCGATATTGTCAGAATAAGCGTTGGGGAGGACGCCATTTCTAAGAAAATTTTCAACAGTGATAGATGAGAGCAGGCTGTGCATTAAACTACAAGTTATAAGCAGCCTGGGCAATAAAACAGATCGAAACTGTGTCAGTCATCGTCTCTGTGTATATTTCATTGAAAATTGTGGTAAGCTTGACATTTATTAACCTGTATTTTATATAAAAATTGAATGTGAAAAAATAATATATGTCTGTACTTGAATGGGTCTATAGCGACCATGACGCAAAGCCTAGAGATTGATCCACCATGTGATAGACTGTCATAGAGTTGTAAAACTACAAGAATGTGTATGATTGTCATAAAGGAGCATAACGCCTTGTGGTGAAGTGGGATGTTATAAATATTTATAGGGGACTTAGAGTACTGACTGAGATCAGCTGTGAAGGTATCTATATCTAATAAGAGTAGTGTATTATATATAACCTTACTTGCTGCCACATATGTATACCTCAGTCAGAATTATTCTGGAATAGTGTGATGACTACGTTATATGTCTAGGGTATGTGTATGATGAAGTGTAAGTCATAACAACAACAGACAGATAAACAATTTAATTTATTCCACCACACTTGACAACACTGTGACACTCACATACCTAAAACACTCTACAAGGATATCTTAAAGGAGTCACTGATAACTTTTCAAATAACAATATGTATTCAGTGCTGTCATGAATGTATATGTGTCCTGATTCAAATACAAAGGGAACCAGGAATCACAATCAATTTTAATTACAAGTTATATGTACAGAATTTATCAATATGAATATTGTAGTGACATATATTATTAATAGTATACTATGTGTGTCAGTTGTGTAGTAGTAATCTGAGGTAATACTGGTTTTGTTTTGTTCAAGCTCTGTTGGTATTTGTCATTATGACTTCAATAGTTTCTCTTTATTGGAACTAGTATTGGAGATGTTCTCAGTTCCTGATATTAAAACAATTAAATTCCCCTCTTAATTGTATTTTACACTGTCATTTTAAGATGGGGGTACATAATGTTGAGCTCCATGGCCACACTCTCTTATCTCTCGTGATGACTGCAGTAAAAGACTCCTCTGCTCGATTACTTTAATGAGTTCTGGAGTCACCCCACTGGTTGCTATATGGACCAAGGAGTATGCTGTCCACCTCTGGCTTCAGCAAAGCTCTGACCAGGTGCTGCTCAATAACTTTAAGACCACGGTCCCTGAAACAAGAAGGATGTACCTTCTACGTCATAACTAATTTATACTCTCTTTCTACACTGAGCACAATACATCACAAACATTGAGTTCAGAGCGTTAGGCCAACTGTCAGCTTCATCTGAAATACTTTATACCAGTATTTCCCTCCCTAATGGTTACTACGCCTCTGCAATTCCAGCATTATTTCTTTCTAGTCAATCATCTAGGTGTCAGTGTACTGTTGGGCCATTCCATGCAGTTTTACTTTCCTCCGACACCTTCTGTTCAGGCTGGAGCATTATAGGCTTTACATCATGTTTGCTACTGAACTACACATATATACAGGCATAATTTAACAATTTACATTCAATTTTCATTAAAAGATATTGAATATTTCAAGCTTACCACAATTCATAGAATAATAAACAGTTTCGTTGACTGGCAATGAATATAGCACAACTCCGATCTGCCGATGTCCCAGGCTTTATTTTATATAAAATATACACTGGTGCTCAACGCACTGCTTCTTAGTAGGTTTATTACAAGATGTGGCAATGAACAGACGCTCTGAATTGAGTATATTCGCAGCTCTACCCAATGAAACCATGTCTACACATCTTTTCAAAAAAGTACACCTTTTCACGTTTCCCCTGACAACACAAGATAGTATTTATAGCCCTACCAATCGTGTTTAGTCTTACATTTGTTGCGCTCCAATCAATTTGGAGTTAACATGGTAGGCTATTTCCGTAACGTAAGGTTTTTTCAAACACGTTATAAAAAAATTTTATGAGCAGAAATGATTTCATGCTGTCAGGCACCCCCACTATTTTATTTTGGTTATAATTTGGTAATTCCTAGACTATTTGCGTAACGTTTTACATATTCTTTGTCAGCAAGCCCTAAGGAACCCAAATTTACAAATTTAAAAGAGCTAAGTGGCTGCGTTCAAAATATGCAATTTCTTCTACCTCCTGTTTCGAAGATGTGCTGTCTGGGTACTGTAATGTTTTCAAACGTAAACCCATCTAATGTCATCTTTTCTAATAAGCGTTTTCCAGGTTTTTTAAAACCTAACTCTGGGAAGGTTAGTGTTTTTATCACTGTCCGTCTGAAAAAAAGTTAGTGCATGTGGCCTTACACGCGTGATGGCAGCAATTGTGTATCGCGCGTCGCGTGTTTAGTGTTGCATGTGTCCTGCCTTCATTCGCCCCTCTCTCTCTCCTGCTTATCTGTCTTTTAGTTACGCCGTGTATAAAATGGAATGAATGAGATATTAAATTTAGGTCATTGATCAGTTTGCGTATCTCAAGTTTAGTACACGTTTCATTGAAGAAAGCGGGTAATAATATAGTAGGCTTTTACTATCAACGTGAAAGCGTTACAATTTGCAGACGAAGCAGAAAACAAGGGGGATTTCGAGTACAGTCATTGTGACAGCACTGTTCTTTTACCATTTTTCTTTTCTTTATTAAATGTATTTGTTAGGCTTTATATTTACCTGATAATTTATATATGTGGATTAGAATATTCCACGACACGCCTATCCTATTATATGGAAGAGATTACAGCTGGAATTGCAGTGGCGTTGTAACTATTAGGGAAAGGAATACTGGTGTACATTGTCACATCAAAAGAAAATGGCGGCCTAGGTTTGTATAAGGATGTAATCCTTTTGTTTGTTTGTAATGTACATGTCCTTAACTGTGGACTATTAGTGTATGCTAGATATTACGAAGGATGCATACCTTCACATTTCAGAGTGTAGTGGTTTTGATGGTATTGTATGGTTGTAATGTTACCTAGGGTGTTGTATGAGGTCGGGATTGAAGGCTCCTGAGATAAAAGTTTATGTGAATTACAGAAGGCCCTTCTTACTACCACTACGACCTCAAACAGATCTCTTTTACTATCATGAATGTAGCTACGTTAAAATGTCTAGGGTACTGAAATGTAATGTGTTGTAATGGAATATACAAACACACACAGGTAATTAATAAGTCTAATAATATTAATAAAATCTATAACACACTGAACTAACTCAGACTGTTTTAGTTTTGATTTTAACAATTTTTTCTAATTTTATTAGTTCTGAACCAATGTTTTATTTTGGTCAGAACATATGAAATGTTATGGAGTTATAAATGGAATGCATAAATATATGGCATAATAAAATGGAATTTGTGTACATAGGTATTTTATAAGACTGGTTAATCTTAATAATATTTCTACTGTCTCTGGGAAACTATTACTGGATGTGCTGTTGGGGTGGTGTCATCACTCCCACTCTGTGATTACAACGAGCTTTGTCCATTTACTTATAGACTGTAGTAAATGTTATATTTCCCAAGAATTCAGTATATATTTGATAGGGGAAATATTTGTGATGGTGTTAAATACTGGTGAATCTTCAGCAGGCCACGTATTCACTCATCTTGTCTGTGAAGATCTGATACTGGATTTCTGTGTCCCACTCCTCTCTGTAGCTGTAATACAATGCTAGGCTGCACCGACACAAACGTTAGGCGGCACACACATCTGCTTGTGTATTCTTGCTTAAGTATGTGGCACTACCTTTAGTGCCACAACAGAAACTCACAATTCTGAAACAAAATTTGTGTCATGTGTCAGTACTCTATCTACTGCACCACTCTTACACACAGCACAACACATCAACATTACACAGAATGGGTCAGATCTCTCTGACCAACATAGCACATCTTACCCAGTTGTTTTCATATAGTATCAGTTCCCCAAGACTGCATTGCATCTGAGATATGTTCAATAGTTTCCTCTTGCCTTCAATAAGATAGGTAATATGTTCCCACTGATCTCAATAATAGATCCGCCTTCCATAGTCTTAGTTAGGCGTCCATATATTTTTTGTTTGTCTCTAGACCCTGAACTTGGGCTGGGGACCTAGAGCGAGCACTTACTTGTCGTAATCATTTTATATGATATGGCAGTATCAATCACTCAAAATATTAAAATATACAAGATAAATGCTTTCATTCTTACCAGAATTCAGAATTTAGAACACAGTTACTACTAGCAAAACTCAGCTGAGCTGCTGGCTATAGTATGGCGTCCCACTAATTGTATATAATATCTTCTGGGAAAAACACCACTGGAAATAACTGACTGTGTCCCTGGACAGACTTATATAAAATGGCAAAAATGCGCGTCTCTATCCCGCTAATATGAATACATTTGTCCAATCACAGACTTCCCCTCTAACTTTTTCAAATCTTCAAACCAAAAGTCAAATTTCATTCAGATCTCAGTCAAGTATGTATTATTGTCTGTTGGTCCGTCTGTCTCTACTTGGGTTTTCACAAAAACACACTTGTTTCTTGGACCAACTACACGCAACAGCCTACACAAATCTGCTTCCTAAGTTATTTTTAGCCACAATTCTCCAACCTTCCCCCTCTCGTTCATTACAGCTTGATTTTTGCATTTCCGTGTCTCAAGGACGAAAATTTGAAACTTTAGTGAAAGTGTGCACAACAATACTGTCGCTAGTCTGATGTGAACAATACAGTCTTTTTGTCAATATCTTCCTTGTTTTCTGTCCGTCTGTATAATTTAAAGTATATTATTTCTCTGCTTAAGATGGGCTATCAAACTAGCTAGGTTTTATATTCATAACTTTAGTATTAAAAAAAAAACATATTTTTGCTCAAGTTTAGTTTTTTGAAATTTGTTCTCGAACCTTCTGCACGGCGTTTGCCGCTGAATTCAAATAAAACAACCAAGTATCGTAAAACGTCCAAGAAATGACTGTTTCGAATAAGAGCTAAGGTCTTTTCTGTCCATTTCCTTACATTGTGTTAACTAGTGGCGTGAATTTTTTTCCTTAAACTACAACTTGCGTCTTTTTGCCCTTTAGGTTCAAACACGTGTTCAGTCATATTTTTCCTTTTTTATATCTCCGTTATCCTCCCGTCTACAAAGGGTAAACCGTTTCGTCTGCACGTCTAATTAGTTAGTTTGAATGGCGGTAGGAAATGCGGGCATAGGCGAGCATGTCTCCTAGTATCTTACGCATTACTTTTATCCCTACAATGTTATCTTTATAATTGGAGATATTTTAACGTTGTATCACGGTAAATTCATCACACATCTCCCCACTTGAGAACATGCACTACGGCAAGTTCCAAAACCAGTGATACACATAGATAAAATTACTCCTCACGCCTACCAACTACTCTAATTTTGATCACAGGGGTGCCGACTGAGAAAATCTGCACCGACATTCAATGACCCTGGGATGTATTCGATAATAAACTGATAAGGATGTAACAATAATGACCATCTCAACAATCTTGCATTTTCATGCTTAGCCTGAGATAAGAACACCAGGGGCTGATGATCCGTCTGGACTACAAAAGTCCTACCATACAGATAGATTTGGAACTTTTTTATCGCCCAGATTAACGCTAAACATTCTTTTTCGCTTGTGGAATATCCTTGCTCCGCTTTATTCAATTTGCGGCTTGCATAAGCGACTTGGTTCAGTTCCCCATCGGGTGAAGATGACCTTTGCAACAGAGCCGCCCCCAGGCCTACATTACTTGCATCTGTTATCACCACAAAGTCCTGTGTCAAATCAGGCAATTTGAGAATAGGCTTGCTAGTGAGTTTTTCCTTTAACTCTTGGAACGCTAGTTCACATTGTGCAGTCCAAATAATTTTATCTGGAAGTCCCTTGCGAGTCGGATCAGTCAGAGGAGCACAAATAGCGTTAAAATTTTTGATGTATTTCTGATAAAATCTACATAACGACACGAATGATCGCACGTCCTTTTTTGTTTGTGGTCTAGGTGCTCTCTGCAGTTTTTCCAAGTTCTTGGGGTCAGGGGTCATGTTACCCTGATATACAGTGTGTCCTAAGAATTCCAACTCTTTGCATCCAATACAACATTTTGTTGGTCTAGCAGTTAAGTTCGCTTCCCTAAGCCTATCAAATAACATTTTCAGAGAGTTAATGTGTTCTTCAAATGTCTTTGTGGCGACGAGAATATCATCCATGAAATTCGTGATACATGGGTTATTCAGGGGATCCAACAATTTGCGCATCATCCTTGAAAATACACTCGGAGCATTTTTCAATCCGAATTGTAGCATGTTGAATTCATAATGTCCTTCCGAGGTGCTAAAAGCTAAATAAGGTCTAACTTCAGGCTTCACTGGAATCTGGTAATAGCCTTTACTAAGATCCACCTTCGAAAAGTATTTTGCCTTGTTTAATCTGGCAAATAACTGTTTTGTGTCTGGTAAGGGATCCACTTGTCCTTCTGTGACAGCATTCAGTTTCCTGTAATCTATGCACAGTCTATGTTCCCCAGACGGTTTCCTCAACAAAACTACACTGGAGCTAAAAGAAGATTCACTGTGTGAAATAATCCCCTCCTTCAACAAATAATCTATTTCTTCTTTCAATGCCTTCTCCTTCGCGAACGGAATAGAATAGGCTCTCATACAGATTGGGTTTGAATCTACCAGTTTCATGTCATACTGTAGCAAATTTGTATGTCCTGGTTTATCTGTTAATACATCTGTATGTTCCTCCAGAACTTGTTGAACTCTCTCCCTCTGATTTTTAGTCAGGTGCTTACTGACTTTTACTTGTGCAGCTGTCTCACAAGGATGTAATGGGTATTCATGTGAGGTGAGTGGTTCCTTTTGCATTTGAGTTGCGATAGCCAAGGTCAGTAAGGGGGTGCTTTCCTGGAGTGGTCTGTCCAGATACTTCTTTAAAAGGTTTACATGATAAACTTTCTCCTTCGCCTTTTTATCAATTTTATTATTTGTTCTGGACACCTTCTCTAGAACCGTATATGGACCTTGCCATCCAATTTGTAATTTATTCTGGCTGCCAGGTAGTAGAAGAAGCACCTTCTCTCCCACAGCTAATTCTCTGTCATTTGCCTTCCTATTAAAATACGCTGCATGTTTCTTCCTAGCTTGTCTCAAATTATCATTTGCCAGTTTCCATCCAGCTTTCAAACGAGTGGTCAGTTCGTTGACATATTGATACGATGAGGTAACAGTCTCTTCTGCCTTCTCATCTGTCCAGGTCCTTAATAATCTACATCTGGACTTTTAATTTTCCATACTTATTGTTCAGGGCACCCGTCGGGTCCCTTCCATTGGAAGCATTATAATGAGGACTTTTCTTCCTAGAATCATCACTCACAAATCGACCACTACCAAATTTTTTCGTGGGTTTGTCTCCCCACTTTAGATTTCTTGTGAGAGATCTTCGCTCTCTTTTAGGTTCCTCCAGTTGATATAAGGCTGACCGAGGGATTGTCAGCTTTTTCTGGGGTAAAATTACTCTTTGTACTCGTCGCATAGTGGCCATGTTAATCCATTCAAGTGAAGACTGGGTGTGAAAAGGGGGCTCCCATTCCACTTTGTCTACCTGATTATAATTATTTTTCCTTCCAGGCCTAAGTTTGCCCCGGGGCGTTTCTAGGTCCTGCACATATTTTCCCTTTGTGGGTGTTCCCTCATGAAATACGCCACATGCTTCTACAAAGATTTCAATATCGACATTTATGTCGGGCCAATAGTATTTTTGAGCAACTTTTTGGCAGATGGTACCTACTTTCTCATGGTCACCATCCTGTCCAACATGTAAGCTCCTTATTAAATTTGCCCTATATATCTTGGGAAGAACCAACTGTCCGTGACCAGTGGATCTAGTTCCTGTCTTCCTGTATAGCAATCTGTCCTTCATAAAGTACTCTCCCTTGCTTGGAGGTGTGTGGCATTTGGGCAATTTTTTAAAACATGTCTTGAGTGTCCTATCCTCAGCCTGCGCCTTCCTCATCTCCTCTGGATGAGCATTTATAGGTTCACCTTATTCCTCCTTTTTCTGTGACCTGGTCTGCACTGTCGCCAGGATCACAGGTCTCTCGGGATTCCCCAAGAAGACGTACCTACACCGCAATATCAGAGGGTAGATTGGTTCATCTATCACTGCTGCTCTGATTTCTCCTTCCACATAGCGAGTTTTCACCGTTATCCTTTCGATGGGAAGTGTCATGAGTGGTATGTCCTTAGTCGCCCCTTGTATTTCCACTGTTTCTGTGGTATACTGACTTGGGTCTACTAGGCTAGACTTCACGACTGAATCATAATCCAAACCTGTATCATATAGGCACCTTATGGTGACCCCATTACAAATAACATCCTCACAAACTGGGGGGTGATAAGGTTCCTGCTGTCCATTAGGATTAACCTTTAATCTTTGAGTCCCTGACTTCATTGCAGCAATGTTTGAAGGTTTCCTTTTACAAAATTCGGTGTTATGGTTGTCCTTCTTACACCATTTACACCATCTCTTTCCTTGGTTAAACGGTTTTCTTTCATTATATTTTTGGTCATTGAACTGTGAGTTTCTGTCACGATAGTCATTTCTTGGTCTATCAAAGTTTGTCCTGCCTTTAGTACCTTGTTCTCTGTTATCAAATCTACTAAATTGCTGTGGAGCTTTAAAATTTTATATGTGCTTCTTTTTAGTGCCACTTACCTCTGCCTGGGCTGCCTGATACCTCTCAGCGACATTTAAGACCTCCCCCAACCTCTCTGCACCTTGTTCCATGAGAAATGTTCACAAGTCTGGAGCCATGGACTCTCTTAATTGCTCTATCATGATCATCTCTTTAAGATCTTGGGTCTTTCCCAGAGCAGTCCATTTCTCCAAATAGGTTTCCAGTCTGGCAGAGAATTGGTGGTATGTCTCCCCAGACAACAGCTTGGCATTTCTAAATTTCTTACGGTAAAATTCACCATGTTTTTCATATCTCAATAACAAAGCCTGCTTTAGCATGTCATAATTGTCTTGGTCTTCTCTATTCATTTTAGCAAAGACTTCATAAGAAGTACCTCTCAGTCCCTGGGATAACTTAAGACTCCACCTCTCTCTCTCTAACCCATATGTAGTAGCTAATAATTCAAATCTACTGAGGTACCCCTCGATGTCATCGTCTTTCTCAACAAAATGGTCTAAATGAAACCCCATAGCTGAGGTTGAGGTTACCTGACTAGCTGCAGCATCTGAGGCAAAAGGGCTGGCACCATTTTCAGGAGCATGGCCTTGTAATTCCAGCTCCCTTAGTCGTAATTCGTGCTCCCTTTGCAATCTTCTATCTTCTGCCTCCCTTTCTGCCTTTTTTTCTTCTGCCTCCCTTTGCTGTCGTTTTTCTTCTGCCTCCCTTTGCTGTCGTTTTTCTTCTGCCTCAATCTGCAGCCTCTTAAGTTCTTTATCAGCCTCAATTTGTAACCTCTTCCCTTCAGCTAACCTCCTATCTTCCCTTTCGATATACTTGTCACATTCAGAAGTTACATACTGAATTAAAACCTGACCCTCCATATTCATCTCCCTCGCCGTTAGCACAGCAGCCGATCTAAATTTTGCCAGGTCAGCCATCATACAAAATAACAATGACCAAGGTAAATCTAATTATCTAATGACTAAGGTAATTCTAATAAAATGGCCAAGGTAATTCTAATTAATTAATGACCAAGGTAATTCTAATTAATTAGTCAACTAATTACCACTGGCTGTGAAGATTCACCAACTTTTATTTTCCCCTTTTTATTTTAAGGGACACTTTTTAAATTTATACAAACTGTCCCCACTGGTTTAATTCTCCCACCAGGAGATTCTAATATCTTTAATAAACCTAATATCCCTGGACAAGACCCCAATATTTGTAGTGGTTTTGATTATATTGTATGGTTGTGATGTTACCTAGGGTGCTGTATGATGTCAGCTGTGAAGGCTCCTGAGATAAAAGTCTATGTGAATTACAGAAGGCCCTTCTTACTGCCACTACGACCTCAAACAGATCTCTTTTACTATCATGAATGTAGCTACGTTAAAAAGACTAGGGTACTGAAATGTAATGTGTTGTAATGGAATATACAAACACACACAGGTAATTAATAAGTCTAATAATATTAATAAAATCTATAACACACTGAACTAACTCAGACCGTTTTAGTTTTGATTTTAACAATTTTTTCTAAATTTATTAGTTCTGAACCAATGTTTTATTTTGGTCAGAACATATGAAATGTTATGGAGTTATAAATGGAATGCATAAATATATGGCATAATAAAATGGAATTTGTGTACATAGGTATTTTATAAGACTGGTTAATCTTAATAATATTTCTACTGTCTCTGGGAAACTATTACTGGATGTGCTGTTGGGGTGGTGTCATCACTCCCACTCTGTGATTACAACGAGCTTTGTCCATTTACTTATAGACTGTAGTAAATGTTATATTTCCCAAGAATTCAGTATATATTTGATAGGGGAAATATTTGTGATGGTGTTAAATACTGGTGAATCTTCAGCAGGCCACGTATTCACTCATCTTGTCTGTGAAGATCTGATACTGGATTTCTGTGGCCCACTCCTCTCTGTAGCTGTAATACAATGCTAGGCTGCACCGACACAAACGTTAGGTGGCACACACATCTGCTTGTGTATTCTTGCTTAAGTATGTGGCACTACCTTTAGTGCCACAACAGAAACTCACAATTCTGAAACAAAATTTGTGTCATGTGTCAGTACTCTATCTACCGCACCACTCTTACACACAGCACAACACATCAACATTACACAGAATGGGTCAGATCTCTCTGACCAACATAGCACATCTTACCCAGTTGTTTTCATATAGTATCAGTTCCCCAAGACTGCATTGCATCTGAGATATGTTCAATAGTTTCCTCTTGCCTTCAATAAGATAGGTAATATGTTACCACTGATCTCAATAATAGATCCGCCTTCCATAGTCTTAGTTAGGCGTCCATATATTTTTTGTTTGTCTCTAGACCCTGAACTTGGGCTGGGGACCTAGAGCGAGCACTTACTTGTCGTAATCATTTTATATGATATGGCAGTATCAATCACTCAAAATATTAAAATATACAAGATAAATGCTTTCATTCTTACCAGAATTCAGAATTTAGAACACAGTTACTACTAGCAAAACTCAGCTGAGCTGCTGGCTATAGTATGGCGTCCCACTAATTGTATATAATATCTTCTGGGAAAAACACCACTGGAAATAACTGACTGTGTCCCTGGACAGACTTATATAAAATGGCAAAAATGCGCGTCTCTATCCCGCTAATATGAATACATTTGTCCAATCACAGACTTCCCCCCTAACTTTTTCAAATCTTCAAACCAAAAGTCAAATTTCAGTCAGATCTCAGTCAAGTATGTATTATTGTCTGTTGGTCCGTCTGTCTCTACTTGGGTTTTCACAAAAACACACTTGTTTCTTGGACCAACTACACGCAACACCCTACACAAATCTGCCTCCTAAGTTATTTTTAGCCACAGTTCTCCAACCTTCCCCCTCTCGTTCATTACAGCTTGATTTTTGCATTTCCGTGTCTCAAGGACGAAAATTTGAAACTTTAGTGAAAGTGTGCACAACAATACTGTCGCTAGTCTGATGTGAACAATACAGTCTTTTGTCAATATCTTCCTTGTTTTCTGTCCGTCTGTATAATTTAAAGTATATTATTTCTCTGCTTAAGATGGGCTATCAAACTAGCTAGGTTTATATTCATAACTTTAGTATTAAAAAAAACATATTTTTGCTCAAGTTTAGTTTTTTGAAATTTGTTCTCGAACCTTCTGCACGGCGTTTGCCGCTGAATTCAAATAAAACAACCAAGTATCGTAAAACGTCCAAGAAATGACATTTTCGAATAAGAGCTAAGGTCTTTTCTGTCCATTTCCTTACATTGTGTTAACTAGTGGCGTGAATTTTTTTCCTTAAACTACAACTTGCGTCTTTTTGCCCTTTAGGTTCAAACACGTGTTCAGTCATATTTTTCCTTTTTTATATCTCCGTTATCCTCCCATCTACAAAGGGTAAACCGTTTCGTCTGCACGTCTAATTAGTTAGTTTGAATGGCGGTAGGAAATGCGGGCATAGGCGAGCATGTCTCCTAGTATCTTACGCATTACTTTTATCCCTACAATGTTATCTTTATAATTGGAGATATTTTAACGTTGTATCACGGTAAATTCATCACACAGAGGTCCTGGGTACTGACGTTAATGTGGTACCAAACGCTTGAAAACTAATTGATTCAGGACTCTGCCTGTTTACTGAGAGCCAATGCTAGTGGCCATTGCCTATCAAACAGGGAACAGATTGTCAAGCGAGCAGAGGAAAGGGTCACCCTATAGTCTACGGCCAAGATAAGTTCTCGTTCGGCACCTGAAAGCTCAACTACAGAACTTTAAAAGAATGATCAAATGACAGTGCATACAACTGGGACAAATATTTAATAGTTCCACAAGTGACAAAATATAAACAAACATTTCCAAAAGGACAAGATTTAAAACAACAGCCTAGTAGTAATACCAGTATTACCTTATAGTAGGAGAACACTAAAGACTTATATTAGAAAAATGTTATATATATGTATGGACAAAGGCTCTATTATGTTATGTGACTGATGTAATTGATTATTTTGATTTCACTTTTAAATTATCAATCCTGATTACAAATACATTAGAATCAGGATAATAAAAATGTAAAAATCTTATTTACAAAAAATTCAACCACAGTCTTAAATAAGATAGCCTTTTAGAGTGTCGTTTGTATGTTATTGTGGTAGTACTGTGTGCTGTTGGGAATAATAAACTATTTGTTTGTATGTTTGTTAATTATTGTGCATCACACTCTACATTTATAACCCTAGACACAACACGAAGTCATTTAATATACTAATATAAATACATATTGAATGAGATAAAAAGGTGGTAGTGGTAAGGTACCCTGAAAAGTTCACAATATTATTGGTTATATTCAGGGACCTTCATAGCTAATCTCATTTAATACAAATATAATAATAACTACAACAATACATAACATCAAATCCACCACAGTCGGTTTCGGTGAGCAAAATTCTATATCTCGGGAGTCGAACGAGTTGATTTTCCTAATATGGTCGAAAGAGCGACTTATCACACCAGTTAGTGAAATAACAGCATTTCTGTATAAATACTCCGTCCCCCACAGTCAGTTTATTAGTTCGCTCAGGAAATTTTGGAAATCTAGCTCGTGATTCTAAAGCCATTGTGAAAGTGTGTGATAGCATTCCGTGGAGATTGTTCTATTTCTGATTGCGGTAATATTGTCACGTTAGCATTTAATGATTTAATGTGTTAAAGGTTATCATTATAATTCACTGAGATTTTTCTGAGTGCTAAGACTAACATATTAAATTACATATAGCTAATTTTTCCAGCTGTAAGGTAGATTTAATCACCCGCTATCATTCAGAAAGAGATGTTTTACTTGGCTAAATAATACACTAGGCGATTGATACTTGAGGGAATTAAATTCATTTCTATCCATTATGTGTAATTACCTGAGTGATTAATATAATATCATGTGGCAAATAGCTGTATGTAACAAATAGCTAGTAATGACAAGCTATATTTGTAAAGTAGTCATAATTAAATTACTACTGATATTGTGCGCTGAGTGTTTTACCAGGTGGGAGGGGAAAGGCGCATACCTTAAACCCAATCCACCCGTGTGTTGCCGGGGCCCGAAAGGGGAGCAAAGAATAGTAACACTGCACCGTACCACGCATGTCGTAAAAAGCGACTAAGGAGGGTTGGGCATGGGGCTGTTTACCCCATCCCGTAAAAACTTCGCAGAGTGGGTTGATCACCTGCTTGCCAACCAATCTGATTACGGAAACAGCGATAGATTGTTTGGTCTGTTCTTGTTCCACAAAGACGCCACTAGGCGTGGTGGAAACAGCGATAGATTGATCAATTTGTTGTTGCCCTAAGACGCCACTAGGCGTACTGGCCACATACTGCTTTGCCGGTTGGTGGCTAAGGATGGAAGAAGAAGAAGATTAAACCCAATCCGTCACAGTTGAGCGAAGCGTGATAGATAGACTAGGACACGTGTGCCTTTTAATTTAATTAAATGACGGAGAGGATAAGAGATCTTAACCTTACGCGTAATAGGATAGAATATTGAAATTGTGGTTAAATTTTTTGTTTTCTTCCAAATTTAGTACTGATCACAAACCAGCTGCTAGCAGTCTAATAGTACCAGTAACATTCTTATTTAATATCGGGTCTTCGAGGTTGACCTGTTCGGTCCTCGTGCTTCATCTAGAGAGAGGGAGTCCAAACATATGAACTATAAGAATAAGTATAACTGAACATATAAAAAACCTAGATTTTTTGTATTCAATTGTATCAGCCCGCTGTGGCCAAATATATATATATATATATATATAAAACAGTGTTCCCGACTACTGACACTTGTGTTTTCCAAGCGAATCTATCCAAGAGAATACATTGGTTCATAATCGGCACTCAACCCAGGAGAGAAAAGCCGATAGGATATACCATCATTATTATATTTTTTACTAACAGTTTACCGACCAGATGTTTCATTTAACTATTGGAAGTACTGTCTACTGTAAACACTAGATCGCGGTTTATATTTTGCTACATGAACTATCTGATGTGACATTATCATATCCAATAAGCACCACCAAAGTAGGCGTTCCCCCTTAGGCAAATTACTTATTCGTGGAGGAACTGGGGCTCACTTCGTAGAAGCTCAACACTGGATTATGCTAACTGCACATAGATGTTAAGTTCAAGAGGTTATTAGCCCTAGTAAATAAATTAAGGGGCTGCGGTAAAACTGGTAAGGAATATAAGTTAATAAACTAATAAAACGGTATTGAATCAGTTTTGCAAATAACAGTTCACATGAGACAAGGGACGTTTCGGGTTTTACCCTTCGTCAGCCACAAACAGGTGACAAAGACAAAAATTACATATAGGTAATACAAAACTATACGATGAATAACAATGCAAGAAAACCGTAAAATCTAAAAGAAATACTGAAACAAGAAAGTAAATAATCCAACGAAACGAAAAAAAGAAGAATAAACAAAACTGTGGAACTAGTTAAAGTTAGCTTAGCTCGATGCAAAGAATCCGTGGAAGAAAGCGGTAGTCTCTTGTCACAGAATGCACAAGGAAGTGACGTACGATAGCGACAAAACAAGAGAAATAAAAAGATACGAAACGAACCAAAGCAAAAACACAAGAAGATAGATCATAAAGACAACGAATAAAGAATGAAAAAGAGAAAAGCTACCAGAATTTATGCAAAATGATGTTGTATATTTAAACCGCCGGGAGCTAGAACGCCCATTTTAAAAATAAGGCGATTCTCCAACGAAAAGCGAGTCTTGTCATTACCGGCACATGAACGCAGGGCAGTGACATGTATATCGGAATTACCTGAATGGTCCGGTCTATTGAAATGAAGGGCCACCGGTAAATGTTTGTCCTGATAGATGTCATTCAAGTGCTCACGAAACCTGTCTGCCAAACGCCTACCAGTTTCACCAATATAGGTCATGCCACATCTCTTGCAGAAGATAGCATAAATCAGGTTTCTGGATTCGCACGTAAAAGACTCTCTAATGATAAATTTTCCTTTAGGAAAAGTGACTGTCTGAGTTTAGAGTACAAACGGACAGGTCTTGCATATCCGGCGTTGGCACGGTTTAGTACCAAAGTAAGATGGGCTAGAATGTCGCAAGCGACTGTGTACAAGAATATCCCTAAAATTCCTATCCCTACGATAAGCTACCAAAGGTGTATCACGAAATAACTCTTTGGTATCAGGATCAGAGTTGAGAATAGGCAGATGTCGAAACAGAATTCTCTTAACCGCCAGGCAGTGAGGATGGAAAGTTAGAACCAGTTTGAGTCTGTCAGATTGGACAGAAGGTTTAGTAGTGAGTGCCGTCTGACGAGTGACGCGTGTGATACGATTAAGGGCATCAGATAACACATGTTCTGGATAAAGACGTCGGCGAAAGAACTCAAGCATCTCTTGAGCTCGCTGATGAAAATCATCGTCATCGTGACATTGCTATGGGTACTAAGATGGGCCCTAGTTACGCTTGCCTTTTTATGGGCCACTTTGAATATTTGGTCTTTCAAAATTATGATGGGCCAATACCCGAGTTTTACCGCCGCTACATTGATGATGGTATTGGCATTACTGACATGTCTGAGGTAGACCTCCGTCGATTTATCGACTATGTTGGTAATTTCAATCCTGCCATCAAATTCACTTCTGAAATTTCTACGACCTCAGTGAACTTCCTTGACATCACTGTGACTATTAGCCCTATTGGTCTTAAAACGTCTGTCTATTATAAGGCTACTGACGCTCATGGTTTCCTTCTTTATACTTCATCGCATCCTCTTAGCTGTAAAAATTCCATTCCCTTTTCTCAGCTTCTTCGCTTGCGTCGGTTATGTCACGATGACGATGATTTTCATCAGCGAGCTCAAGAGATGCTTGAGTTCTTTCGTCGACGTCTTTATCCAGAACATGTGTTATCTGATGCCCTTAATCGTATCACACGCGTCACTCGTCAGACGGCACTCACTACTAAACATTCTGTCCAATCTGACAGACTCAAACTGGTTCTAACTTTCCATCCTCACTGCCTGGCGGTTAAGAGAATTCTGTTTCGACATCTGCCTATTCTCAACTCTGATCCTGATACCAAAGAGTTATTTCGTGATACACCTTTGGTAGCTTATCGTAGGGATAGGAATTTTAGGGATATTCTTGTACACAGTCGCTTGCGACATTCTAGCCCATCTTACTTTGGTACTAAACCGTGCCAACGCCGGATATGCAAGACCTGTCCGTTTGTACTCCAAACTCAGACAGTCACTTTTCCTAAAGGAAACTTTATCATTAGAGAGTCTTTTACGTGCGAATCCAGAAACCTGATTTATGCTATTATCTGCAAGAGATGTGGCATGACCTATATTGGTGAAACTGGTAGGCGTTTGGCAGACAGGTTTCGTGAGCACTTGAATGACATCTATCAGGACAAACATTTACCTGTGGCCCTTCATTTCAATAGACCGGACCATTCAGGTAATTCCGATATACATGTCACTGCCCTGCGTTCATATGCCGGTATTGACAAGACTCGCTTTTCGTTGGAGAATCGCCTTATTTTTAAAATGGGCGTTCTAGCTCCCGGCGGTTTAAATATACAACATCATTTTGCATAAATTCTGGTAGCTTTTCTCTTTTTCATTCTTTATTCGTTGTCTTTATGATCTATCTTCTTGTGTTTTTGCTTTGGTTCGTTTCGTATCTTTTTATTTCTCTTGTTTTGTCGCTATCGTACGTCACTTCCTTGTGCATTCTGTGACAAGAGACTACCGCTTTCTTCCACGGATTCTTTGCATCGAGCTAAGCTAACTTTAACTAGTTCCACAGTTTTGTTTATTCTTCTTTTTTTCGTTTCGTTGGATTATTTACTTTCTTGTTTCAGTATTTCTTTTAGATTTTACGGTTTTCTTGTATTGCTATTCATCGTATAGTTTTGTAGTACCTATATGTAATTTTTGTCTTTGTCACCTGTTTGTGGCTGACGAAGGGTAAAACCCGAAACGTCCCTTGTCTCATGTGAACTGTTATTTGTAAAACTGATTTAATACCGTTTTATTAGTTTATTAGGTTATTAGCCCTGTAGTAAGTAAAGTGTGGTTGATGTGGCCACGCATGAATGAGTGAGAGGAAATATGTTCTAGTTACGGAAACTGTACCATCCTTTATTTTCTTTGCAATTACTGTTATTTTACGGGATAGCTTTACTAGGAAAGGTGTTCTTTGCTATACTGTCTATTTCTATTCTCTAGTGTTACTCTATGATTTTTTTGGGGTTATTAACTTTCTTGCGGGACACTTATGGGGTCATTTTCATAATTCTGTAACCTATGATTTTATTGATTTCTACATGTTTGATGTTGTGAGAGCTTAAATGATAATAAACTAAACAAAACTTAATTAATTGTGTTGGTCAGCCTAGCCCATACAGTATCTCCATTTACCATAGTTTTCACGTTTGTGTGTCTTGTTGTCACATAACTGAGTGTGTGTGTGCGTGAGCAGTTAAACATATATACTCCATGTATGGAGTGTAGACTGTCGGTTAATAAATTACAGTCGTAAAGATAGGCTGGACTAGAGTATCTTCTCAATCCAGGGCTAGATTGTACCCTTAAACTATTCACTAGTGAAATCTATTTCTTTTACCTTATTTCTCACTTATTGACCACTTTGCCTGTTCTATTCAGACGCGACCAAATCTATCTTTAATACCTATCTAAAATTCACGACTGGGTTATAGAATCATCGTACTACATACGAGTCGGGTTATGATAATATTATACCAATTACGCTCCAGTTTATAAAACCATTGTATCCCATACGCTCTATTGTGTTACTGGAACCCGATGGAATAGTAACAATGTAACCTGCCGAATATGTCGCAGAATACCACTGAGGAAGAGTGGGCATTAGGCCAGCTACACGATCCTTTAAAAAAACTAAAACAAAGACATAAAATTCGAAAACAGCACAAGTATGTCCATGTAACAAGTGGAATCATGCGTGCATCTTAGCAGCCATAAAGACAAAGTTGGAGCAGCAGATAATGATCTAAAAATAAGAATGCAACATTCAAGAGGAGCCTTTATTGCATTGAGAAAAATACGGAAATAAAATGAAATCCAGTCCAACATAAAAATTAACAATCTTCAACTCATATAACAGGCATTACTATTTGTATGGTCTTAAAACATGGAGGACAAGAAAACGACAACAAGAAAGATACACACTTTCATAAATGAGGGATTGCGCAAAAACAAAATAAAAACATTGGCGATTTGAGGAGTAGATGTTGAGTTGGGTAGGGCACACTGAGAAAGTCTCTTTTCTGAAATCTTCAGAGTAAGCGAATAAGAGTTAGACGAATTTGAACAAAGGAATTGAAGACATACCTCTTCCTCTTCTTCTTTTATTAGTATCCTGCCTGTCTGGCTAATGCGATCATGTATCTCCACAATTTCCAAACGCCAGTGCTATTTATGAGTATTTTTGTTGACTTTCTTGCTATGTCATGATGTCAAACTGTGCAAACATTTATAACACATAAGGAAGGGAAACCCGAGGCCTGGAAACAGTAAATAAATATAAGACAACTATAAAAGTATGTTTGCAGATACCTTTATGTTTGTCTAATATTTAATTACTGTCAAACTATCCAGTACTTTCTCTCTTTGTCGTATTCTGCCTCTTTTTTCTTCAATCTGAACGATGATACTCGTCATTGTCTTGATGTGAAGCTTAGTAGCATTTGAAATGGAAGAAACAATCGCACCACTTTTCTAGAAAATACGGAAAAAACAAGCATTGTAATGTGCTTGCAGTGAACGGTATTTTGGGAATTGTCAAGTAGAGGCCAATAATCTTTTTGCCATTTGGATTTCACAGATCTCTTTGCGCGTAACCCATCAACAAATTACAGAGAACTTTAATAATTAAGTTTTATAATATAAGAGTTTTTCATGTTAACGTAAATGTTAACGCTGTGTTAAAACTAAAGACAGGATTTGCATTATAAAAAACAAACAAACATGTTCATACCATAGCCGATGTAAGGAATGACGGTAAAGCACAAAGGTATACAATTTCTTTAGCATTGTCTATTGCTCTTGTGTTTAGTTTGTTCTTTTATTTCGGCGATTAGCTCGATGGTTTCTGAAGATCTTCTTCTTTCTTCTTCTTCGTTCGTCCTGAACAGGACGTTGTTTGCGTTGTGCCGCCGTTTACAGCAAAGCTGCGATATCTGCGCCTTTCGGCCCGACACATGTGACTTCGGCACGGCATTTTTTAGAACCTGGTTTGCCTTCCCACTTCGATCCCTACTCTCTCAGCCAGACTGCAGTGATGCAGCCTGTTTCCAGCACTAGCACTTGGAGGTGAAGTAGGGTCTTGGTCAGCTCTAGCTTGCTGGCCCTGACGCAAGCAGTAAGCTATGGGTCGCTGACTGCATTCCTCACTGTTGACGCGTCTTAAAGATCCCATTGACTTGCCAGATCAGTTTCAGAATCAGGAGTGTCCATCTGCAATGTCTCAGTACCTACTGAAGCTCAATATTGGTACAACAATCATACTACTCAGAAACCTGGGATTCCAAAAAAAAGTCTATTAAACGTCGCCAAATTAGTTGTAAAGTTCTACGAACACTGGCTACTCGCGTAGAGTAGTATAATTAAAATGGTACGACACCAGTGTGGGACTGATGACAAGAACCAGAAAACTACCAGCGGAACAAGGTATCGGAAGAAGTCGCTGGCGAGGTATTCGACAGACATTGGTTAAACCTGTTGACATTCTTAGCGGCGAGACCTTGTTCTAGAATCCCCAGAGGGAGCTGATGACATGTGACACGTGGAAGACATGGTGTGTGTTTTTTGACGGGCTATGCTCCTAGGGAGCTAATGAGTTTTGATAGAACTGAAATTATTTAACCAACATTACAGAATAACTTAACCATGATAATGGTTAGCGATTCAGCTTTAAGATTTATGGTTAGGCTATAACGCGACGCAAGAAAAATGAATTGTGGCGACTTACCAATCCCGAGGATTGTGACAAGATTGTAACCTACTGCTTAATTCACGTTTTCGCTGTTCTCTATGTTTGAGAGCCATACAATGTGACTTAATATGTCAGATGAAGATTATTTTTGTGTTCGACTCAATGTCTTTTAACTTCCGTACAAATCACAATGTAATGAAAGCTTCTCTTGTCATCTCATGCAATAATGTATTGTGTATTGGGATGGGGACTTTTGGCCATTATTGGGATGATAAGGGCACTTATCATTTCGTCCATCAGAACGTTAATTTAGGCAGCACTAGGTGCCGGTCAAAAATATAAAATAAGGTTTTTTTCGAATTATTCATTAAAGCGAAACTCGTGTTATATATAGTTCGTAACCTGTATTCGAGCCCTGTACATGTTTATTTATCGCTTTACAAATATCAATGCATATTAATATTAAAAGAAAAAAGGAACAGAGAAGTCCTTGCAAATTTAAAAGAGTGTGCAGTCGTTCTTAATTTTTGCAAAAAGAACCTTGAAACAGCAAAAAAGTAATGCTTTAAATAGTACGATTATTATTCTCAGACATATTACGCCCCTTGGTAATAAAAATTGCATTCCTAAGAATTATAGCATAACTGTATCTTAACATTTTAGTATGAGGGAAAAGTGTTTCAATGGTGTGTGGAAAATTGATAAGAGTTCACAGCATCAGTGGCTGGTTGTGTAGTCAATAAAGAAAGTTAGTTAAAAGCTATTTAGCTTACAAGATTGTTGTATCGTAATAAAGTACTAAACATTTGTGATTCCTGTCGCCATTGTATTTACCGCTTCTCCGTATCTTATGTCGATAGTGTCATATCAGGGCTTGTAGTTTTGTTAGTCTATTTTCTGCTTTTGATTTTCGTTGATTGTTGAATTAATTGTCATCATATTTTTTTTTCGGTTTTTGTATTGTCCTTACTTTTTTTATTGCTCTTCACCTGTGTTGTTAAATTTAATATATATTATTATATACACATTACGTGTAGTGTAGTGTCTATAGTATATTTCTTTGACCTGTCTATATTTCTTGTCCTTGGTTTTTATTTATAAATGTGGCTGACGAAGGGTCAAACCCAAAACGTCTCGTGTTTCTTGTGTACCGTTAATTTATAAAACTGATCTAATACCTTTTTGTTTGTTTATTTATATTTAAACATCACTCAACTACATTATTCTTAACTCATTCCGCCCTGTTGCGTCTAAATGCGACATTACCCATTCCGCTCTGATGCGACATAAAGCCACCGTCCCTTTTTGTAAGCGTCTAGAAACGGATCCCTGGTATCGAGCGATATCAGGCGAGAACAGTAAAAAACTACAGAGTTTCACTTTCGATTCGTTGACAACCTAATGTTTTTATGTGGTTTCGTTCGGATTATATAGACGTTTGAAGTCAGACCAGTGTTCGCGATGTGTTGAGACCTTTTTATCAACAATCCACGGCAGACACACACGCAACCGGCCTTTTTAGTAAGCGTCTAGCAATGGAACTCTCGTATCGAGCGATATCTGGCGAGAACAGAAAAAAACTTAGAGTTTCACTTTTGATTCTTTGAAAACCGGATGTTTTTATGTGGTTTCGTTCGGATTATATAGACGTTTGAAGTCAGACCAGTGTGTGCGGTGTGTTGAGGCCTTTTTTATTAACAATCCACGGCAGAATGGCCTTTCAATTTATTGAGTCATTGATTGATAATAACGATCCCGACGATAACAACCAAGAGGACGAGTCAGATGTTGACTTAGATGACGAGGCAGTGGATTTATTTGATAACAATTAACAGTGAAACTAGTAACAGCATTGGTGAAACAGAAGCAGATCTGTAGTGGGCTGACACGCTGAACAGTCAGGGACAAAATGGGTGCATTAACTGAAGCACAAGGCGCTCTTCAAAATCAGGACCCAAACAGCTCACCATTTGACTATTATAGCCTCTTCTTTCCAGTTATAATAATCAAACTATTTGTGGAACAGACAACCACATATGCTGAGCAGCGGCAAGAAACTAAAGGTGTTGAAGACTAATACTGGAAATCCGTTTTTTTTATTTTTCTAAAAATAAATTATCATTAAAGCCATATAAATGTAAACATTTCTTGAAAGTTCGTTCATTTTTTTTCTAATGTTTTTATTTAATTGAAATTGGTGAATATTTGCATGCTCAAACATGCTTTTAAAGATTACACGTCATGTGGTAAACAGAGTTACGTCCCTTTGGTTAGGGTTGGGGAACAAAAATGTGCCAGACCTCCAGGGTGGAATAAGTTAATGTTGTGCCCAAGCTGAAGTTTGAACACGTGAACACGAGACATGATGAGAAGTTCAGCAATCTGGGAGGACGGAGCTGCATGTCACGCTAAGTGGAGATGCTATCTACGTTGTCACCTCAGATTGCGCCAGGCTCTTACAACAAGCATAAAAGAAAAGTAGCCGCCATAACGAACACCAGGCACAACGGAGCTGAGGAATGTCACTTCGTGAGCGCGTTATCCTCATAGTTATGATTGGAGCAGCTTCTACTACTACCAAACTTAATGTAATAAATAGTATTTGTTTAAAAAGCTGCAAGTCGTCGAGGTGTAAACTGGCAGACGTTTCCTTGCGAATCACTTGCATAACAAATAAGGTTACAATTAGCACTAGTTGCAGTAATTATTAGAGCAGTCAAAGTAAAACAAACTTTCCATGTCCCATACATGTAAGACACGAAACAATTCCGCATCAACATACAGCAAAGTAATAAACACAAGTTAAAGAGAACAAACAAATGGATGTTTTGCTATTCAAGCTAATCGTCCATCAATGGAAGGTACCCTAAACAATAAAGTCTAGAATGCATTCTAGAAGGAACTCTCACTCTGGACCTTGAAGTCTGAAAAAAAAAATTAAATTAAACTACAACGAAAAACGCAAGTCAGAAAATCCATATAAATACACATATGAAATCACAGAATAACTGAAATATAATTCAAAATAACGGAATCCCAACCCATAACTCAATAAATACTGTTTTAAACCATTAAAAACATTAATGTATTCCATAAAAAAGTCAATTACTCAGCGAATCACGTTCTATTGTCACGAAATGACCGAGCTCTTCATTTTATAGAGTTCTACCCGTCGTTTTCTCTGTAACGTGTCTTCCATCAATTTCTTCCTTACTCGTATTTTCTCTCATATTATAACGCATGACACATATTTCGCGTTGTTATTTTCTCATGATCTATCCTGGGTAGAGATAACGTTAATAACACAGCAAGGAGCAGACAATTAATATGAAACAAACATAACGGTATGTTATCAGGCACTCGTAGGAAATAAAGAAGTAGAACACTAGACAACAGAAAAACAATAGACATGAGTGGCTTACCCAGGATTTGAACCCTGGACCTTCCGTGCGACAACTCTGCCAAGATATGCAAGCGAATCCCACTATCCTCCCTGTCATCTATGCATCATCAAAAAATGATGTTTCGATGACAGGTCATCAGTGCGAACAGCAATACACGACCCCTGAAGTCCACCATGGGCAGTTTAGCCTATTAATGACGCAATCACTTCTGTTGTTTCCCTATCATACAGTATAGGCCAGTCCAACAAGACAAGTACCTTAATACTGTGTCCAGTAAATGATAGTAGACTTAGAACAGTAAGAACAGGGCAGACGGTAGGTTTGGTATTGTATAAACATTTATAACCATAAGGAAGGGAAACCCGAGGCCTGTAAACAGTAAATTAATATGAGACAAACATAAAGGTATGTTATCAGGCACTCTTAGGAAATAAAGAAGTAGAACGCTAGACAACAGAAAAACAACAGACATCAGTGGCTTACCCAGTATTTGAACCATGCAAGCGAATCACACTATCCTCCCTGCCATCTACGCATCACCAAAAAGTGATTTGATTGCGTCATTAATAAGCTAAACTGCCCATGGTGGACTTCCGGTGTCGTGTATTGAGGTTCTGTTATAAAGTCGTTCTGTGACAGGGTGAAGAAATGTAGGCCTTCGGTTATAAAATCATTCTGTGATAGGGTGAAGAAATTGTAGGGCTTCTGTTGTAAACTGGCTATCGCCAGAGAGGGTAGTTACAGAAGAGACGTAATAAACCCAGGTAATTTGTGTGGGAGACTCGTCTGTGTTGGTGTTTGGCTGTATGATCGTAAAGAATGAAGTACTATTTCCGATAATCAAATGTCAACTGGAATTCAAGTAGTAAGTCTAATTTCGTCTTAAATAGAAAATAGCTTTATTCAGTGGTTGCATTCTTTAATTATTCCATGCTGGTTCATAGTTACATTCAACATGAAAATCTAAAGAAATGAAGGATCAAAATCTGGGTAGAGGCAGGCGTGTATGGTATGCAGTTAGACAAAGGAGAGTGAAGAGATACTTTGCAGTTCAAAGAACGTAGCAGACTCAAATGAACTATTATTGTTGTAAAGTGCTTGAGGGGGAATAAGGCTGGGAAAAGGATTACAAACTTTTCCGGGAGTCTCAACAACGGACGTGTCTGTCTGCATTAAAAGCCATTAGTTGTAGAGGGAGAAAGTTAATGCGTATATTTACTGTCAGGATCGTGGAACGCAATTGGACATTTATTACTGTGTATAACACAATATTAATTCTGGCAACATTTTGTGCTGGTCAAAAATATTCATAGTGAACCCGAATTCATTGTCCTTTGAGAGAAACATGTACTGTCACGCATTGCCTCCCCTTAGCTCTGCAGTGGCCAACACTGAAGACTATCTAATACGGGTCTTTAAAGGTGTATACCTTCGCACAAGATTAATCTTGGCAGAGTTGTAGATAGAAGGATAATGATGCTTCTATCTCAATGGAATGACCATAAGATGTTTTCAGAAGTAAATAACAATACTGCATAGGGCAGAGCTCTATTAACTTATTTCTGATCAATCGCCTTTTGTGAAGAATTAAGCAATTGTTTTAGCCCGTTCAAGCCCCCAGCTGGTATAAATCCAGCGGAATTCTTTTATAAGTAATTGTTCTGTAGATGTAAATATATGTCTAGCTTTATATACATTAAAGAGTATATCTCATACGTTTGCTTTCACACCTATAATAACTTAGCTATGATTGTTTTGTTTTAAAATGACATGCAACAAATTTAATAATCAATTAATTTTAACAGGTTAAAATAGCGATGGAATGATTGTGAACTTTAGGTTTAAATAAAAGTGTCCTCACCGAGACTTGGTTTTAGAATTTTAAAAACAATTGTCCTTTAGCTGGTTCCTTTTACAAGAACTTAGCTTGGTATAAGTGAGTACTGCAGCCGTGGTTTCGTCAATTCTTCTATGATGAGGGCACTTCCTTCACACATATTGTCCAATGTAGGCGGTTACTGTTGATTCGATGCTTTTTCAAAACTAGTGATGTCGAAAACTTTCGTCTTGCAGCTTCGTTCCACGAACAGTCTGATAGCTTCGTTCTACGAACTTTAGATAATATAAAAAGAGCAAGTGCCTCTGCTACGTACACTAAATTGGAAATTAACAGGCGCATTGTCTCGCTGTCTACCCTGCAATGGTAGCCTCTCTGAATAATTAAATTCTTGAGTATACACAGCGTAACTCAGGGAAGATGATTAGAAATCATCAATACTTTTCTGAGCATTAAACTGGGAAAATATGTGCTTGGACAGCGTGAGGGCAATGACTGTCTGAATTAACATTATCGAGGTACATATATCTCACAAATTGATACGATACACATGAGGGACATGTGATGTAATCATTACTCATCACTGCTCCAGTCGGAGTCTGGGATCACCTCTGCTGTCGGTTTTCTGTACGACTAGCACGAAACAGTCACCAGCGCTTGCTGTAGTGGTTTATTGGTATACTATTTTCATATGTTGAGGTTGCCAGCATCATATGTAACCACTTAGCAAGAAAAACATGTCAAATTCACATTTGTAAAATGAGTGTTTACACTTACCCCAAAGTAACTTTTGGGAACACAATCTCCTGGCATAGCTTAGAATGGACACAACCCCTTAGGTCAGATGCTTTCGAATCACTTGATCTGGAAATTTTAGTATTCCTCTTATGACAGGTAATCTGATTCCTTAGGTCTCCAGCCTTTGTGTTTAAAATTGCGGGTTTAAAGTTTCAAAGTTGCCCAAATACTCTGTCTTGGTCCTTTAAGGTTCTTTAACTATCCAGTCGTCGTATTTAAAAATGCGGGTTTCCTTTTAAGTTTTAAAGTTGCCCAAATACTTCGATCTGTCACTTATAATTGTGGAATCCTTAGTCCGACGTATCTCTCTGGCTATGGTGAAATTTTTAGCTTGACGTGGTGATGCAGTCTGATCTGTGACTCCCATTTCGCTAGATTATACTTCTAATTTTTAGTTTAAATTCCAAATTGCACGTCCGACGAATTTGCAATGAAAGTCACAATCTATTTCGGCTCTCAAATTAAGCACCTTTAGAACTGTAGAACAAAGAGAGGAACACTAACTTAACATTTCATCCGACTGAGATGAAAAGGGCTCAAGCAGCAGACAGCACACAGAAGTCTTGCTTTGGCGCATTGCCAAAAGCACATAACCCTCCAGTCAAAGGAGATTTATATATGAAAAATGGCAATTCTGTATAGAAGCGCTGGAACAGGACCTTACGAGCATGGACAGCTTGTAGTGCCAAAATCATACCGGGAGGAGGTTATGGAGCGATTGCATGCTATACTAGGCAGTGGTCACAGAGGAAAGGGTGTCACTTGTCAAAGGATATTATTGCAATATTAATGGCCAGGTATCACTGACGATATAGATCGGTATGTGAAATCCTGCTCTGATTGTAACCAGGTAACCTCAACACGTAGGGTAGACCAGTTACAGGGCCTAGGGAAGCATTGCTGCGGACGTAGGCATCCCAAAAAAAACCAGGAAGAAAAAACAGAAGAAAAGTTGTTGATATAACAACAGAACAGCAGAGGATAGGGAACTTGTTGTAGGGGAGAAAGTACTTGCCCAGCAGCAATAATAATGTGCAAATTGGTTGGCACAGACCATATGTGATTTTGGAAAAAAACTCTCCAGAACAAATTACAAAATTGGTAAGAAAGGGGAGGAAAAGGTGTACCATGTCAATCTTCTTAAAAAGTATCATGACAGGGAATGTTCGGAAGTTGCACATGACCCGGGCCATAGCAACAGAGATGAAAGACAAACCTCTCACCTCTATGGAATATCCAGTACAAGCTACAGAGAGTTATTAGCAAGTAAACATTAGTGATCGTTTGGCTCCTGAGCAAATGAAGCAAGATCAGAAGGTGTTAGAAACCCATGAACATGTGCTCACACATAAGCCACGTTGTACAAATATGTTAGAGTACGACATGAAGGTTACTGACCCTACACCTATATGTATGAAAACATACCCTATACCTTATGCGAAAGCACAAGCTTTAAGGGAAGAGATTGACTATTTGTTGAAGGAAAAGATCATCGAAAGCACAAGCTTTAAGGGAAGAGATTGACTATTTGTTGAAGGAAAAGATCATCTCAAAGTCAGAATCTTCCTATAGCGCAAGCGTGGTGCTATTAGGAAAGCCTAATGGGGAGCATAGATTGTGTAAAGATTATAGGAAGCTAAATGCTGTCCTAGAATCTCAGGTGGACACATTACCTGACTCAAATTGTTCTCTACACTGAGTAAAGCTAGGTATTTCTCTAAAGTAGATCTCAGCAAGGGATTCTACCAAATACCAGTGAAACCAGACATTAGACCCATGTTGGCATTCAGTACATCAGAATGGCATTACGGGCTCAACGTACTGCCATTCGGTCTGAAAAAACGCTCCCAGCGTGTTTTCCCGAATGATGAAGAAACTACTAAAACCTATAAAAAATTCATCAATCACTAACTTCATGGATGACATTCTTGTTGCTACACACACATTTGAAGAACATATACATCACTATCCATGTCGTTTGATAGACTTAGACAAACTGGATTAACTGCACGTCCAACCAAGTGCTACATAGCGTGTAAGGAATTGGAATTCCTCGGTCACGCTATTTCTAGAGGTCAAATGTCATCTGACCCAAAGAACGTAGAGAAATTAAAGAAAGCACCAAGACCCCAGACAAAGAAAGATGTAAGGTCTAGTGTGCCCTTATGTGGATTTTATCAAAAATATATTCCCAACTTTAACTCTTCGTGTGCATCTTTAACAAACCTGACTAAGAAAGGACAACCAGATAAGATTAAATGGAACGCAGATTTTGAGGAAGCTTACACTTAGTTAAAGCGAAAACTCACAAGCAAACCAATCCTCACATTACCCAATATCACTCAGGAATTTATATTAAGGACGGATGCTAATAACATAGGGATCGGAGCGACCCTATTTCAAAGTCAAAGGCACAGCCGGAAGAACTTTTGCCAGTAGATTATGCTAGTAGGAAACTAAATTCAGCAGAGCTAAATTACTCGACAATTAAGTAGGAAGGTTTAGCGTTAGAGTGGTCTATCCATAAATGTCAGACATATTTGTATGAGAAGCATTTGTAATAACTAGACATTAGCTTTTATGGCTGAGTCAAAGAAATTAAATTCATGTTGGCTGAGATGGAGTCTCCTCTTGCCTCCTTATTAATTCAAGGTGAATTACATTCCTTAAAAACAGAATGTGGGTGCTGATTTTCTCAGTAGACATCCCACCATAATGGAACGAGAGACGGACGAAAAATAACTACGACATTTGTTTACATGTCAGCTGGACTAGGTCACAGCTTGGAAAGCGAGGGGCTGTGTAACGTTATGTAAACACAATGCCCTGTTATGATAGAAGGAAAGGAAATATTGGCAGCCAATCAAAAACCGCGAAGCTCGCATGTAGACGAACCGCGTTTTACAATGGCGTTCTGCAAGAGGAAAGGAAAGTGTGTTTGAAAAGAATGGATTCGTGTGCCGCACAAGGAAATGGAAAGACGGAAAGTAATGACAGTGATTTCGTTTTTGGAGAAATAAAATTAGCTATATTCATTCCAGGGGAATAGTTTCTGTGTGTATTACTTTTGGAGATAATTGAAGGTAAAGGTGCCAGCACGATGAACACTACTGTGTCTTTAAAAATTGGATATAAATCGAAGTCGGAACCAATTATTGAGAACTTATATAAAAGAAATGCAGAAGTTATGGAAAGTAAAAGGAGATATAAATAAAAGTCATGAATAACAGGTTTGAGAAGCATGAAGACAATTTCGGGTCCAGCTAACGCAAGCTCGCTTGAGTCTGCAAAAAATACGCAGTCTGCAAACTGAAACGTCGCCTTGCTCTCCGATACGCCCGAACTCAACCTATATAACGTCCAACAGTGGACTATTCAAATTTACACAAAGACCGCAGAAGAAAGATAGACTAAAGAACGGAGACGCTCGCCAAGGCTATAACTTTACCATCGGTTTGCCGTGCAGCTCTTCCATCACAAAACCGGTGAATAATTCATTTGTTATATTGCAGATTATTGTGTTAGAATATGTATCAGGATCAGACTGAACTAAATTTGAGTTCTAAATGTTTAAAGGAATTTGATGTATACCACCGTCTATCATGGAATGTCAGTAGGAGTGATCAATTAAAGTTATTATACTGGAATAATGGACTTGGCACTCCAGAATGTGAAAAGCGAAGGTAGCATCATAATCATGTTTAAAATGTATTATATTTTATTCATGTAATATTTAGAAATGTTATGCAGATAGACTGCTGTCTTCTCTCTTTACCCTAATCAGAACTGATCCCATGTATCATTCATCTATATGCAAAATCTTAACACTCTCGTTCTTGGACACTTAGGCTTGCGGAATCTATGTCCAAAGGCTAGCCACGTGTCACCTATTACCTCCAGGTTCATTCGTGTCACACTACACCAAAGGTCTAGAATCCTAGATCAATATTGCATTCCTGAACCAACACAGGAGCATCAGAGATTGCTATCTTAGATTCAAGCCATAGGCCCCCATCAGTGCTTGGGGGTCTAGTGCAAGACCTGCAACTGACACTGCTGTGTATATTCAGAGAGGACAGTTACAGAACTTTAATGTTAAGTATTCTATGTGACAAAATTCCATCAATCATTGTGAGTGGTCAAAGCAAAGTGACTAGTGTGTTATGATGAGAGCACAGTTCTGAAATAATAGATCAGACAAGAGAAACTTTAGTGATAAAGAAACAGTCGATGAACATTTTATACTATTTGGAAGATTCCAGAAAGGACTTCTTATTTAGTTATTGAATATAACTCAATCATTCAATTTTGTAAGGACATTTTATTCAACCAATTTTCATCATTTGATCATTCATAATTGCACAAGAAGAAACCAAAGATAGATGTACATACTAAATGATTCAGTAATTGTAATTCTTTGACTTGTCAAATTTATATTGTTGCATTTTTGAGTTTTACTGAATTGTTAATTACCATAGGTTAGTTACTAGCAAAGGTCGCATCTTACGCTTTAACTTTAATCTGAATACTAACTGAAGTAGAGACCTTCACAGCCGTGACTATCCTGTGATACCTGTGCTCTTCTCTGACACTGGAACTACATTCTTGTCAAACAGAATTATTCTTCTGTTCTATCAGTGACTACTACAGACTAGTACAATCATAACAGCTTTCGCTACAATGGTGTTGAAGAGAATGGCAGACTATCATGCCTTAGTTAAAGAGAGAAGAAATTTTTTTTTAATGTATTATGCTTAAGAAGTAAATAAATTATTTAGTTGTCATAAATAGATGGGGGATTGACAATATCAATCATGATTGACGAAAAAAAGATTGGTAGATGTGGATTACAGACAGGCTGAAACATTGCAGGCGGAGTGATAGAAAGACAAGAACGAACAAACAATTAAACAATTAAATTGGAGTAAACAGAAAGATCCCAAGGGGAGTTACATTGAAATGATATGATGTAGTCACCATTGTGGAGCTAAAGACAAGAACCAGAAAAATATATATAATTAAGTTAAAAATTAAGAAATTTAGTTCTTTCTTAGAGAACACTAGCACTAATTGCTGGTAAGCGCACGGACGCTGAAGTCACCGTGAGTTCTCGCTACACCACAGAACCTGAGATCACGGAACGCTGATTATTTTGCGCCACCAACGTTCCAATAATGTAAAGTAACACAGATTAATTGTACATACATAAAACATTGCGTGTAACTCTCGGGCCAAATGATTACCAAGGGACACAATTAATAGTGAACATTAACAACAACATTTTGCTGCATAATCACATTAATTAAATGCAGAAAATGTATACACAATAAGAAATAAAATTAAATTAAACACTTAACATTACTGCTATGTAGTAAATATTTATATTTTTATGTTTTATTTGGGTGGTACCTCATTGTACTTTGGTAAATGCTGTATTTTTGACCGGCACAGAGCGTGTTACTCATCTCGACACTGCGCCAGACGCTCGTAACCCTCCAACTTCGATCCTTTGTTTTCGTTTCCGAATGGTCGCAAGGAAATAACAATTAAGGCCACAAGAGAGGAGCTAAATAAAGCAAAAATTCCCCCTGAAAAGAAGGGATTACTGTGTGGACTACTACCTGGAAGCAATGCAGTGTTACCAAAAGAACTTCCCACTAACTAAAAAATATTGTTCACATCAGCTTCATGCCTGGGAGCACTGCGAGATAGATGATGAGGTACTGCGCGTTAAAGAGTGGGAGAGAGAAACGATTGAAGGAACAAGCAAAAAGGAAAGCTTACAAATAGAAGGCTGAGACCATCAACGAGTAATTGCTGTATCATTTATTGCTTAAATTTGCTTAATATGTGTTCAGACTTTTCAGCTTGATATTGGTGACAGTCAAGTCATACAGTGCTGATAATGCAGATTTCTGTTTTGGATCAGTCACATTATTACCTAGAGACTTCTTATAGATTCTGAGGATTTCAAAGCATATAAAGCATATATATCCTAAGACTTGCCTGCTGGTTAGAGAGGAAACAGCTGCTGTTTATGATTTGTAAGGTGATTCTAATCTTAAGATTTGCATAGAACATATCTCTGGTTTTATCAGAATAATGTAGACTGCCTAACACATTGGTTATAATAACATCTCCTTATTTATGTAGTCATTGTAGGTTATAATTGTTTGTTTGGAGAGAGGAGTTACCTACACTTAAAATGCACACAGTAATGAAGTCATTTATAGCTAAAAACCTATTGTGGTTGATCATTGTTTCTGTATGTATCTTTCTACTGGTGCTTCAGTAAACAGTTAATTTTTACAGAAAATACGGTCTGTTTTCATCCTACTAATTTTCAGATGAACTTAATGTGTATAGGTATTTGCAAAATAATTGTCGTTCATATTTCATATAAGATATGTCAGTTGACGCTAGTATGCAAACCAGTATTTGACAAGACAGTTTGTGTGAACCGTAGTTGTCACGGCGCATTTTCGCAGTGCATCTGGTGTACGAAAAATCAGACTGGCGACATTGAAGTTGACAACACTGGGATAACTGACCCGTTGAGTCATGTGACAAGGCGGAAGCCGTGAAAAATTAGGTGCGATAGTGGACAGTAAGAAGCTAGCCTTTTGTCCAAGGAGGACGTAGATTTTGTTCCTTTGCCAGCAAGTTGCTGTGCGGTTCATAGTATGGACTACTAGTGAGAGATTGCCACATTCGGCCCTGGTGGATATGTATGTGTAATTCTGGATTAGTGCAGTGTCCTGTGGATATTACCTTCAGGCCGCAGATTATAAGTTGTCAATGAATTGAGTATTTCTTTGTCATCGATTTTTGGGACACTTATGGTGAGCGATAGTCAGTGCAGTGTTTGTGCAGTTCAGTCGTACTCTCATGTATGAGACTAATAGATTTATTAATTGAGGCAAGTTACATTGGCAGTAGTATATCGTATTATTCCATACGTTTGTTGGCCGTGTGAGGCCTTATTGTGTGTGCATATGCATTAAAGAGAAGTACCTGTAGAAGGTGTTGATTTTCTTATGTCAGCCATTGTGTTGTGGTCGTGCTCCTAGGGAGCGAGAATATAATTATTAGTATTACTGTTATTATAAATCCACAGCATATTTGGTTTTGACAGAAGTAAACTGTGCGTTTCAGAAGAAGTAAACTTGTATTTTCAGATTAAACACACAAACAAACAAAAACACAGTGTCGCCAAAGTTGATGTTGTGATACATCATGATAATATCTTCCTAGTGTGCTACACGGCTGACGGAAGATCATTTCTGTTACTTATCCTCCCCAACCTTTGGGCTTTGCAATAGTTTATAATCCATTCTTTAGATACCCATGAGATCTGTGATAGTGTTCTCTAAAACTACATCATCTATGCTCCCGTTTATCCAATAAACTAGCTCTGCTTATTTATTGTCCATGATTTGCTTCCACATAACACGCGCTCTTAAAAATAATCAGTTAAAAACCCGCTACACTGACAGCCTTCTCCTAGCCTGGATACAATCAGTGTACGTGAAGAGAGAATGTCACACATAATGCCATCTAGAAGATGAGACTAATGTGGTTGCTGTATTTTTTGTTGTCTTTTTGTGATCTGTCATGTTCATATGCTCGTCTAGAGATCGATTAGTGAGAAGGGGTGATAAACTGCGAAACCAGGTCAGCCCTGGACAGCAGATAATATTGAGAAGGGACGGGTTGTATATAAGTTAAACTGTACCTGTGTATATCAAAGAACTGTCAAACACAATTGAAAATAGTAATAAATATAGAAGCGAAATACCACCCTGGGAACAAAAAACACCAATTATAGACTACTCAATTACTAAAAAGATCAAACAAAACATAGAAGATGAGGAAGCCAAAATGATAAGATGAAAGTTCATTGATCAACTAACAAAACAAAGTCTGGCTGCCTACACTGATGGATCCAAGGGTGATAGTGGGCAACTAGGTGCAGGAGTTGTAATACAACAGTGGGGAATTAAAAAGAGCTAAAGTGTAACTGAAGGGGCTTTGATTTTAACTGCAGAGAAGGTAGCATTTCTAAAATGTTTAGAAATAATCGAAGATAACCAACCAGAAGCTGTTACGATATTTACAGACGTATTATCATCACTACAAGCAATAGAACACCCAAGTAAATGTAGCCGGCCAGACATAAAGGAAGAAATTCTAGCAATTAATACATCACTAGGGAACAGAGGATGTAGTGTGAGGCTAGTGTGTGTTCCATCACACATAGGTATAGCTGGTAACGAGTTAGCAGACCGGAACGCCAACAATGGAAGGATAAGTAAAAACAATATAAGAGCAGGACTGGGAAGGTCCGAGATAAAGAGCCAAGTGAAGCTAACTATAAACGAGGAATGGAAGACAACATGGAAGAACAGTAGAAAAAGCAGACATGCGTTCAAACTGCTGAAAGAACTAACAAGGACATGCCAGGTCAGAGAAGAACTAATGGTACTCTCGAACAAAAAGCTGTGGCGTCTCCGTCTCAATGCAGCATACTTCATGATAGAGGAACCACACTGCCAAGAATGTCAGGAAGAAAATATCATAGACCACTACCTGATCCACTGTATAAAATATAATCAACAGAGGCTGGAATAAAAAACATACTTTAGAAATAACAATATAGACATGACAGGGGAGAAGGTATTAAGTATACATGCCCCAGGGAAAGCCCAATCAATCCTTATACGATATATACATAAAATAAAGGAAAACATATAAGGTAAGTAACAGCGGCAATGTCAAACAACAATAACAAAAATGATACTTCAGAAAAGACATTCAGCCAAATAGAAATTAAGCAACAAAAGCTAACAAATCATTTTTTTTAATCAGAAAAATTAGCAAACCCATTAACTACTCATAGGACATGGAAAAGCAACGAGATTTAAAAAAAAAATAACAAAGACAAAATAAAAATAAAAAAACACTAATACAAATTAAAACCAAGTGCAAAGGACAATAGTTATCTATATACAAAACAAAACTGAAAATAAAAGGATAAATACTAATATAAATTAAAACCAGCAACTGCAAAAGACAATAGTTATTTAAACTTAATACAAAATTAGTAAATAAAATGACACTAAATACCCCAATGTCACAGAGAGTTTATTGATCATAAATTGCCTATATCCTCTTCTTTTTCTTTCACCCATATCCTCTATTTTATTATCACTCGTTACCTTTTTCCTGTATGTTTTGCATTCGTTCGTTTGCGAAAAATATATTTCTTTCCCATTCTCACATTATCGTTTTCTTTCTCATACTGACTAGTAACCTTATTACGTAGATGCCAGGCTCGGGAGGTTATTGCGTTGTAGACGTAAACTGTGAATATTCGTTTTCGCCAGATTTATAGGTGAGATATCGTCTGCATTTTCCACCTGCCACAACGAGTTGCATCGGCTGAGCGCTCAGGTAAGGCGCGATAACTGACATCTCTACGAAGCAGTACGAGACGGATGGTCTGGTATTTTCAATCTGACACCAAGCTCCTACGGGAGATTTCGCAGTGTCAGGTGTGATAACTGCCATCACGCATTCGCTCAGAAGGGCTCTGGTCAGCGTAAGGCGCGAAAACGAGAAGTGTCCGTTATGAGCAATACGCATAGTAATGTAAGGTGTTACGAGAAGACGAGAGATTGCGTGGTTTTGGTTAATAGGGCACATTCTTTGTGTGTGTTTCATATATCTTAAACGAGAGTTTGAGACTTAATTCACTCAGTAACTTCGCAGTCAAGACTAGAACAAGCCTTCATTCGATTCCTAAGAATCTCTGTTAATAGAGATGGTATTTAGTTTGGTCGAAGTGGTTTAAGTTCTTAGTAGTTATGTGTTGAGGTAAATATTATATATATATATTATATCTAGTATTTTGTGAAGTGATAAAGTGTTTAATCGCTTATTTTATTTCCCGAGTTCTTTTGTGCAGAGTGAATAATTTATAAGTCTGTTATATTCTCTAGCTGATGAGTTACAGTGGAAAACAGAATAAATTAAAATTGTAGCTTACATTCAGTCGGCTATTAATGAATTTGATTTAACTGTTAAATAATCAGACGAGAAAAATGATTCTAAACTAACTTATAAATGCTAGATGCCTCATGAGTGTTGACGGATTACGTAGGTATTCCTAATTCATGAGGATTGATGATTTTATAAATTTAACTTATTGCACGGGATGTTTAAACGCTAAGTCAAGCGCTTCGCTTGCAGTTTAATATATAAAGTTATATTCGAGGAATAGTATGTAATAATATTTCATATGTGTTTTTTTCTTTATTCAGTGAAAACTGGGGTTAACCCAAAACTTTGCCAGCAATTAGTACAGAGACATACCTGTGAGAATCATAAACATTTCTTTATCTTTTAACTACGTGGGTTTACAAGTTAACACCTGTCTGACAGTGCGCATGTCTTCATAATAGACAGAGTACAACTCTCACAAACGGTTTTTTTTTATTAAAGACTAAATGTTTATACTGGGCCTTTGAGCCAGATCAGATTTCGGCACAAACTCTATGCAAATTTTTAGCCGTGGTGGCAAGTAACATTCACTTTCCGACATTGTTGACAAAGTGTGCGGTGAACCAAGATTAGTTGTTGAGAAAAATTGTCCACCGGTCATATCTTCCTAATTAAGGGAAACCTCGTGTTCTGACAATTGTGTGCTCGTTTAAGCCTAATTCTTACCTCGTGAGTCAAGTGACACTAACTTTAGTCTGAAATAACTATCGCTTGAAGCAGACGCTCCCCAGATCCATTTTGATGAAACTAACAAACAAATCTGCAGGGCTGGGATCTGTTTCATTAAACGACAGTAACAGATAAAAAGTGTGAGTGTCCCAAAGTTTGCGCCAGATGGCGAACCACAGCACGATTGTAAGTATGTCAGGGCCCTGATGAAAGAACCGAGTGAAAGTAGACTGAAGCGTGTTATTTGTTTGGGTCGCCCACGTTGTAATTTCCTTTATGCAAGTTATTGCTAACAATATTTACCCTTAGAAAAGCAGAGTATCAAGTCTGTCCATACCTTAAAAGGGGGAAACCATAGACTCAATCATATGCATCTGTAACTCCTTGGGGTTAACACTTTCTTCTAACGGGATTATGAGCTATATATCCAGGGGAGGACCATACAAACGGGTCTATCACTATTGTAGCATTCCTTGATTTTTTATGACTATGTGTATGCTTTTGTTGTATTTTATATGTTGTGAGGTAAGTTTACTATGATAAATAAACTATACCTACATTTATTTCAGTGTGGTGGTCAGTTCGTTCCCATAATATCTATTTAATCAGTTGTTATAGGTTTTCCCCGTCTGTACGTCTAACTGTCGTCTTGTATGTGCGTGCACGTGAGTGGATAGAACTACATATGATATATATATATATATATATATATATATATATATATATATATATATATATATATATGTGTGTGTGTGTGTGTGTTTAGACTGTCTGACTCCTCAAAAGCTGTCGTAGAGAGAGAGAGAGAAGATTTCTCGATCTCAGAGACAGCCTCTTAATCACAGTCTACCATCTCACTCGTGGAAATCTATTGCTATTACTACTTCTCACCGTGACTATCACTTATTCTAATCTATTCAGAAGGGACCAACCCAAGTCTTAATTCCCCTACAAAAATCTACGACAGAATGGTGGCTCGTTTTTCCGGGAATTGAACTCTAGTCCTGAGCAAATACGAATATCAGCTCGTTTGCAGGATTAATTTTCTTTATTCTGATATAGAGTAAGATTGTGATGTCTTGTGAGTTTTGTATCTTTTAAAAATAACTATCCCCTAGACGTAGCGATCTGTTTATGGGCGTGCTGACCACACAACTAATAATTGTTTTTCCACAGCATTATTGAGCATTATACATTTGAGTTACGGGTTGATTTTGTCGGAATATATGTTAATTACTGATTTTGTAATACTAAACGCTGGTAAAGTTTGTGAGTGTATAACATTCACATTGTTCTGAAGAAGTAGGTGTTTCAGCTAAGCTAAGGAGCGCGATCAGACTATACGTCCTGTAATTGCCTCCCTTACCCTAACTGTCTTCAGGGGGTGAACTTAAAAGTGGAATAAAAATTAAGGGATTTTTCTCTTCTAATTTTGTGCAATAATTATTTTGTTTCCACTGTAGCAACTTATTTTTCAGTGAGTAATCTTAACTACCATTTATTTGGCGTAGTCGTCTGCATTAGGTGCTTTATTGCCGATTAATAGCAGCGATAGTTAGATACTATATTTTGGAGGAGGTATCCCAGGTTAAAGTATATCATCTTTTGTTTTGGTATTTTCTCGTAAGTGGTAGGAACCAGTGCATTCTTTTCCCTATTTCTTTCTGGACTAAGTCTCAGACACTGACTTATTATGGCAGAAAGGGCAAAGCTTAGACAACTCCTCAGAGACGAAGCGAGAGAGGAGGGACTGGAAGGAGAGGAAGCAAAAGCGTTTGTCAGAGACGAACTTGAGAGATATGACGCGGAGAGGAAAGCAGCTGATACTAAAGAGGAAAAAGAAGAAGCTAGGACGAAAGAAGCGGAAGAACGTCTATTTCAGCAGAAGAAGATGGATGAGGAAATGGAAATTCGCAGGATGCAGCATGAGGAAAGAGAGAAGGAGAGACAGCATGAGAAGGAGAAGGAGGAGAGACAGCATGAGTTGGCTCTTAAAACTCTAGAATTCCAAAGTCGTGGTGCTGCCTCTTTCTCCAGCAATAAAGAATCTTCTTCTCATTCCTCTGTAACTGATCCTCTTAGCATACAATCTACTCATCTCACTGCTATGTCTTTTCCGCTAGAATCTTTCCCTTGTCCTAATGAGAAGATTGACACGTATCTAGAAAAATTGGAGAAATTGCAACTCTGTACGGTTTAGAGAGGTCGCGTTGGTGTATGAAACTTTCCCAGGCCCTTAAAGGTTCTGCTTATGATGTTTATTCTAAACTGGAAAGTGGCCAACAAGAAAACTATGACTTGTTGAAGAAAGCTTTGCTTGAGCGCTTTCAAATGAATGCGCGAAAGTTTTTGCAACTGTTTCTCAACAGCAGGAAAGAGAGCTCTAAAACTTTTCAGCAGTTCTCATCTCGTCTAAATGGATATCTGACAAAGTGCCTTGAGCTTTCACAGCTCCCCTCTACCTATGAAGGTCTTGAGGAATTTGTTCTAACCGAACAAATAAAGAACACTTTGGCTGCTGATACCCGGAGATTTCTAGCTGAGCAGGGGGCAGAAAAGCTTGAAGACATCTTAGAAAAGTCTGAGCGTTATCAAAATTCGCTGGCTGAACTGCCGGCCACAAAACGTAAACCGACAGAGGAGCATTTTCGAAAGAATAATCTAGACCAATCTTCTCATGCTTCTAATCAGAATAACCACAGAGAAACTGGACCTCAAAACCCGCTCCTGAAAAATCCAAGTTCTACAAAAACAAGTACCTCAACCACAGTAAACAGTCTGATCAACCCTACCGCCCTTCATGGCAGCGCAGCCAGAAAGGACAAGGTGGCAAAGAGAGAACCCCTGAGCACGGGACATATGATCAGACCAAGCACACCCAGCCTAAACGCATCGGATGCTTGCTGACAGTCTCGCAAGGCGGAATTATTGACAGTGAATTCCCAACCTGTTGGGGATGCACCCTCAACGCGAGGTACTGTTATTTTGAACGGTTCTCAAACTTCTTGTTTATTCGACACGGGGCTTTCTTATGATAGCATTGTCGACAGAAACCTGGTTAAACCCGGTCAAGAGACAGGAGAGACCGTCAAATTTTGTGGAGTTTCTAAGAGTGATGCACCTACATCGCTTCCCATCGCTTTGGTGGAGATCCACTCTGACTTTGTCAGAGGTGTGATTAAAGCAGCTGTTATGGATGATCCCATCTACCCAGTCATACTTGGCGGGAGATACGTGTTCATTGGGAAACCGGAAGAGCCGATTGTGGCAGCAGTAACTACAAGAGGGCAAACCAAGAAGGAACGGGAGCCTGCGCCTAATTTGTTACCCATGGAACTTAAAGAAGCGCAACAAAAGGACCCTACTCTGGCACCCTGCTTTAGGAAACTGCCCATGGCTAAGGAACCCAGACAGCACGGGGACATTTTTTCTAAGGATGGCGTACTTTATCGCAGAACGGGCAAGCCTGAACACGGTTTGAATCAGCTCCTAGTACCGAAAAAGTACAGAAGTCAAATCCTAGAAATGGGGCATTCTCTTCCCTTTAGCGGACATATTAGACAGAACGCCACCCAGCAACGAATACAAACTCACTATTGGTGGCCAGGGATGAACACTGATATACTCAGATATGTGAAATCCTGTGCCCAGTGTCAACGGGTAGCACCCAAGCACTGGACCGCCCCAGTTCCCATGGGGCAAACGCCAATTGTGGGGACTCCATTCGAACGGGTTGCTGTCGACATTGTTGGACCCCTGGAAAGACCAAACGAAGGCACAGGTTTATCCTGACTTTAGTCGACACATGCACTATGTGGGCCGAAGCTATACCGCTAACATGCACAGATTCTAAGCGTGTCGCAGAAGCCCTAGTGCAGATTTTTACACGGTTGGGATTCCCTCAACAAGTTTTGACGGACAATGGATCCCAATTCCGTAGACTGTTAATGGTGGAGATCTTTAAGATCTTGAGGGCCAAACACATCCACACCAGCCCGTACCATACGGCCGGAAATGGGCTTGTGGAACGTTTCAACGGCAGCCTCACCACCATGTTACGCAAGCTGGCACAAGAAAAACCGGAGGATTGGGATCTTTTCATTCCTGCAGCCCTATTCGCTTACAGGGAAGTTCCCCAGGCCTCTACGGGTTTCCCTCCAGCTACGCTTTTATTCGGCAGACCTATCAAGGGGCCGCTTGAAGCATTACTTCGGTCCCTGACAGACCAGAAGGCGGATGAGACAGTCGTCTCAGCCAGTAGATATGTATCGGAATTGAAGGAAAGGCTACATCTAGGATGAGATCTAGCAACAGCAAAAATTAAGAAAGCTCGCGCAAAGCACGCTAGACGATACAATCAAGCAGCAAAGGAGAGAGAATTACAACCAGGAGATAAAGCTTTGTTGTTACTGCCAACCGGAAGCAACAAGCTACGCATCGGGTGGCAAGGGCCGTTCACCGTCCTGAAAAAGATCTCGAGAACCAATTATCAGATCTCTATCAAAGGAAAGGAGAAGGTCTACCATGTAAATCTGTTAAATAAATACTTGGATAGACCGATGCCATACCACGAACATCTCCTGGCGATCGCCATAGCTACAGATGATGTTGAAGATGACGATAGTTGCATGAAATATCCATTGCAACAAACGGAATCTGTCGAAGATGTAAAATTTGGGGACACTCTCTCTGAAGCACAACAGACAGAAACGAAGGCTTTACTGAACCAGTACACGGCGGTGCTAACGGATGTACCTGGACGAACACATCTCGTAGAGTTCGAGATGAAACTTACAAACGAGACACCTGTTCGAACCAGAGTTTACCCTATTCCGTATGCGAAAGCTGATACGCTACGTGCAGAGATAGACAATCTACGTAAAACAGGAATTATTAGTGAGTCTACGTCTCCCTATAGTGCGAGCGTAGTGCTGCTGCAGAAGCCCAATAAGGAAGTTTGGCTGTGCATCGATTACCGCTTACTTAACACAGTAACGGAATTCCAGCCGAAACCACTCCAAAGCGCTTCTGAGCTGTTTAGCAAGCTAAGCAAGGCACGGATTTTCTCAAAGATTGACCTGAGTAAGGGCTACTATCAGACACCAGTCAAAGAGGAAACTAAGCCTTTGCTAGCTTTCAGCACCAGCGAAGGACACTATACGTTTAACGTGATGCCCTTCGGACTACACAACGCACCAGGAGTGTTTACAAGGATGATGAGAAAGCTGCTAGAGCCATTGCACAGTCCACATATCCACAATTTTATGGACGATATACTAATTGCAACGGACACATACGAAGAACACATTGCTACGGTCGAGATTCTCCTCAGGAGACTACAGGAAACTGGACTCACAGCTAGACCTTGCAAATGTTTAATCGGCTTCGAAAAACTTGACTTCCTGGGGCACACCATTGCTCACGGTGCTATGTGGCCAGTTGCTAAGAACGTAGAGAATATACGTGCAGCAAAGAGGCCAAGGACGAAGAAAGAAACGCGATCGTTCCTATCCCTATGTGCTTACTACCAGAAATTCATCAAAAACTTCAATGGTTTAACAGCACCCCTTACGGACCTTACGAAAAAGGGGCGACCGGAGAAAATTATCTGGGATCCGAAGTACGAAGACGCTTACGTCACGCTCAAGAAACAGTTGTCGGAATATCCAATTCTGCGACTGCCTGATATTACCAAACCCTTTGTATTGCGCGTTGACGCATCAGGACAAGGCATCGGATCAACTCTGCTTCAGGCAGGCGACGACGATCCAAACCAGCTATTCCCAGTGGCATACGGCAGTCGTAAATTGAATAAGGCAGAGCAAAACTACTCCACAGTGGAAAGAGAATGTCTGGCATTAGTTCATGGTATAAGGAGGCACCATGAATACCTTTACGGAGTGACATTCACGGTGCAGACCGAACATGTCACACTGGCGTTTCTCGGGGCTAATAAGGAATTTAATGCGAAAATAATGCGCTGGGCGCTGCTGCTAAGTGTATATTCCTTTAAAGTCGAATACATTCCAGGTAAACAAAACGTTGGGGCAGACTTCATGAGTAGGACTTGCAGAGAGATGGAGGGGGGAGATGAGATGGAAGAGGACAGACACCCTGAAGCTACGGATATAGGAAATTTATTTCCATAACGTAAACATGGAGTGATTCCATATCTTAAAGGGGGGACGTTCTGTCACTGAGAGTTTATTGATCATAAATTGCCTATATCCTCTTCTTTTTCTTTCACCCATATCCTCTATTTTATTATCACTCGTTACCTTTTTCCTGTATTTTTCGCATTCGTTCGTTTGCGAAAAATATATTTCTTTCCCATTCTCACATTATCGTTTTCTTTCTCATACTGACTAGTAACCTTATTACGTAGATGCCAGGCTCGGGAGGTTATTGCGTTGTAGACGTAAACGGTGAATATTTGTTTTCGCCAGACTTATAGGCGAGATATTGTCTGCATTTTCCACCTGCCACAACGAGTTGCATCGGCTGAGCGCTCAGGTAAGGCGCGATAACTGACATCACTGCGTCACAGTACGAGACGGATGGTCTGGTATTTTCAATCTGACACCAAGCTCCTACGGGAGATTTCGCAGTGTCAGGTGTGATAACTGCCATCACGCATTCGCTCAGAAAGGCCCTGGTCAGCGTGAGGCGCGAAAACGAGAAGTGTCAGTTATGGGCAATACGCCTAGTAATGTAAGGTGTTACGAGAAGACGAGAGATTGCGTGGTTTTCGTTAATAGGGCACATTCCTTTTGTGTGTTTCGTATATCTTAAACGAGAGTTTGAGACTTAATTCACTCAGTAACTTCGCAGTCAAGACTAGAACAAGCCTTCGTTCGATTCTTAAGAATCTCTGTTAATAGAGATGGTATTTAGTTTGGTCGAAGTGGTTTAAGTTCTTAGTAGTTCTGTGTTGAGGTAAATATTATATATATATTATATCTAGTATTTTGTAAAGTGATAAAGTGTTTAATTGATTATTTTATTTCCCGAGTTCTTTTGTGCAGAGTGAATAATTTATGTCTGTTATATTCTCTAGCTGATGAGTTACAGTGGAAAACAGAATAAATTAAAATTGTAGCTTACATTCAGTCGGCTATTGATGAATTTGATTTAACTGTTAAATAATCAGACGAGAAAAATTTTTCTAAACTAACTTATAAATGCTAGATGCCTCATGAGTGTTGGCGGAATACGTAGGTATTCCTAATTCATGAGAATTGATAATTTTATGAATATAACTTATTGCACGGGAAGTTTAAACGCTAAGTCAAGAGCTACGCTTGCAGTTTAATATATAAAGTTATATTCGAGGAATAGTATGTAATAATATTTCATATGTGTTTTTTTCTTTATTCAGTGAAAACTGGGGTTAACCCAAAACTTTGCCAGCAATTAGTACAGAGACATACCTGTGAGAATAATAAACATTTCTTTATTTTTTAACCACGTGGGTTTACAAGTTAACACCTGTCTGACAGTGCGCATGTCTTCATAATAGACAGAGTACAACTCTCACAAACGGTTTTTTTTATTAAAGACTAAATGTTTATACTGGGCCTTTGAGCCAGATCAGATTTCGGCACAAACTCTATGCAAATGTTTAGCCGTGGTGGCAAGTAACATTCACTTTCCGACATTGTTGACAAAGTGTGCGGTGAACCAAGATTAGTTGTTGAGAAAAATTGTCCACCGGTCATATCGTCCTAATTAAGGGAAACCCCGTGTTCTGACAATTGTGTGCTCGTTTAAGCTTAATTCTTACCTCGTGAGTCAAGTGACACTAACTTTAGTCTGAAATAACTATCGCATGAAGCAGACGCTCCCCAGATCTATTTTGATGAAACCAACAAACAAATCTGCAGAGCTGGGATCTGTTTCATTAAACGACAGTAACAGATAAAAAGTGTGAGTGTCCCAACGTTTGCGCCAGACGGCGAACCGCAGCACGATTGTAAACGTATCAGAGCCCTGATGAAAGAACCGAGTGAAAGTAGACTGAAGTATGTTCTTTGTTTGGGTCGCCCACGTTGTAATTTCGTTTATGCAAGTTATTGCTAACAATATTTACCCTTAAAAAGCAGAGTATCAAGTCTATCCATACCTTAAAAGGGGGAAACCATAGACTCAAGCATATGCATCTGTAACTCCTTGGGGTTAACACTTTCTTCTAACGGGATTGTGAGCTATATATCTAGGGGAGGACCATACAAACGAGTCTATCACTATTGTAGCATTCCTTGATTTTTTAATGACTATGTGCATGCTTTTGATGTATTTTATATGTTGTGAGGTAAGTTTACTGTGATAAATAAACTATACCTACATTTATTTCAGTGTGGTGGTCAGTTCGTTCCCATAATATCTATTTAATCAGTTGTTATAGGTTTTCCCCGTCTGTACGTCTAACTGTCGTCTTGTATGTGCGTGCACGTGAGTGGATAGAACTATATATATATATATATATATATATATATATATATATATATATATATGTGTGTGTGTGTGTGTGTGTGTGTTTCTTCTTCTTCTTCTTCGTTCACCCTCAGATGTCAACTTGAATAAGTTCAAAGAAAGCAGTGGTCAGCCTGAGGCTGTTGATATCTCCGTAGATTCTCTCCAGGAATGGTACTAGTGATGGCCATATGCGTCTTCTCTGTTCCTCATATGTTGGGCACCTTTGAAGCAGGTGTTCGGCAGTCATTTTACCAGTGCCACAGTCACACTCATCCGTAGTTCCTATCTTTAATTTGTTGAACAGATGGTATCTCAATCCGTTATGACCAGTGCAAAGCCCCAAGATTACCACTTGTTCACTTCTGCTGAGCTGGTAACACGGATCATTTTTTGTGTGGCCTGGATGCTCTTCTTCCCACTTGTGCCTGTATCTGCGCTTGATAAAACTCTTGGACTCCTCATAGGTTATATTTGTGGTGTGTGTGTTTAGACTGTCTGACTCCTCAAAAGCTGTCGTAGAAGATAGGTGAGAGAGAGAAGATTTCTCGATCTCAGAGACAGCCTCTTAATCACAGTCTACCATCTCACTCGTGGAAATCTATTGCTATTACTACTTCTCACCGTGACTATCACTTATTCTAATCTATTCAGAAGGGACCAACCCAAGTCTTAATTCCCCTATCAAAAATCTACGACACCCAATTATAACCAATTTTCAGGTTGAACAGGGTAGACCAAGATGGAACGAAAAGAGGCAATAATGGTCAGCTGTTAAGTGTCCACTCTCCACCCATCACCATTCCAAAACAACAACAACATGTATGCAGTGACCTTGTTCAATGTTGCACTATGTAATGATTTATTTTGTCTAGATGATAACTGTCAGGGGCTACTATAAGGGGTGTCAGGAAGAATTTAAGTGGCGAGCGCGCAGTGTCAAGTCTCGTCGGCTTCCCGCAGGTGACTCAGTGTGTGTCCGTAGTTGTGATGTGCTACGGAGCGAACGGAATAATGTGTCTTCTCTTTGTTACTTTCACAATTGCCTCCACGGCTGGCGGAGTTGTGGATTAAAGTTGCTACCATAAGTGAAATGGGTTCATTTTCGATACAAGACAACAGGAGACTGAGACGCTTGTTAGTCATGACCCAAGTGGGCCCGCCCCCCCCCCCCCTTAGAGTGTAAAGGAGTATGTAGGGCCGAAACACTTGTCGGACGGGGGTCATCTTCTGATGATCAGATTGCTTCCTGTTGTATCGCTCTGTAAAGAGTTTCCTATCACTGTTTTTGAATATGTTTTATTACAGCAACACCTGGTCACCTCTGACAGAGTTCTGAGTCATCAACTTGGAATTACCTTCCTGCATTCCTATAAAGGCCGGATAAACCAGAGTCCCCTTTACAGCGGTGTACTCCCAAGTACGGCAGTTTATCAGTCCGACTCCCTAATACAGGTTTAGTCTGGTGATTTTCCCCTGCTGGTAAAGAAATTGTTAACGCCACCACTAAAGAAAGTGGAATGCCCATGCTCCACGGCCTCAACGTTAGAGAGCTACGTCAGCCATACATATCGCGCTACTCATAAGTGGCAGGCCAACGCACAGCGTGTATTTAATTCCCCCATCACAAATTTTAATCTTTAGCGCATTCTTCGCACCCATTTAGATCCTGGTTTCACAGCCTAAGTGTGCATCTGAAGGACTTTGCATAGGTCCTTGAAATTGCTTTCTTAAGTAGTGAAGGTTATAATTTTCACGGATTTGTCAGAGAAAAATTAGGAGAAGAGAGGGTCATCATTTCTCCGACGGCTGTCGGCCAGTCAGCTGTAATCCCAGTGGAGTATAAGCGCTCGCGTGCCAACGTTGTGGGATTAATTGTGAGAGTGCACTCATAAAAAGTAGCTGAGAGGGAAAGAGCTCTTAATAAACGGTAGACACTGACAGTTAGTGAATTTAATAGTTGTGTGCTATCAATACGAAGTCGGCGGCATAGTTTGTGTAGCTAGGAACTGCATTATTTCAGAGTTCTCTGCTGAATGGATTATCAGCACATTCCTACAATATCTTGGGATTTTATATCTGGATTAATTATGCTCATTTTCATTTCGATCACTAGCCTTGACGGTATCTCGCTTTGATACATGCATTATGTTGGTTTTTTTTTTGTGATTAATAATGTGGTTTAACAACAGGTATTTCCTTCTTGTTAATAAAATAGAAATTACTGAGCGGATCAGACTCAACTTTCTATCAGTACTTAAACTTTTGTTTGTGGAGTCAGTTATGTGTACTACACCTTATCTCCAAACAAGAGAGAGAGTCAGTGTGACAGTAGTTAAAACATAGTCATTGCGTGACAGGATGGGGAGTCAGTTTCTGTCCTTTACTCCTGACAACTATAAGTCACTCTAACCACATTCAACACCATAACTCATCTATCTTCTCAGATGTCACTCAGACTTTTGTATTGTCTCAGACTCCACACAGACGTTTGTCTTAGGCAGACATGGGAAAACCACACGTGACACCCTTGCCCTAGAAGGTTAAAGATGAGTCAAGAACCTAGATACTTTTTGACTTTCTGTACGCTCCGCCATGGATCTCCTTAATGGAGGTCTTTCATCATTTAATTATTTAAATTATTTACTTCGATTGATGTATCCATGGTTTGCTGACGTTGTTTGTTTAGCAAAGTCTTTGCAGGGTCGAAAATCTGGCGCCATGACCAAATCTCTTTAGTTGAGTCTATACAACATGAGCGCTTTTATACAGTGAACTTTGCTCACCCTTCTGGACTCGGTAACACAGGAGGGAGTTAGTCGCTCACCATTCTGGACTCGGTTCTTGTTGTTACTTAACTAAGGCTGCTGCGCTTTTTAGACAATACCAAATTGAAGACTCCTTGGTATTATCTAAACGGTAGAAATAGGCTTTTCATGTGTCTTTTCTGCCATTCCGAAACCTATTGAGTTGAAGTCACGAGCTCCAGTTTCTCCAGCTTCGGTTACAATTAAAAGATAGTTAAATCTGGTCCCAAACTAGGAGTAAAAAACACGTGGTATACTGTGCATTCCCTGTCATCCAATGGAGCTTCCAACTATGAAGAACCAAAATATTGTGCTCTGGTTCTGGGATTTCCCAATTAATCGTCACGTACTGAACACAGCCGCTTCTCAACTCCCAGTACCTAACACTAGGTACATAGTGAGATCCTTATGCATGCAGACACAAAGGTTAAAGTCAAAGAGTTACAATTGGGGCTCAGTTGACTCCTCCTAGCTTAGTTTGCAATGCTTGGTTCTCATCATGTTTCACCACAGGGGCAATCCTTGGAAGTGTGTGGATGATTTCATGAGTCAATGAAGGTGTAATTAGCCTCACAGACAGATATTCAACATATATAAATATATATATATATATATATATATATATATATATATATATATATATATATATATATATATATATATATATATATAGCATTGTGCTCCGCTGATGGTAATATATCGGATGACTCCAGAATGCCTCTATGCATTCTGGGTCCGGTATTATACGACGGAGGCGAATCATATCATCATAATCATCCTTATCTTTTCCTCCCCATTGTGTATTAAGCTGCAGGGAGCCTGCACAAAAAATGTACATGCTCTTGCATCACTGGTTTGTTCCATTGTAGCACTGGAATGTTCCATTGTAGCAGTGGTTTGTTCCATTGTAGCACTGGTTTGTTCCAATGTAGCACTGGTTTGTTCCATTGTAGCACTGGTTTGTTCCAATGTAGCACTGGTTTGTTCAATTGTAGCGCTGGTTTGTTCCATTCTAGCACTGGTTTGTTCCATTGTAGCACTGGTTTCTTCATTTGTAGCACTGGTCTGTTCCATTGTAGCGCTGGTTTGTTCCAATGTAGCACTGGTTTGTTCCATTGTAGCACTGGTTTGTTCAATTGTAGCACTTGAATGTTCCATTGTAGCACTGGTTTGTTCCATTGTAGCACTGGTTTGTTCCAATGTAGCACTGGTTTGTTCCATTGTAGCACTGGTTTATTCCATTGTAGCACTGGTTTGTTCCATTGTAGCACTGGTTTGTTCAATTGTAGCACTGGTTTGTTCCATAGTAGCACTGGTTTGTTCCATTGTAGCACTGGTTTTTGTAGCAATATGTTCACATGATAAGGTTGCCACCCCTATGTACAACCTCATATTAGTTGTCTTAAAGGAGTTGACTCATGGTGTAGTAGTCCTGCTCTTTCTTCATTTTATAAGTGACCCCCGGGAACTACACGGGGACTCTCATATTTACATGGAGCTAAAAATAGCTACATTTACCATCGTGGTAAACAAAGATTCTGATAGAGACAAGACAGTGTTCGTCACACAATCTCTGTTAGAGACAAGATAGCGTTCCTTACATACTCTCTGTTAGAGACAAGATAGTGTTCGTCACTGACTCTCTGTTAGAGACAAGATAGTGTTTCTCACAGACTCTCTGCTAGAGACAAGATAGTGTTCGTCACTGACTCTCTGTTAGAGACAAGATAGCGTCCAAACAGACTCTCTGTTAGAGACAAGATAGTGTTCGTCACAGACTCTCATAGACTCTCAGTTATAGCTGCACTGAGAAAAAAAAAAGAAGCAAATAGAGCTGCCTTTCAGAAGCACTAATGGAAACCGTGAGTAATTTTTTTTTATATGTAAAAGTGCGATGGATCCCTGCACACTGCAAGCTATATGAAAATGAGAATGCAGGTAGAGTTGCTAACTAAGAGAGAACAAACACTAAACTAAAGTCGGATACACATACAGGAGATAAAACCAATAATACGTAATACGTTTAAATAAAAATGACAGAAGGATCGTCAGAGTCTGATACAGCTGAATCATACAACTCCTTGCCAAGAAGAGATGAAGTGAGTATTTTCAGACTGAGAAGAGACCACTGCAGACGCAAACATTATCTGATCAACAAACTGAAATCCAGACAGACAGACGTGCCTATGTGGTGAGGACAAAAAAGCAATAGAGTGTATCCTCCAATGTTATTGGTTCCATAAGAGCAGCAAAGTGACAGCACAGCTTTCTCCATACAGTTAAAATAATCTGAGATGGACTCCCAACTTTGTAAGAGAGATAGGTGATACAATTCTCTCATAAATAAACGTATAGATAATGTTTTGGGGGTAGAATTGCCTACATAAACTCCAAGTTAAACAAACGTTAAAATCTCCACATTATAAAACAAAATGAACAGTCTCCAAAAAATTCATATATAAATACTATACCCCATACTCTCCGGGTATAGAATTATTGTAGCTCATACACTCAGAATTATAGAAACATTGTATCTCATACCTTAAAGATTATGAAAATGTATTATATGTACTTCTGGTTATAGAATCATCGTACTACATACGCCCCGGGTTATGAAAATATAATACCCATTACGCTCCAGTTTATAAAACTATTGTATCCCATACGCTCAATTGTGTTACTGGAACCCGATAGATTAGTAACAATGTATCCTGCCGAATACGTCGCAGAATACCACTGAGGAAGAGTGGGCATTAGGCTAGTTACACGATCCTTTAAAAAAGAAACTAAAACAAAGACATTAAATTCAAAAACCGCACAAGTGTAACAAGTGTAATCATGCGTGCATCTTAGCAGCCATGAGGACAAAGTTGGAGCAGCAGACAATGATCTAAAAATTAAGAATGCAACACCCAATAGGATCCTTTATTGCACTGAGAAAAATACGGAAATAAAATTAAATCCAGTCCAATATAAAAATTAACAATCTACAACTCATATAACAGGCATTACTACTTGTATGGTCTTAAAATATGGAGAACAAGAAAACGACAACAAGAAAGATACACACTTTCATAAATGAGGGATTGCGCATAGAGAAAACAGAAAGATTGGAGATTTGAGGAGTAGATGTTGAGTTGGGTAGGGCACATTGAGACAGTCTCTTTTCTGAAATCTTCAGAGTAAGCGAATATGGGTTAGAAGAATATGAACAAAGGAATTGAAGATATAATTATTTCTCTTCTTCTTCTTTTACTAGTATCCTGCCTGGTGGCTAATGCCATCATGTATCTCCACAACTTCCAAACGCCAGTGCTATTTATGACTTTTGTTGTTGACTTTCTTGCCATGTCAATCTGTTCAGCTCTTTCTCTCTTTGTCGTATTCTGCCACTTTTTTCTTCAATCTTAACGATGATAATTGTCTTGATGTGAAGCTTAGTAGCGTTTTAAATGGAAGAAACAACAGCACCACTTTTTGGGAAAATACGGAAAAAAACATGCTTTGTAATGTGCTTGCAGTAACAGTTATTTTGGGAATCGTCAAGTAGAGGCCAATAATCTTTGTGTCATTGTCACATAGGGAGTTATGTTCTATAAATTTGCTATATTTTCCTCTTTCTTCCACTCGGGTCCTCTAATTTTTCTGTCACTCTTTACCCTTTTTCATATATATAATTTTTTTTCGCATTCGTTAGTTTGCGAAAAATATTTTCTTTTCCCATTCGAAATTTTACCGTCTTCCTTTCTCATGCTGACTGAAACTTGATTACGTAGATGTCAGTCTCTGCCGGTCGAACCTCGCCAGACAGAACGTCTGTAGTTTCCCCGGTCAGAGCGCTGCCTGGCCAGATTTCTGGGCCTGGGGTGTGAGAATTCGCTCCTTCGGTCATGGCAGGCAGACGGAATGTCTACCTTTTTGCAGCAACTGCGTGAGTTTTCGTCGGGTGAGTCCGACGAAGTGTGAAATTGCGCTCCGCACTGCAGACGGGGGGGGGGGGGGTCTGAGATTTGAAACTGACACGCGTACATCTTGATCAGTAGGTAGCAGTTACGACATGTTAGGTGTTAAACGTATCGTTAAAGCCGGAAAGGGGAGAGCATTTCGTTCTACGAAATAAACGTTCACCTCTTTGTCTGTTTGATAGATATTAACCCAAGTTTGAAACTTTATTTCATTTCACTCAGTAACTTCGCAGTAAAGACAGAACTAGCCTTCGTTCGATTTCTAAATAATCTCTGTTAATAGAGATGGCCTTTAGTTTGGTCGAAGTGGTTTAAGTTCTTAGTACTTCTGTGTTTGAGGTAAATATTATATATAATAAATCTCTAGTATTTTGTGAAGTGATAAAGTGTTTAATCGCCTATTTCATTTTAAACTGTGTGCAGAGTGATTATTTTAATAGTTGGTTATATTCTTTAGTCGACGAGTTACAGTGGAAAGCAAGATAAATTGTAAATTTCTAGCTAAACCCATTCGGCTAATAAAAATAATTCCATTTAACGGCTAATACTCAGTCGAGAATATTTTAAACTAACTTATAACTGCTAGATGTCTCATGAGTATTGACGAAATATATTTATATGTATTTCAAATTCATGATGACTGATTTTATAATATAACTTAGTTCACGGGAAGTGTTAAATGATAAGCTCTACGCTTGCAGTTTAAAATATAAGTTATATCCTTATACATAGTATGTATATTTATTTTATATGTGCTTTTTTCCATTTTATGCAGCGAATACTGGGGTGAACCCAACTTGCCAGCGTTTAGTAGTAAAGAGACATACTTGTGAGAAGAATAGACATTTCCTATCTTTAACCACACGGGTTGTTTTCAAGTAACACTAGTCTGACAGTGCATGTGCCATCAGAGATAAACAGTAATACCAATCCCACTAACGGTTTCTAAAGACTAGAAATATATATATTGGGCTTCTGAGCCAGTTTATATTGCTCCACAAAAATTTAAATATTCATGCTTCCTGGCGGCGAGAATAATTACAAGATATAACATTAACAATCTCCGACACTATTGAAAGAGTGGATAGTGAACCAAGACTATCTGTTGAGAGCAGTTGTCCACTGGTCATCTTTTCCAAAGTAAGGGAATCCTCGTGTTTTAGACTCTGTGTGCCCGTTTAAGATTGCTTATCCTAATTGATCTAAGTGACATGAACAGTAATCTAAAAACATAACTGGTGAAGTGAATGCTCCCCGAAAAACAGTGGAAGAATCCTGTATTTGTAGAGCTGGGATTCGCTTTATCCAAAGAATCCAGATTCACTGTAGAGAAGTGTCCTAAGGTTGCGCCAGACGGTGATCAACATCAAGTTTTTTTAGGTAAGAATGAACGCCTGGGTACCCGGATGAAAGAAACGAGTGAAAGTGACGGAAGGATGTTCGTTGTTTAACGCACTCACTTTGGTAATTTTTTCCTTACGAAAGACTTGCTGCTTAATTTAATTGTTCCTTTAGAATAGATACTGCTGTCATAAGTCAGTTCTTACCTTCAAGAAAAGGGACAATATTAGACCCTAACCATATGCATCTATAACTCTTTGGGCCATCATCTGTCATCCTAACGGGGCTGTGGGCTAAACCTAGAGTTAAAATCATAACGGGGCTATCATCCTAGTAGCATTTTCTTGAATTTTATGACTATTTGTATATTGTATATGTTTTCCTTGATGTATTTTTTTGGTGTTGTGAGAAGATTTTTTTTAGATGATAATAAAAAAATCTCTCTTGAACTAAATCAGTGCGTTGGTCAGCTCGTTCATATATATATATATATATATATATATTCATTGTTATAGATTTCCCACGTCTGTGTGTTTAACTGTCGTCACGTGTATGTGCGTGCCCGTGAGTAGATAGAAATATATGTAATATATATATATATATATATATATATATATATATATATATATATATATATATATATATCTGTGTTTAGACTGTCTGACGCCTTAAAAGCTGTCGTAGAGGATATGTGAAAGAGAGAAGATTTCCTCGATTTTTCAGAGACAGCCTCTTTATCACAGTCTATCATCTCACCTGTGGAAATTCTTTTTTTTTTTTTTTGTCTAACTCTCACTGTGTCTATCACCTATTCTAACCTATTCAGAAGGGACCAACCCAAGTCTTAATTCTCCTATCCAAAAATCTACGACAGTCATTTAGATTTCACACATCTCTTTGCGTGTAACCCATCAACAAATTACAGAGAATTTTAATAATTCAGTTTTATAATTCTAGAGTTTTTCATGTTAACGTTAATGTTAGCGCTGTGTTAACATTAAAGACAGGATTTACACTATAAAAAACAAACAAACAAACATTTTCACACCATAGAAGATGTAAGAAATCACGGTAAAGCACAAAGGAATACTATTTCTTTAGCATGAATATTCCTCTTGTGTTTAGTTTGTTCATTTATTTTGGCGTCTGGCTCGATGATTTCTGAAGATCTTTAAGATCCTATTTACTTGCCAGATCAGTTTCAGAATCAGGACTGTTTATCTGCAATGTCTCAGTACTTACCGAAGCTCGATATTGGTACAAGAATCATGCTACTCAGAAACCTGGGATTCGAATAAATGTCTATTAAACGTCACCAAATTGGTTGTATACGATAACTGGGTACTCGCGTAGAGTAGTAGAAATGAAATGGTACGACACCAGTGTGGAACTGATGACAAGAACCAGACAAGTACCAGCTTAACAATGTATCGAAAGAAGACGCTGGCGAGGTATTCGACAGACATTGGTTAAACCTGTTGACATTCTTAACGGCGAGACCTTGTTCTAGAATCCCCAGAGGGAGCTGATGACATGTGACACATGGAAGACATGGTGTGTGTTTTTTGACGGGCTTTGCTCCTAGGGAGTTGACGAGTTTTGATAGAACTGAAATTATTTAACCAACATTACAGAATAACTTAACCATGTCAATGGTTAGCGATTCAGCTTTAAGATTTATGGTTAGGCTATCACACCACGGAAGAAAAATGAATTGGGGCGACTTACCAGTCACGAGGATTGTGACAAGATTGTAACCTACTGCTTATTTCAAGTTTTCGCTGTTCTCTATGTTTGAGAGCCATACAATATGACTTAGTATGTCAGATGAAGACTATTTTTGTGTTCGACTCATGTCTTTTAATTTCCATACAAATCACATTGTAATGAAAGCTTCTATTGTCATCTCATGCAATAATGTTTTGTGGATTGGGATGATGAGTTTTGGTCATTATTGGGCTCACAAGGGCACTTATCATTTTCGTCCATCAGAACGTTAGTTTAGGCAGCACTATGTGCCGGTCAAAAATATATCGTAAGTTGATAAGTCTACATGCATTAAGGCCAGGAGCGGGCATTAAATTAACGTCAAAATACAAAAATGATGGATTTTGGGATTAGTCCATTTTCTGATACTTTAACATCTCCTGAATCTAAATATAACAGAATTAAATGTCAAAATGCACTCTAACAATATGTATTTTGACTTTGAAAAAGGTATAGTGCAGAGAGATTTTCTCAAACTCGAGAAAATTGGCCTAATTTGACCTAGTTTTTCCCATAGCAACCAAGCCTGCACTCCTACGTATTATACATCATTGGATTCGCCTAGATCTGGGGAATACTGTGATGTAGTTCATTTATTTTGGTAACAAAATTATACCCGCCAAGATCGAGATTTTATGGGTCGCTTTTTTACCGATTACCTCCATATATGGAAATCGTCGGACATTCACTGACATCGGCTTTTTCCGCTCACTATTCTAAACTGTTCGTTGGCTGCGTGAATCCACGTGACTTGTAACCGCAGTGTTGACAATATGGCGTCAGATTGATAAATTCTGTGTACATATTTAGTTAGACTCATTTTTCGGAACTTTTTGTGTGAAAATGCCTCGAAAAAAGAATAGCTTTCGTCATCTAAACATGGAAACGGCCAGGGAGAAAAGATGGAACCAAGATAGTGCAGGTAAAAATCGCTAATTTTGTTATGGTAATGGTAAAAATGAATCACTGTAGAAAGCCAGGCACGCACAACACATTTAGGCTAGGCCTACAGAAATTTAGTTTTGATTGACTCTGTTAGAACTGAGTGGAGGGGGAAGAAGGTACTATATTTGGATATTGGAAATCTGACTTAATTTTCTTGAATTAATACACAATATGTCCTTATTATAACCCATAAAGGGTTCAACGATATACTTTTTAAAAAAATGTCACATGTGAATAAGCTATTATTTTTTAAAATTAAATTTATGTATTTGCAAGATTTTAGTAAACGCGTTGGGAGTAAACAGTGATCACATTTTTCTGGTTTGACAAAATGACATGATTCCACATTATACGATAAATTATCATGGTATTTATAAGCATGTGACATGTTTCTTGAGCTGTGATTATTTCTTATGTACTTTTTTCAGAACTAAATGGTCCCCCTAATGAGCCTAGTCTGCCTGAGGTTATACTGTCAGCTTCAGCTGTAAATGAAGGAGCCAGCACAAGCTCTTCTACAACTTCTACCTCTTCACCCCAAAGCACACCACGGTTCATTAAAAAGCTGGAACTAAGTGCCTCATCGGTGCAAGAAGCTTCAACGCCTTACAATACGGTCTCCAGAACTATAGTTGATATGTCTGAGATATGCAACCTTGTTAGTCAGCTTGCATGTCCAGAATGCTATGGGAAGCTGTCTGCAGAAATTAATAATCAGGCCAAGAGAGGTCTTGTTCAACACATTCATCAAAGTGAATTGTTATGTTTGCAACAAAACCTTTGCATCAACGTACACATCATCGGTTGATGAACATAATTCATTCAGTGTGAACAAAGTTGCAGTTCTATCATCATTGTTATCAGGAATGGGACCCTATAAATTTAACTACTTTGCACATAACATGGATATGCCTGGCCTGCATCAAAAAACTTTCAACACAATTGCAAAAAATATTTATTTGCAAACACCAGAACTCGCAAAATTAATATTTGATCATGCTGCTAAGCTAGCATGCAGTGTAAACTGTGCTCAGAGCAATCAACCATATCATGAACATATTATGGATATTGGAGTCAGTTTTGATGGCAGCTGGGGCCACAGTTCAAAAATTATTATTGGATGTGTTGTGGAGATCTTGACAGGTCTTGTTATAGATGCCCATGTGCTTTCAAAATACTGTCAGACATGTGCTGCAACTGGTTCTTTGTACCAGAAGGAAGCCCCGGGAAACTTCAGCAAATGGAAAGAGGAGCATGTGAAGCAAGGATGTGATATAAATTTTGAAGGTATTTACTTCTGAATCTTATTTTTGATTTCTCCTTCTCCTTGTCTAAAAATTTAAACTGATCTAATTTTAATTTCTCCATAAGTATCAGTTTTAGTAACATAATTTATTACTTACATGTGTTTGCTTTGCTTCCATTGTACTACATTTGCTTCTACATTGTAAAGGAAAGTGTTAAATGTTTGCTTATATCATTATTTTAAGTTTTACTAATTCATACCTTTTCTTCTTTCTAGGAAGTTCAGGTGTAATGGAGGCTGAGGCAGCTAGTGTTTTATGGAGCCGGTCTGTGACACGACACAAATTTTGCTACACCACCATGTTAAGTGATGGTGATAGCAAAGCACACATCTCAACAGAAATCCAGACAAGAAGCTGCAGAGGAAGCTGGATATATGGCCGGTATGTTCTGAATGACAAGTAAGTTATCTTTTTGCTGTAGTATTACATACTTATTTAATTGTTGTCTTCTTATGTATAAAAATGCGGTTTTCTCATAATCTATTTTTTAATCCTAATTTTCTTATAACTTCCACACTTATGTAAGAATTGGAACATATATTGCCCATAATCTTTTAAAACTTTTTATGTGATGGATTTTAAGTCTCTGATCAAACTTTTGATTAATTGACAAAAGTAATGTAAAATTTAGTAAAATTTGTTACTATTTTTAGACACTATTTTCAAAGTCCTACAACTTTTTTTGTATTAAAGTTATCAAAAATCCATCACAGGAAAAGTAAGAATTAGAACATATATTGCCCATAATCTTTTAAAACTTTTTATGTGATGGATTTTAAGTCTCTGATCAAACTTTTGATTAATTGACAAAAGTAATGTAAAATTTAGTAAAATTTGTTACTATTTTTAGACACTATTTTCAAAGTCCTACAACTTTTTTTGTATTAAAGTTATCAAAAATCCATCACAGGAAAAGTAAGAATTAGAACATATATTGCCCATAATCTTTTAAAACTTTTTATGTGATAGATTTTAAGTATCTGATCAAATTTTTGGTTAATTGACAAAAGTAATGTAAAATTTAGTAAAATTTCTTAATATTTTTAGACGTTATTTTCAAAGTCCTACAACTTTTTTTGTATTAAAGTTATCAAAAATCCATCACTGGAAAAGTTTTAACATATAATGATAAACATTGTGTTCATATTTGGTATTTATAGCTTAATAAATAAAAAAGCTTTAGCAAATTGAAATAGAACAAAGAATCCAATATTGCTCAGCTCTAAAACGGCAGAAAACTGCGCTAAGACAAGGAAGGAAATTAGGCACAAATTTCAACAGAAAGCCAGATAGGAAGCTGCAGAGGAAGCTGGCTATGCTACCAGTATGTTCTAAATGACAAGTAAGCAATTTTTCAGGGGCAATATTACAGACTTATTTAATTGTAGTCTATTTATGGAGAAAAATGCGATTTTCTCAAAATCTAATATGTTCATCCTAATTTCCTTAAAACTTCCACACTTATGTGTTAATTGACATAAAAATTGGCACACATGTTGCCCATAATCTTTTAAAACTTTCGTACTGCTGGATTTTGAGTATCTGATCAAACTTTTGATTTATTGCAAAAAGTAATGTAAAATTTATCAAAATTTGTTACTTTTTTTAGACACTATATTCAAAGTCCTACAACTTTTTTTGTATTAAAGTTATCAAAAATCCACCAATCGAAAAGTTTTAAAATATAATGATAAACGTTGTGTTCATATTTGGTATTCATAGCATAATAAGTAAAAAAGCCTTAGCAAATTGAAATAGAACAATAGAATCCAATATGGCCGCCGTTTCTATGGCAACCAGTAGTGCAGTGCCATAAAACTCTTCATTTTTCGTATCTAGTATTGATATAGGTTAAGTCTGTGCATTTTCATTGAAATCCAGCAATTAATAACGAAAATAGCATTTCAGGGTAGCTCCTCCCCTTAAAGCAGGACTCGTGTTATATGTAGTTAGTAACCTATATTTGAGACCTGTGTAAGTTTATTTATCGCTTTACAAATATAAATGCATATTAATGTTAAAATAAATGAAAAACAGAAGAAACCTTGCAAAGTACAAAAGACTGTGCGATTGGTCTTAATTTTACAATAAGCATTTTGAAATAGTTTAATAATGCTTTAAATAGTACGTCCCTTGGTAATAAAAATTACATACCTAAGAATTATAGCATAACTGTATCTTAACATTTTAGTATTAAGGGGAAAAGTGATGGGATGCTGTATGGAAAATTGATAAGAGTTCACATCGTCAGTGGCTGGTTGTGTAGTGAATAAAGAAAGTTAGTTTACAAGATTGTTGTACATGAGTCGTAATAAAGTACTAAACATTCGTGATTCCTGTCGCCATTGTATTTACCGCTTCTCTGTATCTTTTGCCGATAATGTCATATCAGGGCTTGTAGTTTTGTTAGTCTATTTTCTGCTTTTGATTTTCGTTAATTGTTGAATTAATTGTCATATTTTTTGTTCGGTTTTTGTATTTTCCTTGCTTTGCTTTTGCTCTTCATCTGTGTTGTTAAATTTAATATATATTATTATATACATGATTGCTAAATCAGAGGCACATCTCCAATCCAACCTGCAAGTCTGGAAGGAAGAGCTGGAGAAGAGAGGGATGGTCATAAGCAGCTCTAAAACAAAATCCATGGTGATATCACGAGAAGAAAGAAAACATCAGATTAAGTTGGGAGAACAGGTCCTGGAGCAGGTCGACCACTTTAAATATCTCGGAGCTATTATAGACCGAAAGGGAGGCATCAAAGAAGAGTTGGCCACTCGAAAAGCAGCGGCTGGGAGACTTTTTCAGGCCATAAATCGTGGATTCCTCAGCAAGAAAGAGGTCGGTAAGAAAACGAAGATGGCTGTATACCGCTCCACCTATGTCCCAGTTTTGACATATGGATGCGAGTCGTGGGCAATGACTACAACCCACAAAAGCCAGATCCAAACCTCAGAAATGAGGTATCTGAGGAAAGTGGTTGAAGTAACAAGAAGAGACATGGTCCGCAACCAGACGATACGTCAAGGCCTGAAATCCCATCCGCTGCAGACCCAAATAGAACAGTCCCAACTAAGATGGTTTGGCCATGTCTGCAGAATGGGAGAAGATCGGCTACCACGACAAGCATGGGAAACAAAGAGCCAGGGATCCAGACCTCCAGGACGACCCAGAGTTCGCTGGGAGGACAACATTAGAAATCTTTGAAGGACCGAGGACTAGAATGGAACCAGGCCAGGAAGAAGACAGCTGATAGAATGGTCTGGCGCTCTCTCTTCCAAACCTCTACACTTCACGGTAGAAGGGGAACGACTAAGTAAGTAAGTAAGTTATTATATACACATTACGTGTTGTGTAGTGACTTTAGTATATTTCTTTAACCTGTCTATATATTTTGTCCTTGTTGTTTATTTGTAACTGTAAACTTGTGACCGTAAGGTCAACTACGTCGTTTTAGCACTAAGGTGCTACCACTTTATTATAGTTAGTGTAAGAATACTTTAGCAAAATTTAAACACTAAGTATTTGAATTGACTAGTTAGTTAATTAACCCTAGTCCCAAACCTAGGACGGTCATTCGTTCATGGTGTACATGAAATGACGTCATCAAAGCTTGTGTAGTAGCGATACAAGTAAAGAAACGGAAGTTATTTTTTCAAAGGGGAGATTAGAGTGAGTTGTTTTTAGCACGAGACGAGCGGTGGCTGTTTTTTCATCTAGCAGGTCCCATTTAGGTTTTGATTCGTATGGACTGTGGTTTTGTACACCTTTAATGAATATATTCTATGAACCAGCATGAAATGGTTAGCGAATGCAACCACTGAATAAAAGGTATCGTTTAGTTAAGACGAAGTTAGACTTACTTCTTGAACACAAGTTGGAAGTTACATTGTTGACATTTGACTATCGGAAACAGAGTACTTCATTCTTACGATCACACAGCCACACACCAACACAGACGAGTCTACCACAACTACCTGGGTTTATTACACATCTCTTCTGTAACCACCACCTCTGGCGATAGCCAGTTTACAACAGAAGCCCCTCATTTCTTCACCCTGTCACAAAACGGCTTTACAACAGAAGTCCTACATTTTTCCTCACCCGGTCACAAACTAAAGGTGTTGAAGACTAATACTGGAAATCCGTATTTTTTCATTTTTTAAAATTAAATTACCAATAAAACCATATAAATGTATACATTTCTTGAAAGTTCGTTCATTTTTCTTTCTAATGTTTTTATTTAATTGAAATTGGTGAATATTTGCATGCTCAAATTTGCTTTCAAATATTACATGTCATGTGGTAAACAGAGTTACGTTTCCTTGGTTAGGGTTGGGGAACACAAATGCGCCAGACCTCCAGGGTGGAGTGAGTTAATGTTGTGCCCAAGCTGAAGTTTGAACACGTGTACACGAGACATGATGAGATAAGTCCAGCAATCTGGGAGGACGGAGCTGCATATCACGCTAAGTGGAGATGCTATCTACGTTGTCACCTCAGATTGCGCCAGGCTCTTACAACAAGCATAAAAGAAAAGTAGCCGCCATAACGAACATAAGGCAAAACGTAGCTGAGGATTGTCATTTCGTGAGCTCGTTATTCTCATAGTTATGACTGGAGGAGGCTTCTACTACTACGAAACATAATGTAATAAATAGCATTGTTTAAAATATATGCAAGTCGTCGAGGTGTAAACTGGCAGACGTTTCCTCGAGAATCACCTGCAGATCTGATAAGGTTAAAATTAGCACTAGTTGCAGTAATTATTAGAGCAGTCAAAGTAAAACAAACTTTCCATGTCCCATACATGTAAGACACGAAACAATTCCGCCTCAGCATACTGCAAAGTAATAAACACAAGTTAAAGAGAACAGTCAAATGGATGTTTTGCTATTCAAGCTAATCGTCCATCAATAGAAGGTATCCTATACAATAAAGTCTAGAATGTATTCTAGAAGGAACTATCACTCTGAACCTTGAAGTCTGAAAAAAATAAAAATAAATAAAATTAAACTACAACGAAAAACGCAAGTCAGAAAATCCATATTAAAAACACGTATAAAATCACAGAATAACTGAAATATAATTCAAAATAACGGAATCCCAACCCATAACTCAATAAATATTGATTTAAACCATTAAAGACATTACTGTATTCCATTTAAACAAGGCAATTACTCAGCGAATCACGTTTTATTGTCATGAAATGACCGTGCTCTTCAAATTATAGTGTTCTACTTGTCTTTTTCTCTGTATTGTGCCTTCCATCAATTTCTTCCTTACTCGTATTTTCTCTCATATTATAACGCATGACACATATTTTGCGTTGTTATTTTCTCATGATCTATCCTGGGTAGAGATAATGTGAATAACCCAGCAATGAGCAGACAGATGAATCTGCCTTACCTGTGTAAAACAAACATAGGCGTGAACGTACTCGTTCACACCAAGCTTGCCACCCATACAATGTTTAAGTGAAACATAAATAGCATAAATAATAACACTTACCATTGAGACAATATACGTTCACCACAGTCAGCCATGATCAATCACCCATAGGTACACAGTCATACCACGTGCTCTCATGGTTACGCCATCTTGCAAAAACAGCATGAAGCCATGCTAACAACCCACCTAAAGCCGCGTGGTTGTAAATTCTATGGTAACCTCACATTATAATACAAAATTTTATAGAAATAATGGCTTAACAAAGCTATTTACAACGCTACAGATAACCAATTGTGATTTTACACTGTAAAACGGACTTTCAAACTGAGAAAGAGAACACAAATTAGCTATTGCCGATCTTACTAATATTTACACCAAATTATCAGTCTACCATTACTGACGAAGAACATACATTTATTCAAGTAAGCTGTGATATATTAATAAATTGCAGCACTCGCCATTCTAAAATAAACTATTTCGGTATCAGTACCGTAGTTAATAAATATAACAATTAAATATTGTTCAAACAGACTACGTGTGGGATTTACACAACATCATTGAAGGTTTCCTTAACCCCAAACAATATGGAAATACTTAACCATTAATTTCATTTACACAAATGTAATAACTGGATATGTCAGTTCCAGTACCGGCCACGTGTTATAGTTATTGAACATGGACCATCTGCTCCAGTAACGCCATGTCCGAATAAATTTAGATCTAAAACCAACCGCACGCGAAATAAAAAACCTTGAATGGATTATATACTTATTTAAACACGACGCCAAATTAATAGTGCACTTATAGTCCTATATTCTCTCTAACACCAACAGGACTTCAAAATGTTAACGAATAATATTATATCTAAATTAACTCACGTGTCCAAGGCAACTTGACTTCAACTATGGTTCGGCGACTTCTCTCCTGGCGTGTTGCAAAATAATGACAGAGAAGATTGAAATTCTAAGCTTTGCACGTTTAACATCCGGGCGTTTAGCATACCTCTGATTGGCTGTTGTTCTGTCAGCAGACATAAATAATGTTCTATTTTTAGATCATGACGAAGATGGCGCTGAGGGAAATGCCGCAGCACGAAGACGAAAATGACGAAAATGGCGCTGTCACAGAAGTAACACTAATACCTTAACGTAAGACGGAATCATAACCCGTGGCACAACGTTATGAGGATATCTTTCTGTGCCAGACGTCTGTAAATTATCACCCGATACTGGATAAGTTGAACATCTTACCATTTTATATTTTGCCTATGACAAGTTTAACTTGCTGGTGGTTGTACATGTCCATAATAGGCTGGCAACCTCAGCTCATGATAATGATAGTCATGAAATACTACAGCTAGCACTGGTAACTGGTTCATACCGCTTCTCTCACAGGGAACCAAAAGCAAAGATAGCCCCAGGCTCCAGGTGGAGCAGGAAGTGGATGATGATGACAACATTGTGTACATATTTATTATATGAACATTTTAATACGTTTACATGAATATTTAAATATACGTAAACCATGAAAAGACGTTTCCGCTTCCAGTCACATTGTTTAATCAAATTAACTGAGAATAACACGGATTTTTCATCCAATGCACTGGTTTATGTTTTATGATCAGGAAAGGTAAAATTACTGAGAAAAAAGGAAAATGTTCTGTGGAATTAACAGCGGGAAGACACCTTACTGGTGTTAGGAAACCAATACTTAGCAGACACATTTGTTTCTTCTAAAGTTTGTGGTACAAGTTATAGGTAACAGTGTGTACTACCAGCTTGATATCAGTCTATGGATCAAGAGCTTGTGGTCTTCACCAAATGCCTGTTCGTGACCAGTTATGAAGATCCTTGCCTTATCGCTGAAGCGGTTATCACTGCAACTACGTCTGGGGCGTGCCTTCAGCACAGAAGTCGATAATTGACGGAGCAGTCAGCAAACCAGTTTCAGCATCTAGCCATTAAAGTTATTTTAACCAGGCCATAGCAAAAAATAATTATCATCATCACGTGAAACCACCCTCACCAGTTTTCGATGAGGAAGAACTATATAGTGTAAATTCATACACATCACTTATTTATTTACTCGTGTTAAACAATAACTGATTATTAAACTTGTTATGTGTATTTACAAATTACTAGTCGATTTAATTATAGAGAGAACTGCTTTCGTATGAATCAGTGTGACGAAGTTGGATAATAAATTGTTGGGCACGGGGTGGAGCGACACCGCCACCCCTCATTTCTTTTTGGCTGTTATTACCACTCGCATTTCTTTTCTCTAATCTCTCTTCTGTAGATGAAAGGGGAGTACTCGCTGTCAATCTTACTAGGACAGGTTCCCTCCACTTGTCTGTTAAGTTGGTCAGAGTAATCTTTGGAGAGTTTACAACTCTCCGTATTGTTTCTTTGAGACCAGGGAAGATTAGCCGCCTTCGCTGTCCACGTGCAAATCCTATTACATTCACCCGCGGCGCGGTGTTTCTTCGAGTGCAGTTTATGTCCCCGGGACCCCGTCTCAATACTCAATGGAGTGACTTCATATTATGCAGATACACGTGCGGTAAAAAGACACTGGAGACGGCTTTCGCTTTCCCATTTTTCAGGGACCACTATTACGCCAGACTTACAGCAGAAAAAAACGATCGAAGCGTGCAGGTGTCTTCTGTTTTTAATGCCTGGGAAATTCGGGGTAACCATTTCAACATGTTACTCTAAATCTTCTTGAAGTTGCATTCCCAGGAGAATTTTCTAGTCAGATATTATGAGTTGTTGTCTGCTCCTCTATGCAGGTGTCCCACTAACACTTGAACACCTGCTACCTTAGGGGCAATATATATATATATATATATATATATATATATATATATATATATATATATATATATATATATATATATATATATATATATAGTGTTCTGGTCTGTCTCTCATTGCTTCAGTCCTAAAACTCCTGCCATGAGAAGTTAGAAGACTTAACGTCAGCTTGCCTGCTATTATAGAGTGGGAGATCCTGACAATCTTGTTAAGCAAGTTTAGTACTTGGTAATTAGTGTAAATTTGTGCTTCGGATTTGTAAAGAGCCAGTAAGCCTTTATAAAGGGGTTTAGTAATGTGATAAATTACAGCAATCATTCAACCCAAAATCTGAAGCTATAGCCAGTTTTCTTTTTTGAGAAGGGAATTATGATTGTATTCTGCTACTAGTTATAAGAGCCAAATGGTTATGTGACTTGATGTCTGATATAGTTCATTAAACGGAATACTCGGCTTCCTCTATATATATGGATAACTATGTAATTGAGTCTTTCACACACTCAAAGGTTAACCTAAGCAATCGAAATATTTTGGCCTCAAGCCAGGAGTTGCGTAAATATAAATTTTTCCCAACATGTAACTTGAATTTAAGTAAGCACCTGTACATTAGTTGATTATTTTAACTTCATTTATAATGCTTTCCGAAAGCAGACTGAAGGTAATGACATTTGCTTTATGTAATTATTAAATGTGTCGAACGCCAATGCTACTAATTTAGACTGGTCGGCGAATTAGGTATCTGCCGGCGGATCAGCCGACCTGACAAATATTATGGTCACATCTCTCCAAGAAAGAGGGGGGGGGGGAAGGGCAGCCTTGTATACATGCCTAAACCCCATCCCAGCGTTAGTTGTGGGAAACCGGTCTTCATATTATTACGCAAAAGCTACAAAAAGCCGGCCCTGCACTTATTGTTTGATGTCTGCTGATCGGACGGTGGGCAGGGGAGAGTAATTAGAAACTGCGAACCACCAGGTCAAAACTGACCTGATGAAAGGGGGAGTTCGGATAGTTGTACGTTTATCGGTACCTATTTCGACCCTGTTTATCTGTTTTGCCGTATTGTAATGTTTATGATTTAATTTAGCGAGTTGATCATAGGGTTTGATTATGCTTTTGTTACAGCAAACCCCCGTCATCTCCGGTGGACCACTGAGCCTCAGCCTGACTTTGCCTTCGTATAACGGCCGGATAAGTCATTAACCCGTATACAACTAGTATTATCATCACCCTATTACGGGCACATTGGTGATTGCCCTTGCTTGGAAAACATAAATAATTCGTCCACCACCAAGTAATAGAAGATCCCGCTCCATTGGCACCAGTTTTCTTTTCCATCAAGCTACGTCGTTCACTATTAATTGGGGCTGCTACATTGGTAGTGAGCCAATACAGAACGTGGATTTATTACTCCGCATCTATTGTATCGTCAGTGTTTCCATCGCACCTCTCGAGTACCTGGATTTATAGCCGGGTGCATTTATTACACGGATTAGTTCGGCATTTCCCCGTAGAAGAGAAGGTTAGCATAACTCCAACCGCTAACAGTGATCCCACTAGAGCATCAACGCACGCGTGCCAACAAAGAAGGACTCGGGCAGAGTGCACTCACATTTATAGAGGAGAAGGGTAGATTTTAAGAAGTCGGTGGACCGCAGCAGTTAGTGACATTTATTAGCAGTGTCACTGAACGAGACAAGTCAACGGGATTAGTTTGTGTAGGTAGGACTCTCTATTTCATGATGTCCAGCAAAGGATTATTAGTTTAATCCTCACCCCATAATTGTCGGAGTGTGGAACCTACCTGGATTTTTTCTGAGTGATCCAAATATTTCAAACTAACCTTCACTTTTTGTGTGTCTCTTACATTAATACCTGCATCGTATTGATGTTTTCTTTGATGTGGTGATAGATTTCATGCTTATTTTACTATCATTTTTTTTAATGCTGTTAATAAAATATATAATTACTTAACGGATCAGATTTCCCTTCCTATCTGTACCTGTACTCGTTAACTTGTAGTCGTACTGTTGTATGTGGATACACTGTAGTGTAATAAACCTTATCTCCTAGGAGAACAAGAGGCAGGGTGACAGTAAGGTCACTGCCTAACGAAGAAAGAGTCAGTATAGGTTCTCAACCTCGATAACTATAAGTCACACTATCCACAATCAACACCATTTCTCTTCTATCATCTTAGACATCTCTCAGACCTTTGTCTTATCTCTGACATCACACAGACTTGGATTTCGTCTCAGGCAGACTCTTACTAAACTCACTCGTGACAATCAGTTATCTCATATATACATGTCGTGGTTGAGTTAAGATTTTAGAGTATTTGTCGAGTCAGACAATTTTTGTGAAATCGACAATGAGAGTGAACTGACAGAATTGTAGACAACACATCGATAATGTGTAACATATGAAGAACTTGAGACCAACCTGGAAGAGAACTCATTAAAGCTATCTCTCTTTCCAAGCCCCTTATATAGTCTTAAGAACCACCCGCTCTCTCTCCTTTCTCTGGTACAAAGAGACAGTAGTAAGAGCTCCAATATTAAGAATGGATAAAGGGTCGTGAACAGCGCGTTAATAAATGAGTAAAATTTATTAAAGTTACTTGAAGGAAGGAAATATAAGAAATAAGTGTATCAGCACAACAACATAAGAAAGGCATCAATATTCACATCAAGGTTTACAAATATCCAATTAAACACCAACGAACAAACAATCCACCAACACAAAAACCCTCCCGTAGAACACCAACAAGTAAATAACAGAGTTCGTAATCCTTCCGCTTCTGTGGAACCAAATCCAATAACTCCAGTTAGTGTCTTTATATGTATATCCTCCTACAGATAATGAATTACACTATGAATCCACTGTAGGCGCTATCCATGCGCCGTTGTTCACACACTAACAAAAAGATAGGCTGTAGATTACTCTGTCTATATTCGGCTGACAGCTAATATTTGCGGTGGGTTTTGAGTGACCAGAATCACACACAAGATGAGGTCAATTTAGGACAAACTGTCCACTGCGCTATTATCCAGCGCGTGAAATAGGCCTGCGTACATGATATTTAGATCCAGTTTGGCTGGTTTGAACTTTATTTGTGACTGAGCGCTCGGTTTAAGCACACAGTCTGGTGCTTTAAATGCTGCTGAAGGCGCAGTGCTGATCGATATGTTGGAAGCCACTATGCTCTGAATTGTGATCAAGAGGCAAGTAGGAAACCATTTCTGCCAAATACGATTTCAGATTTGCTATTGCTCGTTATACACTGCGTGAGCTCATTTCCCATTAGAGGGATGGACGTCGAAAAGGGTTGTACTTCAGGTATAGATGACAACATGTGGCGCTAATTGCTTTCAGGAACAGTGAGATCGAGGAGAATGTTACGTTCTTAGCCTGACTGGAATCCTGAGGTAGCAGTTGGGAACCCTGGAACTGAGACCCAAAACAAACAACCTTTACATCAAGCAAACAATAAAATTGTAATAACGTAGTATTTAAAATATGAAGTATTTGGTGCCTGTTTAACTGGTTTTGTTTGTTGGTTTTATGATCTATAGAGTACAGAGTCAGTATGATGTTTGCTTAACTTAGAGTGCATTGAGTCAGTTCTAGTCATCTTTTTACACAACATGCCTAAGAAAAATTCAACGAATCTTTTGGCCGAATACTATCACCAACCAAGATCTGCTTACTCAGAGCAAGCAAGAGGACATGCACACCATCATAGCTGGCAGACGCTGGAGCTGGGTTGGCCATTTCCTCAGAAGAGACCCCGATGCCATCACAAGAATAACTATGCTATGGACCCCTGAAGGAAAACGAAAGAGTTGCCGACCAAAACCAACTTAGCGGAGGACTGTGGAGGCTGAGATGCAAAGAAAGAACCAGAGTTGGGGCACTGTACGAAGTGCCAAAGACCGAGCAAAATGGTATCAATTTGTTAATGCCCTACAAGACGCCACCAGGCGTGATGGCCACTGACTGCTTTGACTGTCGGCGGCTACAGATCAAAGAAGAAGAAGAAGATGTTACAACACATTATCTAAGTGTTTATTTTTGAATGAATTGTATTTCATTTAAGGCATTGTAGAATCCCACGTCTTTAAGGTTACAAATACAAGACTACGACGTCCACATGTAGTCCCAACAGGCAGCAAGGCTGAGGCTGTCGAAAGTACTAGCCATCTCATATTCAACTAAACAATGTTACAAAAACACCTGCTGTAAACACACATGACATGTTTCACTTCTGGCCTTAGTTTATTTTAAGAATGTATCTGGCCCGGTTCTGTAGCATGTGAGTATGTTAGAGTACAGAAAAACATTTAAAACAAAAATAAAACAACTCTATCAGTCTTGTCTTCTAGAGATAACTATAAATGTGACATTTTCTCTTCACTTAAGCTGCTTGGATTGTGTGGGGGAGGGGGTGGGGGTCAGAATAGCAAGTTTAACCGGTTATAATGTCTATAAAGCATATGTTAGGTAGGAGCAAATCATGATTAATTAATAATGAAAGCCATAAGATCAACAGGAACCTATATTATTTGGCAACACTACAGGAGGTCATTTCATGTCACATGGGCATCTAAATAAATGAAGGATCAAAATCCGGGTGCAGGCATGCGTGTAGGGTATGCAGATAGACAAAGGAGAGTAAAGAGATACTTGGCAGTTCAAAGAACATAACAGACTCAAATGAACTATTATTGTTGTAAAGTGCTTGAGGGAGATAATCCCGGGAAAAGGATTATAAACCTTTACCTGAGTATCAACAACGGACGTGTCTGTCTGCATTAAAAGCAATGAGCTGTAGAGGGGGGAAGTTAATGCATATATTTACAGTCAGGATTGTGGCACACAATTGGACTTTGTGGGTAACACAATATTATTACTGTGTGTAACACAATATTAATTCTGGCAGCATATTGTGCTGGTCAAAAATACTCATATTGAACTCGAATCCATTGTCATTTGAGAGAAACAAGTACTGTCACGGATTGCCCCCCTCAGCTCTGCAGTAGTGGTCCACCAATGGCAAACACTCAAGACTATCTAATATGGGTCTTTAAAGGTGTATACCTTCACACAAGATTACTCTTGGTAGGGTTGTAGAAGAGACATGGTCCGCAACCAGACGATACGTTAAGGCTTAAAATCCCACCGCCTGCAGACCCAAGTAGAACAGTCTCAACTAAGATTGTTTGGCCATGTCTGCAGAATGGGAGAAGATCGGCTACCACGACAAGCATGGGAAACAAAGAGCCAGGGATCCAGACCCCCAGGGCGATCCAGAGTCCGTTGGGAGGACATTAGACAATCTTGGAAGGACAAAGGACTAGAATGGAACCAGGCCAGGAGGAAGACAGCCGATAAGATAGTCTGGCGCTCTCTCTTCCAAACCTCTACACCTCGCGGTAGAAGGGGAACGACTAAGTAAGTAAGTAAGAGTTGTAGATAGAAGGACAATGATGCTTCTATCTCAATGGAGTATTCACAAGATGTTTTCAGAAGTCAAGAACAATACTGCATAGGTGTAACAGACTGTTTGATTGGAGATGTAAATAAATTCCTGTCCCTTGTAAAGTACAGATGTAAAAGTGTCTGTTGATGACAATGCCCAGATGTGACGTACTGTGTTGATGTGTTATGAAGGTTAGTACGTTGAGCGTGTTGTGTTGACCTGAAAAGTACCAAGGTGTAGCGAGGATTTAGGTCACTAGCGTGAGGTGCCGCCAGGGTATAGCAAAGACACACATGATGTCAACATTCATATAGATACAGACGTGTAGTACTTGTCTAAGAATGTGGTTGATAGTGTAAGTGTGTAGATAACAATGCTGATAACACGAAGGCCGTATAGGCTCTTTGACGACTTCACAATAGCTCACACAACCACAAGTAGAAGTCAGTGAAGTAGGGAATTCGGCACTCCTCCGGATAGCGGTCCCAAATGAATCGATACGGTTTGTGTTAGAAAATTTCCCTTACAGGGCCTCATTCTAAAAATGCCGGTTCAGGGGCGACCTAAAAAGGTTAAAAAAAAAAAGGTAAAGGATCCCGTTACACGCCCATTGAGGCATGGGCCTATTGGGAATATGGTGTTAGGCTAGGGTTCCCATTCGTCCCGTTTTTCCCGGGACAGTCCCGTTTTTTGATAAAATGTCCCGGTGTCCCGAATTTATTCCAAATGTCCCGCTTTTTAAGGGTCCTTCCTGAAAAAAAATCGTTGGGTAACGGATTTTATTCCGTGTTTTAGTAGTGTTACTTTATCAATTTTTTTATCAAGATTTACTAGCATTTCCACATTTATTGTGTACGAGTTGAGGAACTCAAATCATTTTGCGAATTCACCAATACAGAATATACAACTGTTTTGGGTAACAGCAAGACAAGATGGCTCTCTCTCTTGCCTGCAGTCCAAAGAGTTATTGACATTTTCCCTGCATTAAAGTCATATTTCCTTTCCATTCACAAATGTCCTACCAGTCTCAAAAATTTCTTTGGAAATCCACTTTCAATTACACTCCTGCATTTCATTGCCAGCCAGTTAAAAACTTTTTCTGTTACCATCAAATGTGTTGAAAAGAAAGAGACAACAGTAATTGAAGTGAAGGATGATGTAAACAAACTGGTGGAAAAATTAAACTACAGGAAGGCAGAAAAGTTTCTTACCACTATTGTGAGAAATCAGTTGCAAGAATTAGAAAAAGAAGGACACATAACAGTTGAAAAGTTTCAAAGCTATGCAGTAGATTTCTATGACACCTGCATTGAATATATTCAGGAGTGGTGTACACCATTTCTTACGCCTCTTCAGTCTATGGATTGGATCAATTTGAAGGGAAAGAAGTCTGTGACTAGGAAGAACATCCAAGAAAGCTACATATTCATGAAGACAGTGTCACCAAATTTTACCGTGAATGAAGAGGACTTATTTGATGAGTTTGCATGTGTGACAAAAATATTGTGAAAGCAAATTTGATGTGTGGTGTGAACTGAAGGATCAAAGTGTCAGTGAAAAATGGTGTGAGATGTTCGCTCATTTTACAAAACAGGATATAAATGCTGAGAACCTGAAATGCCTAGTTAGTTTTTGTTTGGCACTGCCAGGATTCAATGCAGCTGTTGAACGTGTTTTTTTCATTTAATAAATGCGCTTTGGACCGACGAAAAGAACAGACTTAAAATTGAGACAGTGAAAGCTTTAACCATTATAAAGACCCATTTTAAGGATTTCTCTTGTGCTGAGTTCTATGTCCAAATATCAGAAGAAAAAAAACTTATTAAAAAATAAATCTGATAAATATTCTGATGAATCTGAACTATAAACTTGACTATTGTGTATTTTTTAAAGGTGCGATTTTTCTAATTAAGTATGTTTGAAATTTAGAATTCTTTTTTAAAGTGGAAGTTGTGTTAGTTAATGTGTGTATTTTTATACCAGTATCTTATTTTAAGTGCAACATATAATATATAATAGATTTATTTGTGCTTTGCCTTAATTTTTAACATGTCCCGTTTTTTTACAAAATGTCCCTGGGTTTTTAGGTAAAAATTTGGAAATGTCCCGGTTTTTAAACAAAACATTATGGGAACCCTATGTTAGGCCCATACTTTCTTGACCATCGGCACACTAGGGGTGATGTGGTCAGCATCACGCCAGCCGCCTTAACCTTCCAAGAGTTGCTCTGGTACCCAATTGGGGCTGGGTCGACCCAGGAGCCGTTTACTAAAAATTCATATTTATGCTGCTGTGAATATTTTCATCAATAATGAACATTGAAAGTTCAGCCCAGGTTATAAACACCTGTCATTGTGTAGCCACGTGAATGTAGTAGACCTAAAAAGGGGAGAAAAAAAATCTAAAATTACAAGTTGTGAATAAATTGATATGATGATAGGAAACTCTTTACAGAGCGATACAACAGGAGGCAATCTGATCATCAGAAGTAGTCCCCCCCCATCCGACAAGTGTTTCGGCCCAGTATACTCCTTTACACTCTAAGGGGGGCGGGCCGACTTGGGTCATGACTCCCAAGCGTCTCAGCCTCCTGTTGTCTTGTATCGAAAATGAACCCATTTCACTTATGGTAGCAACTTTAATCCACAACTCCGCCAGCCGTGGAGGCAATTGTGAAAGTAACAAAGAGAAGACAAATTATTCCGTTCGTTCCGTCGCACACACTGAGACACCCACAATTTTTAATTTCTAATTTGTGCATTTGAGATAAAAAATATTAATAATGCCAGGTAGACCATCAGCTCCGACACAGATCAGCAACAATGTTCTACCAGTTCAACAACTAACAGCTGTAGATGTCAGACCTAGTGACTTGTATACGTCAATGAACAACAAACTCCAATGGTTACAGTGGCTTGCTACACACCGATTAATAAGAAACTCCGATTCAGTCTACCCAGCTGTAAATGGGTACCTGACTTCTCACTTGAGTTAGGGAAGGAAAAGGCAGTAAGGAAAGGTACTGGTCACCCCACCTCTGTATGCATGACCTAGTATAGTGAGGTCTCTAACACTTCACTCCCCTACGGTAGTATCTGCTATGGGACTACCTTTTTACTCTCCCACTGAAGCAAATGACTATCGATTCAGACATTACCATCTAACCCGTACAGTCAGGTACTAAATACACGTAACTGGCTATGGAACTCTAGACGGTAAAATGTTTTCAACATAAGGATTACTTTCACAATTGCCTCCAGCTTAAAGAAAATAAATTCAGTCTATCTGCTCAACTATAACTCTATCAATACATTGATCAGATTGGCAATTTCTGTGTTTCAAGAGTAGTTTCCCATTCATTTCTTCTCGTATATATATATATTTTAAATTATATGTCAAAATGAGGCCCTGTATGGGAAATTTTCTAACACAAACCGTATCGATTCATTTGGGACCGCTATCCGGAGGAGTGCCGGGAATTCTGTTGACGTTTACAATATTTATTCATGACGTACGATAATACGATGATGATAGACGAAACAGTCAATAATATCAGATCGTGTACATAATGTGTGTAGTTACAAAGGTTAGCTTCAGGCATCACAGATCCCAGACATGTAACAATGTCTTGACCAATATTTACTGTTAATGCAATAGCTCTAATCTCTGACTGAGCCCCGTCAGGTAAGCCCTAGCAAATATATTGCTTAGTACGGGCGATATCAGTTATTTAAACAAAGTCAATGCCATTGTCCTACAACTAGCAAAAAGACTTCAGGCTGGCCTCACATGCCAGATACTTCATTCTGGTGAAGAATATTGGCCGTAACCACGGACCAATATATGAAGTCGAAATCAGGCCGCAGGTTGCGGGCCTCGATAATCAGGTCACTCTCAGTTTACACAATCTCCTGAGATTAAATATGTTTTCTGCCAAACAATATTCCGCCTGCATTGCGGATCCATAAAGATGATTCCTAGGCTTATGTGAGTAACAGGTCAACTTAGACCCAGTCTTTTAAATTATAAAGCCATACTGGAGTACAGTATATAAACTCCTTGTGAGCTCCGCTCACTATGCCGCCATCAGCGAAAAATGTACCTGTAAGATCTAACGATGCGAAAGATCAAATAATGTTTTCAGTTACCTTGTTATAGAATTCCTTACACTCTAAGGTAACACAACACAGCCAATACTGGCATAAAGAAAACACACTGAGATGGAAGAATGACAAACAGTCATTCCCAGAATTTCCAATCCCTATCGACACTTGGCAGAGAGAAATCTACGGATCGGTACATCCGCTCTAAGCCTCAGGTACACTCTCTCTCTCGATCAGTCTCTCGGTTTTTGCGCCAAGACCCCGCGCATGCCCAGAGAGCATGGACCAGTTCGAGGCAAACCCAGACCAGGCGTTTCCGCCCAAACGGGTGGCAAAAATACTACGTACATGGACCTATAAATAGACTTAAAGACATGTCAACTATAAGACATTGTCTGAGACAGGACAACATAAGACAGGGAAAGGTAATCACCAGTCAAACCTGTCACCGGAAGATAATAAACATTTATCTCTCTTAGATTACATTAAACCAAACATAAATTAGGTTGGTGTTTTTTTCACAGTCAAAAATGACGGCAACATTACCACACCTGCCGGGAAAAAAAATGGCACATTTTTTGTTGTTGAAATACATCTGTGAGCCAGGTGCATTAAGCTCATGACGCATGAGTAATGCGCCGATGAAAGGATCACCAAAAAAATAACATCATAATGTCAGATCCAATCGACGCACAGCAGAGCGTCTGGTGAGAAGAAAAAAATCTCACTAGATAGGAGAAACTATTTTCTCAAAGTAAATATATCCGGGGAGGTGTTACCAACCAACTCAAAAATGCAGGTAATGTTACAACCAAAATTCATATCAATATGACAATAAATGGTGAATGACAATTTCCATTAAGAAATTACACCAACATCGAAATCTCACGCCGTATAATGCGTCTATAACCATAACTTCAAAAAGATAATCATTAACAACATTTCTTAAGCATTATTATAACATATGATTATACATTTGTATATAACTAATATCTGACGACGTCCGACGAACAAAACGCTGCACTATTTCGGCGATGTCTTGTAAGCAAGACCCTCAAGGACCATCAGGACGTCTATAGAAGTCATCGAGATATACAGCGTTCCAAGATATCACAACCGGTTTGCTGAGAACAATACAAATAGTACACTTTTTAGAATGTTATTATGTATCATAGTCACTTAATATATATCTAAACTATAAATGTGGCCGCATTAATTTTTTCGACCTTTATTTCATATGAAACAAAGCCTTCCTCTGTTTTACCGAAGACGGTAACAGAGAAAGCAAGTAATCAATACAAAACCATGAGTTTAAACAAAGTGACAACAAGTGTTATAGAAGCATGTTATTTTAAGAATAGATCATAACTTTAGATATGTAAGAGTAGATCTAGACAAAAGAGCTAAGTAGCTTCATGTGGGCATCAAGACAATATGTCTGCCATCACATTATTCGAACCACGGATAGCTCGTACCGTGAAGTGAAAAGGTTGAAGAGCTATAGCATATCGAGTGAATCTCGAACTCTTCAAATTCTTAGTCTGCATAGCTGTGAGAGCTTTTTGGTCGGTTTCTACAACAAAATGCGCGCCGAGAAGGAATCTTTGGAGTTTAAGAATTGCCCAAACCATAGCTAGCAATTCTCGGTCCAGAACAGAATAATTTCTTTCTGCCGCATTCAGTTTTCTCGAGACATACATTACAGGATGCAGAGTCTCAGAATACTCTTGCATCAGTGCCGCCCCGATCCCTATTGCAGAGGCGTCACTACGAAGGACAAACGTCCTATCGGCTGTAGGTAGTCTTAAAATAGGAGGAGACGAAAATAATGACTTAATCTGATCCAATGAAGATTGGCATTCTTGGGACCAACGCACCATATTAGGCGACCCTTTCTTCAAAAGGGTTGAGAGTGGTGTCGTAATAGAGGAAATATTCGGAATGAATCTTCCGTAGAACTGTAGTAGGCCCAAGAGACTACGGATCTGTTTTTTAGTCTTAGGAATAGTGATGTTCAGTATCTTAGAAGTGTTGTGGTCTTCTGTCTTCAAGAGACCATGTCCAACACGATGACCAAGAAAAGAAATCTCACTAAACCCAACACAGCCTTTAGAGGGTTTAGCTGTCAAATTATGCTCACGTAGAGTAGACAACAGTTCATATAATCCAAGATAGTGATCTTCCCAAGAATCGCTAAAAAGACAGATATCGTCAAAGTATGCAATCACGTCAGAACGATATGCCAGTATACGACGCCGCATCATGCGTACGAATGTAGCCGGGGCATTCATAAGGCCAAACGGCATAAAGTTCCATTAGAACAAACCCCTAGGTGTGGAGAAAGCAGTGAAAGGTTTGGCTCGTTCGGTTAGAGGAACTTGCCAGTATCCTTTAGACAAGTCCAGCTTTGTAAAGAAACGAGAAATGGAAAGTCTAGTAAGTAACTCATCCAACAGAGGCATAGGTTCAGCATCGAACTTCGTTACTTGATTTAGTTTACGGTAATCGACGCAAATGCGTATGTTATTGTCTTTCTTTCGGACAATAACCATAGACGACGAGTATGCCGAATTGGATGGTTCAATTATTCCTAACTTTATCATTTCATCCAACTCTTTCTCGACCTGAGTTTGGAAGTGGATCCGAATAGGATAAGGTCTGACCCTGATAGGAGTATGGTCAGTCAATACAATGTCATGCTCTATGACTGTAGTATGTCCAGAAATGTCCGTTAGAACATCCTGAAATTTTTGTAACATAGAAGAAATTTGTGACTGTTCCTCAGTTGACAATTTAGGTGAAATTGCAACATCTTTCCATGATTCCGTAGAATGAAGTGGAATCATCGGAAGAGGAAGATTAACGTCAGAGAAAGTAGATTCCTCATCCTGTATGACAGACAGCGATGAGTAATGGCCACGAGCGACTGTAGTGTCGTCCGTCGCTTGAAAGATAGGTTGTAAGTACTCTGGACGTTCATAAATTTCCGTAAGCATATTTATGTGAAAAGTTTTATGCTTTCCGTCAATATCGACGACATAGTCGACATCAGAAATTTTAGATACAATCTCAAAAGGACCTTTCCAACCAATAAGAAGTCTATTTTCCCTGGAAGGAAGTAATACAAATGCATTGTCTCCAGAACAAAGTTGACGTAGGCTTCTATTTTTATTTGCGAACTGTCTTGCTTTTGCTTTAGCAAATTCAGAAGCGGAAGTTGCTAATTTGCAAGCTTCAATGATTTTCTGCCTGAGAGCAATGACATATTCGTAAGAAGATTGTGTGTCATCACTAATATCATCGGCAGCTATTAGATCGTGAAACAAGGACATTGGGCCGCGCGGACGCGCGCCAAAGACGAGCTCGAAAGGAGAAAACCCGGTATGTTCATTAGGAACCTCTCTATAAGCAAAGAGAGCAGCGGGTAAGACACTGTCCCAATCCTGAGGATGATCCTCAGTTATCTTCCCAAGTAAGTTTTTGAGAGTTCTATTGAGACGTTCGACTAGTCCATTAGACATAGGATGATAAATACTACTCAGTGATCTCTTGATATTAAGAGTAGACATCACTTGCGACATTGTCTCAGATATCAGTTGGGTGCCATGGTCTGACAAGATTTCCCTAGGGAATCCCAACCGCGAAAATATCAGCCAAAGAGCGTCTGCAATATCGGCAGTCGAAATGCTCTTCAGAGGTATGACCTCTGGCCATTGAGTTCACATGTCAACACATGTAAGAATAAATTGATGTCGTCTGGCTGATTTTATTTTGAAAGGACCAATGATATCTATCGCCATTTTCTGAAATGGACGGATAGGATTGTCCGCAGCCTGGATAGGTGCTGCATGGCGAGGACCTTTCGATTTCACTTCTTGACATACTCTGCACGAGCGACAATAAAGACGTATGTCTCTGTTGACGAATGGCTAAAAGAAAGCCGCAAGAACCCTCGACTTCGTACTTGAAAATCCTATATGACCAGCGCATTGGGAGTCGTGAGCATGTTGCAGTATTCTAACTCTCATGTCTTTCGGAACAAGAATTTGTGAATGAATAGAAATGTCTGAGTGCTGTACCATACGCACTAGTACGCCATTCTTCATAGTGATCCAAGATTTGTGATCTGTGTTCTTATTTGGGTCACCTTTATTTGCCAGAACGAAGAATTTTTTTAACGAAATGTCATCCTTTTCACTTTTGATAAAAGAGTCACGTGAAATGACATCATGATCATCTTGATCATGTACCTCAACACATTCAGTCGATGAAGTCTGAGGCATATTCTGAGCCTGAGCTCTCGTGACAACTGCATTAGCAGCTTCTAAGTTATGTTCTTCCCAAGCAATAATCTGCTGCGGTGTACACTCTTTAATGCCGTGTATACGCCCGACGATAAGATCCGAAATAGGATTCGGCAGCAGACACGCTTGGATCTCTCCCGTAAAAAAGGGAATAGCTATCCGGATGATAGTGGTAGAATATTTTTCCACTGTGCCACCAAATGTTACACATTTGATCACTCTTCCAGTGGCACAGGAAGGATCTACCAGAGATTGTCTAACCCCAATAGTGGTACATCCAGAATCAAAGAGGACTGAGACTGGATCATTATTCATTAGACCCCTATGTAGAATAAGAGATCCTCTCCCGTCATGCGCCGCCGCGGCAGAAAGAGCGGGCAGAGGATGACCGCAACTCAAGGTGGATATAGTAGTAGGTTCAAATAAAGTGGTGCACTGAGGGCATTGAGATGCTCTCCCAAAATCAAAGGCAGAACAAGAACTAGCACTAGCGCTAGGTTTACTATTGTTTTGTTCATTACTAACTCCTTGTGACTCTTGTTCAGCACAGTTAGTATGATGACATGATCTATTATTATTGTGCTGCCATCTATCTCGATTACCATTTCCTTTGGAATTATGGTAATTACACATATTGCTATTATTATTTTGGTTTGAACCGCAGTTTTCACAATTGTGATTGTGATTTACGCCTTGATGAAAATATCTATCCGACTGATACTGCTGTCTCCCTAAAGAATTATGGCGAGGATAGTTTTTATTGTGGCTACCCCTTCGAAAGTTACCAAATTTGTTGGAACCATAATTATGAGGGCTATCAGATCGCCTCCAATTCCTAGAAGACAAACCTCTTTGGGATCAATCATTTTGATTCTGTCCAAAGTTACACTTACTTTTCTTATCGAAGTTTCGCTGAGTACCCTTAACTTTACCTCCAAAATTAGAATTGTATGGAGTCGCAGAAGCCACGGGTAAACCTTCTTTAATCTTACTATTGCTAATCGTTTGTTGTGGATGAGCAGTGACATATTGGTAACAATATTGTTCCATTTCTTTTATGTCCTTAGGTTTACGTTCGTGTATAAAGGCAAGAAAAGACTCATTAACAGATGACATTACTTTGTCTCTAAGCAACAAGTTCATAAGTGCTTCATAAGTATGTTCAGTCTTAGACAACTCCATCCATCTAGTGAAAGTAAGGCGTATCTTTCCTATAAAGTCTGAGAACTCTACCCCAGATTCTGGTAACATCGTCTTAAAACGAAGACGGTAATCATCTTCTTTAAGCTGATATCTTTTCAATAAGGCTGCTCTGACAACTTCATAGTTAGTCCTATCATGTTCTTCTATTGCCATTATAATACTTAATGGTTCACCTGTAAGTGAATTCAACAGTTGTCTAACATATTGTGCCTTATCTACATTATATGTTACACAATTAAGTTCTAGTCTATCTAGATAGAACGTTATGTCATCTTTTGTAGGATTAAAATGAGGAAGTTTGAACTTATAATCATGACCTTTTGTGCTCGAAGAAGTCGCTTGAGAACTACCCATATTCATCACTTTTAATTTCTCTATCTCCAAAGCCAAGAGTTTTTCTTCATGTTCCATTTTTGCTTTTCTCTCTTCAGCCTCAGCTTGCAATTTTCTCTCCTTAGCAGCAGCTTGAAGTTTTCTTTCCTCAGCAGCAGCTTGAAGTTTTCTTTCCTCAGCAGCAGCTTGAGCTTGAAATTTTTTCTCTTCAGCAGCAGCTTGAAATTTTCTTTCATCTGCTTGCATCTGTAATCTTAAATTCTCAGATTCTCTGTCCAATCTTTCGTTTTCCTCTTTTTGTCTCTTTTCTTCAGACTTCAATGCTTTGGCAAATTGCTCAGTTGCAAATTCTTCTAACTTCTCACCTGTTTTCCCAAGGGCTTTCCTTTGTTCAATAAAGTAGTCTAGTGTAGACATGGTATCTACAAATGTGCTGTCAATATCTCTGAAATAGCAACACAAGTTATCCCAACCTCATTGGGAGATAAGTCTTTTACAAAGACTAAGTACTATAACTTTGTTTATAAAGTCACCAGTAATCAGCTCAGTATATAATTTGCATCATATAATAACGGTACACGATCAAGTATACATGAAGACTGTATAAATCAACAATATCACGATAACTAAACAAAGACAAGCATCTAAACAAACGAAAACATTCGCAGAGGTCAAAAGAAAATAATGCTTAACTAAATAAAACGTTGTAAAAAATTACAATGATAACCGCGAAAAATTCACAATAATACAATGACAACACAGTGTATAAACAAAAGGGTGTAAAGAAATTAACAATAGAAAAAAGAAGGCAGACAAATACAAACAAAACGAATCAAAACCTAAAGTACGGAGAAAAAAATAACGAAAACAGCACTAACACATCTCGTCACAGCTAAGGAAAAAAAATAACTAGCAACAAAAGTCGCTTGCAATTTCTACTGTGAGAAATATGCACAATACCTAAAGACCGCTTACAGTAACCCTCGGTTAAGTGGGATATTTACTGTAAGACCCTCCAACCTGAACCCGCAGAAAAAAATACACACTAACTCAACAAGTAAACAAATAACAAGTAATCAATAGAATGCATATAAATATGTGTAACGAGGAAGGCTTATTTGCACACAAAATAAAGGCTCAGTTTAACACGTAACACAGGACACTTATCTTTAAGCGCAATCCTCTACCACCGCAAGTTCATGCAGTACACTTATAAATACTAGCAGACGTTCCACCGCTGAAGGTCACCGTAACTTGACAACGGGTTTAGTAGTCTCCAAAATGAAGCTATCAAACCATACTCGACTTCAGTTGAGAATGTTTGTAGACTTTAGTAGTAAACAACAGGTTGAACTGTTCTATGTTTACATTCCGAGCTTGCACGTAAAATTGTGACGTGAACTTTGACACATACGTCCCTCGACGACTGTCACAGTGTTAAACAACTTCGTCAGCAACTGTGGTCCACGTAGCACTCTGTACTATCCATAAATGTATACGTCGGTCAGCAGACGTTGACTTATTTCCCTACTGTCCTGTGTAGCTGAAAACTAACTGTCAATCTTGTCTTCCGGATGTATAAATCTAGATGTGGGCAGGAAAATCCGTGTCGTTGACAACAAACCCACGAATCTGGTCCACCAGATGTAACAAGATTGCTTGAATCGGCAGATGTAATTAAATTCCTGTCCCTTGTAAAGTACAGATGTAAAAGTGTCTGTTGATGACAATGCCCAGATGTGACGTACTGTGTTGATGTGTTATGAAGGTTAGTACGTTGAGCGTGTCGTGTTGACCTGAACAGTACCAAGCTGTAGCGAGGATTTAGGTCACTAGCGTGAGGTGCCGCCAGGGTATAACAAAGACACACATGATGTCAACATTCATATAGATACAGACGTGTAGTACTTGTCTAAGAATGTGGTTGATCGTGTAAGTGTGTAGATAACAATGCTGATAACACGAAGGCCGTATAGGCTCTTGGACGACTTCACATTAGCTCACACAAACACAAGTAGAAGTCAGTGAAGTAGGGAATTCTGTTGACGTTTACAATATTTATTCATGACGTACGATAATACGATGATGATGGACGAAACAGTCAATAATATCAGATCGTGTACATAATGTATGCTCCTACTCTGTACTCTGCCTCAGAAGCTAAAGATGAGTTCTACGAGAATCTAGCAGCAGTCATCAAAAGCATACCTAGGCAAGAACAGCTTGTTCTCCTTGGTGACTTTAACGCTAGAGTGGGTGCCGATAATGTTTCATGGCCTTCATGTCTGGGCAGGTTTGGTATTGGCAAGATGAATGAAAATGGACAACGGCTCTTAGAGCTGTGTGTCCACCATGACCTCTGCGTGACCAACACCTATTTCAGACAAAACCCCAGCATAAGGTGTCATGGAGACACACACGATCCACGCACTGGCACCAACTGGACCTGATTCTCGTCAGAAGGCCACTTCTCAGGTCTGTGTTCTCCGCGCGCTCGTACCAAAGTGCAGACTGTGATACAGATCACTCCTTGGTTTGCTGCAAAATCAGAGCACAACCAAGAAAACTCTATCGTGTCAGACATGAAGGGAAACCACGCATTGATACCAGCAAGATGTCAGACCCTGTCATGATCGCTCAATTTACTGCGACCTTCAAGAAAGTGCTCAGCAGCCCTCCGCATGGTGATACTATTAAAGAGAACTGGGAGCATCTACGGAACACCATTCAAAGTACTGCACTTGCCACCTTTGGTAAGAAAACGGCAAAGTCAAATGACTGGTTTGATGCTTCATCAGATGTGATGGCACCTGTCATTGAAGCTAAGCGCAGTGCTATGAATGAATACAAACGTTCACCGAGTGCTAGAACCCTACAGATCCTGAAGGATACGAGAAGCAAAGTTCAACAAACTGCTCGACGCTGTGCAAATGACTATTGGCTCCAGCTCAGTGAGAACATCCAGATCGCAGCGCAAACAGGCAACATCAAACAAATGTATGACGGTATAAAGAAAGCACTTGGCCCCCAAAAAAGTAAGACGGCACCGCTAAAAACCATCAGCGGAGAGAAGCTAACCGATAAGGGTAAGCAGATGGAGAGGTGGGTCGAGCACTACTCTGAGCTTTATGCTAGAGAAAATACCGTTACGCCTGCAGCCCTTGATGCTGTCAAATGTCTGCCAACTATGGAGGAGCTGGATGCCGAACCAACATTAGAGGAACTCAGCAAGGCCATTGATAGCTTGGCCTCTGGCAAAGCACCAGGCAGTGATGGGATTCCTCCTGATTTAATCAAATGCTGTAAGAGCACGCTATTACATCCCCTGCATAGGATGCTGTGCTAGTGCTGGGAAGAGACAACTATTCCTCAAGACATGCGAGATGCCAAGATTGTAACACTGTACAAAAATAATGGAGACAGAAGTGATTGCAATAACTACAGAGGCATCTCTCTTCTTAGTATTGTTGGTAAGGTTTTTGCCAAAGTCGTCTTAATGCGACTACACAAGTTAGCTGAGCGCATATATCCAGAGTCACAGTGTGGATTCCGAGCTGGTAGATCAACAACAGACATGATCTTCTCTGTCCGCCAGCTTCAGGAAAAATCAAGAGAGCAGAAAAGGCCTTTATATATCGCCTTTATAGACCTCACAAAAGCATTTGACGTGGTTAGTAGGGATGGACTCTTCAAAATCCTCCTGAAAATAGGCTGCCCTTCTAAAATGCTGGAAATGATAAAGTCATTCCATCACGACATGAAGGGAACAGTCCAATATGCTGGAAGCACGTCACAGCCCTTTGACATACGAAGTGGCGTTAAACAAGGCTGTGTTCTGGCTCCGACTCTCTTCGGGATCTTCTTTGCCTTACTCTTGAAACATGCATTCAGAGATGCAACTGAAGTAATATGCCTTCACACTAGGTCAGATGGCCGTCTGTTTAATCTTTCAAGGCTGAAGGCAAAAACAAAAATCAGAAGGGTCACTATAAGAGACTTGTTGTTCGCAGATGATGCTGCAGTCGTCACTCAAAGCCAACAGGAGCTTCAGAACTTGATGAATCGCTTCACTAAAGCATGCAAGGACTTTGGCCTCACAATAAGTCTAAAGAAAACGAATGTGCTGAGTCAGGATGCGGGTGCTGCACCAGTTATCACTATCGATAACTATGAATTGGCAGTGGTGCACCACTTCACATACCTAGGGTCTACCATCAGTGACAAACTCTCACTGGATACAGAAATCGACAGCCGCATTGGCAAAGCTGCAGCTACCTTTGCCCGCCTCACATCGCGTGTTTAAGGAAACTCCAAACTCACAATGAAGACCAAAGCTGCAGTATATAATGCCTGCGTCACCAGCACACTCCTATATGGCAGCGAGACCTGGACGACCTATGCTAAGCAAGAAAGAAGGCTCAATACCTTCCATTTACGGTGTCTACGCCGCATCCTCCGCATCTCGTGGAAAGATAAAGTGACAAATGTCGAGATGTTGTCACGTGCTGGCCTTCAAAGTATGTATACACTGCTTAGACAGCGCAGACTTCGCTGGCTTGGCCATGTTCGCCGCATGGAAGATGGTCGCATCCCAAAAGATATCTTCTACGGACAATTAGCAGATGGCAAGAGAACAGTTGGGCGACCACAGCTGAGGTTCAAAGATGTGTGCAAGAGAGATATGAGGGCACTGGACATGGATCCAGCAACATGGGAGGATGAAGCTGCCGATCGCACTAAGTGGCGATGCTATTTACGGCGCCACCTCAGATTGGGCGAAGAGAGGCTCACACAACAAGCAGAGGAGGGGAGAAAACGTCGAAAGGAGCACCAGGAAAATACGCAGCTGAGGGCTGTCACCTCAATGGCGCATTCCCATAGTCAGTTATGACTGAAGGGGCTATTATTATTACTATTATTATTATTACATAATGTGTGTAGTTACAAAGGTCAGCTTCAGGCATCACAGATCCCAGACATGTAACAATGTCTTGACCAATATTTACTGTTAATGCAATAGCTCTAATCCCTGACTGAGTCCCGTCAGGTAAGCCCTAGCAAATAAATTGCTTAGTACGGGCGATATCAGTTATTTAAACAAAGTCAATGCCATTGTCCTACAACTAGCAAAAAGACTTCAGGCTGGCCTCACATGCCAGATACTTCATTCTGGTGAAGAATATTGGCCGTAACCACGGACCAATATATGACGTCGAAATCAGGCCGCAGGTTGCGGGCCTCGATAATCAGGTCACTCTCAATTTACACAATCTCCTGAGATTAAATATGTTTTCTGCCAAACAATATTCCGCCTGCATTGCGGATCCATAAAGATGATTCCTAGGCTTATGTGAGTAACAGGTCAACTTAGACCCAGTCTTTTAAATTATAAAGCCATACTGGAGTACAGTATATAAACTCCTTGTGAGCTCCGCTCACTATGCCGCCATCAGCGAAAAATGTACCTGTAAGATCTAACGATGCAAAAGATCGAATAATGTTTTCAGCTACCTTGTCATAGGATTCCTTACACTCTAAGGTAACTGTGGTAAAGTGGGATGTTATAAATATTTATAGGGGACTTAGTGTACTGACTGAGATCAGCTGTGAAGGTATATATATATCTAATAAGAGTAGTGTATTATATATAACCTTACTTGCTGCCACATATGTATACCTCAGTCAGAATTATTCTGGAATAGTGTGATGACTACGTTATATGTCTAGGGTATGTGTATGATGAAGTGTAAGTCAAAACAACAACAGACAGATAAACAATTTAATTTATTCCACTACACTTGACAACACTGTGACACTCACATACATAAAACACTCTACAAGGATATCTTAAAGGAGTCACTGATAACTTTTCAAATAACAATATGTATTCATTGCTGTCATGAATGTATATGTGTCCTGATTCAAATACAAAGGAACCAGGAATCACAATCAATTTTAATTACAAGTTATATGTACAGAATTTATTAATATGAATCTTGTAGTGACATCTATTTTTAATAGTATCCTATGTGTGTTAGTTGTGTAGTAGTAATATGAGGTAATACTGGTTTTGTTTTGTTCAAGCTCTGTTGGTATTTGTCATCATGACTTCAATAGTTTGTCTTTATTGGAACTAGTATTGGAGATGTTCTCAGTTCCTGATATTAAAACAATTAAATTCCCCTCTTAATTGTATTTTACACTGTCATTTTAAGATGGGGTACATAATGTTGAGCTCCATGGCCACACTCTCTTATCTTGCGTGATGACTGCAGAAAAAGGCTCCTCTGCTCGATGAGTTCTGGAGCCACCCCACTGGTTGCTATATGGACCAAGGAGTATGCTGTCCACTTCTGGCTTCAGCAAAGCTCTGACCAGGTGCTGCTCAAAACTTTAAGACCACTGTCCCTGAAAACAAGAAGGATGTACCTTCTACGTCATAACTAATTTATACTCTCTTTCTACACTTGAGCACAATACATCACAAACATTGAGTTCAGAGCGTTAGGCCAACTGTCAGCTTCATCTGAAATACTTTATACCAGTATTTCCCTCCCTAATGGTTACCACGCCTCTGCAATTCCAGCATTATTTCTGTCTAATCAATAATCTAGGTGTCAGTGTACTGTTTGGCCATTCCATGCAGTTTTACTTTCCTCCGACACCTTCTGTTCAGGCTGGAGCATTATAGGCTTTACATCATGTTCGCTACTGAACTACACATATATACAGGCATAAATTAACAATTTACATTCAATTTTCATTAAAAGATATTGAATATTTCAAGCTTACCACAATTCATAGAATAATAAACAGTTTCGTTGACTGGCAATGAATATAGCACAACTCCGATCTGCCGATGTTCCAGGCTTTATTTTATATAAAATATACACTGGTGCTCAACGTACTGCTTCTTAGTAGGAGTATTACAAGATGTGGCAATGAACAGACGCTCTGAATCAAGTATATTCGCAGCTCTACCCAATGAAACCACGTCTAACCATCTTTTCAAAAAAGTACCCCTTCTATTCGTTTCCCATAACAACACAAGATAGTATTTATAGCCCGACCAATCGTGTTTAGTCTTATATTTGTTGCGCTCCAATCAATTTGGAGTTAACATGGTAGGCTATTTCCGTAACGTAAGGTTTTTTCAAACACGTTATAAAAAATTTTATGAGCAGAAATGATTTCATGCTGTCAGGCACCCCCACTATTTTATTTTGGTTATAATTTGGTAATTCCTAGCCTATTTGCGTAACGTTTTACATATTCTTTGTCAGCAAGCCCTAAGGAACCCAAATATACAAATTTAAACGAGCTAAGTGGCTGCGTTCAAAATATGCAATTTCTTCTACCTCCTGTTTCGAAGATGTGCTGTCTGGGTACTGTAATGTTTTCAAACGTAAACCCATCTAATGTCATCTTTTCTAATAAGCGTTTTTCAGGATTTTAAAACCTAACTCTGGGAAGGTTAGTGTTTTTATCACTGTCCGTCTGAAAAAAAAAGTTAGTGCATGTGGCCTTACACGCGTGAAAGTAGTAATTGTGTATCGCGCGACGCGAGTTTAGTGTTGCATGTGTCCTTGTTTTCATTCGCCCCTCTCTCTTTCTATTTGAGTCCATCTGTTCGTTCGTTTTGGTAACGTAGTATAATTAATGTTAGGATTAATTTAGGTCATTACGCAGTGTGCCTCTCAATGTTTTTCTTAGAAATGCAATACCCGTTTTAATGTGTTGTGGAAACGCTTGTATTTATGCAGTGGCTTATATTTAACGTGGAAACGTTACAATTTGCAGACGAAGCATAAAACAAAGGGGATTTCGAGTACTGTCATTGTGACAGCACTGTTCTTTACCATTCTTCTTCCTTTTATTAAATTTATTTGTTAGGCTTTGCATTTACCTTTTAATTTATATATGTGGATTAGAATATTTCACGACAGTAACACAACACAGCCAATACTGGCATAAAGAAAACACACAGAGATGGAAGAATGACAAACAGTCATTCCCAGAATTTCCAATGCCTATCGAAAACTTGGCAGAGAGAAATCTACTGATCGGTACATCCGCTCTAAGCCTCAGGTACACTCTCTCTCTCGATCAGTCTCTCGGTTTTTGCGCCAAGACCCCGCGCATGCCCAGAGAGCATGGACCAGATCGAGGCAAACCCAGACCAGGCGTTTCCACCCAAACGGGTGGCAAAGATACTACGTACATGGTCCTATAAATAGACTTAAAGACATGTCAACTATAAGACATTGCCTGAGACAAAACAACATAAGACAGGGAAAGGTAATCACCAGTCAAACCTGTCACCGAAAGATAATAAACATTTATCTCTCTTAGATTACATTAAACCAAACATAAGTTAGGTTGGCGTTTTTTTCACCGTCAAAAATGACGGCAACAATAGGGCAGAGCTCTATTAACTTATATTTGATCCGACGCCTTTTGTGAAGAATTAAGCAATGGTTTTAGCCCGTTCAAGCCGCCAGCTGATGTAAATCCAGCGAAATTCTTTTATAAGTAGTTGCTCTGTAGATGTAAATATATGTCTAGCTGTATATAAATTAAAGAGTCTTTCTCATACGTTTGCTATCACACCTATAATAACTGAATCAACTATGATTGTTTTGTTTTAAAATGACATGTAACAAATTTAATAATCAATTAGTTTTAACAGGTTAAAATAGCGATGGGATGAAAGTGATATTTAGGTTCAAGTAAAATTCCAGTCAAAGGAGTCCACTATATGAAAAAATGGCCTACTATATAGAAAAGCTGGCACAGGAACTTTCGGGCATGGACAGCTTGTAATGTCAAAATTATACCGGGAGGAGGTTTATGGAGGGAGAGCATGCTACACTAGGTAGTGGTCACAGAGGAAAGGGTGACACTTGTCAAAGAATATTATTGCAATATTAATGGCAAGGTATCACTGAAGACATAGATTGGTATGTGAAATTCGGCTCAAATTGTAACCAGGTAACCTCAACACGTAGTTACTGGGCCTAGGAAAGCATTGATGCTGACGTAGCCATCCAAAGAAAAAAAGTTAGTTGCTTATCCTTTACAGGACGTGGCAATCAACCCCAGCTTTTATTGGCTGTTTGTGATTTATCTAGGCAATTTTTACGTTCAGTAGTTTGCCATTGCTTTCTGAACGGTACGGCGCTTATACCATTGTTAAAAATTTACACAAAGCGATCTGCTACCAAACCGCCTGCAGCAGGTTTCGAACCTGGTATATCTGGATTATGAAACTGCGTTCATATCCATTAGGCCACAGACGCCGAAGAAAACCAGGAAGAAAACCAGAAGAAAAATTGTTTATATAACAACACAACAGCAGAGGATAGGGAACATGCTGTAGGGGAGAAAGTACTTCTTTTGTTGCGAAGCAGCAATAATAAAATGCAAATACATTGACAGGGACCATAAGTGATTCTGGAAAAAAAACTCTCCAGAAAAACATACAAGATTGGTAAGAAAGGGAAGGAAAAGGTGTACCATGTCAATCTTCTTAAAAAGTATTAAGACAGGGAATCTTCGGAAGTTGCACATGACCCTCCTAGCCAAAGCAACAGAGATGAAAGACGAACCTCTCACCTCTATGGGATATCCAGTACAAGCTACAGAGAGTTATGAGCTAATAAACATTAGTGATCGTTTGGCTCTTGAGCAGATGAAGCAAGATCAGAAGGTGTCAGAAACCCACGAACATGTGCTCACAGATAAGCCACGTTGTACAAATCTGTTAGAGTACGACATAAAGGTTACTGATCCTACACCTATATGTATGAAAACATACCCTTTACCTTTTGCGAAAGCACAAGCTTGAAGGGAAGAGATTGACTACTTGTTGAAGGAGAAGATCATCTTAAAGTCAGAATCTCCCTATAGCGCAAGCGTAGTGCTATTAAGAAAGCCTTGTGGAGAGCATAGATTGTGTAAGGATTATAGGAAGCTAAATGCTGTCACAGAATCACAGGTGGACACATTAGCTGACAGAAATCAATTGTTCTTTATACTGAGTAAAGCTAGGTATTTCTCTAAAGTAGATCTCAGCAAGGGATACTACCAAATACCAGTGAAACCAGACATTAGACCTATGTTGGCGTTCAGTACATCAGAATGGCATTATGGGTTCAACGTATTGCCATTCGGTCTGAAAAAATGCTCCGAGCGTGTTTTCCCAAATGATGAGGAACCTACTGAAACCTCAAAAAAAATTAATCAATCACTAACTTCATGGATGATATTCTTGTTGCTACACACATATTTGAAAAACCTATAGCATCACTATCCATGTCGTTTGACAGACTTAAAAACACTGGATTAACTGCACGTCCAACCAAGTGCTGTATAGGGTGTAAGGAATTGGAATTCTTAGGTCACGCTATTTCTAGAGGTCACATGTCACCTGACCCAAAGAATGTAGAGAAGTTAAAGAAGGCACCAAGACCCCAGACAAAGATAAGGTCTATTGTGCCCTTATGTGGATTTTATCAAACATATATTCCCAACTTTAACTCTTCGTGTGCATCTTTAACAAACCTGACTAAGAATGGACAACCTATTAAGATTAAATAGAATGCAGATTGTGAGGAAGCTTACACTGAGTTAAAGCGAAAACTCACAAGCAAACCAATCCTCACATTACCCAATATCACTCAGGAACTTTTATTAAGGACGGATGCTAGTAACATAGGGATCGGAGCAACCCTATTACAAAGTCAAAGGCACAGCAGGAAGAACTTTTGCCAGTAGATTATGCTAGTAGAAAACTAAATTCAGCAGAGCTAAATTACTCGACAATTGAGAAGGAAGGTTTAGCGTTAATGTGGTCTATCCAGAAATTTCAGACATGTTTGTATAAGAAGCATGTTATTGTTCAATACGATCACCCGCCATTAGCTTTTTTTGGCTGAGTCAAAGAAATTAAATTCATGTTTGCTGAGATGGAGTCTCCTCTTGTCTCCTTATTTATTCACGGTGAATTTCATTCCTAAAAAGCAGAATGTGGGTGCTGATTTTCTCAGTAGATATCCCACCATAATGGAACGAGAGACGGACGAGGAATAACTACGACATTTGTTTACATGTCAGCTGGACTAGGTCACAGCTTGGACAGCGAGGGGATGTGTAGCGTTATGTAAACACAATGCCCTTTTGTGATAGAATGAAGGAAATATTGGCAGCCAATCAAAAGAAGCGAAGCTCGCATGTAGACGAACCGGGTTTTACATTGGCGATCTGCAGGAGAAAAGGAAAGTGTGTTTGAAAATAATGGATTCGTGTGTCGTACAAGGAAATGGAGAGACAGAAAGTAATGACAGTGATTTCGGTTTCTGAGGAATATAACCAGCTATATTCATTCCAGGGGAATAGTTGCTGTGTATATTACTTTTTGGAAATAATAGAAGGTAAAGATGCCAGCACGATGAACACTGCTGTGTCTTTAAAAATTTGATATAAATCGAAGTCGGAACCAATTATGGAGAACTTTATATAAAATAAAAGCAGAAGTTATGGAAAGTAAAAGGAGATATAAATAAAAGTCATGGATAACAGGTTTGAGAAGCATGAAGAAGATTTCGGGACCCAGCTAGCGGCAAGCTCGCTCGAATCTGCAAAACATACACAGTCTGCAAACTGAAACGTCACCTTGCTCTCCGATATGCCAGCACTCAACCTATATAACAACCAATAGTGGACTATTCAAATTTACACACAGACCGCAGAAGAAAGATAGACTGAAGAACCGGGACGCTCGCCAAGACTATAACTTTACCATCAGTTTGCCGTGTAGCTCTTCCATCACCAAACCGAGTCTGTTCTGTACTTTTCATCTTTCCTAAGAGGGTATGTAAATTTATGAATAATTCATTTGTTTTATTGCAGATTATTGTGTTAGAATATGTATCAGGATCAGACCTGAGGACTTAACTGAAATTGAGTTGTAAATGTTTAAAGGAATTCAATGTATACCACCATCTATCATGGACTGTCAGTAGGAGTGATCTATTAAAGTTATTATACTGGAATAAAAAAGGTACGGTATTAAGCTTAAGAAATAAATAAATTATTTAGTTGTTATAAATAGATGGGGGATTGACAATATCAATCATGATTGACGACAAAAAGATTGCCATATGTCGATTACAGACAGACAGGCTGAAACATTGACAGGCGGAGTGATAGAAAGACAAGAACAAACAAACAATTAAACAATTAGATTGGAGTAAACAGAAAGATCCCAAGGGAAGTTACATTGAAATGATATGATGTAGTCACCATTGTGGAACTAAAGACAAGAACCAGAAAAATATATTTAATTAAGTTAAAAATTACGAAATTTAGTTCTTTCTTAGTGAGCACTAGCACTAATTGCTGGTAAGCGCACGGACGCTGAAGTCACCGTGTGTTCTCGCTACACCATAGGATCTGAGATCACTCAACGCTGATTACTTTGCGCCACCAACGTTCCAATAATGTAAAGTTAGACAGATTAATTGTACATACATAACACATTGCGTGTAACTCTCGGGCCAAATGATTACCAAGGGACATAATTAATAGTATACATTAAAAAAATAATTTGCAGCATGAATCAAATTTTTTTTTAAATTATTATTAATTAAAGGAAACTTATTTTTTGGCTTATGTACAATGCATATATTTGCGAATTAAATACAAAAATTATATACAAAATAAGAAATAAAATAAAATTAAACACTAAACATTATTGCTATGTAGTAAATATTTATATTGTTATGTTTTACCAGGGTGGTACCTCATTGGCAAATGCTGTATTTTTGACCGGCACAGAGCGTGTTACGCACCCCGACACTGCGCCTGACGCTCGTAACCCTCCGAATTCGATCCTTTGTTTTCGTTTCCGAATGGTCGCAAGGAAATAACAATTAAGGCCACAAGAGAGGAGCTAAATAAAGCGAAAATTCCTCTGAAAAGAAGGGATTACTGTGTGGATAACTACCTGGAAGCGATGCAGTGTTACCAAAAGAACTTCCCACAAACTAAAAAATATTGTTCACATCAGCTTCATGCCTGGGAGTACTGCGAGATAGATGATGAAGTCTTGTGCGTTAAAGAGTGGGAGAGGGAGAAGCGATTGAAGGAAAAATCACAGAGGAAAGCTTACAAAGAGGAGGCTGAGACCATCAACGAGTAATTGCTGTATCATTTATTTTGCTTAAATTTGCTTAACGTATGTTCAGACCTTTCAGCTTGGTATTAGTGACAGTCAAGTCATACAGTGCTGAAAATACAGATTTCGTTTTTGGATCAGTCACATTTTTACCTAGAGATTTCTTATAGATTCTGGGGATTTCAAAGCATATAAAGTTGTTTCTTAAGACTGCCTGCTGGTTAGAGAGGAAAGTACAACAGCTGCTGTTTATGATTTGTAAGGAAATTCTAATGTTAAGATTTGCATAGAACACATCTCTGGGTTTATCAGACTAATGTAGACTGCCTAACACATTGGTTATAATCACATCTCCTTATTTATATAGTCAATTTATGTTATTTTTGTTTGTTTGGAGAGAGGAGTTACCTACACTTAAAATGCACGCAGTAATGAAAGGATTTATAGCTAAATACCTATTGTGGTTGATCATTGTTTACGTATGTATCTTTCTACTGGTGCTTCAGTAAACAGTTAATTTTTGCAGAAAATAAGGTCTGTTGTTTTCCTACTAATTTTCAGATGAACTTAATGTGTATATGTATTTGCAAAATAATTGTCTGCTCAAATTTAATTTGATAAGAAATAACAGTTGACGCTAGTATGCAAACTAGTATTTGACAAGACATTTTGTGTCAACCGTAGTAAACTGTGCGTTTCAGAAGAAATAAACTTGTATTTTCAGATTAAACCCACACCAAAAAAAAAATAAATCAGAGTGTCGCCAAAGTTGATGTTGTGATACATCAGTATAATATCTTCCTAGTGTGCTACAATGTTGTCGGAAGATCAATTCTGTTACTTATCCTCCCCAACCTTTGGTCTTTGCAATAGTTTATAATCCATTCTTTAGATACCCATGAGATCTGTGATAGTGTTCTCTAAAAGCACATCATCTATACTCCCGTTTATCCTATAAACTAGCTCTGCTTTTTTATTGTCCATGATTTGCTTCCACATAACACACGCACTTAAAAATAACCAGTTAAAAACCCGCTACACTGACAGCCTTCTCCTAGCCTGTATACAATCAGTGTACGTGAAGAGAGAATGTCACACATAATGCCATCTAGAAGATGAGACTAATGTGGTTGCTGTATTTATCGTTGTCTTTTTGTGATCTGTCATGGTCACATGCAACAGAACCAACACCAAAGAATTGTTATATTCATATGTCCACCCCATAGTATTGCATTACATGGGCTTTTACAGCAGTAGTTTATGTAACACTGTATAGGATCACAGACTCTACACTGTCTAGGATAAAATATGGTTTGCTCACAAATAAACGTTTAGATAATGTTTTAACAATAACACTGACTCCATTCACTCCATACAAAAAAATCATTATATACTCGACATCAATGTTTTAACAATAACACTGACTCCATTCACTCCTTACAAAAAAATCATTATATACTCGACATCAATGTTTTAACAATAACATTGACTCCATTCACTCCTTACAAAATAATCATTATATACTAGACATCAATGTTTTAACAATAACATTGACTCCATTCACTCCTTACAAAATAATCATTATAAACTCGACATCAATGTTTTAACAATAACATTGACTCTGTTCACTCCATACAAAATAATCGTTATATACTCGACATCAATGTTTTAACAAAAGCACTGACTATATTCGCTCAATATAAAATAATCATTATAAACTCGACATCAATGTTTTAACAATAACACTGACTATATTCACTCCATACAAAATAATCATTATGTACTCGACACCAGTGTTTTAACAATAACACTGAGTACGTTCACTCCATACAAAATAATCATTATTTACTCGACATCAATGTTTTAACAATAATAATGATTCCATTCCCTCCACACAAAATAATCAGTATATACTCGACATCAATATTTTAACAATAACATTAACTACATTCACTCCATACAAAATAATCATTATGTACTCAACATCATTGTTTTAACAATAGAACTGACTATATTCTCTCCACACAAAATAATCATTATGTGCTCGACAACAATGTTTTAACAATAACACTGACTATTTAACTCCACATAAAACAATTGTTATATACTGTAGTGAAATTGACAGAGATACAACGGTAAAATATCTCCAAAGGTAACATTTAGGGATAAAAACATAATGCGTAGGCTGCTGATGTACATGATCGCCTAGACCGCGGGTCATCATCCTCCATAATAATTGACTTGCTAGACAGGAGGGGAACGGCGGATAAAAAGGAAAAAATATGACTGGAAAGATTGCGTGAGACTGGCACGGCTAAGGAGACGCAATTGGGGGGGATGGAGGAAAGTAAAAATTCACGTCCCCCAAATTGACACGAGGTACGGAATGGACGCTTTTGCGATACCAAGCCCTTGATTTGAATTCAGCGGCTAAACGCAGATGTTAGGAATATTACAAAAATTAAAAAGTACTTTTTTCTTAATATTAATGTTAGGAATATAAAAATTAGCTGGCCGGATGGCCTATTCTGAGCAGTGAACTAATATGGTCTTAATTTTACAAACGGATAGATAATATTGAAGATAATGACAAAAGACAGTGTTGTTCACATCATCGACAGACTGTATTGAATCTAAAAGTGTCGCTAATTGCACAAAAAAACACGACCTCGAAACGCAGGTGTTCAAATTTACTTAGTATGGAGGAGAGGGTTTTTGGGTGGTAGCTGTGTCTAAATATAACTTTTAACGACAAAATTTTGGAGGGGAGAGAAAGGTTGGTTCAAAAATCAAGTACATTTTGTAGAAACACAAGTAGAGACGGACAGACTAACAGATAACCATCCATACTTGACTGAAGCATGACTGAAATGACTTTATGGGAGGAAATTTGAAATTTAAAATAAACCTAGGCAGTGATTGGCCACAGACAATCATATCATTAGCGCTCAGACGCGAAAGTGGGGCCATTCTTCAATAGTTGTTCAGTGATAGACACAGATTTTAAAGTGTGGTGATTTCCATATGAAAGAAAGTGTAATAAATTTAGGGACGCCATACTATAGCCAGCAGCTCAGCTGAGTTTTGCTAGCAATTCTGTGTTATTTATTCATAATCTGGTAAGATTGAAATTATTTCTTTGTATATTTTGAATATTGTTTCATGTTCGAGTGATTTGATACTGCCATATCGAAATCTAGCCTTACAAACAAGTAGGGATTTGCTCTAGACCCCCCGCCCTAGTCAGGGTCTAGGGACCAACAATGTACATAAACTCCAGCAAGGATTATGCAAGACAGATCAAGTGTTGAGAATAATGAAACATATTACCTATCCTCTTTTAGGGCAGACAACTAATAAATATTTTTCAGAATCTATAGTCTGGGAGGATCTATCTGATGTAAAACCACCATGGTAAATGTGCTGTTTGGTCAGAGAGATCTGACCTGTCTGTATGATGTGGTTGTTGTGTCAGTGTTGTGTCCAGACGTGGGTAGAGAATAGATTTTGACACATGGCCCATACTTTGATTGCAGAGCTGCGAGTTTCTGTTGTCAACCAAGCAGTGTCTATTCAGTTGGTGACTTACTCGAGTGTATCTGTGCAGTACTTGTGACAGAGACCACCATTATTGCCCGCCAGCACGGAGAGGTGGGACCACCAGATTTCAGCACCAGAGCTACAACTACAAGATGAGTGAGCCTCTGGTCTGCTGGACATTCACCAAAGCCCTTTAGTTACTAATAACCCCATAAAAATTCCCACCATTTTCTGGACACTGTGTAGTCAATATAGACAGGTGTGATGAGGCCACCCCAACAGCACAAACATTAACTATCCTCCCAAGTAGATGACTACTAGAACATTTTAATAAAACTAACTAGTATAGTACATATATATGTACACTATTGCATTTATGATATAATATTCCATGCATTTCTTTCATAATCTCTAAATCTTTTTAAGTTCTGGTCAACCTAAAAAATTGATCCAGAACAAAATAAATGTAATATAATTTTATCAAAAAATTTACACTAGTTCAGTGTGTTTTAACATTTATTAATATTATTAGTCTTGTTAAATATCTGTGGGTATATCTATAACCTATTACACCACACTACATATCATAACCCTAGACACTTTACGTAGCCACATTCATTAAAAAAAAATTAAGTGTGAGGTCGTAGTGGTAGCAAGAAAGGCCTTCTGACAATTCTCAACTACATTTTATCTCAGGAGCCTTCACAGCTGGCCTCATACAATTACATTTAGTAATATCACCATCATACAATACCATCAAACACCACTACATAAATTGGGGTCTTGTCCAGGGATAATTAGCCCAACAGTAATATTAGGATCTCCTGGTGGGAGAAATAAAAGTAGGGAAATAAATTGTAAAATTCCCTTTAAAATTAAAAGTGTCCCTGCAGATAAAAGTTGGTGAATCTTCACAGCCAGTAATAATTAATTAGTTAACTGGTTAGTTAGAATTAGTTAGACTATAGTCATAAGAAGTACTTAGTGTATTTACTGGTTAGAGATTTAGCTTGTATATTATTATATTGTCTAAAAAGTATGGCGGAGCTGGCAAAATTTAGATCAGCTGCTGTGCTCACCGCGAAGGAGATGGGAATGGATGGTCAAATTTTAATTCAATACGTAACGGCTGAATGTGATAAATATATTGAACGGGAAGAAAGGAGATTAGAAAAAGAGGCTGAAAGAAAATTGGAGTCTGACAGGTTGGTTGAAGAGAAGAGGTTAGAGGCTGATAGAGAAATTAAGAGGCTGCAGATTGAGGCAGAAGAAAAACGACAGCAAAGGGAGGCAGAAGAAAAACGACAGCAAAGGGAGGCAGAAGAAAAACGACAGCAAAGGGAGGCAGAAGATAAAAAGGCCGAAAGGGAGGCAGAAGATAGAAGGTTGCAAGGGAGCACGAATTACGACTAAGGGAGCTGGAATTACAAGGCCAGGCTCCTGAAAATGGTGCCAGCCCTTTTGCCTCAGATGCTACGCCCAGTCTGGGAGCCTCAAACTCAGCTATGGGGTTTCATTTAGACCATTTTGTTGAAAAAGACGATGACATAGAGGGGTACCTAGGACGTTTTGAGTTATTAGCTACTACATATGGGTTAGAGAGAGAGAGGTGGAGCTTAAAGCTATCACAGGGATTGAGAGGTACTTCTTATGAAGTATTTGCCAAAATGAACAGGGAAGACCAAGACAATTATGACATGTTAAAGCAGGCTTTGTTATTAAGGTACGAGAAGAATGGTGAATTTTATCGTAAGAAATTTAGAAATGCCAAACTGTTGTCTGGGGAGACATACCACCAATTCTCTGCTAGACTAGAAACCTATTTGGAGAAATGGACGGCTCTGGGGAAGACCCAAGATCTTAAAGAAATGATCATGATTGAGCAATTGAGAGAGTCCATGGCTCCAGACATGAGAAAATTTCTCATGGAACAAGGTGCAGAGAAGTTGGGGGAAATTTTAAATGTTGCTGAGAGGTATCAGGCAGCCCAGGCAGAGGTAAGTGGTGCTAAAAAGAAGCACATAGACAATTTTAAAGCTCCACAGCAATTTAATAAATTTGATAATAGAGAGCAGGGAAATAAAGGTAGGACAAACTTTGAGCGGCCAAGAAATGACTATCGCGACAGAAACTCACAGTTCAATGACCAAAAGTTCAATGAAAGAAAACCGTTGAACCAAGGAAAAAGATGGTGTAAATGGTGCAAGAAGGATAACCATAACACCGAATTTTGTAGAAGGAAACCTTCAAACATTGCTGCAATGAAGTCGGGGACGCAAAGATTAAAGGTTAATCCTAAGGGACAACAGGAACCTTATCACCCCCCAGTTTGTGAGGATGTTATTTGTAATGGGGTCACCATAAGGTGCCTTTATGATACAGGTTTGGATTATGATTCAGTTGTGAAGTCTAGCCTAGTGGACCCAAGTCAGTATACCACAGAAACAGTGGAAATACAAGGGGCGACTAAGGACATACCACTCATGACACTTCCCATCGCAAGGATAACGGTGAAAACTCGCTATGTGGAAGGAGAAATCAGAGCAGCAGTGATAGATGAACCAATCTACCCTCTGATATTGGGGTGTAGATACGTCTTCTTGGGGAATCCCGAGAAACCTGTGATCATGGCGACAGTGCAGACCAGGTCACAGAAGAAGGAGGAAGAAGGTGAACCTATAAATGCTCATCCAGAGGAGATGAGGAAGGCGCAGGCTGAGGATAGGACACTCAAGCCATGTTTTAAAAAATTGCCCAAATGCCACACACCTCCGAGCAAGGGGGAATATTTCATGAAGAACAAACTCTTATACAGGAAGGCCGGAACTGGAACAAATGGTCACAACCAGCTGGTTCTTCCCACTTCATATAGAGATAAAGTGATGGAACTCGGGCATGCGATTCCCTTCAGTGGTCACATGGGGATCAGCGCCACAGGACAGCGTATAGCTTGTCATTACTTCTGGCCAGGGATAACGGAGGATATAAAAAGATATGTCAAATCCTGCCCAGAATGTCAAAGGGTAGCTCCAAAGCACTGGACTGCTCCTGCAACTCTAGGGGAAATGCCCATAGTGGGAACACCTTTTGAGAGGGTTGCAGTGGATATTGTAGGACCTCTCACTCGGACCAAGAGGAGGAACAGTTACATCCTTACTCTGGTGGACACTTGTTCTATGTGGGGAGAGGCGGTAGCCCTGCCATCAATTGATTCAAAACAAGTAGCAGAGGCACTACTTACAATATTTACCCGATTAGGATTCCCGCATCAAATCTTGACGGATAATGGTTCTCAGTTCAAGGGGAAACTAACGGAAGAAGTTTTTAAGCTATTTCAAGCCAGGCACTTTCATTGTAGTCCGTACCATCCACAAGGGAACGGCCAGGTAGAGAGGTTCAACGGGACTCTCATTTCTATCCTGAGAAAGCTGGCACACGAAAAACCGGATCTGTGGGATCAATTCCTGCCCGCCGCATTGTTTGCGTACCGGGAGGTACCACATAGTTCAACCGGGATGGCTCCCGCAACTCTGCTATTTGGGAGGCCAATAAAAGGTCCATTAGAAGCTCTATTAAGGACCTGGACAGATGAGAAGGCGGAAGAGACTGTTACCTCATCGTATCAATATGTGAACGAACTGACCACTCGTTTGAAAGCTGGATGGAAACTGGCAAATGATAATTTGAAACAAGCCAGGAAGAAACATGCAGCATATTTTAATAGGAAGGCAAAGGACAGGGCACTGGCAGTCGGAGAGAAGGTGCTGCTTCTACTACCCGGAAGCCAGAATAAATTACAAATTGGTTGGCAAGGTCCATATACGGTTCTAGAGAAGGTGTCTAGAACAAACTATAAAATTGACAAAAAGGGGAAGGAAAAAGTTTATCATGTAAACCTGTTAAAGAAGTATCTGGACAGACCACTCCAGGAAAGCACCCCCTTATTGACCTTGGCTATTGCAACCCAGATGCAAAAAGAACCACTCACCTCACATGAATACCCATTACATCCTTGTGAAACAGCAGCACAGGTAAAAGTCAGTAAGCACCTGACTAAAAACCAGAGGGAGAGAGTTCAACAGGTTCTGGAGGAACATACAGATGTATTAACAGATAAACCAGGCCATACAAATTTGCTACAGTATGACATGAAACTGGTAGACTCAAACCCAATCTGTATGAGAGCCTATTCTATTCCGTTCGCGAAGGAGAAGGCATTGAAGGAAGAAATAGAGTATTTGTTGAAGGAGGGGATTATTTCGCACAGTGAATCATCTTTTAGTTCTAGTGTCGTTTTGTTGAGAAAACCGTCTGGGGAACACAGACTGTGCATAGATTACAGGAAACTGAATGCTGTCACAGAAGGACAAGTGGATCCATTACCAGACACAAAACAGTTATTTGCCAGACTGAACAAGGCAAAATACTTTTCAAAGGTGGATCTTAGTAAAGGCTATTACCAGATCCCAGTGAAGCCTGAAGTGAGACCTTATTTGGCTTTTAGCACTTCGGATGGACATTATGAATTCAATATGCTACCATTCGGACTGAAAAATGCTCCGAGTGTGTTTTCAAGGATGATGCGAAAATTGTTGGATCCCCTGAATAACCCATGTATCACGAATTTCATGGATGATATTCTCGTCGCCACAGAGACATTTGAAGAACACATTGAAGCTCTGGAGATGTTGTTTGATAGACTTCGGGAGGCGAACTTAACTGCTAGGCCAACAAAATGTTGTATTGGATGCAAAGAGTTGGAATTCTTGGGACACACTGTATATCAGGGTAATATGACCCCTGATCCTAAGAACTTGGAAAAACTGCAGAGAGCACCTAGGCCGCAAACAAAAAAGGACGTGCGATCATTCGTGTCGTTATGCGGATTTTATCAGAAATACATCAAAAATTTTAACGCTATTTGTGCTCCTCTGACTGATCTGACTCGCAAGGGACTTCCAGATAAAATTATTTGGACTGCACAATGTGAACTAGCGTTCCAAGAGTTAAAGGAAAAACTCACTAGCAAGCCTATTCTCAAACTGCCTGATTTGACACAGGACTTTGTCTTAAGAACCGATGCAAGTAATGTAGGACTCGGAGGGGCTTTGTTGCAAAGATCATCTTCACCTGATGGGGAACTGAAACCAGTCGCTTATGCAAGCCGCAAATTGAATAAGGCGGAACAAGGATACTCCACAAGCGAAAAAGAATGTTTAGCATTAATCTGGGCAATAAAGAAGTTTCAAATCTATCTGTATGGTAGGACATTTGTGGTGGAGACGGACCATCAGCCTCTCGTGTTCTTGTCTCAGGCTAAGCATGAAAACGCAAGATTGCTGAGGTGGTCTTTATTGCTTCAACCTTATCAGTTTAGTATCCAATATATCCCAGGCAAATTGAATGTCGGTGCAGATTTCCTCAGTCGGCACCCCTGTGATCAAAATTAGAGTAGTGGCAGACGTGAGGAGTAATTTTACCTATGTGTATCGCTGGTTTTGGAACTTGCCATAGGCATGTTTTCAAGTGGGGAGATGTGTAGTGAAATTGACAGAGATACAACGGTGAAATACCTCCAAAGATAACATTTAAGGATAAAAACATAATGCGTAGGCTGCTGATGTACATGATCGCCTAGACCGCGGGTCATCATCCTCCATAAAAATTGACTTGCTAGACAGGAGGGGAACGGCGGATCAAAAAGGAAAAAAATATGACTGGAAAGATTGCGTGAGACTAGAAAGGCTAAGGAGACGCAATTGGGGGGGATGGAGGAAAGTAAAAATTCACGTCCCCCAAATTGACACGAGGTACGGAATGGACGCTTTTGCGATACCAAGCCCTTGATTTGAATTCAGCGGCTAAACGCAGATGTTAGGAATATTACAAAAATTAAAAAGTACTTTTTTCTTAATATTAATGTTAGGAATATAAAAATTAGCTGGCCGGATGGCCTATTCTGAGCAGTGAACTAATATGTTCTTAATTTTACAGACGGATAGATAATATTGAAGATAATGACAAAAGACAGTGTTGTTCACATCATCGACAGACTGTATTGAATCTAAAAGTGTCGCTAATTGCACAAAAAAACACGACCTCGAGACGCAGGTGTTCAAATTTACTTAGTATGGAGGAGAGGGTTTTTGGGTGGTAGCTGTGTCTAAATATAACTTTTAACGACAAAATTTTGGAGGGGAGAGAAAGGTTGGTTCAAAAATCAAGTACATTTTTGTAGAAACACAAGTAGAGACGGACAGACTAACAGATAACCATCCATACTTGACTGAAGCATGACTGAAATGACTTTATGGTAGGAAATTTGAAATTAAAATAAACCTAGGCAGTGATTGGCCACAGACAATCATATCATTAGCGCTCAGACGCGAAAGTGGGGCCATTCTTCAATAGTTGTTCAGTGATAGACACAGATTTTAAAGTGTGGTGATTTCCATATGAAAGAAAGTGTAATAAATTTAGGGACGCCATACTATAGCCAGCAGCTCAGCTGAGTTTTGCTAGCAATTCTGTGTTATTTATTCATAATCTGGTAAGATTGAAATTATTTCTTTATATATTTTGAATATTGTTTCATGTTCGAGTGATTTGATACTGCCATATCGAAATCTAGCCTTACAAACAAGTAGGGATTTGCTCTAGACCCCCCGCCCAGTCAGGGTCTAGGGACCAACAATGTACATAAACTCCAGCAAGGATTATGCAAGACAGATCAAGTGTTGAGAATAATGAAACATATTACCTATCCTCTTTTAGGGCAGACAACTAATAAATATTTTTCAGAATCTATAGTCTGGGAGGATCTATCTGATGTAAAACCACCATGGTAAATGTGCTGTTTGGTCAGAGAGATCTGACCTGTCTGTATGATGTGGTTGTTGTGTCAGTGTTGTGTCCAGACGTGGGTAGAGAATAGATTTTGACACATGGCCCATACTTTGATTGCAGAGCTGTGAGTTTCTGTTGTCAACCAAGCAGTGTCTATTCAGTTGGTGACTTACTCGAGTGTATCTGTGCAGTACTTGTGACAGAGACCACCATTATTGCCCGCCAGCACGGAGAGGTGGGACCACCAGATTTCAGCACCAGAGCTACAACTACAAGATGAGTGAGCCTCTGGTCTGCTGGACATTCACCAACACCCTTTAGTTACTAATACCCCATAAAAATTCCCACCATTTTCTGGACACTGTGTAGTCAATATAGACAGGTGTGATGAGGCCACCCCAACAGCACAAACATTAACTATCCTCCCAAGTAGATGACTACTAGAACATTTTAATAAAACTAACTAGTATAGTACATATATATGTACACTATTGCATTTATGATATAATATTCCATGCATTTCTTTCATAATCTCTAAATCTTTTTAAGTTCTGGTCAACCTAAAAAATTGATCCAGAACAAAATAAATGTAATATAATTTTATCAAAAAATTTACACACGTGAGTTAGTTCAGTGTATTTTAACATTTATTAATATTATTAGTCTTGTTAAATATCTGTGGGTATATCTATAACCTATTACACCACACTACATAGCATAACCCTAGACACTTTACGTAGCCACATTCATTAAAAAAAAATTAAGTGTGAGGTCGTAGTGGTAGCAAGAAAGGCCTTCTGACAATTCTCAACTATATTTTATCTCAGGAGCCTTCACAGCTGGCCTCATACAATTACATTTAGTAATATCAACATCATACAATACCATCAAACACCATTACATATACTCGACATCAATTTTTAAACAATAACACTGACTATATTCACTCCATATAAAATAATTGTTATATATTCGACATCAATGTTTTAACAATAACATTGACTATATTCCCTCCATACAAAAAAATCAGTATATACTCGACATTAATGTATTAGCAATAACACTGACTGTAATCAGTCCATATAAAATATACTCGACATCAATGTGTTCACAATAACACTGATTATATTCACTGCATATAAAAAAATAATTATATACTCGACATCAATGTTTTAACAATAATACTGACTATATTCACTCCATACAAAATAATCATTAAATACTCACATCAGTGTTTTAATAATAACACTGACTATATTCACTCCATACAAAATAATCATTATAAACTCGACATCAATGTTTTAACAATGATACTGACTATATATTTATCCCATACAAAATAATCATTATATACTAGACATCAATGTTTTAACAATAACCCTGACTATATTCTCTCGATATAAAATAATTGTTATATACTCGACATCAATGTTTTAACAATAACACTGACTATATTCACTCCATATAAAATAATTGTTTTATACTCGACATCAATGTTTTAGCAATAACACTGACTCTATTCACTCCATATAAAATAATTGTTATATACTCGACATCAATTATTTAACAATAACACTGACTATATTCACTCCATATAAAATAATTATCATATAATCGACATCAATGTTTTAACAATAACACTGACTATATTCACTCCATATAAAATAATTGTTATCTACTCGACATCATCATTATTTTTTGAACTTCTTATGAAGCACGGATTAACCACTGCAACAAGTCCCACAGGAAGCCTGCACGATGCAGTTACAAGCTCTGGTAGCCGTGGTCTTTGTAGAAATGTGTTTTACATGATGAGGTTGTCTCGTAGTAGTGGTCCTTGTAGAAATGTGTTTTACATGATGAGGTTGTCTCGTAGTAGTGGTCCTTGTAGAAATGTGTTTTACATGATGAGGTTGTCTCGTAGTAGTGGTCCTTGTAGAAATGTGTTTTACATGATGAGGTTGTCTCGTAGTAGTGGTCCTTGTAGAAATGTGTTTTACATGATGAGGTTGTCTCGTAGTAGTGGTCCTTGTAGAAATGTGTTTTACATGATGAGGTTGTCTCGTAGTAGTGGTCCTTGTAGAAATGTGTTTTACATGATGAGGTTGTCTCGTAGTTGTGGTCCTTGTAGAAATGTGTTTTACATGATGAGGTTGTCTCGTAGTAGTGGTCCTTGTAGAAATGTATTTTACATGATGAGGTTGTCTCGTAGTAGTGGTCCTTGTAGAAATGTGTTTTACATGATGAGGTTGTCTCGTAGTTGTGGTCCTTGTAGAAATGGGTTTTACATGATGAGGTTGTCTCGTAATAGTGGTCCTTGTAGAAATGTGTTTTACATGATGAGGTTGTCTCGTAGTTGTGGTCCTTGTAGAAATGTGTTTTACATGATGAGGTTGTCTCGTAGTAGTGGTCTTTGTAGAAATGTGTTTTACATGATGAGGTTGTCTCGTAGTAGTGGTCCTTGTAGAAATGTGTTTTACATGATAAGATTGTCTAATAGCAGTGGTCCTTGTAGAAATGTGTTTTACATGATGAGGTTGCCTGGTAGTAGTGGTCCTTGTAGAAATGTGTTTTACATGATGAGGTTGTCTAATAGCAGTAGTCCTTGTAGAAATGTGTTTTACATGATGAGGTTGTCTGGTAATACTGGTCCTTGTAGAAATGTGTTTTACATGATGAGGTTGTCTGGTAGCAGTGGTCCTTGTAGAAATGTGTTTTACATTATGAGGTTGTCAGATAGCAGAAGTCCTTGTCTTCTTCTTCTTCAATCCTTAACCACCGACCGTCAAAGCAATCAGTGGCCATCACGCCTAGTGGCGTCTTGTAGGGCAACAACAAATTGATTCCACTTTGCACGGTCGGTGGCCATCCTTCGTACAGTGCCCCATATCTGGTTCATTCTTTGCATCTCAGCCTCCACAGTCCTCCGCCAAGTTGTTTTTGGTCGGCCTCTCTTTCGCTTTCCTTCAGGGGTCCAAAGCATAGCTGTTCTTGTGATGGCATCGGGGTCTCTTCTGAGGACATGACCAACCCAGCTCCAGCGTCTGCCAGCTATGATGGTATGCATGTCCTCTTGCTTGCTACGAGTAAGCAGATCTTGGTTGGTGATGGTATTCGGCCAAAAGATTCGGTGAATTTTTTTTAGGCATGTTGTGTGAAAAGAGGACAATTTTGACATTTCCTTCTCTGTGACTCTCCAGCATTCCGCACCATAGAGAAGCACAGAAAGCACGCAACTCTGGTATAATCTTAATTTTGTGCTTGTGCTGTATTGGGAGGACTTCCAGATGTTATTTAGGCTAAAGAAGGCTGTTCTTGCCTTATTCATTCTGATGTTGATGTCTTTGCCTGCCCCACCGTCTGGTGTTACTATGCTTCCTAGGTATGTGAAGGTATCTGTCTGTACCAGTTGCTGATTCCTTACTGATATGGGCTCAGGGTTGCTCACATTGAGCGTCATGACCTCAGACTTCTTTAAATTGATGTTCAAGCCCACCTGCTGGCTAAATTTATTAAGTCTATCCGTTTTTTCCTGGATGTGTTGATGTGAATGTGCCAGCAGTGCAATGTCATCTGCATATTCCAGATCTTCCAATGTTGAAAATGTAGTCCATCTTATTCCTCTTGGACTGCCCTCTGTTGTCTGGCGCATCACCCAGTCTATGACTGTTAAAAATAGAGTGGTTGATAAGGGGCATCCCTGTCGTACTCCTGTCTTCACCTCGAAGGTTAGGTTGCTCTGCCCAACACTACACGTAAAGTTGGCATAGAGGCTTTTTATGATTGACACTATGCAGCTTGGAATTCCATAAGCCCTCAGTATTTTCCATAAACTGTCCCTATGTATGCTGTCAAAAGCCTTTTCAAAATCAACAAAATTTATGTAAAGCTGTCTTTGCCATTCTGAGCACTGCTCTATAATGTTCCTGAGAGTGAATATATGGTCTACACATCTTCTGTTCTTTCTAAATCCTGCTTGTTCTTTCCTCAGTTTGTAGTCTACTGCCTTTGAAATTCTCTGTATAATTATCCTGCCTAGTATTTTGCTGGGAACTGAGAGAAGAGTGATTCCTCTCCAATTATTGCAGTCTGAAAGATCTCCCTTCTTGGGCAATTTGACAATTATTCCTTTGTTCCACTCTGATGGTGTTGTCCCCGTTTTCCACACTTGTGCAAATAGTGGTTCTAATAGTTCTGCTGCTAGCTCAGGGTCTGTCTTAAATAGCTCTTCTTTTAAGTTATCATGGCCCGGAGCTTTACCGTTCTTTAACCCTTTGATTGCTGTGATGATTTTTTCTTTTCGTGGAATGTCTGTATTTACATCTAGATCGTTTTCAGCCTCAGGAACATTCAATTGTGTCTCTGGTATTTCCTTGTTCAGAGTTTCTCTGAAGTGCTCTGCCCATCTTGTTTCCTGTCCCACTGCTGTCTTGATGAGATTTCCTTGCTTATCTCTTACTAATGTAATATTGTTTGCACCTTGTTTTCCGCTGATGAATTTAGTTATTTTGTATACTGTGCTTTGTTCATTTCTCAGTGCTGCCTCTTCTGCCTGTTTTGCAAGATCGTCTAGGAAATTCCTTTTGTTGGCTCGGGTTTGGCATTTAACTTCCCTGTCCAGTTGACTGTACTGTTCACTATATAGTTGCTTTAACCTGGAGGACTTCGCTTCTGTTTTCTTTCTTTTCATTTCCTTTCTCATCTTTATGGTGTTTAGTGTTTCTGGTGTTATCCAGTCTTGCTTTTTCCTTTCCTGGAATCCTAAGCATGATTTGCTGCTTTCCTTATATATTGTTGAAATGGTGTTGAAATTCTGGTCTATATCATCAGTCAATGTCTTTTCCTGGCTTTTGGCAAATTGATATCGTTTCTTAATGTCGGCCGCAAAAGCTTTTCTGGTAAGGGGGTCCTTCAATTTGCTGATGTCAAACCTTTTCTGTGTAGTTACAGTTGGTCCAGCTCTTCTTAGTTTCACTTTCAGTTTTGCTACTACTAAATGGTGATCGCTTCCCACATCTGCACCTCTTCTTACCTTCACATCTTGTAATGCATGTCTCCATCTACCGTTAACCATGATGTGGTCTATCTGGTTTCTGTCCCGACCATTTGGTGATTCCCATGTTAACTTGTGAATTTCCTTATGTGGGAAAAGTGTTCCTCCAATGACCAGGTTGTTAATGCTACAGAAACTTATTAGCTTATCCCCATTTTCGTTTGCTATTCCGCTGCCGCATTTCCCCATTGTTCTTTCATTATATGTCCTTGTAGAGATGTGTTTTACTTGATGAGGTTGTCTGGTAGTAGTGATCCTTGTAGAAATGTGTTTTACATGATGAGGTTGTCTGGTAGTAGTAGTCCTTGTAAAAATGTGTTTTACATGATGAGGTTGTCTAGTAGTAGTAGTCCTTGTAGAAATGTGTTTTACATGATGAGGTTTTCTGGTAGTACTGGTCCTTGTAAAAATGTGTTTTACATGATGAGGTTGTCTGGTAGTAGTAGTCCTTGTAGAAATGTGTTTTACATGATGAGGTTGTCTGGTAGTACTGGTCCTTGTAAAAATGTGTTTTACATGATGAGGTTGTCTGGTAGTACTGGTCTTTGTAGAAATGTGTTTTACATGATGAGGTTGTATGGTAGCAGTGGTCTGTGTAGAAATGTGTTTTACATGACGAGGTTGTCTGGTAGTACTGGTCCTTGTAGAAATGAATATTACATGATGAGGTTGTCTAGTAACAGTGGTCTTTGTAGAAATGTCTTTTACATGATGAGCTTATCAGGTAGTAGTTGTCGTTTTAGAAATGTGTTTTACATGATTAGGTTGTCTGGTAGTAGTGGTTCTTGTAGAAATGTGTTTTACATGATGAGGTTGTCTGGTAGCAGTATTCCTTGTAGAAATGGGTTTTACATGATGAGGTTGTCTGGTAGTAGTGGTCCTTGCAGAAATGGGTTTTACATGATGAGGTTGTATGGTAACAGTGGTCCTTGTAGAAATGTCTTTTACATGATGAGCTTATCAGGTAGTAGTGGTCGTTTTAGAAATGTGTTTTACATGATTAGGTTGTCTGGTAGTAGTGGTTCTTGTAGAAATGTGTTTTACATGATGAGGTTGTCTCGTAGTAGTGGTCCTTGTAGAAATGTGTTTTACATGATGAGGTTGTCTCGTAGTAGTGGTCCTTGTAGAAATGTGTTTTACATGATGAGGTTGTCTCGTAGTAGTGGTCCTTGTAGAAATGTGTTTTACATGATGAGGTTGTCTCGTAGTAGTGGTCCTTGTAGAAATGTGTTTTACATGATGAGGTTGCCTGGTAGTAGTGGTCCTTGTAGAAATGTGTTTTACATGATGAGGTTGTCTAATAGCAGTAGTCCTTGTAGAAATGTGTTTTACATGATGAGGTTGTTTGGTAATACTGGTCCTTGTAGAAATGTGTTTTACATGATGAGGTTGTCTGGTAGCAGTGGTCCTTGTAGAAATGTGTTTTACATTATGAGGTTGTCAGATAGCAGAGGTCCTTGTAGAGATATGTTTTACTTGATGAGGTTGTCTGGTAGTAGTGATCCTTGTAGAAATGTGTTTTACATGATGAGGTTGTCTGGTAGTACTGGTCCTTGTAAAAATGTGTTTTACATGATGAGGTTGTCTAGTAGTAGTAGTCCTTGTAGAAATGTGTTTTACATGATGAGGTTGTCTGGTAGTACTGGTCCTTGTAAAAATGTGTTTTACATGATGAGGTTGTCTAGTAGTAGTAGTCCTTGTAGAAATGTGTTTTACATGATGAGGTTGTCTGGTAGTACTGGTCCTTGTAGAAATGTGTTTTACATGATGAGGTTGTCTGGTAGTAGTAGTCCTTGTAGAAATGTGTTTTACATGATGAGGTTGTCTGGTAGTAGTAGTCCTTGTAGAAATGTGTTTTACATGATGAGGTTGTCTGGTAGTACTGGTCCTTGTAAAAATGTGTTTTACATGATGAGGTTGTCTAGTAGTAGTAGTCCTTGTAGAAATGTGTTTTACATGATGAGGTTGTCTGGTAGTACTGGTCCTTGTAAAAATGTGTTTTACATGATGAGGTTGTCTGGCAGTACTGGTCTTTGTAGAAATGTGTTTTACATGATGAGGTTGTATGGTAGTAGTAGTCCCTGTAGAAATGTGTTTTACATGATGAGGTTGTCTGGTAGCAGTGGTCTGTGTAGAAATGTGTTTTACATGACGAGGTTGTCTGGTAGCACTGGTCCTTGTAGAAATGAATATTACATGATGAGGTTGTCTGGTAACAGTGGTCTTTGTAGAAATGTCTTTTACATGATGAGCTTATCAGGTAGTAGTTGTCGTTTTAGAAATGTGTTTTACATGATTAGGTTGTCTGGTAGTAGTGGTTCTTGTAGAAATGTGTTTTACATGATGAGGTTGTCTGGTAGCAATTGTCCTTGTAGAAATGGGTTTTACATGATGAGATTGTCTGGTAGTAGGGTCCTTGCAGAAATGGGTTTTACATGATGAGGTTGTATGGTAACAGTGGTCCTTGTAGAAATGTCTTTTACATGATGAGCTTATCAGGTAGTAGTGGTCGTTTTAGAAATGTGTTTTACATGATTAGGTTGTCTGGTAGTAGTGGTTCTTGTAGAAATGTGTTTTACATGATGAGGCTGTCAGGTACCAGTGGTCTGTGGAAAAATGTGTATTACATGATGAGGTTGTCAGGTAGCAGTGGTCCTTGTAGAAATGAGTATTACATGATGAGGTTGTCTGGTAGTAGTGGTCCTTGTAGAAATGTGTTCTACATGAAGAAGTTGTACGGTAGGAGTGGTCCTTGTAGAAATGAGTATTACATGATGAGGTTGTCTGGTAGTAGTGGTCCTTGTAGAAATGAGTTTTACATGATGAGGTTGTCTGGTAGTAGTGGTCCTTGTAGAAATGAGTTTTACATGATGAGGTTGTCTGGTAGTAGTGGTCCTTGTAGAAATGTGTTCTACATGAAGAGGTTGTATGGTAGGAGTGGTCCTTGTAGAAATGTGTTCTACATGATGAGGTTGTATGGTAGTAGTGGTCTGTGTAGAAATGTGTTTTACATGATGAGGTTGTCTGGTGGTAGTAGTCGTTTTAGAAATGGGTTTTACATGATAAGGTTGTCTGGTAGCAGTGGTCTGTGTAGAAATGTGTTTTAAATTAAGAGGTTGTCTTGTAATAGTGGTCCTTGTAGAAATGTGTTTTACATGATGAGATTATCTGGTAGTAGTTGTCCTTGTAGAAATGTGTTTAACAAGATGAGGTTGTCTTGTAGTAGTGGTCCTTGTAAAAATGTGTTTTACATGATGAGTTTATCACTCTATTCACATTGAACGAAATGTCTGTATGTACAGCAGTCCTATTCTTTGTTAGCTTCTTCAAAGACCCACCGGGAACTATACGTCATGTGACCTAGATTATTGCTAACAAACACGGAGTCCACACGAGACATGTGATTATACAGGATAATTGTAAAGTCACTTGTTATTTTTAATGTGTTAGTTCTTCATGTTAACCAATTACTTTATATGAAACAAATGTCACAATACAGCGACTTGTTGCAACACATAGACGTTTTTATAATGAGAGTCACATAAATGATTGTTAGTTACCTCCCTTGGAGTGCTTGGCAGGTTACATTATACAAACTCGGAAAGTATCCATTCCATATGCATTGGAGAAAAAGAAACGAAAAATGGGGGAGGGGGGTGGGGGGGTGGCAATAGTCAGTATCCACACACACACACACACACAATAAGCATGTAAAGTCATTGACTTTTTACAAACTTTCTGTATTCACTACACAACAAGACATTGACTTTGGGAACTCTTATCAATTTTCCACTGCCATATCATTGCTATTTCCCTCATATTGAAACGTTAAGATACATTTATGCGTTTTTCTAAGGGACGTAATGTTTATTACAAGGGGAGTAATATGTGATATAAAGCAAGTTATAACTAAAAACTCATTACATATTTACTTTATATAATTTTGTTCGTAGCGCATTTGTAACAAAGAAATGGCTGACGTTGTATTTTAAATTAAGAAGATAATGATTCTGTCATTTGTAATAAATATATAAATATGCAGTTATATTTTATATGGGATAAATAAATGCACGCTAGGCTCATTAAAAGTTAGTAAATATGTATACCACGAGTTTCTCTAAATGAATAGATTATCTGCAGTAGCCTTGTTGTATTTTTGACCGGCACAAAGTGCTGCCTAAACTAAAGTTAAGACGATGTAATTGACAAGTCCCCTTGTGAGCCCGAAAATGACCATAAGTCCCTACCAACCTCCTCCATCAAACATTATAACATGAGGTGACAAGAGAATCTTTCATTGCTTAGTGACGAATGGGCATTAAAATATATCAAGCGAATCCATTTATACCGGGTCACAACTCACACATTTAGTCTCATTTAATGGCTCTGAAATTAAGAGAACAACAAAGACATAATTATCAGCAGTTGTTAAATCACATGTAATCGTACGTTCCCATTGAAGTCGCCTTTACTGCGTTGAGTTATAGACTAACCATAAATCCTAACAACTTGTCCCTATCCGTTATCAAGGTCAAGTTTTGTGTCATGTTGTTCAAATAATATCAGTTCTATCAATTCTCTACAGCTTTAAAAGGAGAGCTAGTAATTTAAGTCTACATAGCCTGGAAGCGAGTTAACAGCGTTGCTAGGCATTCTTTTTATGAAATAATCGTTAGTAAAGGAAATTCATGCCCAAAAATAGTCAGACACAAAAATAGAGATTGACCCAAAAAATAGAGATAGACTGAAAGACAGAGCCAGACCCAAACAATAGAGGCAGACACACAAACAATGAGGAAGACACACACAAAAATAGAAGCGAACTCGAAAAGAGAAACTGACCCAAAAAAAGATGCAGATAAAAATAGTGGTAGACCAAAAATATAATGACAGACACAAAAACAGATGCAGATATAATAAATAGAGGTAGACCCAAAAATTGAGGCACCCCCCCCCCCCCCCCCCAAGAGAGGCAGACCCAAAAACAAGAGAGGCAGACACAAAAAACAAAGAGAGGCAGACACAAAAATAGAGGCAGATATAAAAAATAGAGGCAGACACAAAAATAGAGGCAGAAACAAAAATAGAGGCAGACCAAAAAAAGGCAGACAGAAAAATAGAGGCAGATCAAAATAAAATAGAGGCAGACACAAAAACAGAGGCAGACTAAAAAAAACAGAGGCAGACCAAAAAAAAAAACAGAGGCAGATATAAAAAAAGCAGACCAAAGAAAAACAGAGGCAGACACAGAAATAAAGGTAGACCCAAATAAAAATATACGCAGACTCAAAACAAAAGAAGGAGACACACACGATAGAGACATTTGGAGAATAGAATTTATATAAACAAGAAAGATAAAGAACATGTGATACGCGTTGTAACAGATGGGGAATAAGGCTGTAAGACAGCGATGAAGATAAGTGAATGTGGAAGTCTCACCATCATGGTTTATATTTTTGACGAGGTCGTCATTCATATACCATCTCTCACATGTTATATTTGTCTTGTGAAATTATCTTGCGTAAAGGAAATAGAGGCAGACACAGTCACATAATCTTCTCCTCTCCGGCAGTAGTCAGTTACATATGGTGTGAGTACTGATTACGTAAAAGTTTCATGGTCAGCACATTTTTTCTCTGCTATCAAGCAGATATTTGGTATGTTCATATCTTTGAACACTCCCTTCGGTAGTAATTTGCCATGTTGCTTTAATCTTCTCAGCTTTGCTAAGTCTAGGCACAAGTTAAAAACCCAGATGGTCAGTTTCGTGTTGTGACCGAGTGTTGAGTTTACCTAAGGCGTACCGGGCGATAAATCATCCGTCTGCTGAGATATTACAGACATGCACCTGGAAGTTGGAATGTTATAATAAGATTCCAACAGAATTATTACGAAAATATTACTTGAGATAAAAGTAAGAAGTTATTGGTAATCACTGACGAGAATATTCGGAAATCTCACTTCCATATTTGGAAGACATGACCTTTGCATTAGCGCACAGAAATTTCCTAGATGAAAAATTTTGAATTACCCAGCCAAAACACACAGGTTGTGAATCGATTAAAGGGCATTTGAAACAAAGGAAGAACTAAATTAGTGATTGGACCCTACCTAAATCGTAACAAAGTAATACGAGGGGGAGAGAAGTGTAATAAAACCTAACATTTTAGTAAGTTTGCAACACTGTGAAAATTAATATCGCGTCAAGAAGACAACCAGACCTTGCCAGAGTTAAGAATAGCAGCAGATTTTATTTACCAGACCGGACCTTGTTTTAGTAAATTGAGGACTTATCGCCCACGACAATTCTACCATTTTAACACAGGAAACAGGAATCTGAGAAATGGTGACACAAAGTCAAAGTGGGAACTTATTGCTAAAATAACAATTTCCCAGACCACGTGTAAAAGGCACTGTCAAGGGGCCTTAAAATATTTCTCGGAGCCAGCAGTCTCTGAGCCTAAAGATTGGCTTCGTGGTATCAATTGAGGGTACTATCTCTGGAACAAGTGAGGGTATAAATGGACTGAAGTCAACGCTTGACACCATCATCAGACGGGCCTTAGATACGCAGGACAAGCTTGGTAGTTACTCTCTGACACATCTTGGAACGTGCTACAACTTTCAAGTTTGACCAGTGACGAGTGTGATGAAGTCATATACCTGCAAAGAACCAAACATCAGCTGGAACAGAACAGACAAGCTCATTGACAGCTAAGTAGAAAAATAAAAGCTACCAAGTGAACTATCCAATTTTTAACACCATAATATCACTCGATGATGACACTTGTTTGTTAAAGAACTATTCATTTTTATAAAAGTAAAAACATAATTGATTATTAAATTTGTTACTTGTATAAAGACAAATTTAAAGTTGATTTATTACATTTGAATGTACTACATCCGTATGTCTCAGACCCTTTCTTAAATACACTTAAACAGAGCTATACAATAAATAGAGGAATTTCGCTGAATTAACTCAGCTGCTGGCTTGAACGAGCTCAGGAATTATAAGATTATGCTATCCTTTACACAAGTTGATGGCAGATACTAGAGTTAACATTTGCTCAGCCTCATGCAGCATTGTTTTCTATTTTCTAAATATCGTGTGAAAATACCTTGAGGTAGAAGCGTCATTATCCTTCTACCTACAACTCTGGCAAGAGTAATCTTGTGCGATGGTAGACAGCTTTGAAGACCCACATTAGTTACTTTTGAGTTTTGGCCACTTCTGGACCAATACTGCAGAGCTAAGGGGAGGCAACCCGTGACAGACACACACACACAAACAAAAATAGAGGCAGACACAAACAAAAATAGAGGCAGACACACACAAAAATCAGACAACACAAAAATCAAAGGAGATCCCAAAAAATACACGGAGAAGAGAACTTGAGATATATACAAGAAAGATGAAAGAAACATGACACGAATTGTAACAGCTAGGGCATAAGTCTGTAAGACAGAGAAGTAGGTCAGTGAAGGCGAAATTCTAACTCTCATGGTTTATATTTTTGATGAGGTAACACATATACCGTCTCTCACATGACATATTCCAAGTGTTTTATGATTTTCAGACGTTACCTTCTGTGATCAAGCAGCTCTAGTGATCTGAAAACAGTAACAGGTTTATAGCGCCTGATACAGAGCGTCCTATCCCACAAATCTTCTCCTATTCATCAAATACTACAGACTACAACTGCAAATAAAAGCAAACTAAATGTAGAATAAACGTAGATGTAGAGCAGAAAATGAACATATTAAAATTCATGTACAATGTCAGTTTATTATTGAACTAAATAGGAAACCAGCAGTGGCGTATTCTCTATGTGTGCTGTGCGTGCTGCGCACACCTATTAATATTAGACAAACATAAAGGTATGTTTTCAGGCACTCGTAAGAAATAAAGAAGTAGAACACTTGGACAACAGAAAAACAACAGACGTGAGTGGCTTACCCAGGGTTCGAACCCCGTACCTTCCGTACGACAACTCCTTATGTGTTATTTATGTTTGCGCACACCTATGCGCGAAGGAAAATAAAAATTTAATTTATTATTCTATAAAATATTTCTCCTCTAAGTTCTGCTTTCGGACCGCACGCATCAGGATAACGGGTTTTCCCGCATAGAATCTACGAGTACATCTAGTTTCAGTTTCACAGAAGCGTTTTATAGGGCAGTTTTTATTGGTTGTAGCAATCGCCCGAAGTTTCTCGGGTAATTCCGTCACAATGTGTGCTGGACCGTTCGGATTCACGTCTAAAGACTGGTTTGTGTGAAACCGGGTCGTGGGCAGATACGACAATACAATGTGAATATGCGTGCGGTGGCCTAGCAGCTCTCGAGTTGTAAAAATTTCCAGTGTTTTTTGTGATTAATTTTTGTTAGTTGCCGGGAATGCAGATTATTACAGTGACAGTGAGTTTCAAGTTGTAAGTTAATTAGTATTTCGAAGATAATTGACATATACCCCTAATAACTATCGTTGCGTAATTGAATATAGATGGTTTTTAAATTAAGAGGGAAGAAGTTAAATAGTAGGCGTACATATTCATTTTAAGTAGCAGCACGCCTAGCTCGCATTACCAGGATACGCCACTGGAAACCAGTATTGTTTATAAACAAAATAATCAACGGGTATTGTCAAACTTACCACATTTGACAACACATGTAAATAAATATTGAGATTTGTCAATGTTTTTTTTATTATAATAATATAATGATGATAATAATAATAATAATAATAATAATAATAATAATAGCCCCTTCAGTCATAACTGACTGTGGGAATGCGCCCGTGAGGTGACAGCCCTCGCTGCTCTTTTCCTGGTGTCCCTTTCGACGTTCGCTCTTCTTTTCTGCTTGCCATAAGTGCTTCTTTTCTGCTAATCTGAAGTGGCGCCGTAGAGAGCATCGCCACATTGTGCGATCGGCAGCTTCATCCTCCCAGGTTGCTGAATTTATGTCCAGTAACCCCATGTCTCTTGTACACATGTTTGAACCTCAGCTGCGATCGCCCAACTGTTCTTTCGCCATCTGCCAAATGTCCGTTAAAGAGAGAGTACAAATAAGAGAAACAATACAATTATTGTCTAATTTTCACCCACAGTTGCACACCTTAGCTGATGTTGAAAGTTAATGTACTCGAAAATAGAAAATGCGCAAATGACGGTGTACATGATGTGACCGAACGACCGACCGACCGACTGACGTACTTACGGCGGGAATTATGGTATTTAATAACAACGGCCACGGGTATTATTGATACTGTTATATCACATTATCCCCAAAAAACATGGAGAAGACAGCTGGGGACAGAAGTGAAACTAATGAGGAAAATGGTGAAAGAACTTGAGCTGATGGCACGTGACAGAAGGACTTTGGCATGTGTTTGTTAAAGGCTTATGCTCCTGTGGGAGCTAAAGGGTATTGATTGATGATATCATAGTATACTGTCACCACATTTTTATAACAAATGTACCTTTGGAGCTCCATAGCAAACACGGCTTTGTAAATGTGACATGATCTCCTAAACCTGCAGTAGTGGTCTGTATGATTTTGACAGGTAGGTGATATGTTGGAAGGATATAAAAATAACCTACTCACAAAATACTTACTAGAGTGAGTATAGATGAAAGTTTACTGCCGATAGCTTTGTTAGAATTTAATGTGGGTACCTTCATCACACTTCCTCAGAGGAGATATAGTTTGATAACGATCTGTAGCTCGATAGATGACTTGCCCCCAACCTACTTTAGTAGTTCAGTGCTACACAAAAACGCAGACTACAATAACATATCACAGAAGTAATATTCTAACTCTTCTTTTATACGAATATGCAAATATCAGAACAAATAATTTCATTAAAATTTACAGCGAGGTCTACAAGATGATAAAAATACTCATTTATTTAGTACATTAATGAAAAGAATTTACCAAGTATAATAAATTATTACACAAGGTAATTTATACAAACATTTTGTCTTTTATAATGATCTTACGTCATCACTGGAGTGAATTTAAAGTCAGGCTTTATCTTGCTTTGGCGCAAGTGTTAACTACTTAACTGCGAATATCATCTTGATGACTGCTGTTGTTATCACCGATAATGTTTAGTTAGTGTCTTAGGTGTTGCTGATGACGGGACCTGTGATTGAAGACATCCACTATGTGTTTACAGGCTAGTACTTGCTTACAGTTGTGTATCTCCCGTGTAGAGGATTATTGTTAGCTCCATAAAGACATACAACAATCCCCCGCTCTTACGATGTTTGATTAGCGCATTTTGGATATAACGCTGCAGCTATTTTATGCTATATGCTCGTTACAAGCTCAAAACATTCAATCTTACGCAATGTACTAAATTCCATAGGAGGCAGAAATATAACTTTCACGTGCTCATCAAGTACATTAAGGGCGTAGGGATAGCTAAGAAGCATTGTCCTTATTATCATAATCAAGCAAGATCCCCAATTATAATAAAGTTCTATGGTAATCTATAACAGAACAAGATCTTAATAGCTTAAAGGTGCTCCTTGAAGAAAAACGGAAGTGATAAAGCAAAAGAAGTTCGATTTTTCCCTTTTATCTTTTAAAGTCAAATCAAATATCTTGCCCCCATTAACCAAATAGCCTTGCTTTCTACATCTGTCACGAAATTGTAGATCTTTTTTACGTATTTTTTCTCTCTCTGCCACTATCTATCAGTTTCTCATTTCGAGCACAGAAATCCGTGAACTAGTCACTGTTTACATTTTCACACTTCAATTCGTGTCAGTTCAATGCAGCATTAACTATCATTAAAGGATTACTTTTAATGGTTCGCGAAGGGTTCGTTTAAGCTGCGTACCCCATTTCCGTACAGACGGGTTAATTGAGACTCTTACAGACCGGAATTTTTTCATCAGTTTTGCTAGAATTATTTTTTACCTCAAAGCAGTACCTTTACAAAACCTAAACTTCATGATTTACTACCCAACAAAAGACACACATATTATACATCACAGTAAAGATAAATTAATGTAGAATTAGAATATGAAATTTTTAAATTTTTAGTGATATTCTACATATAGTATTCAGTTATGAGTCATAATAATAAGGGGGTTTGGGATGTCAGATATTGGTAGTACCTCTGGTGAAGGAGCTGTCATGCCCTTTTCAGGGCAGCTCTGCCACCTTTGGTCCAAACCTGGCATCCAGCTCTCACCTGTGGCTCCTTGTAGCTGTCAACATGCGACAGCGGCCCCCCCCCCCGGGAAACGGCTTTGACAGGCCGGCTAAACTAGGTGAGGGTAGACGACTGGTTATAAACATTCGGTAAGTTAGGGTCTGCCTACCCATGCATGCGAAGGCTGGATTCGATAGACTGCGCGGAAAAAACGACCTGTTGATTCAACTGGCATGACGGCGATTACCAGCAACGCGCTGTGGAGAGTAAAGAGCACGGCGAAGCACGTAGAAAGCCCTGGTCATCCATTGCACCTGACTTCATCTCCAGTCGTCTTGACTTGTCTTGCCACTGGATTCAGATGGAACCAGGCGAGAAAATGAGGTCCACGAATTGCACAACTCTTCCTCACTTTAATCCAAATCACTGCGCAAGTCACTCTCATCCATTCATCCATCCACTCACAACAAGTCCCGTGGCGATGGGCGAGCGGCGAAGCGGCAGGCGTGGGTACGCTGGCAGTCGTAGTCGCAGACCTACACACAGGCGGCTCAGGCCATATTGTCGTATTCCACTGATCGGAGCAGCAGTGGGATTCGGCAGCACCCTGAGTGACTGAGCAGCCCTCTTTAGGAAAACAGTGCTCACCTGCATGGCACGAGGAAGGGGCTAGAAAAGGTGCCCTAAACATTGCCTGCTCCACCATTACCTAACCAGCTTACCGTGGTTGGTGGGTACCCTACTTCGGCGGGCGACACATAAGAAAAAAAAAGGACAGATTTCCCCCCCCTCATTCTAGGCGCATAGAATGTGCGCACTCTCCTAGACAAAGACTTTAACGCAAACAGATCTGAGAGGCGAACTGCCTTGATTGGGAGAGAACTGGCCAGATACAACATTGACATAGCAGCACTGAGTGAAACTCGACTTGCAGGCGAGGGCCAACTTTGCGAAAAGGGTGCAGGTTATACATTCTATTGGAGCGGAAGATGAACTGAAGAAACACGAGAAGCAGGGGTTGGATTTGCAATCAAAACAGCAATTGTCGGCAAGTTAGCGGGGCCCCCAAAGGGAATAAACGACCGACTCATGACGGTCAAGATCCCCCTGCTTTATGGAAGGAAACATGCCACCATCATAAGCGCGTATGCACCAACTATGACAAACCAGGATGAGGTCAAGGATAAGTTTTACGAAGAATTGCATGCAGTCATTGCATCAGTTCCTAATGCAGATAAGCTCATCATTCTTGGTGACTTTAATGCAAGGGTAGGCTCAGATAACATCTCCTGGAAAGGCACTATCGGAAAGTACGGCGTGGGTCGCTGTAACAGCAATGGACTTCTTCTCTTCCAGACTTGCGCAAAACATGACCTCCTTGTCACCAACGCCATTTTTCGACTTCCTACTCGCAACAGGACCTCCTGGATGCATCCTCGCTCAAAGCATTGGCACCTAATTGACTGTGTAATTGTTAGGAAGAAGGACAGGCAAGATGTCTGGGTGACCAAGTCCATGTGTGGTGCCGAATGTAGGACTGATCATCGCCTCATTGTGTCTAAACTTAAAATATGTATCCAACCAGCCAGGCGCCCTCAGGGGAAGAAAACTCAAAAAAGGCTGGATGTCACCAAACTAAAGAAGACAAAAACCAAACAGTCATTTACTGACACCATAGAAGACCGTCTCAAATCAATCTCGTTAGACGGCCAAAGTGTGGAAACAAATTGGGCAGCCCTAAGAGTGCAGATCTACAACACTGCTACAGAGGTCCTGGGTCCCGCCATCAAGAAACAAAATGACTAGTTTGATGAAACTCAGATGATATAAAGAAGATGTTGGCTGAGAAACACCATCTCCATAGAGCATATTTAAATCATACAAAATCTACATCCAAGAAAGAAGCTTTCAACAACATGCGTAGAATCGTCCAACATAAACTACGCCAGATGCGGGATTCATGGCTGAGTAATAAAGCATATAAGCTCCAAGGCTTTGCTGACATCCATGACTTGAAATATTTTTACCATGCACTCAAAGCAGTCTATGGTCCAACATCATCAGGATCATTTCCCCTCCTTAATGCAGATGGAAAAACACTAATTACTGACAAGGAAAAAGGTCTCCAACGCTGGGTCGAACATTTTAATAATATTCTGAACCAGCCATCATCTATTAACGACGAAGCCGTGAACCGCATGCCCCAAAATCCTATAAATGATGCACTAGATGATATAGAAACTCTAAAGGAATCTCAAACAGCGATTCGTCAATTTTCTAGTGGAAACGCCCCCGGCTCAGATTCAATTCCTGTTGATGTCTATAAAGATGGCGGTACAGTTCTGATAGAGAAACTTCTCGTGATCGTCCAGCAAATGTGGCAGAGTGAAACCATCCCACACGATCTCACAGATGCGTCAATTATACATCTATATAAACGTAAAGGTAATCGCCAAGTCTGTAAAAATCATCGAGACATCTGTCTATTATGAATTGCTGGGAAGATATTCGCCAGAATCCTTCTGAATAGCCTTACGGCTCATCTTGACAAAGGTCGTCTTTCTGAAAGTCAGTGTGGATTCCGGATAGAAAGTGGAACCACCGATATGATGTTCGCTGCAAGACAGCTACAAGAAAAATGCCAAGAATAGCACTGTTACCTGTACACAGCTTTCATCGACTTGACAAAGGCGTTCGACACGGTCAGTATAGAGGGTCTATGGAAGATCATGGCAAAATACGGCTGCCCAAAGAAATTTATCACAATAGTGCAGCAACTGCATGATGGAATGCAGGCTAGAGTTCAGGAAAACGGTGAGCTATCGGAGCCGTTCCCCGTCTCAAATGGAGTTAAACAAGGGCGTGTACTTGCACCGACTCTGTTCAGTATCATGTTTTCTGCTATGCTGACTGATGCTTTTAGAGACGGGGACACAGGAATCGACATCAGATATCGTATTGATGGAAGATTTTTTAACCTTAGGAGGCTTCAAGCAAAAACCAAGGTCAAATCACACACCATCAGAGATCTTCTGTTTGCTGACGATTGTGCCCTCAATGCTGACTCTGATGTTGATCTGCAGCATAGCGTGTATAGATTCTCCGAAGCCTGTTCCAACTTTGGGCTTACCATCAACATGGAGAAAACAGAAATCATGTACCAACCAGCTCCCGGCACAATTTATACTGAGCCAATCATCAAGGTAAATGGTGAGAAACTGAATGTTGTGAACAGATTCACATACTTTTGTAGCACACTATCCTAGAACATCGTCATTGATGATGAGGTGAACACCAGGATCTCTAAAGTCAGCAGCACAATTGGCAGACTATACACCAACGTTTGGCATCGAAGTGGCATTAGTCTACAGACAAAGCTGAAGATGTACATAGCTGTTGTGCTTCCAGTGCTACTTTATGCATGTGAAACATGGACAGTAAACAGGCGCCACGTAAAGAAGCTAAACCACTTCCATACAATCTGCCTCAGGACGGTATTGAGCATCAAATGGCAAGACAAGATCCCGGATACCGCCGTTCTTGACAGAGCTGGTATCCCTAGCATCGATACTATTCTGATGCAGTCACAGATTCGCTGGGCAGGTCATGTAGTCCGCAGGCCAGACCATCGACTGCCAAAGATACTCTTGTATGGTAAAAAGCAGAAGGGTAAACGCTCCCATGATGGCCAAAAGAAGCGCTTCAAAGACATTCTTAAGACTTCATTTAAAACCTTTGACATTAACCCTGACACATGGGAAGCTGCTGCGCAAGACCGAACCGCTTGGAGCACATCTCTTCGTAAAGGTGCAGCGGCATGCGAATCATCTAGAAGAGCAGCAGCGGAAAAGCGGAGACAAGCTAGAAAAGACCGTGTAACAAAACCTTCACATGAAGGAAACATTCCCTGCCCACACTGTCCGAGATCTTTCAAGGCCCGCATCGGGCTCATCAGTCACCTTCGTACTCATAGATTATCCCAACATATTCCTAAAAATTGGATGAACAGAGTGGTCCTCATCACCCGTGATGGACGAACAACGCATGAGTCATAATGTAGACCACTTTCAAGAAAACACTCATTTTAGTGAATGAAAAATGTACTTACCAACCCATGCATAAAGACTGAAATATTATCTATAGAGCTCCAGAGTCTTTAAAAAAAGATTAATCCATATTTGAATATTATTTACAAGTGTCATTTTCCTGTGATATTTTGTTAATGTTTTTACAAACCATCCAGCGAACCATGTAAACATTTTATAAATTTGGAAATAAAAAGGACATTGAAGGCCAGGTGAAGCTTTTAAATTAAATCATATATTATATTGTTATTATTATACAACAAAGACACACATATTATACATCACAGTAAAGATAAATGAATGTACAGTTATAATATGAAGGATTGTTAGTGATATTTTACATATAGTTTTTAGCTATGAGTCATAATATAGACAATTTTCAAAAAAGACTCATTTTAGTTAATGAAAAATGTACTTACCAACCCATGCATAAAGTGAAATATTATCCAGAGAGCTCCAGGGTCTTTTAGAATATCACTAATCCATACAATAATATTAACAAGTGTCAGCTTCCTGTGATATTTTGTTATTGTTTTACAGACATTTTTCTCTCTCTCCCATTCAATTCGCTTATTTTTGGCAATTGTTTGCCCTTTCATTCATTATTTTGCTCTATGCTGGATCTAGTAGGGAGTAGGGAGAAGTCTCTATTCCCCTACGGACGTATCTGCTTTACAGGCAGAATTGTTTACGTTCCGCAAGGTAAATGCGATAATACCAGGTAATTATACCGATCATGCACTTATCTATTCTATCAATTTGACCATCTTTTGAAACGCGTCGGTCCAACACTTGACCCAGGTGAAGAGCTGGTGACAAAACGGTCTCGTCCGATTGACATGAAAAGAACCCAAGATTGCCTGTCTGGGTTGCTGGCGTCAGTGTATGTTTGTCGGGCAGATTACACAGAGAGTAAATGCGTTTATTGTTTTCAGTGGGACAATCCCTGGTGATTGTTACAAAATAATCTGTCTGGGTAGACATCTTGGCGGAACACATTACGCCAGGCACACATGGTCACATGTTTTTTGTGAGAGTGCACAAGATGTCACCGGAAATATTACCGCATGATCTGAAAGAGGTCACGAGTTGGAATATTAAATTTAATATTTTATACTGTTTTTACAATTGTCGGGAACTGAAGTTTCGTTCTTGAGCCAAGTTTTTCGCATTGACTGTTGTGAGCTTGTGATGTTGTAGGATGTCTGTCTATCCATCTGACTCTTGGCCTTTCCCGTCTCCTGAAATCAGCTTTTCAACGTCAGCAAGCGCGTGGGGGCTGATCCAGCTCCATTTTCAAGAGAAACACTTCATTTTCTGTAACTCTATACCAGTGTTTCCCAGACTTTTTCGTATCACCGCCCCCTTGGCTCTCACAGAACCTCACCCGCGCCCCCTCCATTTCCCATCTTTTATATCTCGTCCACGCCTCACTGATGTTGTCTCTAGAGTCCACAATATCGTTTTTCGCTACCATTGCTACGCAATATTTGAATCGGATAACACAGTTATACAAGAACTACCAATACCCCTTAAAAACCATCTCGTACCTCCTGTTACGTGTCTCCCAGCTGAGGAGTTTCTAATACAGGATGTATAAGAAAATAGGACGAGCTACTTCAGGGAGGAGCGGTGGGTCAGGGTTTGTTCTGTCTACGTTCTCTTTTTAAGCGCTCACGCGATGGTCCTGTATAATCAAACTGCTTTAACATGTAAGCGTTATATTAGGTAATATTGTTGGATTTAGCTTGACAAGTCCTCAACCACTCTCTAACTACTGTCACCTCCTTAGATCTTCCAAACGCCCCCAGGGGGTGGTGCCATGCACTTTGAGAACCACTGCTCTATACATTCTATGCATTATCTAGTTAGTACAATTTTTCTTATGTCATCAGTTCTCATTTTATCTTTTCTTGTGATATTAATGGCTTATCTCCAAGCTTTTCACCCCGCACGATGTGTCTTTACCCTCCTATGCCTTAGACAGAGACCATGATTGACACTGATAGCAGAGTTGGTAAGAATATACTATTTATCAATCGTCTTTTCGTTTCTATACTGATAATCGTGAGCATCCGATTGACAGAGTGGTTAGAACGATCATCTCTCACAGCAAAGGTGCTGGGTTCTTATTGTCTTTGTTCTCCTTACATCCTTAGACGTCTGCTTGATTATTTTCAGAGAAAGTAGTGATCAGGTTGAGGCTATTTATATTCCCATAGAGTTTTTTCCAGGAATAGTACTGGTGACTGACATTTGAGCTTTCTCTGTTGCTCATAAGTTGGACATCTTTGAAGCAGATATTCAGCAGTCACACTCATCGGGAATTCCTATCTTTAACTTGTTGAATAGAAGATATCCCAATCTACTGCTGCCCGTGCGGAGTCTGAAGATTACCACTTGTTCTATTCTTTTGAGCTGGTAATATACATCATTTTGTGAGTGACCTGGAGGTTCTGCATCCCATTTCTTTCTGCATCTGATTCTGATAAAACTTTTTGCCTCTTCGAAAGTTATGTTTGCATAAGGCTGAGGTAGCTTTCCACCTTCCTTTGCCAATCTGCCAGTCCTTTCATTTCTGGTGATGTTACAGTCAGATCGGATCCATTGGATCACAACTCTTTTGAAACGTTGACATAATATTCTTTTTTAATGGTATGACAAGATGACCAATGTTTGATTGATGACAACAACCAGACAATAAAATCCTCAAATCTTCGAGAACTGATGTGGATTTACTGTCGTGGTCATGCAGGAGTACGTGGCAATGAGAGAACTGGCAGACTGGCCTCGAGAGCACCCAGAATAGGGACACTGGACATGGATAAGGGCGAGATACTAAACACAATTAATTATCACCTGCGTGCTACAGGTACAATTAGCATTCATACACTTCGACATTTCCTGAGGGAGACTAAGCACCTATGGGTTTGCCCGGAGTGCAGTGAGGCCGATTGTGATTAACGATAACAATAACAGTATGTTTGTGTTTAGAGCCAGCCATAGGGATTTGTTAGGGTGGTGCTAGTTCTCGTGATGTCGTTCACTTTAAAACATGCAAATTTGGTTCTTTTAAAATTTTAATGTTTTTTTTATTATTATTTAATTAATTTCGTTACCTCCTTCACGTTTGGTGCCAGTTCAGCCGCATCGCCTTCACCCAGGATTCAGTCCTGTGTGTGTGTGTACGTGTATGGTTGAGTGTGTGACAAAATCAATGCGTTTATTTATATACATATTTTGTGCGCGACACTATTGGTCTTCCTTAATTAATTTTTTGCATTTAACTAATTTAAAAAATAGAAACCTACCCACCACAAAAATATTTATAGAATGTGTGATTCCTATATACACACATTGGGATCCTCTCCGGTACTATGGAGTTCGTGCACTGTGCTGAGATCCTCTTTGTATGATCTAAGTGAGGAGATCGGACGACTGGTAAAGTTGTCCGTGTGCAATGAAGATAGTCCTTAAAACCAAATCAAACCTATAAGGTGAAGAGAAATATGTCTGACATTTTTTAATGCTTCTTCATCGCGTGCATATCTTTTTTATGTAGGTGTCGTAAATTTATTTTGAGAGAAAGAGTCTAGAAATAGTGGTCCCGTTTAGAGTGGAGAATGATGGTGAAGGCTCAGTGATAATAAGGGTTAGAAAGTAAATAGTTGCTTCACAGAGTGCAGGGGAGAGTAAGGACAGACTCTTTTACGACAATCTGTTTCTCTCAATCTACTCCTTAAAAACTCTCCTGCTAAACAATTATTTGCCAGTATCAAACACTCAAGCGCTCACACCAATATGGTGCTTCAAACACACGGACGCTACGTGAATACAGACTATGTTAATCAGAGATGGGTAATTTCTGGCTTGGGTATTCCAACACAGTACTAAATAAGTTTATGCTGTTTATTATCATTAAAATCAGTCACAACATTTATCATTTGTTACAGGCAAAATATCATAGGTACAGAAAATACAAATAACAAGGTTGGGTGTGGGGGGGGGGGGGTATGAAGAGTGGTATCGACTACGCCCTTCCCGCTTTTTAAATAGACAAAGATAAACCCAGTCCAAAGATAGGTAGTTATCAGGAAAATAGATAATGTAACCCAACAGTAAATTTAATTACTCTGAAAAGAGGTGTTACAATCCTAGGTATGGGTGGTAGAAAAATCCTGTTATCCTCAATTGTTTTTCTCTTTACTAAGCAAATGAAAGGGGGGGGGGGGTAAACAGAGTTAACAAGAATCCCCACTTAAAGAAACAATGCAGGGTATATAGTAAAAGTATTACCCGGTAGGCAAATTAACAAATGGTTTGCAAAAATTAAATCTCCTGTCATTCATGCACGCCCGTGAGGGCCCACACTCATATGCTCACACACACTTACCGATCGTAGAATCTGGTACTCCATAGAAATACAAAACATCAATTAAACACTTGACATAGATAGTGTCTTTTCTTCTGTGTCCAGCCCCAGATTATCAGGTTGATGTGTTAGTACAGTCCCGAAATCGCTGGAAGGTGAAGACTAAGTGTTCTTTGTTTTAGTTAGGTTAAAAGGAAGGTTCTACGGGATGGCACCGTCTTAGATATAGGTGGTGACTATGGTATGGTCTCATTGATTTCGCCGCTGGTGGGAAAAATTCCTTCAATGCGTGATGATAACAACTGACCGGTAAGGTATGGTTTACTTCGAGGGTTTTAAAATCCAGTGAAGAAAAATATGCACAGTCAGTGTTCGGAAGATTTCTATTTTCTTTCGTTAATAGAGCAGTAAAATAATGCAAATAAGCTCTGGCGCTGTTCTACTCCAGTTAATCTTAAATGTATTGATGATGTGTTAAATTGTTCTTTGGGGTACTTTCTTTCTGGTAATGTTAGATAGCTGAATCCCAACAGGATCGCCACAAGATTAAAATTTACACAGTCTCATCAAATTCTGGAGGGTTTTAAGAACCGAGTCGGCAGGACTCTAATACAATGTTTTTGCTGGGACGCAAAGGTTATGATCACCCGTTTAGCAAAGAATAATTACACTCCAATATAGCCGAAATCCAGAGGAAATTCTAGCAGGATTTAACTATATGCTAGTGAATTTTAAAAGGTCTGGCAACGAGTGATAAAATGACATTCTTCAGGGTCGCTATATATATGAAATGGAAGGAAAGGTTGGGGGGGACATGTTAGAATCTAACACCTTTTCAGAACTCGGGGAAAAATCGAGATTCTAGCCGCTCGCTCCTCGTCCTATTATCCAATTCTGTGGTCGCTTCGTCTTCCCGTTCGTTCCGTCTTTCGAACGGTTTTCTGGTTGACACAGAGATGTGAAATTCCTGCGAGAGACTAGCTTCGTCTGTGTTGCGATCGTCATTGTATCAGATCGTGTCCGCTTTCCTTCGTTTGATTTTGGCAACGCCTTTAACGCCGGCGTACTGACCAATATAAGGAAAATAACTGCTCTTGATTGCTCTAGAGATAGCAGTGGGTGTGGTTTAACCTCCCCATTGAGACAATGCGATGTCCAGAATGCACGGAAGATAAACTATCTACATATTAATTACCGAACGTGGTGACGAGTTCCACTCTGCTCCGACGCATATTAATGAGCCCAGGTGGAGTTCCAAGTTTCTGTTGTGCATCGCTAATGAGCCCAGGTGGAAGAATTCTCGTTTGACGAAAAGTTACAACAATATTCGGGGGCACTGATGCTATGAGGTGTCTACCAAATCATCTAACAACTCAGGGACAGCTGAGTTTCATCGTCCGTCACAGTAGGACTGGTTTAAACTGGTAGGAAACTTTCCTTTTTCTAATTTGTCATTTAATGTTTCAAAATAAATGGGACTTAGTAAATGAAAAAAAAAGTTGAGTTAAACTCAGCCATGACGCTGTCGTGTTGAACAACTGGTTTCTATGAAACTTACTTTAGGTCAATCTGCAGATCTCTTAACGTGCTTTTCTCTTGCTGTTTGATCATTTAGTGCAATGGTTCCCAACCTTTTTTTACATCTAAGCACCACTTTTCCAACTACATATAAGTTGGGGACCACCAGCTTATATGTAATATCGCAATGCCGTAACGCTTAACGGTTTTTATTCAATAGATGAATAGGCCTGTATTCAATAACACAGTTGTTAGTTATTTGCCACATGACAAGGACATTGTAAAGTAAAAATAATGAAAAATAAATTATACATGCAATTTATTGGTTACATACATACTGGTTACATACATATTGGTTAAACATTATATATTCATACAATTCAATGGTTAAATTTACAAAATAGTCAATGGTAGCCTTGTGCATGCATCTCGCTCACTAGAAGTTAAAGACAGTCTCAAAGCTGGTTCTACTTGCAAACGGTTTCTGTGTTTTGTTTGTATAGCACTAAAAACGTAGGGAGGGTCAGAGCAAAATCAAAGCAGTTAATACTATATCGATAACGCTGCCGCGGACCACCTGATAATGCGCCGCGGACCATAAGTGGTCTGAGGACCACAGGTTGGGAACCACTGGTTTAGTATACTCTAAGAAAGTAACCTCGCCCACAGAGCGTGTTACCTTTATTTTTGTAACTTGTAAAGCTGACTAAAATGTATAACAAATTTGGCCGATGTCCACATTGGTGTGCCTCATCCATAATTTGGTGTGTGCCTGCTTACTTTTATATTTGGTTCTATAACCACAAATTTGCTCTTTTGATATTTCTTGTTATAGTGTGTAATTTTTTTCCCTGAGTTTATAATGATCGTATTTTTCAATTTCTTGATTGCAGTGTCCTTTATAGAGTTGAGACAAAATGTCAGATAAATAAAGTATTTTTCGCTGCGCTCTTATCGATCAGGCATAAACATATATTGATCTGTGTTTGTCTGCGTGATGATTTAACCAAAGATCAGCATTTTTGCGTGTCCATCTTCTTAGGCTCCACTTTTATGTTTTATTTCTTGTTCGTCTGAAGTTTGTAGAATATCAACCCTTACGTATGATGTTTCCAGCCTAAAACATGCCCGTAGTAGTGCTAGATGTTTCGAGCCCATATTTAAGTACTAACAAATATCTCTTCGTTGGTCCCCACAACAATTTGTGACAGATGTGGTTATAACGAAGAAGAAATGCAAGAATTAAAAATACTACTTGATGTTTTTAATCAGTGCATTTAGCTCAGAAGGCGTAGCCATAAGTTCTGCTCTGGTGTCACTCTAACCTTAGTGACCAATGGTCAGCCAAGACTAATTTGAATGATTGACCTTTCCCAGTGAACACCGTTTAAATAATGGGATGCCTTCGCCAAGCAGCGAAACACAGAAGGCTCTTAATAAAAAGTAAGCACGTGCATTTGATTTGGTTTTGGTAGGTAAACACTAGTGCCCTAGATTTCTATATCTGAATCTAGGGCACTAGTAAACACTAACTTTTCAATCACTCTGGATAAACTGGCCAGTATAGACCCTAGAACAGGGGTCGACAACTCGCCAGTATAGACCCTAGAACAGGTTTTTTTTTTTTTTTTTTTTTTTTTTTTTTTTTTGTCGTTCTTCCACTTTACAAAAAATAGGTACATTGCATGAAATATCTAAAAAATACATTGTATATTACATATAAAGCTTCCTTCGCACTCTCACAAATAAAGTTACACAAATTATTTTAAATAATAATAATAAGGTAATATAATTTTTAAAAAAAAATTTAAAAATAAAACAAAAAAATAATAAAAAAATTAATAAAAATGATTTATAGCTAATTCAAAATTCTCAACAGTTCATAGTATTTTACATATGTATAAAGTAGCTTACACTTGCTCACATTCCACTTTTTTCCATTAAAACTTAAACCAACATTAAACCTATAGAAAACCATATAATCAATGTTTACATACATAGGAAAATAACCCAGTAAGTGCCCTCCCCCTTGCTGAGAAAAAGGATCCCAAAAGAAATTAAAAAACACAAAGGTCCAAGATTAACACTAGGTTATAGAAGATACAGAAAGAAAAGAACAAAGTTTCTTCTTGAGCTATCCGTTGAAATCCAATGACAAAGTTTACAGACATAGGAATATAAACCAAAAAAAGCCCTCCCCCCTTGCTGAGAAAAAAGGATCCCAAAAGAAGTTGAACAACACAAAGGTCGAAGATGAAACTAGGTTATAGAAGAGACAGAAAGAAAAGAACACAGTTCCTTCTTAAACTATCCCATAAATTAACAGTATTTGCAAAGAAAAAAAAGGATGGTACATTTTCCGTGACTAGAACATATTCACTCTCACTCTGTTGTCATCTTTTTTTTTTTTTTTTTAAATATAAAAGAAAAAATTTCCACGTATTCACACTTCCCTTACGTACTTAATCAAAGTGAAGTATAGAAAATTATAAATTTAAAAAATAAACATAGTAATACATCCAAACATAAAAAGAAAAGGAAATAGTTTTTTTTTTTTTTTTAAGTTCTCCCTTGTTGGTTCTATGTTCCTAAAATATGCTCCATTTTTTTTTGAAAATATGTAGAAAAACACATTTTGACTGAAATATTTCCCTTCATAAACTGCTTTGTTTCTGCATTTCCAAACGGTGTCCCTGTATTCTGCTAAAATGCGTAATATTTTTTCCCGCAAGGGCGGGTCAATTTTTGGTGTTATGTTTAGCATAATTGCTTTATATATGTCAAATTTTCTATTTGTGTATCTACTAAATGCTTTTCCCAGCTCTTCTACTGTTGATTTGATCGTATTACAACGGAAGAAGATATGGTCTTCTGTTTCTTTTGCTGTTGTACCAAAGCAGAGTCTACATTTTTGCAAGGTCATATTCCTGTGTTCTTTTTTCTGTGTGAGTGGTGTTAAATTGAATAATAATCTATAGGTTATTTCCCTTGCCGATGGTGGTATGTTTTTTATGTGTAGATTTGCGAAGATTTCCGTATAATCTGTTATCCCATATTTGTATACTATTTTTATTCTTTGGTCTAAAGGTGGTTCTTGTGTCTGTATCAAGTATTGATATATATTTTTGGTTGATTGGTGTAGGAGTTTTTCATTCCCTTTTATGCATCTGATGCAGTGTTTGTAGAAGGGCGGTGGTGTTCCGGAATGGTGTGGTATGGTGTTGTTAAAATTGCATATTTTTGTTATATAAAGGCCTATGTAATAGTGTGTTAAAGGGTATCCTTTTGGGTCTTTTATTGCGTCGCTTATGAATTTGATTCCTAGAGTGTTTATTTTTGTATTAATGTCTTGCAGTGATATTCCACCCCGTTGTTTCTCTTGTATTAAGGTTTTATGTTTGATACTGTGAAGTGTGTGTCTGAAAATAAAAATTCTAATTAAATGATTTATTTCGGTTATGTATTTTTTAGGGGGACGAAAAATATTTGAAATGTATAGCACACTTGGAAGTATGTACGTATTACAAATAACGCTTCTACCGAAGATCGTCGCGTTCTTAAATTGGTATCTTTTTAGTTTTTCCTTGATTTTTGAAATTATTTTTTTCCACATATCGTTATCAGATCTTCCTGATGTCGAGGAGAAAATTATTCCATATATTTTCATTTTGCTTGTTTGTGTTAATTGAAAGGGAAAGTCCGTTTTATTTTTCCATTTTCCTATTCCCATTATAGATGACTTTTGTATGTTTATTTTTGAACCACTCGCATGGCCGAAAGTTTTAAATGTGTCGAAAATAGTTTGTATTGATGAAAAATTTGATGGAAAAAAGACTGTGTCGTCTGCGTAGGCTATTAGCTTTTTTTCCCCTAATCCTGGTACGTGTATTCCTTTAATATGAGTATTTAGTTTTATTTTTCTTAGTACTGGCTCTAAGACTAGTGTGTATAATAAAGGTGAGAGAGGGCAACCCTGTCTCACAGCTCGTTTTAAGTTTATTGGTTCAGACAAAGTGTGATTTATTAAAAGTTTACTTTCCGGCTTTCTATATATAATTTTTATCCATGTCCTAAAGTATTGGCCGAGATTATTTTCTTGTAGAACTTTATGTAGAAATCCGTGATCGACTCTATCAAAAGCTTTTTCTTGATCAACGGATAATACTGCTGCTGGTGTGTTTTTTCATGTGTATACTGGATGACATCCCGAATGAAATGTGTATGTTTATTTATGGTTCTGTTTTTTACACTGTATTGTTGATCCGCGTTAATCAAAGTAGGCATGAAAGGTTTTAATTTGTTTGTAAGGGCTTTAGTTAATATTTTATAGTCGGTGTTTAGAAGAGAGATAGGTCTATAATTATGCATGTATTTTTTATCCGTATTTCTTTTATGAATGAGAGTTACAATAGCTTCATTTAGACTAGGGGGTAGTTCTTCTTTTTCAAAGGCTTCATTTAGCGTTTTCAACAAAAGTGGGGCTAGTATATGGAAAAATTTGGAATAAAACTCGGTTGTAAGGCCGTCTGGACCTGGAGATTTATTTTTTTGTAGCGTACTTAAGGAGAGGTACAAATCTTCTATAGTTTAAGATTTGTCCAGTGTGTTTTTCTCCTGTTCAGTTAAACTGGCAGACTGAGTTAAAAGAAACAAGCTTCGTCTGAGGCGTGCGTTGGTTCTTTTTTATACAGGTGTTCGTAGTAAGCGTGAAACGCTTGACCTATTTCGGAAGTGTTTGTGAGTTCCCTACCCGTTTCGTCCGTGATGCGAAGAATCTGTCTGCTCTTTTGAATATTTTGTTCAGTGGCCAAAAACTGTCGGCACGGGGTTTCTTGAATTGACGTGTATAATTTTGTTCTCAGTAGAGCCCCTTTAAAAATGTACTGGTCGTGTTTTTCTAATTCCTCCTGCAATGTGTAAATATGCGGGGCGTGTTTGTCCAATTGTTGTGTTAAATTTAGAGCTGTTTCCAAGATTTGTCGTTGTCTTCTTCTTTGTTTGTGTATCTGCGTTGCAAGCATCTGCATTACTTCCTTTATTGTTCTTTTTAAGAGTTCCCAATGTTGTATTAAATTTGATGTAGGTGTATTGTTGCAGTAGTCTTTTATTAGTTTTATTATTGTTGTCGTATAAAATTCATTTTGCAGTAGAGCATTATTAAATTTCCAAAGGGGGGATCTTTTGGTCTCGTTCTCAGTTGGCATTCCGTTTATTTCCAGTAGAACTGCTTTGTGATCCGTAAATTTTGTGGTGTCATTTATATGTTTGACTTTTTGGATTTTGTGGTTGTTGTGTACATAAAATTTGTCTAGTCTTGCAGAACTACCCGAAATGTGTGATTTGTCTGTAAAAGTTGTTTCCTTTCCCTCCGGATGTTTTTTCCTGTATCCTTCTACCAAATTGTGTTCGTCTAAGATGTTATGTAATATCTCCATTTGTGCGCGTTCCTGTCTTCCTCGGCTGTTTGTTCTTTGCGCATCTAGTTTATGTAGCACACAGTTGAAATCCCCCCCCCCCCCCAGTAAGATTTGTTTTCCCTTGTATTGTGTCAAAATGTTCGATAGTTTTTTATAGAAGGTTAATTGCTGTGTCTTTACTGCTGGGGCATATACATTAACTAAAGTGTGATTGTCCGAGTGGTCGTCTTGGTTTCTCACTTGTACTATTACGTATCTGCCCTCTCTGTCTTTGTTTTGATGTGTTATTTCCCACTTGTCTGAAATTTGTAAAATAGCTACTCCTGTGTGAGATGATCCTAAACCGAAATATCCGTGTCGTAAACCTAGCTGTTGTATAATGTATTTTCCTTTTGTCTCGTTTGTAATTTTTGTTTCTTGAAGAAAGACGAAATCAGGTTTATATGTGCGCGTTAAAGCTATAATTTGGTTTAATTTAGTTCTCAAACCTCTTATGTTTAGAGTTATAATACTTATGCTATTTTTCATCTTGCAAGGGGGTGGTAAAGAGCTTGCATTTAAGGGGAGTGTGTTTTGTTGCATCAGTTGTTGTGCAGGCATAATCCATGACATAAAAGAGAAATACATGCATGATTACGCAATCCACGTGTGGTACTATAACCATGCATACAACTTTTAACTATCCTGTAAAAAAGTGGCAGTTGGAATGCGAGGGAGAGGAGAATACCGAGCAGTAGTAGTAATGAAGGATGAAAAGGTGCGATAGATGTGTTGCCAAAGAAGAAAGATAAAGTGTGTACAGGTCCTGAAAGGGAGAGGTTCAGAAAGTAGGGACCCGACCGGCATGCTGAGAAAAGAGATGCAGATATATAGCTTGAAGTAGTGAAAAGAAAACCATTGGGCAAAGGAGATTGAAAGGTTGAGACCATAAAACTGGCAGATGGGGGAAGGAGTTGGTTGGTGAGATGAAAAAAAGTATTATAAATATATTTATACCTATATGTGTCGTTATAAAACATATGAACATATACAATTATATATGTGTACATTCTACATTCCCTGTTCCTATACATTTCTATAATAACGGATATGTAACTTAATATATTTATAAAAGTCTTGCACACTTCCATTGGTAGAGGTTTTGTGTTCATTCTCTTTCCGAGAGGGGGACTCTATGTTGAGACGTTTCTATTTCCTGTGTACCTAAGAATTCCATAAAGTTCATTTCAAGATTATCGTCTTCATTTGTAGCCGCTGCCCATAAGAGAGAGGTGCTTCCATCATCCTCTAGATCGGAGTGTTTGTCATAAAAATTTTCTCTTGTTTCCTGTTGTGTTGCTGCTATTTCGCCGGTGTGTAGTCTTGGTGGTTTTTCTGTTTCTTTAGGTGTTTCCTTGGTCTTGATCTTTCGGAGCTTTTCTCTTCTCTTTCTTTTCCGCTTCCCTTCTACTGTATTGAAGCCTTCTGTGTCTGTAGACGTCGTGTCCGAGTCTGACAAATTTCTGATATTGTTATTCAGAGGCCCCGAGGTGGGGGACGATGGAAAGGGTATAAGTTCTGCTTCTGGTTGTGGTGAAGGTGTTTTCTTAGTGTTCTGTTCATGCAGTTGACTATTCTCCGAATACGTTGGTCTCTTCTTGGGACATCGATTTGTCCAGTGTGAGTCTAGATCGCAGATTGTGCAGGGGGTACGTCTTCCCGGAAGGGCTATGAAAATTTTCATTGTTTTATTTTCCTGTCCTTGCAACTTTATGTTTACGTAGTATGGAACCGTCTGTTTAGGTTGATATAAGAAAGTCCATTTGTCTTTTGCATTTTGTATTTGATATACTTCGGTGTTTACATCACCTGTAATAAAGTCAGCAATTTTTTTTACAGTTTCTTTCTTGATCGTGGCTGGCAACCAGTGAAGTAGCCCTTTCGATCTTTCTCTGTCCACATGTTCAACTATGGCTGTGAGTTTGGGGTTGGCCCATTCAAATTTTTTACCATAGTGGCTGATATGTGCCGAATTTGTAAGGGTTACATACCATTTATTTGGGTTGGCGAACCTATATACAGATGATATCCCGTTTACCCCGACTCCGGCGGGACCTGCAAGTATGCTTGTAATTAAAGAGTATGATACTCTTGAGGCTTGTGGCCCTGATGTTGTGATCACAAGAGTTCCAACTTTATGCAGCTGGCCACCTTCTAGTGCTTCATTTATATCAAAAGATATTTCTGGAATTTCCATTTTTTAAACACCACACACAAAATTCCCGCACAAGGGGGAAAAAATCACTACTAGAACACAAATTCACAAAACCACAGTAATCCGTGCGAATAAAGAAAATCCGTGAGAAAAATCCATAGTGTCACCGTGTGGTTGTACAGCGTTTAATACATTTTTTTTTTTTTTTTTTTTTTCCTCGCATGAGGTTGCATTTGCCCCACCCATACCCGGCCCTGGTCAAGACCACATGTCCCAACACAAGAAGATCCAATGACAACGTGTCATTGTAGTGATCCTCTGTGTTCTCACACTAGGTACCTCATGACATGAAAGTCACTACTGTTTCCCGTGTGTAGACACATGATCCCAGCCAAAAGCCGGATTCTATTTTTTTTTTTTTTTTTTTTTTTTTAGTGGTGTCTTTTTTTTTTTTTTTTTTTTTTTTTTTTTAAACTTTTATTTGTCGTTCTTCCACTTTACAAAAAAACAGTTACATTGCATGAAATATCTAAACAAATACATTGTATATTACATATAAAGCTTCCTTCGCACTCTCACAAATAAAGTTACACAAATTATTTTAAATAATAATAATAAGGTAATATAATGTAAAAAAAAACTTTAAAAATAAAACAAAAAAATAATAAATAAATTAATAAAAAAGATTTATAGCTAATTCAAAATTCTCAACAGTTCATAGTATTTTACATATGTATAAGTTAGCTTACACTTGCTCACATTCCGCTTTTTCTCCATTAAAACTTAAACCAACATTAAACCTATAGAAAACCATATAATCAATGTTTACATACATAGGAAAATAACCCAGTAAGTGCCCTCCCCCCTTGCTGAGAAAAAGGATCCCAAAAGAAATTAAAAAACACAAAGGTCCAAGATTAACACTAGGTTATAGAAGATACAGAAAGAAAAGAACAAAATTTCTTCTTGAGCTATCCGTTGAAATCCAATGACAAAGAAATCCATATAATCAAAGTTTACAGACAAGGGAATATAACCCAAAAAAGCCCTCCCCCCTTGCTGAGAAAAAAGGATCCCAAAAGAAGTTAAACAACACAAAGGTCGAAGATGAAACTAGGTTATAGAAGAGACAGAAAGAAAAGAACACAGTTCCTTCTTAAACTATCCCATAAATTAACAGTAATTGCAAAGAAAATAAAGGATGGTACATTTTCCGTGACTAGAACATATTCACTCTCACTCTGTTGTCACCTTTTTTTTTTTTTTTTTTTTAAAAACATAAAAGAAAAAACTTCCACGTATTCACACTTCCCTTACGTACTTAATCAAAGTGAAGTATAGAAAATGATAAATTTAAAAATAAACATAGTAATACATCCAAACATAAAAAGAAAAGGAATTAGTTATTTTTTTTTAAGTTCTCCCTTGTTGGTTCTATGTTCCTAAAATATGCTCCATTTTTTTTGAAAATATGTAGAAAAACAAATTTTGACTGAAATATTTCCCTTCATAAACTGCTTTGTTTCTGCATTTCCAAACGGTGTCCCTGTATTCTGCTAAAATGCGTAATATTTTTTCCCGCAAGGGCGGGTCAATTTTTGGTGTTATGTTTAGCATAATTGCTTTATATATGTCAAATTTTCTATTTGTGTATCTACTAAATGCTTTTCCCAGCTCTTCTACTGTTGATTTGATCGTATTACAACGGAAGAAGATATGGTCTTCTGTTTCTTTTGCTGTTGTACCAAAGCAGAGTCTACATTTTTTGAAAGGTCATATTCCTGTGTTCTTTTTTCTGTGTGAGTGGTGTTAAATTGAATAATAATCTATAGGTTATTTCCCTTGCCGATGGTGGTATGTTTTTTATGTGTAGATTTGCGAAGATTTCCGTATAATCTGTTATCCCATATTTGTATCCTATTTTTATTCGTTGGTCTAAAGGTGGTTCTTGTGTCTGTATCAAGTATTGATATATATTTTTGGTTGACTGGTGTAGGAGTTTTTCATTCCCTTTTATGCATCTGATGCAGTGTTTGTAGAAGGGCGGTGGTGTTCCGGAATGGTGTGGTATGGTGTTGTTAAAATTGCATATTTTTGTTATATAAAGGCCTATGTAATAGTGTGTTAAAGGGTATCCTTTTGGGTCTTTTATTGCGTCGCTTATGAATTTGATTCCTAGAGTGTTTATTTTTGTATTAATGTCTTGCAGTGATATTCCACCCCGTTGTTTCTCTTGTATTAAGGTTTTATGTTTGATACTGTGAAGTGTGTGTCTGAAAATAAAAATTCTAATTAAATGATTTATTTCGGTTATGTATTTTTTAGGGGGACGAAAAATATTTGAAATGTATAGCACACTTGGAAGTATGTACGTATTACAAATAACGCTTCTACCGAAGTACGTTGCGTTCTTAAATTGGTATCTTTTTAGTTTTTCCTTGATTTTTGAAATTATTTTTTTCCACATATCGTTATCAGATCTTCCTGGTGTCGAGGAGAAAATTATTCCATATATTTTCATTTTGCTTGTTTGTGTTAATTGAAAGGGAAAGTCCGTTTTATTTTTCCATTTTCCTATTCCCATTATAGATGACTTTTGTATGTTTATTTTAGAACCACTCGCATGGCCGAAAGTTTTAAATGTGTCGAAAATAGTTTGTATTGATGAAAAATTTGATGGAAAAAAGACTGTGTCGTCTGCGTAGGCTATTAGCTTTTTTTCCCCTAATCCTGGTACGTGTATTCCTTTAATATGAGTATTTAGTTTTATTTTTCTTAGTACTGGCTCTAAGACTAGTGTGTATAATAAAGGTGAGAGAGGGCAACCCTGTCTCACAGCTCTTTTTAAGTTTATTGGTTCAGACAAAGTGTGATTTATTAAAAGTTTACTTTCCGGCTTTCTATATATAATTTTTATCCATGTCCTAAAGTATTGGCCGAGATTATTTTCTTGTAGAACTTTATGTAGAAATCCGTGATCGACTCTATCAAAGGCTTTTTCTTGATCAACGGATAATACTGCTGCTGGTGTGTTTTTTTCATGTGTATACTGGATGACATCCCGAATGAAATGTGTATGTTTATTTATGGTTCTGTTTTTTACACTGTATTGTTGATCCGCGTTAATCAAAGTAGGCATGAAAGGTTTTAATTTGTTTGTAAGGGCTTTAGTTAATATTTTATAGTCGGTGTTTAGAAGAGAGATAGGTCTATAATTATGCATGTATTTTTTATCCGTATTTCTTTTATGAATGAGAGTTACAATAGCTTCATTTAGACTAGGGGGTAGTTCTTCTTTTTCAAAGGCTTCATTTAGCGTTTTCAACAAAAGTGGGGCTAGTATATGGAAAAATTTGGAATAAAACTCGGTTGTAAGGCCGTCTGGACCTGGAGATTTATTTTTTTGTAGCGTACTTAAGGAGAGGTACAAATCTTCTATAGTTAAAGATTTGTCCAGTGTGTTTTTCTCCTGTTCAGTTAAACTGGCAGACTGAGTTAAAAAAAACAAGCTTCGTCTGAGGCGTGCGTTGGTTCTTTTTTATACAGGTGTTCGTAGTAAGCGTGAAACGCTTGACCTATTTCGGAAGTGTTTGTGAGTTCCCTACCCGTTTCGTCCGTGATGCGAAGAATCTGTCTGCTCTTTTGAATATTTTGTTCAGTGGCCAAAAACTGTCGGCACGGGGTTTCTTGAATTGACGTGTATAATTTTGTTCTCAGTAGAGCCCCTTTAAAAATGTACTGGTCGTGTTTTTCTAATTCCTCCTGCAATGTGTAAATATGCGGGGCGTGTTTGTCCAATTGTTGTGTTAAATTTAGAGCTGTTTCCAAGATTTGTCGTTGTCTTCTTCTTTGTTTGTGTATCTGCGTTGCAAGCATCTGCGTTACTTCCTTTATTGTTCTTTTTAAGATTTCCCAATGTTGTATTAAATTTGATGTAAGTGTATTGTTGCAGTAGTCTTTTATTAGTTTTGTTATTGTTGTCGTATAAAATTCATTTTGCAGTAGAGCATTATTAAATTTCCAAAGGGGGGATCTTTTGGTCTCGTTCTCAGTTGGCATTCCGTTTATTTCCAGTAGAACTGCTTTGTGATCCGTAAATTTTGTGGTGTCATTTATATGTTTGACTTTTTGGATTTTGTGGTTGTTGTGTACATAAAATTTGTCTAGTCTTGCAGAACTACCCGAAATGTGTGATTTGTCTGTAAAAGTTGTTTCCTTTCCCTCCGGATGTTTTTTCCTGTATCCATCTACCAAATTGTGTTCGTCTAAGATAGGAAACTCTTTACAGAGCGATACAACAGGAAGCAATCTGATCATCAGAAGAGGTCCCCCCGTCCGACAAGTGTTTCGGCCCTATATACTCCTTTACACTCTAAGGGGGCGGGCCCACTTGGGTCATGACTCCCAAGCGTCTCAGCTTCCTGTTGTCTTGCATCGAAAATGAACCCATTTCACTTATGGTAGCAACTTTAAATTCCACAACTCCGCCAGCCGTGGAGGCAATTGTGAAAGTAACAAGGAGAAGACAAATTATTCCGTTCGTTCCGTCGCACACACTGAGACACCAGCGCGAAGTCAACGAGTCGCCACTGCGCGTTCCCCACTGGACTTTTGATACTGACACCCCTTATAGTATACACCGCTTGTCGCCCCTGAGTCGCAGCCCGTTCACTAGTCCACCACAAACCTCAGCGTATTGTGGACTTAGAAAAATTCCTGGTGTTTTCTGTACCGCAGCGTTTATTGTTACGATCTCCATTCCCCATTGCGGTTGTTCCACAGCCAGCCTGATGCCTTTCGGCAGTTTCACTAAGCCTCTTCAGGGCCCTTGTTCTCGACTGTCCCCTCAGCCCCAACAGTTTCAATAGATCATACACTGATGCAGCCACAAGCCCTCTTGCGCCCACTTCAACAGCCATGACCCTTGCAGTGAACCCATCGTGTCTCAGATCCGCTGCCAGATCACTATACTTGGCCGCTTTGAACGAATGTTGCTCATCTAATCTGGATTCAAATGGCACTGTCAGTTCAATCAGTATGACCTGAAGCGTTGCTGCAGAATGAAGCACTATATCCGGCCGTCTCCGCGATTTTCTGATACTCTCTGGATATGCCCCTCGTCCAGGTAGGTCTACCGCCATCTCCCAATCATTTGCACAATCAAGAAGAGATGGTAAACTGCTACCAGGTTTATTCGGTTTGGGGTGTGCTGACTTTCCTGCCCTCAGAAAGTATGTGTTTGCGTGGTCGGGCCGGACTTTGCTATTCGCCTTCATTCTTGCCAGATCTATTGTCGCAGCAAGCTCATTTAGCACTTTGTTATGGCGCCAAGTGTATCGCCCTTGCCCTAATGACACCTTACACGCTGAGAGCACGTGTTCAAGTGTCTGCCTCCCCTGGCACAGGGGGCACTGCTCATCATCCGACTTTCCCCATTTCACAAGGTTGGTGGCCGACGGCAGCAGGTCATACAGTGATCTGACAACGAAGCTGAGCCTAAGAGGTGCCATATGCCATATATCATTCCATGTCAAGGACCTCTGCAGGGCTCCTTCCCATGTAGTCCATTGGCCTTGTTGGACCTGCTGCACTGCTTTTTGCAACCTCTTATCATTCTCAGCTTCTCGTGTGTCCTGAACTACCATGTCTCTGCGCTCCCTGCTTGATGCCTTGGACCACCAGCGGATGTCTCCATGACCAAATCCCCGTCTATTCGTTTGTGTGTATCCGATTACCTCCCTCAGTTTGAGTGACTCTTGGGCAGCATCAACAGCTTCTTCCACTTTCCACTTCCTTCCCGTTTTCAGTGTGGGCTGAATGGACTTAACCACGTCATCAGCTGACTCGCGTAGCATCATTGCAAGCCTTGCCTTTCCAACTTTGTACTCTTCAACAACTGACTTGAAAGGAAGCAGAAGTTTTGACTTTTTTGCAGTACAGTGCTACATCTGACAGACCTGGTGGTACTCCTAGCCATTTTCTCATGAACTTGTTGACCTTCTTCTCTATGGCTTCCACTGTACTTGTGCTTATTTCATATATAAGCAGTGGCCACAGCAACTTTGGTATCAACATGAACTGGAGGCACCACAGTATCTCCATTTGTGCGCGTTCCTGTCTTCCTCGGTTGTTTGTTCTTTGCGCATCTAGTTTATGTAGCACACAGTTGAAATCCCCCCCCCCCAGTAAGATTTGTTTTCCCTTGTATTGTGTCAAAATGTTCGATAGTTTTTTATAGAAGGTTAATTGCTGTGTCTTTACTGCTGGGGCATATACATTAACTAAAGTGTGATTGTCCGAGTGGTCGTCTTGGTTTCTCACTTGTACTATTACGTATCTGCCCTCTCTGTCTTTGTTTTGATGTGTTATTTCCCACTTGTCTGAAATTTGTAAAATAGCTACTCCTGTGTGAGATGATCCTAAACCGAAATATCCGTGTCGTAAACCTAGCTGTTGTATAATGTATTTTCCTTTTGTCTCGTTTGTAATTTTTGTTTCTTGAAGAAAGACGAAATCAGGTTTATATGTGCGCGTTAAAGCTATAATTTGGTTTAATTTAGTTCTCAAACCTCTTATATTTAGAGTTATAATACTTATGCTATTTTTCATCTTGCAAGGGGGTGGTAAAGAGCTTGCATTTAAGGGGAGTGTGTTTTGTTGCATCAGTTGTTGTGCAGGCATAATCCATGACATAAAAGAGAAATACATGCATGATTACGCAATCCACGTGTGGTACTATAACCATGCATACAACTTTTAACTATCCTGTAAAAAAGTGGCAGTTGGAATGTGAGGGAGAGGAGAATACCGAGCAGTAGTAGTAATGAAGGATGAAAAGGTGCGATAGATGTGTTGCCAAAGAAGAAAGATAAAGTGTGTACAGGTCCTGAAAGGGAGAGGTTCAGAAAGTAGGGACCCGACCGGCATGCTGAGAAAAGAGATGCAGATATATAGCTTGAAGTAGTGAAAAGAAAACCATTGGGCAAAGGAGATTGAAAGGTTGAGACCATAAAACTGGCAGATGGGGGAAGGAGTTGGCTGGTGAGATGAAAAAAAGTATTATAAATATATCTATACCTATATGTGTCGTTATAAAACATATGAACATATACAATTATATATGTGTACATTCTACATTCCCTGTTCCTATACATTTCTATAATAACGGATATGTAACTTAATATATTTATAAAAGTCTTGCACACTTCCATTGGTAGAGGTTTTGTGTTCATTCTCTTTCCGAGAGGGGGACTCTATGTTGAGACGTTTCTATTTCCTGTGTACCTAAGAATTGGTCCATAAAGTTCATTTCAAGATTATCGTCTTCATGTGTACCCGCTGCCCATAAGAGAGAGGTGCTTCCATCATCCTCTAGATCGGGGTGTTTGTCATCTAGATTTTCTCTTGTTTCCTGTTGTGTTGCTGCTATTTCCCCGGTGTGTAGTCTTGGTGGTTTCTCTGTTTCTTTAGGTGTTTCCTTGGTCTTGATCTTTCGGAGCTTTTCTCTTCTCTTTCTTTTCCGCTTCCCTTCTACTGTATTGAAGCCTTCTGTGTCTGTAGACATCGTGTCCGAGTCTGACAAATTTCTGATATTGTTATTCAGAGGCCCCGAGGTGGGGGACGATGGAAAGGGTATAAGTTCTGCTTCTGGTTGTGGTGAAGGTGTTTTCTTAGTGTTCTGTTCATGCAGTTGACTATTCTCCGAATACGTTGGTCTCTTCTTGGGACATCGATTTGTCCAGTGTGAGTCTAGACCGCAGATTGTGCAGGGGGTACGTCTTCCCGGAAGGGCTATGAAAATTTTCATTGTTTTATTTTCCTGTCCTTGCAACTTTATGTTTACGTAGTGTGGAACCGTCTGTTTAGGTTGATATAAGAAAGTCCATTTGTCTTTTGCATTTTGTATTTGATATACTTCGGTGTTTACATCACCTGTAATAAAGTCAGCAATTTTTTTTTACAGTTTCTTTCTTGATCGTGGCTGGCAACCAGTGAAGTAGCCCTTTCGATCTTTCTCTGTCCACATGTTCAATTATGGCTGTGAGTTTGGGGTTGGCCCATTCAAATTTTTTACCATAGTGGCTGATATGTGCCGAATTTGTAAGGGTTACATACCATTTATTTGGGTTGGCGAACCTATATACAGATGATATCCCGTTTACCCCGACTCCGGCGGGACCTGCAAGTATGCTTGTAATTAAAGAGTATGATACTCTTGAGGCTTGTGGCCCTGATGTTGTGATCACAAGAGTTCCAGCTGGCCACCTTCTAGTGCTTCATTTATATCAAAAGATATTTCTGGAATTTCCATTTTTTAAACACGACACACAAAATTCCCGCACAAGGGGGAAAAAACCACTACTAGAACACAAATTCACAAAACCACAGTAATCCGTGCGAATAAAGAAAATCCGTGAGAAAAATCCATAGTGTCACCGTGTGGTTGTACAGCGTTTAATACATTTTTGTTATCTTTACATCGCGAATTATGTAAAGGTATGTTGAATGACATGACCAAGAGTTTTGACGTCTCTCATCCCTAAATGATATTCTTATGCTGTGTTTTTACGTTAGATTATACCTTTATAGTAATTAGATAAAGAGTTGAATTTGACCAAATGAAAAAAGACATGTTAGGAACTAAAATTTGTTTTACCGTAAAACAAAAGTATTAATGTAATAATATGTATGACTGTGCAAAAAAATTATTTTAGCATTTGTAGTTAGTCTTTATGACTTACTTCCCTTATAAATAATCATTAATCTACTCATTAATCTAATTATTTCCCTTCTTTGTAAAGAACCATAACCTAATTTCTCTATTAAAATTAATAAAAATATTCATATTAAATTGCAGTATAATTATATTCATCCAATGTTTTTATTAATTGAGGAAAACATTTTACGTGAAAGTTAATTTCCTCTCAATAAGATATTAAAGTTATGCGTAATATTTAATATTTGTGCATATTCATGCCCACCTCGCCCACTTTTTTTAACTCTAGTCGAAATGTTGATATATAAACACATTGCAATTACAGTCTTACGTTCAGCCTTCTGTGGAAACCTGGTTGGTTACTGGTGAAGATGCCCATGGCATGTGGAGATTACGTGACCTCGCCGGTCACCAGTGCTGCCACAGCTGGGTATTTGTTACTAGATCTGGGTTTTTTTGGCTTCCGTCTGGGTATCTGGTATAGTTTTTCCAAATCTGCATTAATCTGGTATTTTTGACAATTGGCATTTACAATGTATGTATATTCTGTGCGCTGAGCATTATAAATTATATTTATATTATAATTAAATGTAAAAAATTATGTGCTATATATATTGTTTTTTCCACTTAAATTTAATTCTTGTTTTTAACCACATCAATGACGTTGTTTTTTTTTCCTCGTTTACATCAGCTATCTATTTCCTTTTATTATGTTAATGGCTATCATCTACAATACTCACTCATTTTTGCGATGTGTTTTAAAGTATTCTTTTTAAATTTTAGACTTAGGCACATAAACAGCATCTTGTTTTTTTTTTTGTGTGTCAAAAAATTATTTAAATTAAGATTAAAAAATGAGCGATGAAGGTACGCTAGGTAGTTGAAGCAGCACGACGACACACACGCAACCGCGTAAAAAAGTGAAGCCATGGTATCAGCAGGCTTTTGCTGAAGAATGGCTAATAGACAGCGAACTGAAGGATTGGATAAAGCCGGACTCTGGCAATCGCTATGTTGCGATTTGTATGGTCTGTTCTTGAACATTAACTAATGCCAACAACACAGCTTTATTGACACATAAAAGCACACATAAGCACATGAAAAACTTCGAAGCCAAAAGCAAAACTCTGAATATTAACAAGTTTTTCATCAAACCAAAAGAGCCCTGTCTCCAAGACAAAATTGCTAAAGCGGAGATACTATTGTCGGCTTTCATGGCAGAACATAATACTCCGTTTTCGCAAGCTGATCATTTGATTGAATGTTGCAAGCAGAAGTTTCCAGACAGCACAATTGTTAAAAATATGTCACTGAAGCGCACCAATGCTGCCTATGTGATATATTGTGGCCGGGTAGGGTAGTGGGGATTGCTGTTTTGAATCGAGAGTATTAGATTTTGATTACTAGCTAGCCTGCTAGAGGTGATGATTTTTCTCTACAGACTTACAGGAATTTACCAGGTTCGGGGACAATCCTCTATGATGTTTTATTTTTAGAGCATATGGTTATTATTTGTGTTGCACCTGCAACGATTAGCTTTGGCATGATCCTTTAATAATTTGTATGATGGCTAACTGCAAACATATGATTCGTCAACAGCATTTGTGTTCAATGAAACAAATGTTTATTCAATTTCCAACAAGAACTGGGTTAAGTCAAATGGTAACCACACCAAATTTGCATAATAGCATGTTGACATTTAATAAACAAGCATAAAAAGTCAATGCATTATTTTAATGATGCAATATTCCTTATTGCATCTCGTAATCTTTTCAAGTTGCTAAAACATGGCGTGGCTCCTCTATCCTTCTAGTGTTCCTTCGTTTATTTGTTAATGTGGTCTAGATTTCACGTTTTTCTTATCTCTTCATTTCAATGAAGAGCCAAACTTTCTCTTATTCATTAGTATTCCTTAGTTTGACTTTCTCTCAGCTTAAGGACCTTCATTCTTGGTAAAAGGTTCAGATATATGCCTGGGTTTACAATTCTTTACCCAGTTTTCGAGCGTAGCTCCGTTTCAGTTATGACTGTGGGCTCTAACAGTTATTGCATGCAATTCTTAGCACTACTTACGTTTCTCGTGAATTCACAAAATATAACATTCTACATTTCGAAGTTACACAGTTGCTTTAATTGTGCGAAGTCAATCTCCTCTATAGAATATCACTGAGCAAAGAGAATTACGTCTTGTCTCGACCGCTCTAAATTCATTACTGATTAAAAAATGGCTTCATCTCTCGTTCATTCCGGGGGAAGAAAAAGGACTGAGCTTAACCATTGGTGGGAAATCACGTGACCAATGCTTGGGGTAAGCGAAGCTACCCTAATTAATGCTTGGCGTTTCGAAGCGAAGCTTGGCCTAAAATAATGCGTGGCGTTTCGAAGCTAACCTGGTTTAATTAAACATCTGCGTTGAGATTTTCTTTTATCTTCTGTTTCTATAAAAATTTATTTTATGTTAATATAGTCTATATCTGAAAACTCACGGTATACGCGGTTACATACAGATCCCGGGGCCCTGCAAATGTATCCCGTAGGGAGACATTTGAGTACTATCAATAACAAAAATTCATCCCCAAAAATTTCTATGTTCAAAAAAATTTTCAGAAAAATTTAAAGTTCAAAAATTTTTCTAAGTCCAAAAATATTTCCAAAAAATTTAATCTAATTCCTATACTGGGGTCCTATGTCTATATGAGGTCGTCTGCTATGTAAAAAAAACTAGTAGTGGACATCAACTTCAAAAAGTGTAACTTATTCATCACATCATAATATTTTTCACCAAATTTACAAATTGGCAACACTGCCCAACAAAATCTGCAAAACACTCATAAGGTCATCACTAAAAAAAAAATGTGACGAGTGGCAACACTGGGGAATGAACAATAAACTATCTTATTTGCAGAACTTGGCTGGATTATCATAATCTATTACATTTCATTCAAAAATATAGTTGATTACATTCTCTTGGATATGGTGGGGGGTGTTATCTCTTTTCTGTTCCTGTTATTTACTCCATATATAATTCTGCAAGACTTAACAAATCTTTTTTTTCCTGGCGTATTTATTTATTCTATTTCCCAAGTACTCTGCAATATTCCAAGAAATGTCCAAAATCTCTAATTCCTATGGTAATGGCAATCCACTTTCATAGAATAGCCAATGTTTTCATGGGTACTCATCATCTTCTTCTTCTTTTTTTTTTTTTTTCTAGTGAATGAGCCACTTGCTCATTATTACATGTAGAAAACATCTCTAAACATAATATGCATATTTATCAGACGATAATACAACTAGCATCATTTTTATAAGTAATCATTTTTCACAATAAAAGCATTAGAACCTCATGGCTTATCCTTATTTATTTATCTGAATGTTTCCTTGTTATTGACATTTTCCAAATGGTAAGTGTATAAATTCGTTCTAAGTCCGTCACTGTAGAAAATGTTCTATATTACATTTTTTTTTTTTTTTTCAAAATATGTGATGTTTGTCTCTAATATCCGTACGTCTGGTGGTGATCCTGTCCATTAGTCAGTTATTTCAAATCATTCCTTCTTTTCTGTCAATACAGTATTTTTTTTCTGTGAACTCTGTCCTAGAAATATTATTTTATATATATATATATATATATTTTTTTTCAAAGATCTTCTTTGACTTGCCATACATCAATTTTCAAACATCAAATTATTCAGCAACCAACAGACGAATGTGTTACTATCATATTATGAAATATAAGGGAAAAGAAAAATATAGTTTCCAAATCATCATGAATTTTCTACATTGGGTTCCGTATTACTTTATTTTCTCTTTTAAGACAACTGCTTATACTCTTGACAATATTTATCCATGTTGTCACTCTCGAGGCATCCTTGTATACAATTTATATTTGTCTCCTTTTTTTTTTTTTTTTTTTTTTTTTTAATAACACCAATGTATCATTTATGGTGTTCCAATATCATTGTATCTATTCTAGTCCTCCTGTTATCTTGATAATTCATCCTTAGTAACTCCCTATGTACCTTATCTAGCAATACATTTATGCAAAACACATCAAACAATTATTTATGGAACTATCAACTGAGATGTAAGAACTGTTTGACAATATGAGATGAAAAAAAAAATTTTGGGGTCATCACTCAAAAAAAATGTGACATAGAAAGGAAGAAAATAATCAATTGATCGTGAGGAATCTACAATATTCTCGTAAGACAAAGTTCCTGGCACTCTGACTACTATTTATCCATATTATTTCTGGTTATCCTTGCATACAGTGTACCATTTCCATTTTCTTTATAAATCCAATTCCTCGCTCATGGTGCTCCAATATTTAAAATGTGGATCCTTCCTATTCCTCTTATTCTGTACTGGAAATATATCCTTATTAATTGTCCATGTACTATATTTGCGAATATTTATCATCAATATATCAACTAATCATTTATAGAACTATTAACATAAATGTCTAGACTTTACTAAAACATGAACAAAAACATGTCTTTTTACATATGTGCAAAATTTCGACACCAACTCTGCCTTCGCTGGTCGAGGGTTAGTCAGAGTTATGTGGTGCCTGTAACATCCGCTGACTACAGCCAGATGGGTGACTTATGGTACTTATAATTCAAAAATCTCATCCGTCAGTTATCTTAAGTGTGGGGCGGGGGTCTATTTCATGGTGTCCTTGACCAAGTTTGCTGCATTTCTAATCTAGATATTCTTTTTTTTTTTTTTTTTTTTTTATAGTATCTCCATGGTATATCTGTGACATGTCTGTCCTTGGGATAACATTATTTTTTTTTTTTTCAATATCCTCGGGGTGAGCAAATCTCAGTGTGTCCACTTTCATCAATCATTTATTTATTTTCTCTCCTGTAATTCTGGGTATGTTATGAGTATTTTAAATTGTCAATTTATTCCAACTATCTTACAACATTCTGTAATTCGTGATAAGGAATAGTCATTTGTTATACAACAATGTTCATATTACAAAGGCAATAAGCAAAAATCAAAGAAATATCTTCTCCAAAAATGCGGATGCATCTCTATTTCCTTTACCTCTGGGCGTAGCAATTATTCAGTCATTATTTTTTTTTTTTCCATTATTTAATCTCCATTTTGTGTCCTTAGTACCTGTGGTTCCATGGGATTATCATAATTCATTTGTGTCTCTTGTCTACTGATAATCCTTCAATAATGACTTCAAATATGGTCCTCATATGTGCAACAATCATCTGCTCTGATTTTTTTCCATGGTATTCATCAAATATTCTATTATATCCTTGTCTTATCTCGTAACCACGAAAGACTAAGATTATTCCTCCTCCAATGTTAATGTGGGGGATTTTGTGCATAAACATTACAACAAAATCTCAGCTGTGACAACATAAAGTTTCACCTTAATATAAAATGGCATCTTCATCATACATAACCAGTTGCTTCTTCATCTCATGTGTCATTAGTGGTTATCATGCGGTAATGGGGTATTTCATTTGCTAGGTCAGCATGTGCAAATGCTATTTCTTTAACATGGGCAAAGGCATCATCAACAAATAGGTGCAATTTGTTCAATCTGGGGTTAGCATATACTAATGCTCTCAAGGGATTCTTCATTTGCAGAAATTCAGCATGCGCAAATGTCATTGGGGTATTTGTGATAGGCAGTAAAATTTTTGACAGTACTAATATACATCTGGGTCTAAAATAATAATGTACATTTGAAATAATCCTGTGGAGAAAAATAGCATAACCTACAATACTAGTTTTGGGTATGAATTATGTGCTGTTGAGAGATATTATAGTAGGAACAGTATGATTGATCAAGGTGGCAGATATCAAGGAGTTTAGCATAATATAGATCAAAGAAATATTAGTATGAGGTAAGAAAAAAAAACTACTGGTGTAAAGTGTCTGCATGAAAATGCTGGTGAATGGAGCGTGGAATATGATCAGTTACAAAAGTGGAGATGAATGTTACAACAGAATAGTGTGACACATGTGTTATAGGTAAAGTTGTGTAACATTCTAAATATTAAGAAAATGTATGTAACTAAATAAGGGTGTCTGTAAACTCGTAACACCGTGTGTTATCAATTGTTTTAACATTTTTTTTTCACAATTATGCTATCTAAAGAAAATCCTCCGTGTGCTGGTCCCTATTTCTTTCTGGGCATCCGTATTCTAAGGCTGGAAAAAATAACTTTCTCAGTGAGGCTTTGACATCTTAGTCTGTAAGCAAGTCATTTGAACTGTCAAAAACTGAAAATAGAGTACATGGGGAGAGTTAGTACATTGTTAAAAAGGTTTGTTCACATATGCGTTGACCGTGTTCGGATTTGCGAACACATAAAACACCTGGGCGTGTTTTTCAGAACAGCTTCGCTAGTTCCTTCACCATCTCTAACCTTGCAATGTCCCGACTGCTTAGGCGAGCATCATACTGAGTAGCAGTGGTGACGGGTGTGATAGGCGACGACACTGCATTTGCTGATTGTTGGGACACTGAGGACATTGACGAATGCGGTGATGGCTTAACATCATTTGATTGCGGTGATGGTTTTACTGTGGTTAGGGTTTGTATGGCTGGAACATCTGTTGGTTTTGAGGCAGGTATATGTTTCGCCTTGATTTTTCTTCTGACCTGGTTGTGCTGAACGTTAGCACTGGTTACAATGGGCACAGTAATTTGCACACTGTTGTTTTTGACTAGTTGAGATGAGGCTAACACTTCTCGGCTTGGTTTTGGAACATGATTGCGTTTCTTCAGAATCTTTCGTCTGATATAGTTGTGCTGTATACGCGGAATTTTGTTGCTAGGGATTGAGTCATCAGATTCTGTTTTATAGGCGCGTTTGACGCTGGAGCTGACTGGTACAAATAATGTACTATCCGCATCACTGGTTTCAATGGAACTAGCTGTATCAATGTCTGTTTCTTGTTGGTATAATTCTACCATTTTTCTGTCATTATGTTCGTTGGGGTCTGACAAAGCTATGCTTTCTTGTTCTGTTTCGTCTCCATAAAGATCGCTGGTATATGGTTCAACAATCTGCTTGGGTATAGTTTCTTCAGGATCTGATTGTTTTGAACGAGCAATCTTGTTCTTGTGGTATAGCAGTGTTTGGTTTTCACTAGTGTTAAAACTAGAACTGCCTGAACTGGGGGTGTGATAGGTATCAGCTGACGATTTATCACTGCGGGAGTAAGTTTGAGTGTGGATATAAGGTGTTTTCGTGTTGTCATCGTGTGACGTCTGTGGCATGATTTCTTCATTTCTAATGCGCAGGTCTCTGTCTTGTAGTCTATTACGTAATTCAAGTGGTGGGATATCTTCTTCGCTTTCGGACGAGTCTCGTTGTTGTCTTGCTCGATGTATTTCATCTGTGGGTGGTCTGGGTATGTGGTCGTCTTGGTAAAATTCAGAGTCTGTCGTCTCTGACTCTGATATGTCAGACGAATCTGTGCTGGATGGATTATAATTTAGGGTGGCTTTTCTGACTGGTCTTGTATTTGTCGTCAGAGGCGGAATGGGCCGGTGATTATCAATTTTTATTTGTTTTACGTGAGCTTTTGTTTGGTGTTGTTTCTCTTCATTCCAAATAATGAAGTTTACAGGCGTAGTTTGTTTCATGATTTTGTAGCCATCTAACCATCGGTCATCGAATTTTGAACTGCGTACATGTTTCTTGTAGTATACTCTGTCTCCTATTTTGTACGTTGGTAGCTTGGCTGATTTATCATGTTGTTTCTGTTTCTTGTGAAATGCCTTCTGCGTATTTCGTTGTGCAATCTGGTGAGCTTTATACTTTTCTTGAAGGATTATTTCGATGGGGTCTTCTCCCATGTATTTTCTTTGTGGGCGAAGTAGGTTGTCTAACGGAAAGTTTGGTTCTCTTCCGTATAGCATGAGAAAGGGTGACATTCCTGTGGTATCGTTCACGTTTACTCGGATGGCTTCAAGAGCTTGGTTAATGTATAGGTCCCAGTATTGGTGGTTCCCCTTGATATATTTGCTAATAATATCATGTAGGGTGGCGTGCATGCGTTCATTTCTGCCATTTGCATTTGGGCAATAATAAGTGGTTGTAGTATGCTCAATATTCAGCTGGTGTAAGGTGGCTTTAAATGGGTTACCTATAAACTGTTTACCGTTGTCTGAAATGATTCGTTTTGGACAGCCATGCCTGGGAATGAATTCTTGTAAAAAAATTTGCGTGATGGACTGCGATGTGGCATCACTGAGTGGGTAACTTTCTGGCCAAACAGAGTATTGGTCAACTATGTGCAGGAGGTATTTGTTGCCTGATTGGGTGAGTGGGTAAGGACCTGATAAGTCAATGCTCACTGTTTGCATGGGGTAATGGGAAGGTTGCATTTCTTGAAGGGGAATTAAATGTGGCTTCATGTTTCTCAATTTACATGTTCTACAGGTGGCTACATATTCTGTAATGTCCTTGTAGAAAGTTTGCCAATAATACCTTTTCTTTATGACATCAATTGTTTTGTCTCTTCCCATGTGCCCGTTGTTATCATGAAACTGTAGCAATACTTCTGGGACTAGATGTGCTGGAATGACTTTTCTTAGTGTCCCTTCTTGTTTCTGATCAATATAGTATAGAATTCCATCCGTTGGGTGTACTGTAAAATCTTTACTTTTTGTTGGGTTTTCTTTCACGTATGTGAGCAGCTTGACAATTTCTGCATCTTTCGCTTGTTCTACTCTCATGTCAAACATCTCTTGGCTTTCTTCTTCTACTTGAGTGGCGGAATCTGAGGTACTTCTTCGACTTGATGAAGTAATTTCATTAATTTCTTTAGCATTATCGTCAATCTCTGAGGATGTGCCATCATTTTTGACTCTATTTGTTTTCACTTCAGTTTCATCATCATATTTAATCCTGGATAAGAGGTCTGCACAGGTGTTCATTTCGCCTGGGATATGTTCGATAGTGGTGTCGTAGGACTGTAAATTCATTGCCCATGTCTGTAACTTCTTTGGCTGTTCTTGTGTTTTGGTGAGCCAGTTAACCAAAGGTTGATGATCAGTTCTTATAATGAGTTTAGTTCCTCTGACGTAAAAGTCAAACTTTTGTACTGCATAGTGAATAGCATATGCTTCTTTCTCAGTGGTGGTCCACCGTTTTTGTGACTTTGACAATGCGTGGGATAGGAATGCAATGGGTTTCTCATTTGGAATGTTTGGTAGGATGGGTGTTTCATCTTCTAGTACAGGTTGGACCAAACAAGCACCAATTGCGTTATCTGAGGCATCGGCGTATAGTATCATGGGCTGAGAAATATCTGGATGTCCAAGCAGTGGGATGGTGGTTAGGGCATTTTTTAGATACTCAAAGGATCTCTGGCAGTCTTCTGTCCATTTGAAGCGTGCATACTTGCGGGTAAGGGCTATCAAAGGCTCTGCTGCTCTGGAGAAATTGATGATGTGGCGTCTATAGTACCCTATTGTACCAATAAATGAGCGTGTTTGTCTCACCGTCTTGGGGCTAGGCATTTCTCTTATGGCTTTGACTTTATCTTCATCAGGTCTGACGCCATGTCTATTGATGACAAAGCCTAAATATTTTGTTTCTGTCTTTAGAAACTCACACTTCGACAGTTTTAACTTTATTTGGTGATGCCTGAGTCTATCAAACACTGTTTCAACCTTGCGGAGGTGGTCTTCCATCGTGCCTGCGGTATGTATCAGGATATCGTCTATGTATGCCAGGGCAAATGGATGTAGACCCTTTAACACTTCATCCATGAGTGACATATATGTTGCTGGAGATCCTTTTAGACCAAATGGCATAACATTCCAAAAAAAGCTTCCCATATGTGAACAGAATGTGGATTTCTGTTTTGCCTCAGGTGTCATGGGGATGCACCAAAAGCCTGACCTTGCATCAAGTGTGGTAAAGTATGTAGACTTTCCTAACGTCGCAAGTAGATCGTCTATCCTGGGGAGGGGGTAGGAAATGACTTTTGTGATTTTGTTAAGGGCACGGTAGTCGCAGCAAAAGCGACTGGAGCCGTCTTTCTTTGTTACGATCACTATGGGTGAGGACCATTGGGAACGGGATCTTTCGATGATTCCTGCCTGTAGCATTTCATTTATAGACCTTTCCACGAGTTCTCTATTTTTCAAGGGCGTATGATAGGGTTTCATATGTATTGGCTCCTCTGTGGTTGTTTGAATGTCCATTGTGACAGTGTTAGTTCTGCCTAATTCCATGTCATTGAGTGCGAATACATCTTGGTGCTTTTCTACAAACGTTTTCAAACGTTGCTTATTATCTTCTGTGGCATTCAGGGTTGCAAGTAACTGAGCTATTCTCTCTCTGTATTTATGATCTGCTATGATATCTCTGGTCTGTCTTGATGCCTCCGTTTCATTCCCATAATTTTGGGACATTTTTCTTGCATCTTGTGAAAATCTCTGCTCCTGGTATGTGGCTTTCTTTTGCGTAGTTCTTTGCCGTTCATTGGGCTGTGCTTGGTACTGTCTCCTCTGCCATGTACTGTGTGCATTTCCATTTGTCACTGCATTTACTGTATGTAGTGAAATTGACAGAGATACAACGGTAAAATCCCTCCAAAGATAACATTTAAGGATAAAAACATAATGCGTAGGCTGCGAATAGTACATGATCGCCTAGACCGCGGGTCATCATCCTCCATAATAATTGACTTGCTAAACAGGAGGGGAACGGCGGATCAAAAAGGAAAAAAAAATATATGACTGGAAAGGCTAAGGAGACGCAATTGGAGGGGGGGGGGGGGGGAAAACGGAGAAAAGTCACGTTTCCCAAGTTGACATAAAAAGTAAGCAACTCGACAGAAGGGACCATAGATATGTTACGCCACAGTCATTTATTGGACGCTTTTGCGATACCAAGCCCTTGATTTGAATTCAGCGGCTAAACGCAGATGTTAGGAATATTACAAAAATTTAAAAAGTACTTTTTTCTTAATATTAATGTTAGGAATATAAAAATTAGCTGGCCGGATGGCCTATTCTGAGCAGTGAACTAATATGTTCTTAATTTTACAAACGGATAGATAATATTGAAGATAATGACAAAAGACAGTGTTGTTCACATCATCGACAGACTGTATTGAATCTAAAAGTGTCGCTAATTGCACAAAAAAACACGACCTCGAAACGCAGGTGTTCAAATTTACTTAGTATGGATTAGAGGGTTTTGGGGTGGTAGCTGTGTCTAAATATAACTTTTAACGACAAAATTTTGGAGGGGAGAGAAAGGTTGGTTCAAAAATCAAGTACATTTTGTAGAAACACAAGTAGAGACGGACAGACTAACAGATAACCATCCATACTTGACTGAAGCATGACTGAAATGACTTTATGGTAGGAAATTTGAAATTTAAAATAAACCTAGGCAGTGATTGGCCACAGACAATCATATCATTAGCGCTCAGATGCGAAAGTGGGGCCATTCTTCAATAGTTGTTCAGTGATAGACACAGATTTTAAAGTGTGGTGATTTCCATATGAAAGAAAGTGAAATAAAGTTAGGGACGCCATACTATAGCCAGCAGCTCAGCTGAGTTTTGCTAGCAATTCTGTGTTATTTATTCATAATCTGGTAAGATTGAAATTATTTCTTTATATATTTTGAATATTGTTTCATGTTCGAGTGATTTGATACTGCCATATCGAAATCTAGCCTTACAAACAAGTAGGGATTTGCTCTAGACCCCCCGCCCTAGTCAGGGTCTAGGGACCAACAATGTACATAAACTCCAGCAAGGATTATGCAAGACAGATCAAGTGTTGAGAATAATGAAACATATTACCTATCCTCTTTTAGGGCAGACAACTAATAAATATTTTTCAGAATCTATAGTCTGGGAGGATCTATCTGATGTAAAACCACCATGGTAAATGTGCTGTTTGGTCAGAGAGATCTGACCTGTCTGTATGATGTGGTTGTTGTGTCAGTGTTGTGTCCAGACGTGGGTAGAGAATAGATTTTGACACATGGCCCATACTTTGATTGCAGAGCTGTGAGTTTCTGTTGTCAACAAAGCAGTGTCTATTCAGTTGGTGACTTTACTCGAGTGTATCTGTGCAGTACTTGTGACAGAGACCACCATTATTGCCCGCCAGCACGGAGAGGTGGGACCACCAGATTTCAGCACCAGAGCTACAACTACAAGATGAGTGAGCCTCTGGTCTGCTGGACATTCACCAACGCCTTTAGTTACTAATACCCCATAAAAATTCCCACCATTTTCTGGACACTGTGTAGTCAATATAGACAGGTGTGATGAGGCCACCCCAACAGCACAAACATTAACTATCCTCCCAAGTAGATGACTACTAGAACATTTTAATAAAACTAACTAGTATAGTACATATATATGTACACTATTGCATTTATGATATAATATTCCATGCATTTCTTTCATAATCTCTAAATCCTTTTAAGTTCTGGTCAACCTAAAAAATTGATCCAGAACAAAATAAATGTAATATAATTCTATCAAAAAATTTTACACACGTGAGTTAGTTCAGTGTATTTTAACATTTATTAATATTATTAGTCTTGTTAAATATCTGTGGGTATATCTATAACCTATTACACCACACTACATATCATAACCCTAGACACTTTACGTAGCCACATTCATTAAAAAAAATTAAGTGTGAGGTCGTAGTGGTAGCAAGAAAGGCCTTCTGACAATTCTCAACTACATTTTATCTCAGGAGCCTTCACAGCTGGCCTCATACAATTACATTTAGTAATATCACCATCATACAATACCATCAACACCACTACATATATTGGGGTCTTGTCCAGGGATAATTAGCCCAACAGTAATATTAGGATCTCCTGGTGGGAGAAATAAAAGTAGGGAAATAAATTGTAAAATTCCCTTTAAAATTAAAAGTGTCCCTGCAGATAAAAGTTGGTGAATCTTCACAGCCAGTAATAATTAATTAGTTAACTGGTTAGTTAGAATTAGTTAGACTATAGTCATAAGAAGTACTTAGTGTATTTACTGGTTAGAGATTTAGCTTGTATATTATTATATTGTCTAAAAAGTATGGCGGAGCTGGCAAAATTTAGATCAGCTGCTGTGCTCACCGCGAAGGAGATGGGAATGGATGGTCAAATTTTAATTCAATACGTAACGGCTGAATGTGATAAATATATTGAACGGGAAGAAAGGAGATTAGAAAAAGAGGCTGAAAGAAAATTAGAGGCTGACAGGTTGGTTGAAGAGAAGAAGTTAGAGGCTGAGACTAAGAGGCTGCAGATTGAGGCAGAAGAAAAACGACAGCAAAGGGAGGCAGAAGAAAAAAGGTTGACTGCCGAAAGGGAGGCAGAAGATAGAAGGTTGCAGAGGGAGCACGAATTACGACTAAGGGAGCTGGAATTACAAGGCCAGGCTCCTGAAAATGGTGCCAGCCCTTTTGCCTCAGATGCTACGCCCAGTCTGGGAGCCTCAAACTCAGCTATGGGGTTTCATTTAGACCATTTTGTTGAAAAAGACGATGACATAGAGGGGTACCTAGGACGTTTTGAGTTATTAGCTACTACATATGGGTTAGAGAGAGAGAGGTGGAGTTTAAAGCTATCACAGGGATTGAGAGGTACTTCTTATGAAGTATTTGCCAAAATGAACAGGGAAGACCAAGACAATTATGACATGTTAAAGCAGGCTTTGTTATTAAGGTACGAGAAGAATGGTGAATTTTATCGTAAGAAATTTAGAAATGCCAAACTGTTGTCTGGGGAGACATACCACCAATTCTCTGCTAGACTAGAAACCTATTTGGAGAAATGGACGGCTCTGGGGAAGACCCAAGATCTTAAAGAAATGATCATGATTGAGCAATTGAGAGAGTCCATGGCTCCAGACATGAGAAAATTTCTCATGGAACAAGGTGCAGAGAAGTTGGGGGAAATTTTAAATGTTGCTGAGAGGTATCAGGCAGCCCAGGCAGAGGTAAGTGGTGCTAAAAAGAAGCACATAGACAATTTTAAAGCTCCACAGCAATTTAATAAATTTGATAATAGAGAGCAGGGAAATAAAGGTAGGACAAACTTTGAGCGGCCAAGAAATGACTATCGCGACAGAAACTCACAGTTCAATGACCAAAAGTTCAATGAAAGAAAACCGTTGAACCAAGGAAAAAGATGGTGTAAATGGTGCAAGAAGGATAACCATAACACCGAATTTTGTAGAAGGAAACCTTCAAACATTGCTGCAATGAAGTCGGGGACGCAAAGATTAAAGGTTAATCCTAAGGGACAACAGGAACCTTATCACCCCCCAGTTTGTGAGGATGTTATTTGTAATGGGGTCACCATAAGGTGCCTTTATGATACAGGTTTGGATTATGATTCAGTTGTGAAGTCTAGCCTAGTGGACCCAAGTCAGTATACCACAGAAACAGTGGAAATACAAGGGGCGACTAAGGACATACCACTCATGACACTTCCCATCGCAAGGATAACGGTGAAAACTCGCTATGTGGAAGGAGAAATCAGAGCAGCAGTGATAGATGAACCAATCTACCCTCTGATATTGGGGTGTAGATACGTCTTCTTGGGGAATCCCGAGAAACCTGTGATCATGGCGACAGTGCAGACCAGGTCACAGAAGAAGGAGGAAGAAGGTGAACCTATAAATGCTCATCCAGAGGAGATGAGGAAGGCGCAGGCTGAGGATAGGACACTCAAGCCCTGTTTTAAAAAATTGCCCAAATGCCACACACCTCCGAGCAAGGGGGAATATTTCATGAAGAACAAACTCTTATACAGGAAGGCCGGAACTGGAACAAATGGTCACAACCAGCTGGTTCTTCCCACTTCATATAGAGATAAAGTGATGGAACTCGGGCATGCGATTCCCTTCAGTGGTCACATGGGGATCAGCGCCACAGGACAGCGTATAGCTTGTCATTACTTCTGGCCAGGGATAACGGAGGATATAAAAAGATATGTCAAATCCTGCCCAGAATGTCAAAGGGTAGCTCCAAAGCACTGGACTGCTCCTGCAACTCTAGGGGAAATGCCCATAGTGGGAACACCTTTTGAGAGGGTTGCAGTGGATATTGTAGGACCTCTCACTCGGACCAAGAGGAGGAACAGTTACATCCTTACTCTGGTGGACACTTGTTCTATGTGGGGAGAGGCGGTAGCCCTGCCATCAATTGATTCAAAACATGTAGCAGAGGCACTACTTACAATATTTACCCGATTAGGATTCCCGCATCAAATCTTGACGGATAATGGTTCTCAGTTCAAGGGGAAACTAACGGAAGAAGTTTTTAAGCTATTTCAAGCCAGGCACTTTCATTGTAGTCCGTACCATCCACAAGGGAACGGCCAGGTAGAGAGGTTCAACGGGACTCTCATTTCTATCCTGAGAAAGCTGGCACACGAAAAACCGGATCTGTGGGATCAATTCCTGCCCGCCGCATTGTTTGCGTACCGGGAGGTACCACATAGTTCAACCGGGATGGCTCCCGCAACTCTGCTATTTGGGAGGCCAATAAAAGGTCCATTAGAAGCTTATTAAGGACCTGGACAGATGAGAAGGCGGAAGAGACTGTTACCTCATCGTATCAATATGTGAACGAACTGACCACTCGTTTGAAAGCTGGATGGAAACTGGCAAATGATAATTTGAAACAAGCCAGGAAGAAACATGCAGCATATTTTAATAGGAAGGCAAAGGACAGGGAACTGGCAGTCGGAGAGAAGGTGCTGCTTCTACTACCCGGAAGCCAGAATAAATTACAAATTGGTTGGCAAGGTCCATATACGGTTCTAGAGAAGGTGTCTAGAACAAACTATAAAATTGACAAAAAGGGGAAGGAAAAAGTTTATCATGTAAACCTGTTAAAGAAGTATCTGGACAGACCACTCCAGGAAAGCACCCCCTTATTGACCTTGGCTATTGCAACCCAGATGCAAAAAGAACCACTCACCTCACATGAATACCCATTACATCCTTGTGAAACAGCAGCACAGGTAAAAGTCAGTAAGCACCTGACTAAAAACCAGAGGGAGAGAGTTCAACAGGTTCTGGAGGAACATACAGATGTATTAACAGATAAACCAGGCCATACAAATTTGCTACAGTATGACATGAAACTGGTAGACTCAAACCCAATCTGTATGAGAGCCTATTCTATTCCGTTCGCGAAGGAGAAGGCATTGAAGGAAGAAATAGAGTATTTGTTGAAGGAGGGGATTATTTCGCACAGTGAATCATCTTTTAGTTCTAGTGTCGTTTTGTTGAGAAAACCGTCTGGGGAACACAGACTGTGCATAGATTACAGGAAACTGAATGCTGTCACAGAAGGACAAGTGGATCCATTACCAGACACAAAACAGTTATTTGCCAGACTGAACAAGGCAAAATACTTTTCAAAGGTGGATCTTAGTAAAGGCTATTACCAGATCCCAGTGAAGCCTGAAGTGAGACCTTATTTGGCTTTTAGCACTTCGGATGGACATTATGAATTCAATATGCTACCATTCGGACTGAAAAATGCTCCGAGTGTGTTTTCAAGGATGATGCGCAAATTGTTGGATCCCCTGAATAACCCATGTATCACGAATTTCATGGATGATATTCTCGTCGCCACAGAGACATTTGAAGAACACATTGAAGCTCTGGAGATGTTGTTTGATAGACTTCGGGAGGCGAACTTAACTGCTAGGCCAACAAAATGTTGTATTGGATGCAAAGAGTTGGAATTCTTGGGACACACTGTATATCAGGGTAATATGACCCCTGATCCTAAGAACTTGGAAAAACTGCAGAGAGCACCTAGGCCGCAAACAAAAAAGGACGTGCGATCATTCGTGTCGTTATGCGGATTTTATCAGAAATACATCAAAAATTTTAACGCTATTTGTGCTCCTCTGACTGATCTGACTCGCAAGGGACTTCCAGATAAAATTATTTGGACTGCACAATGTGAACTAGCGTTCCAAGAGTTAAAGGAAAAACTCACTAGCAAGCCTATTCTCAAACTGCCTGATTTGACACAGGACTTTGTCTTAAGAACCGATGCAAGTAATGTAGGACTAGGAGGGGCTTTGTTGCAAAGATCATCTTCACCTGATGGGGAACTGAAACCAGTCGCTTATGCAAGCCGCAAATTGAATAAGGCGGAACAAGGATACTCCACAAGCGAAAAGGAATGTTTAGCATTAATCTGGGCAATAAAGAAGTTTCAAATCTATCTGTATGGTAGGACTTTTGTGGTGGAGACGGACCATCAGCCTCTCGTGTTCTTGTCTCAGGCTAAGCATGGAAACGCAAGATTGCTGAGGTGGTCTTTATTGCTTCAACCTTATCAGTTCAGTATCCAATATATCCCAGGCAAATTGAATGTCGGTGCAGATTTCCTCAGTCGGCACCCCTGTGATCAAAATTAGAGTAGTGGCAGACGTGAGGAGTAATTTTACCTATGTGTATCGCTGGTTTTGGAACTTGCCATAGGCATGTTTTCAAGTGGGGAGATGTGTAGTGAAATTGACAGAGATACAACGGTAAAATCCCTCCAAAGATAACATTTAAGGATAAAAACATAATGCGTAGGCTGCGAATAGTACATGATCGCCTAGACCGCGGGTCATCATCCTCCATAATAATTGACTTGCTAAACAGGAGGGGAACGGCGGATCAAAAAGGAAAAAAAAAATATATGACTGGAAAGGCTAAGGAGACGCAATTGGGGGGGAAACGGAGAAAAGTCACGTTTCCCAAGTTGACATAAAAAGTAAGCAACTCGACAGAAGGGACCTTAGATATAATACGCCACAGTCATTTATTGGACGCTTTTGCAATACCAAGCCCTTGATTTGAATTCAGCGGCTAAACGCAGATGTTAGGAATATTACAAAAATTTAAAAAGTACTTTTTCTTAATATTAATGTTAGGAATATAAAAATTAGCTGGCCGGATGGCCCATTCTGAGCAGTGAACAAATATGTTCTTAATTTTACAGACGGATAGATAATATTGAAGATAATGACAAAAGACAGTGTTGTTCACATCATCGACAGACTGTATTGAATCTAAAAGTGTCGCTAATTGCACAAAAAAACACGACCTCGAAACGCAGGTGTTCAAATTTACTTAGTATGGAGGAGAGGGTTTTGGGTGGTAGCTGTGTCTAAATATAACTTTTAACGACAAAATTTTGGAGGGGAGAGAAAGGTTGGTTCAAAAATCAAGTACATTTTTGTAGAAACACAAGTAGAGACGGACAGACTAACAGATAACCATCCATACTTGACTGAAGCATGACTGAAATGACTTTATGGTAGGAAATTTGAAATTTAAAATAAACCTAGGCAGTGATTGGCCACAGACAATCATATCATTAGCGCTCAGACGCGAAAGGGGGCCATTCTTCAATAGTTGTTCAGTGATAGACACAGATTTTAAAGTGTGGTGATTTCCATATGAAAGAAAGTGTAATAAAGTTAGGGACGCCATACTATAGCCAGCAGCTCAGCTGAGTTTTGCTAGCAATTCTGTGTTATTTATTCATAATCTGGTAAGATTGAAATTATTTCTTTATATATTTTGAATATTGTTTCATGTTCGAGTGATTTGATACTGCCATATCGAAATCTAGCCTTACAAACAAGTAGGGATTTGCTCTAGACCCCCCGCCCTAGTCAGGGTCTAGGGACCAACAATGTACATAAACTCCAGCAAGGATTATGCAAGACAGATCAAGTGTTGAGAATAATGGAACATATTACCTATCCTCTTTTAGGGCAGACAACTAATAAATATTTTTCAGAATCTATGGTCTGGGAGGATCTATCTGATGTAAAACCACCATGGTAAATGTGCTGTTTGGTCAGAGAGATCTGACCTGTCTGTATGATGTGGTTGTTGTGTCAGTGTTGTGTCCAGACGTGGGTAGAGAATAGATTTTGACACATGGCCCATACTTTGATTGCAGAGCTGCGAGTTTCTGTTGTCAACAAAGCAGTGACTATTCAGTTGGTGACTTTACTCGAGTGTATCTGTGCAGTACTTGTGACAGAGACCACCATTATTGCCCGCCAGCACGGAGAGGTGGGACCATCAGTTTTCAGCACCAGAGCTACAAATATAAGATGAGTGAGCCTCTGGTCTGCTGGACATTCACCAACCCCGTTTAGTTACTAATACCCTCATAAAAATTCCCACCATTTTCTGGACACTGTGTAGTCAATATAGACAGGTGTGATGAGGCCACCCCAACAGCACAAACAGTAACTATCCTCCCAAGTAGATGACTACTAGAACATTTTAATAAAACTAACTAGTATAGTACATATATATGTACACTATTGCATTTATGATATAATATTCCATGCATTTCTTTCATAATTTCTAAATCCTTTTAAGTTCTGGTCAACCTAAAAAATTGATACAGAACAAAATAAATGTAATATAATTCTATCAAAAAATTTTACACTATTGAGTTAGTTCAGTGTGTTGTAATATTTATTAATATTATTAGTCTTGTTAAATATCTGTGGGTATATCTATAACCTATTACACCACACTACATATCATAACCCTAGACACTTTACGTAGCCACATTCATTAAAAAAAATTAAGTGTGAGGTCGTAGTGGTAGCAAGAAAGGCCTTCTGACAACTCTCAACTACATTTTATCTCAGGAGCCTTCACAGCTGGCCTCATACAATTACATTTAGTAATATCACCATCATACAATACCATCAACACCACTACACTGTATATTCATTTCTTATTATATTTCTGGGGTAGTCGTTGTTGTGCCATTTTTTCTGATTATTTCTGTCGTAACTGCGCTTATCCGCGTACGTTACTGTATTTCTTCTGTTTGTGCTATAGGGCTGTCTTCTTTCCCTGGGCGAAAATTTTTCATTCTTTCTGTTTCCAACTTTGCTGCATTAGTATCCTCCTGTGGTATAGTCATATAAGAATTCTTCTTTTTCTTCGGAAATTTCAATTGGTTTTGGGACTTTATCATATCCACCTGTTTTTGAGTTATATTGATACTCCATGGGGCATGTATCACTGTCTTGTCGCTTTGGATATCCTCCTGGCAAGACAATTTCTGTTTCTCTGTTACTCTGTGATATACAGCACTTCATCTTTTCTCTTGGTGTGCTGGGGCGCAAGAATGAGTAATTATAGTCATTTTCATACTGTGGCCTTTCTCTTCTTATGTATGGACTGGTTCGTTTCTGCCATCTGGGTAGGGTATGCTGTGGTGTAACATGACTGTGACTGATGTTACTGCCTTTTTCTGCATAAGCCTTATAACTGTTTACTTTCCGTGTACTATGGTTATTTGTACTGCGATTTCGTGCATTATGTCCAGTGGGAGTGGTTGAGACAATTTGTGGATGGTCTCTATTGGTTTTGGTTTGTCTTATTGTTGACGTATCCACTTGCGCTACAACTGTGCCTCTATTTATAGTGGTAGTTTTTCCTGACATATTCAATATCATGATGGGGAAATCTCTGGACTTCGAGACTTCAGCGATTCCCTCTGTAATTTGCAACAATGGGTCATCAATAATGCTTTCTTCTGCTAGGGGCTGTACTTGAATTGATTGCCCTGGTGTTATGTACTCAGAATTTTTTACTCTGCCTTTTGCTATGACCAGGGAGTTTGGAGCCACCGTTATGGGAGCTGTAATCCTTACTAAAGACGCTATGTGGATATCGTCCTGGAGATCTATGTACGTATTGTTGACTTTGATTTTGTGGAGGTCATAGTATATTCGAACTTTGTGTTTGTTAAAAAAATCTCTCCCTAGGATAAGATTTCTAGACATTCCTTTAGTAATGACAAATGGGTGTTCAAAATTTGTTTCGCCTAAGGAAAATTTTAGCCATGCTGTCCCAACTGAATTTAGTCTTTGTCCCGTGACTGAAGCTAGGTGTGTTTTGGACGGTTGAAATCGTACTAAGTGTTGGATCCTCTTGAACAGCTGGAACCTAATAAGGCTGATGGATGCTCCTGTATCTACCAGTGCCCTATATTGTTCGCCCTGTATAGACATGATGCAGGAACTGGGGTCCGAATGTATTTTAGTTCCATCATGCAACATTTCTTCATATTGTATTTTACTGGATGGGCCCACTTGACAATTTCTGTTCTGTGTTGTTTCTTTTGTTTTGGACCAGTTTCTGTGATTGTTGCCCTCACTAACGGTCCTGTTTAGTGAGTGGCGCGGCCGTTTCCCTGACGCATGAGGGGTTGAGGTGCGCCTCTGGTATACTGATTTCTGGTGTAATCACGTGGGGGTGGTGCGGGTTGTTGTGGTTGGTAACCTCCTCTTCTGGGTGGTGCATGATTGTAATTTGCTCTACAGGACTTGTAACCATGTCCGAGCCTACCGCATGTAAAGCATCCGTTTGTATTGACATTATTGACGTCGTTTTGCCTCTGTGTGGGGGGTCTATAATTGCGGGGTCTATCATCACGTATTCGTGGGCGAGTCCATTGCCTCCTGGTATGGTCAACTTCCATAGGCTCATGCTCATCATAGTCCCTATATTCTGGTCGGGGTTCCCTACCTGCTCTTTGTTGGAACCTTCGGTGAAGATTTTCCTCCTGTATTGCTGCTTGGATTGTTTCAGCAATAGTCTTGGTGTCTTTTCTAATAAGATGCCTTCTGATATTTTCCGCTCTAAGGCCATCGGCAAATATCCCCACTAACTGTATTTCTACATCAGGTGTGGTAGGGATTTCTCCGCAAAATGCCTCTTCTGCCATATTGAGGAATCGATCTCCAAAAAGTTGTACCGATTCATCTCTTTCCTGTTTCATGCTTCTAAGGACTGACCAAGCATGCATTTTGTCTATGATTTCCCCATATCTCTGGGTGAGCTCTTTTTTTAGGGACTCGTAGGTTTCTGTGGGGTACTGCCGGGACCTCCTTCTTAAAAAATCAGTCACGTACGAATCAGAACCTAACAGAACGATTTTCTTTTTCTCTTCATCCGTTGTTGCCTCTGCTAGTGCCGCAAATTTTTCCATGTCGGACAACCATCTTCTGAATTTTTTCTTGTTTCCATCGAACGGCTGAACAATGGATCTAACCTGTGTGAATTTCGCGTAGTTGTCATTTTTCTGTAGGGTTTCAGTAATTTGCCGTAGCGCTATTATTGTTGGTCCTTCCATATTTTGTCTGTCCTGGGGCTGCAGTGGTTGTGCTTGAGCGAATCTGTTTTCCTGTTGCTGCTGCTGTTCTACCCCAAGTTGCTGGAAATTTTCCATTAATTGATCCATCTTCGCTTCTGCTCTTTTGTAGAGGACTGGTCACTAGGCAACAAGTTGTATGTGTGGCCGGGTAGGGTAGTGGGGATTGCTGTTTTGAATCGAGAGTATTAGATTTTGATTACTAGCTAGCCTGCTAGAGGTGATGATTTCTCTCTACAGACTTACAGGAATTTACCAGGTTCGGGGACAATCCTCTATGATGTTTTATTTTTAGAGCATATGGTTATTATTTGTGTTGCACCTGCAACGATTAGCTTTGGCATGATCCTTTAATAATTTGTATGATGGCTAACTGCAAACATATGATTCGTCAACAGCATTTGTGTTCAATGAAACAAATGTTTATTCAATTTCCAACAAGAACTGGGTTAAGTCAAATGGTAACCACACCAAATTTGCATAATAGCATGTTGACATTTAATAAACAAGCATAAAAAGTCAATGCATTATTTTAATGATGCAATATTCCTTATTGCATCTCGTAATCTTTTCAAGTTGCTAAAACATGGCGTGGCTCCTCTATCCTTCTAGTGTTCCTTCGTTTATTTGTTAATGTGGTCTAGATTTCACGTTTTTCTTATCTCTTCATTTCAATGAAGAGCCAAACTTTCTCTTATTCATTAGTATTCCTTAGTTTGACTTTCTCTCAGCTTAAGGACCTTCATTCTTGGTAAAAGGTTCAGATATATGCCTGGGTTTACAATTCTTTACCCAGTTTTCGAGCGTAGCTCCGTTTCAGTTATGACTGTGGGCTCTAACAGTTATTGCATGCAATTCTTAGCACTACTTACGTTTCTCGTGAATTCACAAAATATAACATTCTACATTTCGAAGTTACACAGTTGCTTTAATTGTGCGAAGTCAATCTCCTCTATAGAATATCACTGAGCAAAGAGAATTACGTCTTGTCTCGACCGCTCTAAATTCATTACTGATTAAAAAAATGGCTTCATCTCTCGTTCATTCCGGGGGAAGAAAAAGGACTGAGCTTAACCATTGGTGGGAAATCACGTGACCAATGCTTGGCGTAAGCGAAGCTACCCTAATTAATGCTTGGCGTTTCGAAGCGAAGCTTGGCCTAAAATAATGCGTGGCGTTTCGAAGCTAACCTGGTTTAATTAAACATCTGCGTTGAGATTTTCTTTTATCTTCTGTTTCTATAAAAATTTATTTTATGTTAATATAGTCTATATCTGAAAACTCACGGTATACGCGGTTACAATATTGGGGTGTTAATAAAATCATTTTTATATAATTGTGAATTTTGGGTAATAAAAAATAAAATAAAAATGAAGAAATAAATAACATTTGGTAGCACACAGTTTATTTGTGCTAAAGTTGCACTAAAAGATTGTGTAAGCATCGTCTATCCTCGTGTATTTGATGCATAAAATAATCTAGGTATTTCTGGGTTTTTTAAAGAAGAAAATCTGGGTTTATCTATAGAACATGAGTGGCAACCTTGCCGGTCACAGTCCGAGATGTGGTCAAGGTCCTCACAGAGTCAGTCGGTGGCGGTGTACTGACTTGTAAAGCTTAGGGTCGCGTGAGGTTCCTCCCTTAACACATGCATGGTTCGAGGGCGCTTCACTGAGGAGGAGTTTGGTTGGTGTGTGCCGGAGCACTATACGGGTAATACCCACACACCTCAGGACTGGGGTAGTGTTGCAAAGGGAATGTGTTGCGGTGCCACTACTGTTGAAATGCATGATTGCTGGGTATTGTATTGGTTGTTGTTTACTGGCGCTGGTGGAATGACGACCGCTGTAGAATGGTGGTATTACAGGGTGCTTGTGGTGTAGTGAAGATCAGGAGTGGCCGACGTCGTGTGTGAGTATCTAGACAAGTCAATGAGCACGCGAATGGGTGTGGTTCTAAAGTAGACATTGATGATCACACACCAGAAATACAAATATAATATTGAAGAACTGTAGAACTCCTGTGGTACATTTTGTGTACTATTTATTACACTACAGTACGAAGACACTGACATCGAATACATACACTATCAGTTCAAGCACGACATAGGCATAACAAAATGTTCAATACTTCTATAACATCAATGGCTCTTGAGCAGCCGGCATATATCATGGTGTTAGTAGTATGATAATAATTTCTCGCTACCCTCTCTGGCGAGATAAGTCAGGTAAGACTCTGGCAGAATTAAGCTGCATAAATGCCGAGCTCAAAATACCTAATATCCTTAAATTTTCTTCCGACACAACCAGTCAGGTGAATCTTTTGGCACTCAGAAACATCGAGAAATATCGGGGAAAAATCTCAAACGTATTCCAACACTCAGAAAACTCTATCCCCGATCACACGAGCAGAGGAAAACAATGGCTGACCACCTTCTCAGCCGAAAAAACCCAGTAGACTGTTTTAAAGACCCAGTCCACCGCTCCCGCGCAAATCATTGCGCATGCCAAGATAGACGCAAGCCCTGAGTTGAGCTTACACGGGACCAGTAAAGAACGTTTCGTGGAAACTGATCTATAAAACTCCTTAAATGGACAACTTGTTAAATCAAGGGAAGATAACAACTAAATCTAACTTATACCAAAAAGATACAACCAGTAAGTTCCCTTAGACCACAGATAGCAAGAAAACATTTCTGGCTTAAAAAAACAGACTGACCTTAACAGGCAGCCACCACTCTGGTCCGTCCATGTGAAAGCTGACTGACGCTTCTTGGGTCTCGGAACACATCCATTTCTATATGGATGTGTATGGACACCCTAGCATGGCAGCAACTTTCCCTTTTGGAAAAAAAAGTTGATTAAATAAATAGTATTTTTAATATGATTTATTTTCCCCATGTATTGTCAAACTGAGATTACTTAAATAAAGATATATTTTGCAGATCATGTAATTTCTCGTCCCTGCTTCGGCATTCTAATTTCTCACGCCCTTTAAAACAAAACGAACTTGCATGCTATTTAACAAGAAGTAATTTTTTTAAATGGCAGAAAGAAAGAAAGCAATAAACACTCCAGAATATATATAAATAAAGTATTTTTCGCTGCGCTCTTATCGATCAGGCATAAACATATATTGATCTGTGTTTGTCTGCGTGATGATTTAACTAAAGATCAGCATTTTTGCGTACTATGTGTTGACAAGCAAATGAACGGTGAATAGAAACAAAATGCAAGGAAATAGAAGACTTGGAAGCAAAGCACATGACAAGAGATATGCATGAAGAAGAGCGTGTTTTCTTTCACCGCATTTATTTTGTCATATTTGTGGAGAGTACACTTTGAAAGAAGAACATAGGAAGCATATTACTGTTTTTGTGAAAAAGGCATACTTTGCTTACTTTAAAGTAAAACTAGGTGACCAGGACAAGTCTTGGGCTCCTCATATTGTTTGCAAACATGGGTTGAACAACTGCGACAGTGGACTTGTGGGAAAAGAAAATGTTTAAAATTTGGAATTCCAATGGTTTGGAGAGAGCCCTAGAACCACTATGATGACTTATTTCTGTGTTGTGAATATTAAGGGAATTAATGGAAAAAAATCACAAAAATTGGAAATATCCAGATTTAAATTCTGCTAGGCGACCTGTTCCACACGAAGATGACATACCACTTCCAACTTTCAGTCAGATTTCGGATTCCCTTTAGAAGATGAGACAGCAGTGGCATGTGGAACGACAAGTGACAGTGATAGTGATTTCGAAGATGATTTTTCAGATGCTCAATGCTTCGACCAGCTTGAACTAAATGATCTAATCCGAGATCTATATCTTTCCAAGGAATCTGCAGAACTTTTGGCTTCAAGATTGAAAGAAAAAAAATTACTGACTGCTGAAACAAAAGTTACATTTTATCGCAGCAGAGAGCAAGGTTTTATTCCATTCTTTTGTAAAGAAAACAACCATGTGTTTTGTACTAATGTAGGAGGTCTTGTTAACAAAATGGGTGTAAGTTATAACCAGATGAGTGGCGACTTTTCATTGACAGCTCTAAAAGAAGTTTGAAGGGTGTTCTCTTACACAATGGTAACAAATATGGCTCAATTCCAATTGCTCATTCTACTACAATGAAGGAGGAGTATGCTACAATAAGCACAGTTCTGGAAAAATTGGAGTATTTAGAACATAACTGGATGGTTTCTGTAGATCTTAAAATGATGAACTTCTTGCTTGGCCAGCAAATGAGATTCACCAAATATCCATGCTTTATATGTTTGTGGGATAGCAGGGCAAAAGATATGCACTGGACAAAGAAACAGTGGCCGTTGAGGGATGAATTTAAAGTTGGAGAAAAAAATATTGTCATTAAGCCTCTCATTGATCGAAAAAGAGTTCTACTGCCACCATTACACATAAAGCTTGGCTTAATGAAGCAATTTGTTAAGGCACTGAACAAAGATGGTACCTGTTTTAATTACTTATGCAGAAAGTTTCCAGAATTGAGCATAGAAAAACTTAAAGCTGGAATTTTTGATGGACCTCAAATTAGAAAGTTAATAAACGATCCTAATTTTATTGATTCCATGAACAAAACAGAGTCCACAGCCTGGTCATCATTTGTTTTAGTTGTGCAAAACTTTCTGGGTAACTTTAAAGCAGACAATTATTCTGAATTAGTTGGAAACATGCTGTCGAGTTTTTGTGAACTTGGATGCAACATGAGCATAAAATTGCACTACCTCCATAACCATTTACATTTATTTTCGGAGAATCTTGGCGACTTTAGTGAGGAGCAAGGGGAAAGATTTCACCAAGATATAAAAACAATGGAAGAGAGATACCAGGGACTTTGGGATGCCCACATGATGGCAGATTACTGTTGGACCCTTAAGCGTGACTGTCCGGGCATATCCCATTCCAGGAAGTCCTCGAAAAGATCCTTTTTGCGTGTTGACTAAACAAGTGCTAGTGATAAAGTTTTATTACATTTTTGGTAATATATGCACAGTAATTACATATAATATGAATGCAGACTAAAGTCAAATTGCCACTGATAGCACCTAACTCTAGGATTGTACATAACAATTGCCCTACTAATATGGTCATTCTTAGTTATCTCAACAACTAGAGCTGATAGAAAAAATCTGATTACATTTTTGGAATCAGCAACCCAAAATTACCCAAGAACAGCTGTAAAAGTTAAGGCACCAAAATGTGTGTATACCAGTGTTAGCAAAACAGACGATAAACACACATTAAAGATAAACGTAAATGGGAAAATCCTGGAACAAGTCGAAAGCTACGTATATCTTGGTCATATAATAACAGAAGATGGCAGATGTGAAACAGAAATCAAGAAGAGAATAGGAATGGCCAAAGCTACATTCAACAACATGAAACATATACTGACATCTAAACAGATATCTCAAAAATTAAAACTGAGAATCATAAAGTGTTATATATATTCTGCATTTCTGTATGGTGCGGAAACATGGACGATGAATAAGCATTTGGAAGAAAGAATTGAGGCTCTTGAAATGTGGATATATAGAAGAATGGGGCGTGTCTCATGGAAAGAGATGAAAACAAATAAAGAGGTCCTAGAAAATCTAGGTATGAAAAGAGAACTAATGAGGGAGATCAAGGTTCGGCAGCTAAAATACTGTGGCCACATAAAAAGGCATAACACCTTGCAGAAGACCATAACAGAAGGGAGAGTTGAAGGCAAACGTGCAAGGGGAAGACAGCGCTATAAGTGGGAAGATAACATCAAGAGATGGACAGGAAAGAATCTATCAGAGTGCACCACCAAGAAAAGAGACAGAAGACGTTGGAGATCCATTACAGCCAACCTTCGTTGTGGAGATGGCAGCTGATGATGAATTTTTAACAAATCTTGGCGTATAGTACTTTTTTCGTTAGAATGTGTTTAGAATATATACTGTTCAAAAAAAGAAACGCAACTTCTTTGGTGTTACTTTTATAAAAGATATTCGCTGATAGGACATCAGTCAACCTATCGACTGTGTCTACCTGGTCATTAACTTCTCGTGTTTACCTGAATTGTACTCACCTCATGATTCGTGAGGTCATGAAAGAGGTCAAGGTCAAAACAACATTTTTGACAATAACTCGTGACAGGTTCATGAGAATCCCGTGAAACTTACTGAACACAAAACTCTCTGACCATATTATTGAATGCTTATAAAAGATTGACGCTCCTCGAATAAATTCAGCTGAAAATTCAATGTGCAAGTATGGCTCATCTCACTACAGAACAACGACTCATCATCATTGGACGTTTACAGACTGGACAGTCACAAAGTGTAGTGGCCAGACAATTTAATGTGGTTAGAAGCACCATAAGTCGCCTGTGGAGGCGATTTCAAGAAACTGGCTCAGTGGCAGACCGGCCGCGCAGTGGAAGACCCAGAGTCACCACTCCTGCCAAAGACCGCTTCATACGGCTGCGTCACCTCAGGAATTGACTTGCATCTGCTTTCTCCATAGTCCAGTCAATGTCAGCAGCTTGTCGAATTTCAGATCAAACGACCAGGATCCGGCTGCACGACTCTGGTCTTTGGGCTAGAAGACCCTACAGAGGTCCTGTTCTTACGGACCGGCATCGCCAGAACCGACAGCAGTTGGCAAACCAGCATTTTCAATGGACCGTTGGGAATGACTGGAGACGGGTTTGGTTTAGTGATGAATCATTTTTTGTGCTCCAGCGACACAATAGGTGGAGATGAATTTACCCCAGAGTCCATGAGCGCTACGCCCAGAACAGCGTTGATGAGGCTCCGCCACATGGTGATGGAGGTGTACTGGTGTGGGGGGCGATCAACTTCATGGGAAGAAGTGACCTGGTGCAAATTGGAGGACGCCTGAATGCCCAACGATACGTCGCTGAAATTCTTCGTCCTCACGTCTTCCACTTCTGGCTGCACGAGGGTAGATTTTTCAGCAGGATAACGCTCAACCTCATGTGGCACACCTCACTACCCAGTTCCTCGCTGACAACAACGTCCAGACCATTCCGTGGCCAGCCATGTCATCAGACATGAACCCCATAGAACACTCATGGGATGAACTCGACAGACCACTCCGCCAGCGAGACGTGGCTCCAGCCAATCTCCGACAGTTGTCTCTTGCACTGCGGGAAGAGTGGACAGCCATCCCACAACAAAATATCCAACGGCTAATCGGATCCATGTCAAGGAGATGTCGTTCTCTGATATAGGCCAGAGGAGGCCATACACCTTACTGAAACGGAGGCCTCAGTCGCAAAGAATAAAAGTCTAAACCAAATGTAATGAACATCATTTCATTGTTAAAGTCTGAAAGTTTCTTCATGCCAAGATTGAAACATTAATTCCGTAAAATAAAATTTTGGTACAAGTTTGAAATTTGGTGTCCATTACCACTGCAATAATGTTGCGTTTCTTTTTTTTTAACAGTATAGTTTTTTTTCCCTGAAGTTATGTGATACAACAATGTCACACAATCTGAAAAATACATTTTAAACATAGCGGTGTGTCATAATTTGTAAACAATACAATCCTCTTGTATCGCTTAGCATCTCACTTTGAGTTATAGATGTTTGAATTACTCATTGCTGTCCGGAGAAAATGCTTTATATATATATAACAGAAAAGCAAAAGAATAGCATCCTGCCATTAAGTAATGGCTCAGTAACTGCAAGAGCTATATTTCTAGACCAGTGGTTTCCAAACGGTGTTGCGCTGATGCGGCGTGAGAGGATGGCAGGTGTGGTGGGAAGATTTAACGACAATCAAGGATTTAGAGACATTAAAAAAAATTCATATGAATGAATCATGTTTTTATGAAGCTGTTTTGTTTTATACTTTCTGGAGTTTTCTTGATCATATCATAAAGTAGTTGAGTTCCATTTTATGAATAAAGCACTGCTAGATTTTTTTAAAAGTTATTTATTACCAATAACAAATTCTAACTTATGAAGAGGCCAAGAGTTTTACCAAGCGCAGATACAGGAGTAAGTGGGAAGCAGAACATTCAGGCCATAATAAAAATTATGCGTATTACCAGCTCAGCAGAAGTGAACAAGTGGTAATATTCAGACTCCACACAGGTCGCATCAGATTGGGATACCATCAATTCAACAAGCTAAAGATAGGAACTACTGATAAGAGTAACTGTGGCACTGATATAATGATTGTCGATCATCTGCTTCAACATATGAGGAACAGAGAAAGCGCATATGACCGTCACCAGTACAATTCCTGGAAAACCTTTACGGAAATACCTACAGCTTCAAGCTGACCACTGCTTTCTTTGAAAATATTCAAGTAGACGACAGAGGATAAACGAAGAAGAAAATATTCGGTGTAGCTGGTGCAAACTTTCATTCCGAAAGTGCGGCCCAGAGAAAAAAGTTTGGGAACCACTGATCTAGACAGCACTTGTTCAAATAGTGGAACGAATAGCACTGGGTGTTTTTGTATGCCATCAAAGAATGCTTTTACTTGAACCCAATCACATTTTCTCTATGTCCCACGTTTGATGCCAAACTCCAATAGCCGCAGCCTTGTTGATTCATCCATTGGGGTGTCATTATCCAGCAGGCGATCATTAATTGCTTTTAGTATCTCTCTCTTATCCATATCCAGTGTCCCCATTATGGGTGCTCTCTGGGCCAGTGTGCCAGCTCTCTCATTGTCACGTACCCCTGCATGACCACGACAGTAGATCCACATTGTCACAAAATTAACCGTGATACAACGTTAAAATATCTCCAATGATACAACGTAGGGATAAAAACTAATGCGTAAGCTACTAGAATACATGATCGCCCACGCCGCGGGTCATCACCCGCCATGGAAATTAAATGTTAGACTTGAAGGCCAAACGGAACGGGATGAGAACGGAGATCAAAAGGAAAAATCTGACTGAACGCGTGCTTGAAACTAGCAATGCTAGAAGACGCAAGTGGTGGGGCCACCAGACTTCTGATATTGCCCCCAAGCACGGAGAGGTGGGGCCACCAAACTTCTGATATTGCCCCCAAGCACGGAGAGGTGGGGCCACCAAACTTCTGATATTGCCCCCAAGCACGGAGAGGTGGGGCCACCAGATCTCAGCACCAGAGCTACACATTCAAGCTACGTGAGCGTCTGGTCTGCTGAGAATTCACCAACTCAACTTATTTGATAACACACCCATAAAATTTCCATCAAATAACTGGACAATGTGTAATCGCCATAGACAGGGAGTGATGAGGCCACCCCAACAGCACATCCATTAAATGTTCTCCCAAATAGATTACAACTATAAACAGTAGTAATATTAACTAGTCTAGTAACATATATATGTACACACCTTGCATTTATTATGTAATATTCATGCATTTCTTTCATAATTGCAAAACCTTTCATATGTTCTGACCAAAATAAAACCTTGGTTCAGAACAAATAAATGTAAAGAAAATTACTATAAAAAATTTATACAGCTGAGTTAGTTCCGTGTATTATAACATTTTATTAATATTATTAGACTTAGTAAATATCTGTGTGTGTGTATGTAAACTACCACAACACATTACATATCATTACCCTAGACAATTAAAGTAGCCACATTCATTAGTAAAAAAAGATAGGTGTGAGGTCGTAGTGGTAGCAAGAAGGGCCTTCTGACAATTCACAGCTACATTTTATCTCAGGAGCCTTCACAGCTGACCTCATACATCACACTTAATAATATCACCATCATACAATACCATCAATCCACTACACACATGAGGTCTTGAAGACTTGATGATTTTATTGATGTTTTCCATTCCTGCTGCAGTCATCCGTTCTGAACTTTTTGAGGCATGGCTTGAGAGTCTAACAATACAACTGCCCTGGTTGATTGAGTTTCAGACAGCCACCTCTCGTGATGGAGGTTGTTGTCATTATTCAATTTCCGGAGGTCTGATATGATACGGATAATGAGTAAGGCTTTGGCATCCTTAGTCAAGTTGTACAGTACGACATAGGTGTGACAGACGAACTCAGCTGACCCTGAATTGACCTGAAGTGATGAATGATATGGTACGACCCTTCTTAACGACCCCTTCGGATAACATCAGGGCCCCCGAATATTGTGGTAACTTTTTGTCAAACGGGATTTTTTTCACGTGGACTCATTAGCTATGCAAACTTTCCACGCAGATTATCAACACGTTTGCTGATTAATATGTGGACAGTTTATCTACCGTTCATTCTGGTCATCGCATTGATTTAAGGAGAGGTTGAATCACGCCCACGGATATCTCTTGAGCAATCTTATGCAGTTATTTTCATTAACTTGGTCAGAACGCCGGCCCAGTGAGGGCGTTGCCAGCATCAAACGGAAGTAGCGGCACACAATCAAAGACACTGAGGGATCTCAGGAAAGATTAGCGGCATGCTATCAAAAGCAGCAGTGGTCCATAGAGAACAGACGAAGCAGAGTCTCGCTGGTTTTTCACATCTCAGCGCGAACCGCAGAATCGCCCGCAACACGAAGACGGACGGGCGAGGCTAGCGGCCAGAGATTGATAATCGAACGGAATCCAGGGGCGGCATCTCTCCTTAGTCTGGCGGTCAGAACCCCAAAAGTCTCCTAAGATCTAAAAAGGTGTCAAATTCTAACATGTCCCCCCATTCTTGCATTCCAGTTAGATATATACAGACCATGAAGAAATGCATTTTATCACTCGTTGGCAAGACCTTTACAGAAGTACTAGCTATATTTGAAATCTTGTTAAATATTCCCCTGGATTTTCATATATATTTGCAGTGAATTATATTCTGTGCTAAACGGTATAATATATTTGTTTTAAAGTTATCAGTGGTCTAGTTCATTCATTCATTTTACTTCACTGTATTTTGTGATTAATTTAAAGCTATAAAATTAAACTTATCACAAATAGTTCCAGTTGAAAAGTTAATGAAATATCTATTATATTATTTCCCAAGTTGAAAGATACGTACATGCTTAAAGTAACATCTTAACGACGCGAAGGAATTTATAACAAATATTAATTGAGTGTAGTTCTATTTATACGTGTGCTTTAACTATTAAACTCGCGCGGAGTTCTTCTTAAATATAGAATTAAATACGCGAGTGTATATTATAGTCTTAACGGGAAAATCATCGCCCTTTAGAATGTTATTTGATGTTTCGGTATATTACATGTTTTCTATTTTTTGCATACAGTCTCGCAAGGTAGAGTCTATGTCAGTGATTCTCAACCTGAGGGGGACCGACCCTCAACGCGAGGAACTGTAATTTTGAATGGTACCTCAACTACTTGTCTCTTTGACACTGGACTAAGCTTTAGATGTATTGTCGCCAGACACCTAGTCAAACCAGGTCAGGAGACAAATGAAACCGTCAAACTTAGTGGAGTTTTCAGAAGTGTTGCACCCAGGACGCTTCCTATCGCACTGGTAGAAATACACTCTGATTTTGTCAGAGGTGTCATTAAAGCGGCCATAATGGATGATCCAATCTACCCAGTCATCCTGGAATGTAGATATGTGTTTGTTGGGAGACCAAAGGAGCCGATTGTGGTAGCGGTAACCACAAAAGGGCAAACTAAGAAGGAGAGGGAGAATGTTGCCGAACGAACTGAAGTAGGCGCAACAAAAGGAACCTACTCTGGAGCCCTGCTTTAGAAAACTGCCCATGGCTAAGGACCCCAGACACCACGGAGACATCTTTTCTAAGGATGGCGTTTTGTATCGTAGAACGGGCGACCCTGATACAGGGAATAACCAGCTCCTAGTACCGACGCAATACAGAAGCCAGATCTTAGAAATGGGGGACTCTCTTCCCTTTAGCGGACATATGGGACAAAACGCCACTATTCAGCGAATACAAAACCACTATTGGTGGCCAGGAATGAACTCTGAAATTATCAGGTACGTGAAATCCTGCGCCCAGTGCCAACGGGTAGCACCCAATCACTTGACACCCCCAGTACCTATGTGGCAAATGCCAATAGTAGGTACTCCATTTGAACGGGCTGCTGTCGACATCAGATGACCCCTGGAACGGACCAAAAGAAGGAACAGGTTCATCCTGACCTTAGTCGACACTTGCACAATGTGGGCCGAAGCTATACCGCTAACATGCACAGATTCCAAGCATGTCGCAGAAGCCCTCGTGCAAATCTTTACATGGTTGGGATTCCCTCAACAAGTGTTGATGGACAATGGATCCCAATTCCGTAGCCTGTTAATGGAGGAGATCTTTAAGATCTTGAGGGCCAAACATATCCACACAAGTCCCTACCATCCGGCCGGAAATGGGCTCGTGGAACGTTTTAATGGCAGCTTCACCATGATGTTACGTAAGCTGGGTCAGGAGAAACCGGAAGACTGGGACCTATATATATCTGCTGCCTTATTCGCCTACAGAGAGGTTCCCCAAGCGTCTACGGAATTCGCGCCAGCTACACTTTTATTTGGCATACCTATTAAGGGGCCACTAGAAGCCTTACTTCGGTCCCTGACAGACCAAAAGGCTGACGAGACAGTCGTCTCTGCAAGCAAGTATGTATCTAAGCTCAAGGAAAGGCTAAAGCTAGGATGGGATCTAGCTACTACCAACCTTAAGAAAGCCCGCGATAAACATGCTAAAAGATACAACAAAGCTGCAAAAGAGAGAGAACTACAACCAGGGGAGAAAGCTTTACTGCTACTTCCAACCGGAAGCAATAAACTTCGCATCGGATGGCAAGGGCCGTTTACCGTCCTTAAAAAGATCTCAAGTACTAATTACAAGATCTCGATAAAAGGAAAGGAAAAGGTCTTCCACGTAAACCTCCTTAAGAAATATTTGGAAAGACTGGTGCCATCCTCCGAGCATCTTCTGGCTGTCGCCATAGCAACGGAAGACAAGGAAGATGATGATGGTTGCATGGAGTATCCATTGCAACCCACAGAATCCTTTAAAGATGTCAAGTTCGGCGACAATCTCTCACAAGAACAACAAATATAAACCAGGGCGCTACTAAAACAGTACAGTACAGTCTTAACGGATGTACCTGGTCGAACAAATCTCATCGAATTTGAAATGAAATTAACAAACGAGACCCCTGTTCGAACCAGAGTTTACCCCATCCCGTACGCTAAAGCTGATGCACTTCGCGGAGAAACAGAGAAGCTTCGTCAGGCAGGAATTATCAGTGAGTCTACATCTCCTTACAGTTCCAGTGTAGGGCTGTTGCAGAAGCCCAATAAGGACGTTCTGCTGTGTATAGATTACCGGTTACTAAACGCTGTAACGGAATTCCAGCCCGAACCTCTCCAAACTGTTTCTGAGTTGTTCACCAAGCTCAGCAAAGCAAATATTGTCTCCAAGATTGACCTCAGTAAAGGTTTTTATCAAATACCAGTCAAGGAGGAAATTAAACCTTTGTTAGCTTTCAGCACTAGTGAAGGACATTACACATTTAATGTGAAGCCGTTCGGATTGCATAACGCACCAGGAGTGTTCACCAGGATGATGAGGAAGTTTCTAGAACCTTTGCAAAGTCCCCTTATCCATAATTTCATGGATGACATATTAATTGCATCGGAAACCTAAGAAGAATATATTGCTACGGTTGCTATGCTCCTCAGGAGACTACAGGAAACTGGTCTCACAGCCAGACCTAGCAAATCTCTCATCGGGTTTGAACAGTTAGACTTCCTGGGGCATACTATTTCTCACGGATGTAGTTGGCCTATTAAGAAGAACGTGGAGAAAATAGTGGCAGCAAAAAGACCCCCAACGAAGAAAGACGTACGTTCGTTTGTATCACTATGTGCATATTATCAGAAATACATCTAGAACTTCAACGGACTGACAGCACCTCTGACCGACCTCACTAAGAAAGGGTGTCCTGATAATTTCATTTAGGATCAAAAGTGCGAACACGCGCACAGCACTTTGAAAGGACAGTTGTCTGCATACCCCATTTTGAGGTTTCCTGACCTCAAGAAAACTTGTGTACTGCGGGTCGACGCGTCAGGTCAGGGCATCAGGTCAACGCTGCTTCAAGCCGATGACAGTGACCCGAACACGCTATTTCCAGTTGCCTATGGCAGTCAGAAATTAAATAAAGCTGAACGGAACTACAGCGTAGTTGAAAGAGAATGTCTCGCTCTGATTGACGGTATCAGACGCCATCATGAGTTTCTCTATGGGACATCTTTCACGGTGCAAACAGACCACGCTCCGTTAGCATTTCTTGGTGCCAATAAAGAATTTAACGCAAGGATCATGCGTTGGGCCCTTCTTCTAAGCGTTTAATCTTTCAAAGTGGAATATAATCCGTGAAGACAGAATGTCGGGGCGGATTTCCTGAGTAGAAACTGGACTACGGAGGAAGAGGAGGAAGTTGAAAATACCAATCACCCAAAAGCAACCGATCAGGGCAGCTTCATTGTCATAAATCAAACATGAAAAGATGTTTTCATGTCTCAAATGAGGGGACGATTGTGACAGACGAACTCAGCTGACCCTGAATTGACCTTAAGTGGTGGATGATATGGTACGACCCCTCGTAACGACCCCTTCAGATAACATCAGGGCCCCCGAATATTGTGGTAACTTTTCGTCAAACGGGATTTTTTTCACGTGGACTCATTAGCTATGCAACCTTTCCACGCAGATTGTCAACACGTTTGCTGATTAATATGTGGACAGTTTATCTACCGTTCATTCTGGTCATCGCATTGATTTAAGGAGAGGTTAAATCACGCCCACGGATATCTCTTGAGCAATCTTATGCAGTTATTTTCATTAACTTGGTCAGAACGCCGGCCCAGTGGGGGCGTTGCCAGCATCAAACGGAAGTAGCGGCACATAATCAAAGACACTGAGGGATCTCAGGAAAGACTAGCGGCATGCTATCAAAAGCAGCAGTGGTCCACAGAGAAAACGAAGCAGAGTCTCGCCGGTTTTTCACATCTCAGCGCGAACCGCAGAATCGCCCGCAACACGAAGACGGACGGGCGAGGCTAGCGGCCAGAGATTGATAATCGAACGGAAACCAGGGGCGGCATCTCTCCTTAATCTGGCGGTCAGAACCCCAAAAGTCTCCTAAGATCTAAAAAGGTGTTAAATTCTAACATGTCCCCCCATTCTTGCATTCCAGTTAGATATATACAGACCATGAAGAAATGCATTTTATCACTCGTTAGCCAGAGCTTTACAGAAGCACTAGCTATATTTGAAATCTTGTTAGATTTTCCCCTGGATTTTCATATACATTTGCAGTGAATTCTATTCTGTGCTAAACGGTATAATATATTATTTTTAAAGTGATCAGTGGTCTAGTTCATTCATTCATTTTACTTCACTGGATTTTGTGATTAATTTAAAGCTATTAAATTAAACTTATCACAAATAGTTCCAGTTGAAAAGTTAATGAAATATCTATCATATTATTTCCCAAGATGATAGATACTTACATGCTTAAAGTAACATTTAAAGACGCGAAGGAATTTATAACAAAATTTAATTGACTTAAGTTCTATTTATACGTGTGCTTTAACTATTAAACTCGCGTGGAGTTCTTCTTAAATATATAATTAAATACGCGAGTGTATATTATAGTCTTAACGGGAAATTCATCGAGCTTTAGAATGTTATATGATTTTTCGGTATATTGCATGTTTTCTATTTTTTCTATAGTGATCATTACCTTTGCGATGTCAGCAAAGAAGGACAACCTGGTAAAGAGTTCCCAGACTCAGTTCTTAAAACCCCTTCCAGAATCTGATGAGACTGTGTATTAAATTTTAAATCTTTGAGGCGATCCTATGTTGGGGTTCCACTATCTAAATTTGTTCAAGAAAGAAAGCACACCCAAAGACAAATTAAATACCTCATCAACTAAATTAAGTTGTATTTGGAAGAAGAACAATTGCCAGAGTTTTCTATTTGCTTACTGCTACTGAGAGAGAGTACAGATTTACCTGAACTGTGACGGTGCCTAGTTTTTCCTCGCTGGATTTTAAAACCTATCTCACTGGACAGTTTATGTCATCTCGTTTAAGAAGTGTCACCACCAGCTGCGAAATCTAATAAAGCCACACCCCATTCTCACCGGAATCTAACAGTGACTGTGCCATCCCTTAGACTCTTCGTATAGAATAAAACCACAATAACATTTAAACTTCACGTCCGGCGATAAGTGAGAATATTTGCTAACAGCCGACCTCGCCACATCTGGGACTGGACACCGAAGTAACAAACACTTTACTTAGGTCAAGTGCAAATTGATGTTGTTGTATAATTCTATGGAGAGCTTGATGTCAAGTTCGGTAAGTCTGGATGAGAGTTTGTGTGTAATGGTCAATCACAACCGTGCATGACTGAATGAGATTTACGTGCAGCAATTTTAATTGCTTACCTGGTGGACACTTTGTATTTTTATTTCTTGTATTTTTCGCTTTATAAGTAGATTTCTTATATCTGTTATTTCCCCTTCCTAATCTGTTGGTGGAAGGAAAACCAGTTAAGAAGCAAAGGACAAATTTCTTAATCCCACTACCTACTAGTGTAACATTTTTTTTCTTTTTAGGATAGATTAATCCCCTGTCGGGTTAACGTATCTATTTCTGTTAACTACCTGTCATTTTGGACTGGGTTCTTTTCATTTGTTTGTACCAGAGGGAAGGGCTTAAGAGAGATCAATCTTCAAACAACCCCCCCCCCCCCCCCCCATCGTTGCATTTGTATTTTATTTTCGGTAAACCATGATTTATGCCTGTAACTTGATAGATGTTTGAGTGATTTTAATTGATAAATAAAAGTATAAAACTTTAGCATCTGTGTTGGAATACTGTCACAGTATAATATCTACACTTTCATGACATTGTCCTCTAAGCTCGTATTAAACTGCGAGAGGTCACACAATCAACATACTTATAAACGCCATTCACAAAGCGTACACGAAGGCGTGCTGACAATCTCCCTTTTTAATAATAACAATGAAACACGTAGGAATTCAATAATAATAGCAATACATTGTCAGCAATAACCATATGACTGGAACAACAAGTCCTACTACCACTAGACTATACAACAATGCTGTACAAAAGCCAGCAACCATAAAGAGAGCACGATTAATATGCAATGCGGCTTCTAAAGCCGGCCAACTGACATCTTTCTCTGTCAGGCTTCCTGTTCACTCCATTCCATTGCACCCCTTTGCACCATTTTCTTTGAAAGCTGATGTGCGCACCAAAATATATGTTTATTCCACCAAAGTCCATGTGCGCAACAAAAGATATTATGTGACAAATACCAAAGCCCAAATTCCCCATATCTGTTTAATATAGTTTGTATTCACGTGCGTCTGTGTGTTTGAAGCACCAAATCGGTGTGAGCGCAGGTGTGTGTCTAAAGACTGGCAAATAATTATTTGACCAGGAGAATTTGAGGAGAAGATTGAGAGGAACGATTGTCGTAAATAAGTCTGTCTTTACTCTCCCCAGCACTCTGTGAAGCAACAATTTACTCTCTAACCCTTATTATCACTGAGCCTCACCATCATTCTCCACTCTAAACGGGACCACTATTTCTAAGACTCTTTCTCTCAAAATAAATTTACGACAATAGAATGGCAACCTCATCACGTAAAACATTGCTACAGTGTCACGGATTGACTCCCTTTAGCTATCCAGTAGTGGTCCAACAGTGGTCAAAACTCAAGAGTGTCTAATATGGGCCTTCTAACGTGTCTACCTTCGCACAAGATTACTCTTGACAGATTTGTAGATAGAAGGATAATGATGCTTCTATCTTAATATATATATATATATATATATATATATATATATATATATATATATATATATATATATATATATATATATATATATATATATATATATATTTAAAAGTCTTGTACATACGATTGCTTTCATACATATAATAACTGAATCAACTATGATTGTTATATGTTAAATTAACATTTAACAAATTTAATAATCAATTGGTTTTAGCAGGTTAAATTTGAAATGAAATGATGGTAAATTTTTATCTTCATAGAGACTGGACAGAGGAAAGTTAATGTTCTTTGCTGTTGTCTGTTAGTAAGCACTTAGCTTGGAATCGATGACTACTGCAGCCGTGGTTTCGTCAATTCTTATGTGATGAGGTCACTTCTTCACACAACTTGTCCAATTTAGGCGGTTAGTGTAGATTCCCTGCTTTTAGAGTAGAACCTTCATCTTCCAGCTTCGTATCACGAACGATCTGATAGCTTCGTTTCACGATCAGTCTGATAGCTTCGTTCCACGAACTATAAACAAAATAAAAAGAACAAATGCCTCTAGTAAGTACATTTGTGGGCTGCAAATTAACGGATCTCTCAGACAGACAAAATGTCGTTCTTTTCTTCGATCGTGCGCGACCACATTGGGTAAACACAGATCATCTCAATCAAATGTGGCTAGAGCCTATGGTGATAAACGTATTATTCGCTGACCAGTCTAACTAACCTCGATAATAATACAGTTCACCTGGTGAAACGTATACAAGTCTTGGCGCGGCTTCAGAGCAAAACCTGATGAAGGTGCATGAAATATGCCAAATAAAAAGCGGATGAAAGAGAGACAGAGGGGCCCAAAAGTACATGAACAAACGTTTTGTTACAAGCAGAAACCACTGCTGCAAGAGAATATGAATGCTTTGAGCAGGCTTCCTGCAAGAGGGCCAGCTACATAGGTGGGCATATGCTCCATCTGAAGTTAACCGGAAAATGAATGAAAAAATAAATCGCATGTGTAAGGCAGTTTTAAATTCAGACTCAATTTTAAATATTGCTCAACATTTTGACATTTAAAAATAAAAAACCCATGTAAAGGAATATTAGTCAGAATTAGCATTAAATAACATGAAAGTTAAAAAAAAAAATAGAAACTGTTTGTGGTAAGAATTTTATGGTACATGTAGAGCTAGAGAGCCGAACGTTTTCACAGCGCGAGCCGTATGCATATTTTGGTTGTAATTTTAGTAAGTATACAATCCGTAGACAGCGAACTATAAACAGTACAATTATTTAGAATAAAAGCTCATAACAACAGAATTTATTTATGAGATTGTGAATTTATTTGGAAAAAAACAAAATAACAGTAGGATGCATATTTTCAGACAGTAACAACATTTGAGCTGCTCATGGTTAACTAGATTCCACACTACTTCTTGACGCTGGAAATTCGACAGTGTTATGTAAATTACGTTTAAACAGTGTCATGTTTTTCTTGTTACATACCATGAGTCTGTGCGCTACAAAGGGAAGCAATGGATTAAATTGAAGCCCTTTCCGCAAAAACAGCGAATACAGATTCAAATAAACCAGCACAGTTTGTGTATGTAACGTTTCATATAATTAACATTCTTAACGAAATAACAGACATAAGAGAAGAAAGAAATAATTACATGTACCTTGTTTCTGAAAAATGTGTGCAAGTGAATAACATTGCTTAAAATATTAGTTGTTACTCTTCTACCCTAGGATGTAGAGGCTTGCAATAGAGAACGCCATACTGTCCTAGCGGCTGTCTTCCTCCCGGCCTGTTTCCAGTCTAGTATTCAGTCCTTCAAGAATTGTCTAATGGTGTCCTCACAGCGAACACTGGATCGTCCAGGAGATCTGGATCCCTGGCTCTTGGTTTCCAGTATTTGTCTTGGTATCTTACCTTTTCCATTCTACATATATTGGTCACAAAAAGTAGGGGATATTTTAAGATGGTATGTATTATTTTACAAAAGAGTGGATTTCGTATTTTAATGGTTGTCCGGACATATCGAGCACGCTCTTCTCCATTCTCACGTGCAATATCATGTTGACCTGGTGACTCGTAATGAGTAAGCCAATCCCAAGAACAGAGGTGGGGCCCATCCGTAAAGTTCACACATTATTCTTTTTCACAAAAATGCGTGTATCTCAGGTTTGATGAACACTACTCACCATGGACAGGTATAAAAAGACTCTGCAACAGATACAATTTCTTTTCTTCGTCATGGAACGTTTGACAGAACAGCAGAGATGGATAGGCATAGGCATGTTGCAAACCGGAAGTCAGCAAGTGGATTCTGCTCAGAACCTCAATGTTTCACAGTCAGTTGTCAGCAGACTGTGGAACAGGTATCAAAATTTCCACACAGTGGCTGATCTGCCTCGGACTGGCCGCCCAAGAGTCACTACACGCCGCCAAGATCAACTTCTTGTTACTCAGGCCCTCAGAACTCGGACTCTATATGCTACTCAACTTCAGCAACACCTTCAACAGACAACTGGGATCCGGGTCTCAACTCAGACAGTACGAAACCGTTTGCACCAAGTGCAACTGGCCTCACGCAGACCGTTTGTAGCTTTGCCCATGTCACCACAACACAGGCGAGAAAGAATGGATTGGTGCCAACGTCATCATCGGTGAACCAATCAACAGTGGGCATCAGTGATGTTTTCTGATGAGTCCCGTTTTGTTTTCGATTTTCATGATCGTCGAATACGTGTCTGGCGACGGCGAGGTAAGCGTTATTAGCCTCCTGCAACTGTTGCACACAACCGTTATGGAGGTGGCAGTGTAATGGTGTGGGCAGGCATCTGTATGAATGACAGTACCAACCTTCACATATGCCAGGTCAATATCACAGGGCTCTACTACCGCGACAACATCATCGAGTCTATTGTTGTGCCATTTGCTCAACGGCACGGACCAGATTTCATGTTACAGGATGACAATGCACGTCCTCACCGTGCTCGCGTCGTCCAAGATCACCTTCAGATGCAGCATATCCGAACGTTACCGTGGCCGCCGATGTCCCCCGACCTGTCTCCTATTGAGCATTTATGGGACCTCCTGAATAGACGCGTCCAACAACGTCCAGCCGCTCCATGGACTCTTCAGCAGTTAGCCCAGGCCCTTCAGCAGGAGTGGCAGAGAATTCCTCAAGACAACATCAGAAGGCTTAATTGCAGTATGAGACGTCGTTGCAATGCATGTTTAGCGGCAAACGGGGGCCCTACACGTTTTTCAAAATATTGGAATATTTTTGTGAAAATGAAGTACCTACCCCGCCTTGATTGCCAGTGCGACTAAAATCATGTGAGTAAAGCCATAACACTTCTTATACCGCAAATGTCTTGTTATGATGCTCAAGTTTACTTGTACGAAGGAATAAATGAACTAATTTGAAATATATTGTCTTTGGATAACTTTTAAATTCAATATCCCCTACTTTTTGTGACAGGTATACATGGCCAAACAATCGTAGTTGGGAATGTGCCACTTGGGTCAGCAGGGGCTGGGTTTTAAGGCCTTGCCGTTGTAATATAATGATCAAGGTCTTTTCGCTCATACTATTTGAATCGCATACATTTAAGAAATGTGTTACACAAATTGCATCAGATGAGTACGCTGGCGGTGGGGGGGCGGGGGGGGGGGGTTTCATTTCTCCCTCTCTTTATTGTCAGATACGAACGGCGCCGTTTTAAAATTCATGTGAGATTAGATTTCTACCTGCAAAGCGATCAAAAGTGTTACATGATATTAATTTATCGGCGAAACTTATTTTTCAAATCTTTTCTTAGCCCGTTATCGGAGTATATAATCAATTACATTGTTAGTCATATTCACATGCGTCATGAACGAATGAGTGAACGACTCGAAGTTTTGCACAGAAGAGAGCCTTGAAGAAACCGCATTAAAAACTTTATCTTCATCAAGAGCTTTCTCGCAAAGTCGGGACAGGTCCATATAATAAATAATAACTAGATACATAATAAAATTGAATAGGATAATTTATAAATCATTATTGGGAGAAATCATTTTTTAAATAAATCCTTCCTTTATTATTCAAAATATGAAGACGTTTATACGATGAATAATCATTTTTTTCATAATTATCAGCATATCAAAATTGTTCTTCTCATTCTGAACTACTGTGAAAGCTCGTAGTGTCAACATGTTCTATTTCATTATTCGCTGCAGTTGATTTTTTTTATTCAACTTGCATAGACATTTGTAAAATTGTGTACAAACACAAACTGTTAAAAAGTAATTGATTTCACAAGTGAAAAATGTACTAAATACAGTTATGACATGCTATGATACCTAGATGTATTAACACTAGCATTGATTATATCATAGGTATACTGTGATTACTTACAATCATGCCCGTAACGGCTAAACGCGTACACGACTTGCTGATGTATACAGTCATCACACCACCAATACAATCACTAAAAAATAACTACCTGTTATGCTAGGGCTTGCGAATGTTTTTGTATAAATATCTGACAGGCATTGGGCTGACAGTTTCAGCATAAACAAGAAATATTGTCGTCAATGGAGAGAGAACGGGTTTCCATACTCCTCTCGATAGATCGCATGTGACCCCGACCTCTATGGATCCATGTTTGTCACGGAGTGTCCCAACAAATGTGCTGGTTCTTAAGACATCTAAATCTTTCACCCTATAGCGCCAGCCGTACTTATTGGCATGGTCAGCCATAGGTAAACAACAGTAATCAGTGCAAATACACCAGATAGCACTGAGGCACAACATACGCATTCGTCAAGCCAGAGTTTCAACCATCAATGGTCAGATAGACTTGAGGTGTACACACGCCAGACACCATAGCGGAAAATATCCTTTTCCAGTGCAGTTATTCAACAGTGATAATTTATTTACTGTGTCGTACAAACATAACCTTATATTATTTTATTCGTCAGCAAGCAGTTTACTTGCCATTTCATCATTATCCAGTGTAGTTTACCTATTTGTGTGACTGAAGACTGTTCGTCATACTTGTCACCAGTCCAGTCTCAGGTTAAGAGTAAGTGAGTTGTTAATTAAGTCTATGTCATTTGTTATCTTTGTTCATTGCATAATTTTGCACCATATTTATTTTCAGTTGCTATATATATATATATATATATATATATATATATATATATATATATATATATATATATATATATATATATATATATATATATATATATATATATATATATTTATATATATATATATATATATATATGTTTCTGTAGCTGGGGGTTTCTGTTACAATCTGTTTTACATGATGAGGTTGCCAGGATCATTTCGACAAATTTAATATTTGTTAAATGTGGTGTGGGAGCCGCGGTAACGCAGTGGTTAGTGCACTGGCTTCCACTCTCGGTGGTTAATGGTTCGATCCCCAGTTGAGGTGGGATTTGTTTATACCGCAAACGGCTCCGGGGTCAACCCAGCCACATGAATAGGGTACCAGAACAACTGTGGGAAGGTTAACGCGGCCGGCGTGATGCTGACCACATCACCCCTAGTATGCCGATGGTCAAGAAATTACGGGCCTAACACCGTATTTCCAATATGCCTCAATAGTCGTGTAAGGGGATCTCTAAATGTTTTGACTTATTCGCATAAGTAATTTTAGTTTGTTCCATTGTAGCACTGGTTTGTTCCATAGTAGCACTGGTTTGGCCCATTGAAACACTGGTTTGTTCCATAGTAGCACTGGTTTGTTCCATTGTAGCACTGGTATGTTAAATTGTAGCACTGGTTTGGTCCATTGTAGCAGTGGTTTGGTCCATTGTAGCACTAGTTTATGTAAGTCTATATTCACATGATGTGGTTGCCACCCCTATGGACAACCTCATATTAGTTGTCTTAAAGGAGTTGACTCGTGGTGTAGTAGTCCTGCTCTTTCTTTATCTAATAAGTGACCCCCGGGAACTACACGGGGAGACTCATATTTACATGGAGCTAAAAATAGCTACAGTTACCATCGTGGTAAACAAAGATTCTGTTAGAGACAAGATAGTGTTCCTCACAGACTCTCTGTTAGAGACAAGATAGTGTTCCTCCCAGATTCTCATAGACTCTCAGTTATAGCTGCACTCAGAAAAAAAAGAAACAAAAAGAGCTGCCTTTCAGAAGCACTAATGGAAACCGTGAGTAATTTTATTTTGATATGTAAAAGTGCGGTGGATCCCTGCCCACTACAAGATATATGAAAATGAGAATGCAGATAGAGTTGCCAACTAAGAGAGAACAAACACCAAACTAAAGTCGGAGACACATACAAGAGATAAAACCAATAATACGTAATACGTTTAAATAAAAATGACAGAAGGATCGTCAGAGTCTGATACAGCTGAATCATACAACTCCTTGCCAAGAAGAGATGAAGTGAGTATTTTCAGACTGAGAAGCGACCATTGCAGACGCAAACATCATCTGATCAACAAACTGAAATCCAGACAGACAGACGTGCCTATGTGGTGAGGACAAAACAGCAATAGAGTGTATCCTCCAATGTTATTGGCTCCATAAGAGCAGCAGAGTTACAGCACAGCTTTCTCCATACAGTTAAAAGAATCTGAGATGGACTCCCAACTTTGTAAGAGAGATGGGTGATACAATTCTCTCATAAATAAACGTATAGATAATGTTTTGAGGATAGCATTGACTACATGAACTCCAAGTTAAACAAAAGTTACAATCTCCAGATTATAAAACAAAACGAACAGTCTCCAAAAAATTCATATTATATAAATACTATACCCCATACTCTCCGGGTATAGAATTATTGTTGCCCATACACTCAGAATTATAGAAACATTGTATCCCATACCTTAAAGATATAAAAATGTATTATTTGAACTTCGGGTTATACGAGAATCATTGTACTACATACGCCCCGGGTTATGAAAATATAATACCCATTACGCTCCAGTTTATAAAACAATTGTATCAAATACGCTCTATTGTGTTACTGGAACTCGATGGAATAGTAACAACGTAACCTGCCGAATATGTCGCAGAATACCACTGAGGAAGAGTGGGCATTAGACCTGCTACACGATCCTTTAAAAAAAAACCAAAACAAACATATAAACTTCAAAAACATCATAAATATGTCCATCTAACAAGTGGAATAATGCGTGCATCTTAGCGGCCATAAAGAGAATGTTGGAGCAGCAGACAATGATCTAAAAATAAGAATGCAACAGTCAAGAGGAGCCTTTATTGCACTGAAAAAAAATACGGACATAAAATTAAATCCAGTCCAACATAAAAATTAACAATCTTCAACTCGTATAACAGTCATTACTACTTGTATGGCCTTAACACATAGAGGACAAGAAAACGACAACAAGAAAGATACACACTTTCATAAATGAGGGATTGCGCATAGAGAAAACAGAAACATTGAAGATTTGAGGAGTAGATGTTGAGTTGGGTAGGGCACACTGAGAAAGTCTCTTTTCTGAAATCTTCAGAGTAAACGAATAAGAGTTAGACGAATATGAACAAAGTAATTGAAGACATACCTCTTCCTCTTCTTCTTCTTTTACTTGTATCCTGCCTGGTGGCTAATGCGATCATGTATATCCACAACTTCCAAACGCCAGTACTATTTATGAGTTGTTTTGTTGACTTTCTTGCCATGTCAAACTGTCCAGTACTTTCTCTCTTTGTCGTATTCTGCCTCCTGTTTCTTCAATCTTAACGATGATAATTGTCTTGATGTGAAGTTTAGTAGCGTTTGAGATGGATGAAACAACCGGGAAAATACGGAAAAAACATGCATTGTAATGTGCTTGCAGCGAAAGTTTAAGAATCGTCAAGTAGAGGCCAATAATCTTTGTGTCATTTAGATTTCACAGATCTCTTTGCGTGTAACGCATCAAAAAATTACAGAGAATTTTAATAATTCAGTTTTATAATACAAGAGTTTTTCATGTTAACGTTTAAATTATAAAAAACAAACAAACAAACATTTTCACACCATAGCCGATGTAAAAAAAATCACGGTAAAGCACAAAGGAGTACCATTTCTTTAAAATGTATATTCCTCTTGTGATTAGTTTGTTCATTTATTTCGGCGTTTGGCTAGATAATTTCTGAAGATCTTAAAGATCCTATTTACTTGCCAGATCAGTTTCAGAATCAGGAGTGTCCATCTGCAATGTCTCAGCACCTACCGAAGCTCAAAATTGGTACAACAATCATGTTACTCAGAAACCTGGGACTCGAATACATGTCTATTAAACGTCAGCAAATTAGCTGTAAAGGACTACGATAACTGGGTACTCGCGTAGCGTAGTAGAATTGAAATTGCACGACACCAGTGTGGAACTGATGACAAGAGTCAGACAAGTACCAGCGGAACAAGGTGTCGGAAGAAGACGCTGGCGAGGTATTCGACAGACATTGGTTAAACCTGTTGACATTCTTAGCGGCGAGACCTTGTTCTAGAATCCCCAGTGGGAGCTGATGACCTGTGACTCGTGGAAGACATGGTGTGTGTTTTAACGGGCTATGCTCTTAGGGAGCTGACGAGTTTTGATAGAACTGAAATTATTTAACCAACATTACAGAGTCCATAGACAAGAAACTGAGAGATGAACAAGCAGGTTTTCGGCAAAACAGATCATGTACAGACCAGATAGCCACTTTTAGAATAATAGTTGAACAAAGTCTGGAATGGAATTCACCACTAAACATTGGATTTGTGGACTACGAAAAGACATTTGACAGTGTAGACAGAGAATCACTTTGGAAATTGATGAGGCATTATGGGGTTCCTCTGAAGATCATTAATTTAATAAAGAAAACATATGAAGACATGACATGCAGAGTTCTTCATGAAGGACATCTTAAAGAACCGTTTGGGATAAGAACACGAGTGCGATAGGGATGCCTCTTGTCTCCATTTGTTTTCTTACTAGCAATAGATTGGGTTATGAGATCATCGACAACACACAACAGAAATGGAATCTAGTGGACTCTGACTAAGCAGCTGGATGATCTAGATTTTGCTGATGACTTGGCTCTTCTGTCCCATAACCGTAATCAGATGCAGGACAAATTGAATACACTCGATGAGAGGTCACAGCAATTGGGTCTGAAAATACACAGGGAAAAGACAAAAATAATGAGAATAAATGCAGGTAATGATAACAGGGATGAACTTGAAGAAACAACAAGACAAGATGTAGAATCGTACACATATTTTGGCAGCAATATACGAGGGGCGGTTAGAAAGTAATGCACCACATCGTTTTTCTCAGCTAATAATGAAGATAGAAGCATGAAATTTTGCACATTTACAAAATGGCATGTGCCAATTGCGTGAACAAAATTGCACCGCAACCGGCCAAATAATGCGGCTGCCCTAAACCGTTGAAATGGAGCGTAATAGCAACTTGCGTTATAAGCAGCGAATTGTGATAGAATTTCTCGATGCAGAGAAGGAAACTGTTGTGAACATTCACAAGCGTCTATGTGATGTGTATGGAAGTTTTGCAGTCGACAGGAGTACAGTCAGTCGCTGGGTTCAGAGAATCAAAGAATCAGGAAGTGGAGATACGGAGCTGCTTGATTGGCCGCGCTGTGGACGTCCTGCACAGCCACCAACGCAGAAAAGTTGAAATGCGCTGAGGGCATTATTCTTACTGATAGGCGAATCACTACTCAACAATTGGCCTTACAGCTGTCAGTCAGCATTGGTAGTGCAAATGCAGTTATAAAAACTCTCGGATTTTCTAAGGTTTGCGCAAGATGGGTTCCTCGAAGTCTAACAAATGACCACCGATTGCAAAGGAAAGCAATTTCTTTTGAATTGTTGGAGCGTTTCACTGCTGATGGAGGGAACTTTTTGGCTAAAATCGTTACAGGTGACAAAACCTGGGCACATCATTTTGAACCTGAGACAAAAAGACAGTCAATGGAGTGGCATCATCCGCAATCACCATGAAGAAAGAAATTCAAGACAATTCCTTCAGCTGCAAGGGAATTGATCACTGTCTTTTGGGACATTGAAGGTGTGATTCTTGTGGACGTTATGCCAAGAGGAGAGACAATCAATTCGCAAGCTTACATTAAGACATTGAAAAAACTCAATCAACGTTTTGGCAGAGTTCGGCCGCACAAGAATCCAGCAGACCTGCTTCTCCTTCACGACAATGCGCGACCACACACAAGTCTGGCAACACGGGAAGCAATCACCCAATTGGGTTGGACTGTACTACCCCATCCACCCTATAGTCCGATTTGGCACCCTCTGATTTTCATCTATTTGGTCTACTTAAAGATGCACTCCGTGGGACAAGGTTTGAAGATGATGAAGTGATTCATGCAGAGAAGAAATGGCTACATGATCAAGACAAAATCTGGTACGGGCTAGTAATACATGCACTTGTTTCGCGCTGGCATAAAGCCGTACAAGTTGATGGAGATTATGTTGAATAATACCGATGTTTACATGACATATCCATGTATATTGTGGATAAATTTCATGCTTTTTGAATAACAGCTCCTGAGAAAAACGATGTGGTGCATTACTTTCTGAACGCCCCTCGTAGACAAAGTTGGAGGGGCAGACAGTGATAACAGACTAAAAATACAAAAAGCAAGAGTAGGTTTCATTGCATTGGGAAATATATGGAGATCAAGAGAAATCGGAATCAACAAGAAAATAAGAATCTTCAACTCAAATGTGAATTCAGTCCTATTGTATGGCTCTGAGACATGGAGAACAACAAAGACAACAACCAAAAAGCTACAGACTTTCATAAATGGGTGCTTGCGTAGAATAGAGGGATTAAAATGGTATGACAAGGTTACCAACGTAGAACTGATGACAAGAACTAGACAAGTGCCAGTGGAACAAGAGATGAGAAGAAGACGATGGCGATGGATAGGACACACACTGAGGAGACCTGTTGATAGCATTACAAGGCAGTCCTTGTTCTGGAACCCCCAGGGCAAGAGAGGCAGAGGTAGACCAAGAAGCACATGGAGAAGAGAGCTGCAAACAGAGGTGAAAAGGATGAGGAGAACGTGGAAAGAACTTGGGATGATGGAACGTGACAGGAAACTTGGCATGTGTTTGTTGAAGGCCTATGCTCCTTTGGGAGTGGAGGGTCATGAATGATTTACATAATAACTTAACCATGATAATGGTTAGCGATTCAGCTTTAAGATTTATGGTTAGGTTATAACGCGACGCAAGAAAAATGAATTGGGGCGGCTTACCAATCACGAGGATTGTGACAAGATTGTAACCTACTGCTTATTTCACGTTTTCGCTGTTCGCTATGTTTGAGAGCCATACAATGTGACTTAATATGTCAGATGAAGATTATTTTTGTGTTCGACTCAATGTCTTTTAATGTCCATACAAATCACAATGTAATGAAAGCTTCTCTTGTCATCTCATGCAATAAAGTTTTGTGGAGTGGGATGAGGACTTTTGGTCATTATTGGGCTCACAAGGACACTTATCATCTTCGTCCATCTGAACGTTAGTTTAGGCAGCTTTTTTTTTTTTTTCCTCGCATGAGGTTGCATATTTTTTCCTCGCATGAGGTTGCATTTGCACCCGCCCAAACCCGGCCCCGGTCAAGACCACATGTCCCAACACTAGAAGACCCAATGACAAACTGTGTCACTGTAGTGATCCTCTGTGTTCTCACACAAGGGACCAAATGACACATGAATGTCACTGTACCGGTCCCTGTGTCTAGACACATGATCCTAGCCAAAGGCCGGATAAGAGCGTTGGGTCTTCACAGCATTATTCGTGCAGGCAGCACTAGGTGCCGGTCAAAAATATGAATGTTGCGTGTTGGGTTCTATGCATTAAAGCGAAACTCGTGTTATACGTAGTTAATAGCCTGTATTTGAGCCCTGTGTATGCTTATTTATCGCTTTACAAATATAAATGCTTTTTAATATTAAAAGGAAGAAAAAACAGAAGAAACCTTGCAAAGTCCAAAATAATGGGTGGTTGTTCTTAGTTTTACAAAAAAAATTTTGAAATAATTTAAACATTAAAAAAGTAATGCTTTAAATAGTACATTTATTATCCTTAGACATATTACGTCCCTTGGTAATAAAAATTACATTCCTAAGAATTAAAGAATAACTGTATCTTAACATTTTAGTATGAGGGAGAAAGTGATGAAATGGTGTGTGGAAAATTGATAGGAGTTCGCATCATCAATCGCTGGTTGTGTAGTCAATAAAGAAAGTTAGTTAAAAGCTATTTAGCTTACAAGATTGTTGTATCGTAATAAAGTACTAAACGTGTGTGATTCCTGTCGCCATTGTATTTACCGCTTCTCCGTATCTTATGTCGATAGTGTCATATCAGGGCTTGTAGTTTTGTTATTCTATTTTCTGCTTTTGATTTTCGTTGATTGTTGAATTAAGTGTCAGTAAATTTTTACGGTTTTTGTATTTTCCTTGCTTTGTTATTGCTCTTCACCTGTGTTGTTATATTTCATTTGTATTATTATTTACACATTACGTGATGTGTAGTGTCTATAGTATATTTCTTTAACCTGTCTATCTATATGTCTTGTCCTTGTTGTTTATTTGTAACTGTGGCTGACGAATAGTCACACCCGGAATGTACCATGTTTCTTGTGTACCGTTAATTTGTAAAACTGAGCTAATACCTTTTTATTTGTTTATTTATATTTAAACATCACTCATCTTCATTATACTTAACACATTAACTACCGAGTTGGAAAACACTCTGTGGCGTAGTTAAATTTTGTTCCCATTTTCACCCTGTAGCTGTATGCACAAAGTAAGCTCTAGTTTTCGTAATTGGTTACATATTTTTATGAATTACACGTCATTTTAAAGATACATTAAAGTACTATTACACTATGCTGAAATAGTGTGTTTACAAGTATACTAAATATTATTAATAATATTAATTGATTGAAAGACAAACAAAGTTTCAATTTTTTTTTTAAATTATCAACTTACCAACATGTTGTTTGTTTCTAAGGCAGTTGCCCTTCTGTAGGTGATTACCGTGTAGTGTATCCAATTATAACAAAAACAAGCCCAAGGACAGACATAAAGTTAGTTGCTTATCCTTTACCGGACGTGGCAATCAACCCCAGCTTTTATTGGCTAAGGACAGACATACTAACTAATATTTACAGTATTGGTAGCTTACATAATGACACCAAAACCACTTCCACAAATTCTCAACATTTGCATACAGACCTGGTTCACGAGTTGGGACGAAACGAAAACTATTTGATGTTTCACCCTCACTAACTTTCTGTCGTTGTTTACGTTCTTTAGTTACATTATTTCCTGCACCATTTGTTACTCTATTCAAGGTGGTTGCTATTTTATAGCCCTCTGGTGGCCAAGGCCTCGCAATATATTCACTATCATAACTGCTTGTGACAGTATTGCCTCCCTTGCTTTACAGTAGTGGTCAAATAGTGGCCAAAACTCAAGAGTATCTAATATGGGATTTAAGGTGTCTACCTTTGCACTATATTACTCATGGCAGATCTGTAAATAGAAGGGTAATGACGCTTCTATCTCAATGATGGGTTCACGAGATATTCAGATAAGCGAAAACAATGCTTCTTTGGCTGAGCACGTTAAGACATTGTAGAATCCCACGTTTTTAAGGTTACATATACAAGACCACGCCGTCCACATGTAGTCACAACAGGCAGCAAGGCTGAGGCCGTCGAAAGTACTAGCCATCTCATAATCAACTAAAATATGTTACAAAAAACAGCTGCTGTAAACATACATGTGTCACGTGGGTCTTTATATCATTAAATTGCCTACATCTTCTTCCTATTCTCTCACCCGCATCCTTTTATTTTATTATCTTTCCGTACTTGTTTTTCCTGTATTTTTTTCGCATCACTCATTGCGAAAAATATATTTCTTTCCCATCATCGTTTTTCTTTCTCATACTGACTAGTAACCTTATTGCATCAGATGTCAGTCGCGCAGGTAAGACGTAAATGTGCGAAAAATTCGTTTCGCTGGACATGAGCAGACTTTTGGGTCTACCAGTTTCACCTGACACTAACGTAGGTGCTAAAACTGCCAACCCGCTTTCGCCCAGAGCAGACGGTTGTCTGAGATTTGAAACTGAAACGCGTACATCTTGGTCAGTAGGTGGCAGTTACGACATTTTAGGTGTTAAACGTATCGTTTAAGCCGGAAAGGGGAGAGCATTTCGTTCTACGAAATAATAGTTCATCCTTTGTCTGGTTTAAAATATTAAACCTAGTTTGAAACTTTATCTTCATTCTTTCTCTATAATCGCAGTAGACAGGTGGTACGCGAAGAGTAGAGCTGTATAAGCGAAGTTTCTTAGTTTGTTGCGACAATTTGTCGAACTTCTAGACTTCCATAAATATAAGCGTATAATTCTTAATTTGCGATATCCTGTAGTGCTGTGTTTTGAGGTAAATATATTATTATCTAGTATTTTGTGAAGTGATTAAGTGTTAAAATCGCGCATTTCATTTTAACTAGTTTCTTTTGAACAGAGTGCTTAATTTATAGTTTGTATGATTTTTCTAGTGACGCATACAGTGGAAATACATAATAAATTATATCTTTAGCTTACTAAAACTAGTAGCTATAAGGAATTTAATTTAACGGCTAATACTCAGTCGAGAATATTTTATAACTAACTTATAAATGCTAGATGCGACATCAGTGAATATTGACGGAATACGAAGATATTCCTAAATTCCTGATGATTGATTTTATATAACTTACTTTACGGGAAGTTTTAATTATAAGTCAAGCGGTCGGCTTGCTATTTATAATGTAAGTTATAGTGGGTACATATTGTAAAATTATTTGATATGTGTTCTTTCTTTTATATAGTGACACGGTGGTACCCAACTTTACCAGCGTTCTAGTACGTGAAGATTATTTGGGAAGAAACAAATCACTTTCATTACCTGAACTGTAACAGTTAAATGAAGTAAGAGGCCTTCGCGCCAGAATTAATTCTTCCAGAATAACTCTTCAGTACAATTCAGCCCGTTGTGGCAAGCAAAGATCAGAAACATTCCGACAGAGTTTTTGACTAGTACTGTGGTGACCAAATATAGTACCTGCCTGATAGAAGACACCGATCTGACATTCATTAAATCCTAGAAACCAAAGCTAATGACATTGTGCTCTGCTAACTTTCGTGCCTGGACAATATTTTATGTGACTTAATCAGACATTCGAAAAATTAGAACACCCAAGGAATCGTTCCCTGAGAGTTTAGTACGTCTTTTGGAACTGGGGATTTCTTGGTCAAGGACTGTATTTTCGGGTCTGTGTGAAAGTCCTAGAATTATTATGTTCCCAGAGGCAGCGAGCAAAGTTGTGAGTATAACTGTGTACCCATGGCCATGGCTGAATGAATGAGTGTACGCAGATCAGAGTGTTATTTTACAGTTGTATTATTGTCACCCATTTACTGTCTTAATTCTTTTTGTCTAACCTGCAGAATTTTTTTACTATTTGCTAGAGTTTCTTTACTTCTTAGGCTAAATCAGATTATTCAACTCTGTGCATACATTTACGAGAAAAGAAGAATAACTCTTAGCCTCAACCCTACGTATTGTGGTAAAGTGGGATGTTATAAATATTTATAGGGGACTTAGTGTACTGACTGAGATCAGCTGTGAAGGTATCTGTATCTAATAAGTGTAGTGTAATACAGGTGACCTTACTTGCTACCACATATTTATATCTCAGTCAGAATTATTCTGGAATATAGTGATGACTACGTTGAATGTCTAGGGTTTTGTAAATGATGAAGTGTAAGTCACAACAATAACAGACAAATAAACACTTTAATTTATTCCACCACACTTGACAACAGTTTGACACTCACATACATATAACACTCTATGAGACTATCTTAAATAAGTCACTGATAAATTTTCAAATATTCATGTATTAAGTACTGTTACCAATGGAGATCCTGATTCAATTACACAGTGAACCAGGAATCATAATATATTGTAATCACAATTTATATGTACATAATTTATAAATATGAATCTTGTAGTGACATATTTTATTAATATTATAATATGTGGGTCAGTTGTGTAGTAGTTCTATGAGGAATACTGGTTTTATATGTCAATCTAAGTTGTTATTTGTCATCATAACTTCAAGTGTTTGTTTCTGTTGGAACTAGTATTGGAGATGTTCTCAGTTCCTAACATTAAAACAATTTATTTCCCCTCTTAGTTTATATATTGTCAGTTTTAGAGGGGCATAATGTTGAGCTCCGCTGGCCACAGATTCTTATCTGTTGTGATGGCGGCAGGAAAAGACTCCTCTGCTCGATAGCCTCCCTGTGTTCTGGAGACACCACACTGATTGCTATATGGACCAAGGAGTATGCTGTCCGCCTCTGGATTCAGCAAAGCTCTGACCAGGTGCTGCTCAATAACTTTAGGACCACGGTCCCTGAAACAAGAAGGTTGTACCTCCTACTTCAGAACTAATTTATAATACCCTTCCAGACTGACCACAATACACAACAAACACTGAGTTCAGAGCGGTAGGCCAACTGTCAGCTTCATCTATAATAATTTTCACCAGTATACTCCTCCCTAATGGTTACTACGCCTCTGCAAGTCCAGCATTATTTCTTTCAAGTCAATAAGATAGGTGTCAGTATACTATTTGGTAATTCCATGTAGTTTTACTTTCCTCTGACACCTTCTGTTCAGGTTGGAGCAACTTATATATATATAGGCCTTGCCTCAGGTTCGCTACTGAACCACGCACATATACAGACATAAATTATTAATTTACATTCAATTTTCATTAAAAGATATCAAATATTTCAAGCTTACCACAATTCAAGGAATAATAATAAACAGATACGTTGACTGGTGAAGAATAATGGCACAACTTATGGCACAAATTCCGAGCTGCCTCTGTCTCAGGCTTTTATTTATAAAAATATAAGCTGATGCTCAACGCACTGTTGCTTTAGAAAGTATTTTTGAAAATCTGGTGTGGAACTGACGCGTCTAAGTGACTATATCGACGAGTCTAACCAATCATGCCATGTTTACCCAAGCGTTTGAAAAAAACAGTACCCTTCCATCCGTCTCCCCTAGCAACGAAAAGTAGTATTTATAGTCCGACTAATCGTGTTTAGCCTTACATTTATTTCTACCCAATCAAATAGGAGGTAACATGTCAGCCCTTTTCCCGTACAATGGTGGTGTGAAAATCTGTCACTGAGCGATTCTGCTTTTTGGTGTTGTCTGACAGCACCCCCATTTTATTTTGGCCATAACTTGTTAATTCCTAGACTATTTGCATAACACTTAACATATTCTTTGTCAGCAAGTCACAAGGAACCCAAATATATAAATTTTATGGGGCTAAGTGGCTGCGTTCAAAATATGTATTTTCTTATACCTCCTGTTTACTTCGAATACGATGTGGTGTCTGGGTACTGTAATGTTTTGAAACGTAAACCGATATAATGTCATGTTTCCTAATAAGCGTTTTTCAGGTTTTTAAACATAACTCTCTTTATGGGTAGTGTTTTTTTTCACTGACGATTTGAAAAAAAGCTAGTGCTTGTGGCCTTACACGCGTGATGGTAGTAATTGTGTATCGCGACGCGTGTTTAGTGTTGCAAGTGTTCTGGCTTTTGCCCCTCCCTTTCTTTCTATCTTTAGTCCATCTGTCTTTCGTTTTTTTGGTAACATGGTGTATAAAATGACATGAATGGAATTTTAAATCTAGTTCAACTTGCGTATCTCAAGGTTTTCTTAGAAAGGCAGTACACGTTTCATTGAAGAAAGCGTGTAGAGATGTAGTAGGCTTTTACTATCAACGTGAAACGTTACAATTCGCAGACGAAGTAGAAAACAAGGGGGGATTCGAGTACAGTCATTGTGACAGCACTGTTCTTTACCATTCTTCTTTCCTTTTATTGAAGTTATTTGTTAGGCTTTACATTTACGTTGTAATTTATATATGTGGATTAGAATTTCTCACGACAAATCCTCCCCGCTTAAAACAGACGTTATATGTCAGTCTATAAATCTATATACACATAGAGAAATTTATTATTATTCCTGGGTTTTAGGGTGATTCTCATCACACGGATGGCGGCTTAAAAAATCCGCTCCCAGATTTGTTTTTCCACTTATATACTCTATGGAAAACTCATAGGGCTATATCAATAAAGACCAACGGAGTAATCTAGAGTTCTCATGTCTAGCCTGTGCTAGAAACGACAAAGGTTTGTGATCCGTTTGCAACTTAAATGCCTTCCCATACAGATAAATATTGAATTTCTTTATCGCCCATATTACTGCAAGACATTCTTTTTCGCTAGTTGAGTAGTTGGTTTCAGCTTTATTCAACTTTCTGCTAGCATATGCCACTGGGCTTAGTTCCCCATCCAATGCATCTGATTTCTGTAGCAGAGTTGCACCTAACCCAATATTACTGGCATCCGTTCTTACTATGAATTCTTGACTTAAGTCAGGTAATTTCAAAATAGGTTTACTTGTGAGCTTTTCCTTCAATTCTTGGTAAGCCATTTCACATTGTGGTGTCCATGTAATTCGATCTGGGTTTCCTTTACGTGTCAAATCAGTTAACGGTGCACATATGGAATTAAAATTTTTGATATACTTTTGGTAAAATCCACATAATGAGACAAAGGATCTCACGTCTTTCTTGGTTTGTGGTCTCGGGGCTTTCTTTAGTTTCTCTAAATTCTTTGGGTCAGGGGTCATGTTTCCCTGATAAACTGAGTGTCCCAAGAATTCTAATTCTTTACATCCAACGCAACATTTGGTTGGTCGGGCTGTTAAATTCGCTTCTCTAAGTCGATTAAACAGCATGTTCAGAGAGTCAATGTGTTCCTCAAATGTTTCTGTTGCTATTAGGATATCATCCATAAAATTTGTGATACATGGATTATTCAGAGGGTCCAATAATTTTCTCATCATTCTAGAGAAGACACTAGGTGCATTCTTCAATCCAAATGGCAATCTGTTAAACTCATAGTGTCCTTCTGATGTACTAAAAGCTAGGTATGGTCTAACCTCAGGCTTTACTGGAATCTGATAGTATCCTTTACTCAGATCCACTTTTGAGAAATATTTAGCTTTATTTAGCCTGGCAAACAACTGATTTGTATCCGGCAATGGATCCACCTGTCCTTCTGTAATAGCATTCAGTCTCCTGTAATCTATACAGAGTCTATGTTCTCCAGAGGGTTTCCTTAGGAGTACCACACCGGAACTATACGAAGATTCACTGTGTGAAATAATTCCTTCCTTCAACAAATAGTCTATCTCTTCCTTCAAAGCTTTCTCCTTAGCAAAAGGAATCGAATAGGGTTTCATACAGACAGGTGTGGGGTCTATCAGTTTCATATCATATTCCATTAAGTTTGTATGCCCTGGTCTATCTGTTAACACCTCTGCATGATTTTCTAGAACCTGTTGCACTCTCTCTTTCTGAGTTTTCGTTAAATGTGTACTGATTTTCACCTGTGCCGCTGTCTCACAGGGGTGTAATGGATATTCAAATGATGAAAGTGGTTCCTTTTTCATCTCCATTGCAATGGACAAGGTCAACAAGTGTGTCTCTTCCTGATGTTCTCTTTCCAAATATTTCTTCAGGAGATTCACATGATAGATTTTTTCTTTCCCCTTCTTATCTATCTTATAATTGGTTCTAGACACCTTCTCTAGAACTGTATATGGACCTTGCCATCCAATTTGTAACTTATTCTGACTACCGGGTAGAAGAAGCAGTACCTTCTCTCCCACAGCCAAATTTCTGTCTTTAGCTTTCCTGTTATAATAGGCAGCATGTTTCTTCCTGGCTTGTTTCAAATTTTCATTGGCAAGTTTCCAGCCAGTTTTTAAACGAGTGGTCAGCTCATTCACATATTGGTATGAGGATGTAATATTTTCCTCTGCCTTTTCATCAGTCCACGTTCTTAACAGAGCTTCGAGTGGACCTTTTATTGGCCTTCCAAACAATAATGTTGCCGGGGCCATACCGGTTGAACTATGGGGTACCTCCCGATAAGCAAAGAGGGCGGCGTGCAGGTACTGGTCCCATGTATCTGGTTTTTCGTGTGCCAACTTTCTCAGGATCGACATCAACGTGCCGTTAAATCTTTCCACTTGGCCGTTCCCTTGGGGATGGTACACACTACAATGGAAGTGTTTGGCCTGGAAGATCCTGAAAACTTCTTCTGTTAGTTTCCCCTTGAACTGAGAGCCATTATCAGTCAAGATTTGATTGGGAAAGCCTAACCTTGTGAAAATTGTGAGCAATGCCTCTGCCACATGTTTAGAATCAATCGATGATAGGGCTACCGCCTCTCCCCACATAGAACAAGTGTCCACCAGAGTCAGAATGTAGCTGTTCCTTCTCTTGGTTCGGGTGAGAGGTCCCACAAGATCCACGGCAACTCTCTCAAAGGGTGTTCCCACTATGGGCATTTCCCCCAGAGTTGCTGGTGCAGTCCAATGCTTAGGTGCTACTCGTTGGCACTCTGGACAGGATTTTACATATCGTTTGATATCTTCAGTTATCCCTGGCCAGAAATAGTGACAAGCTATACGCTGTCCTGTTGCGCTGATCCCCATATGACCACTGAAGGGAATCGCATGCCCTAGTTCCAACACTTTAGTCCTATATGAAGTGGGAAGGACCAGCTGTCCGTGACCATTGGATTCAGATCCAGCCTTCCTATATATCAGCTTGTTCTTCATATAAAACTCTCCCTTGCCTGGAGGTGTATGAGATTTGGGCAACTTCTTGAAACACGGCTTGAGTGTTTTGTCCTCAGCCTGTGCCTTCCTCATCTCATCTGGATGAGTATTTATTGGATTATCCTCCTCCTTTTTAGACTGTGATCTGGTCTGCACTGTTGCCAATATCACAGGTCTCTTGGGATTCCCCAAGAAGACATATCTACACCCCAATATCAGAGGGTAGATTGGCTCATTTATCACTGCTGCTTTTATGATTCCTTCCACATATCGCGTTTTCACCTTTATCCGGGCGACGGGAAGTGTCATGGTAGCTACATCCTTGGTTGCAGTTTGAATCTCCACTGTTTCTGTGGTGTATTGATCGGCCTGCACCAGGTGAGAACTCACAACGGAATCGTAATCTAAACCGGTATCATATAAACACCTTATAGTGACACCATTACAGATGACATCTTCACACACTGGGGGATGGTATGGTTCCTGTAGTTCTGCAGGTTTGACCTTCTTTTCCTTTTTCCCCGATGTCATAGCAGCACAATGAGGAGGTTTCCTTCTACAATGGTCAGTGTCATGATTGTTCATCTTACAATTTTTACACCACCTTTTCCTTGGTTGAAAGATTTTCTTTCATCATATTTCCTTTCATCGAATTGTGGGATTTTATTTTTATTGTCATACCGTGGCCTATCAAATTGGTGCTTACCTTTGTTTTGATCTCTAGGATCAAATTTATTAAAGTTCTGTGGTGCCCTAAAATTATCCACCTGTTTCTTTTTATTACCTGATACCTCTGCCTGAGCTGCTTGATACCTTTCAGCAACATTTAGCAACTCACCCAGCCTCTCTGCACCTTGTTCCATGAGAAACTTTCTCAGGTCTGGAGCCATGGACTCTCTTAATTGTTCTATAAGGACCATTTCCTTAAGATCTTGGGTTTTCCCCAGAGAAGTCCATTTCTCCAAGTATGTCTCTATCCGTGCAGAGAACTGGTGATAGGTTTCACCTGACAGTAGTTTAGCATTCCTAAATTTTTTCCTATAAAATTCTGCATTCTTTTCATATCTTAACAAAAGAGCCTGCTTTAGCATGTCATAATTTTCCTGATCACCTCTGCTCATTTTAGCAAAAACTTCATAAGCTGCCCCACGAAGTCCCTGAGATAACTTTAAGCTCCACCTTTCTCTCTCTAACCCATATGTGGTAGCTAATAGTTCATACCTATTTAGATAGCTCTCAATATCATCGTCTTTCTCAACAAAATGATCTAAATGAAAGTTCATAGCTGAGGTTGAGGCTCCCTGACTAGCAGTGGCATCAGAGGCAAAGGGACTGGCACCATTTTCAGAAGCATGGCCTTGAAACTCAAACTCCCTTAGTCGTAACTCATGTTCCCTTTGTAATCTCTTCTCCTCCTTTTCTGCTTCTCTCTCTGCAGCTAATCTTCTTTCCTCGGCTTCCCTCTCCGCAGCTAATCTCTTGTCTTCCCTTTCTGCAGCTAATTTCTTCTCTTCTCTTTCTGCAGCTAATTTCTTCTCTTCTCTTTCTGCAGCTAATTTCTTCTCTTCTCTTTCTGCCTCCAATTTCTTTGCCTCAGCCTCAATCTGCAACCTCTTAGTCTCAGCCTCTAACTTTCTTTCTGCCTCTTTTTCTAATCTTCTTTCTTCCCGTTCAATATATTTGTCACATTCAGCAGTGACATAAGCAATCATAATTTGCCCGTCCATTCCTAACTCTTTCGCAGTCTGTACAGCAGCAGATCGAAATTTGGCCAGGTCCGCCATTTTCTAACTGATAAATGTCTAAAATATCTAAATACACAATTTTATGTATGACTAATTAACTTAGGACACACAGGCACTGAGAGCTCAACCTTATTTATTTTCACCCAAGGATACCTTTTAAATTGTATTAATTCCCAATATATATAACAGGAGAAAGTTCAATATCCCGGACCGGACCCCAATATATGTGGTAAAGTGGGATGTTATAAATATTTATAGGGGACTTAGTGTACTGACTGAGATCAGCTGTGAAGGTATCTGTATCTAATAAGTGTAGTGTAATACAGGTGACCTTACTTGCTACCACATATTTATATCTCAGTCAGAATTATTCTGGAATATAGTGATGACTACGTTGAATGTCTAGGGTTTTGTAAATGATGAAGTGTAAGTCACAACAATAACAGACAAATAAACACTTTAATTTATTCCACCACACTTGACAACAGTTTGACACTCACATACATATAACACTCTATGAGACTATCTTAAATAAGTCACTGATAAATTTTCAAATATTCATGTATTAAGTACTGTTACCAATGGAGATCCTGATTCAATTACACAGTGAACCAGGAATCATAATATATTGTAATCACAATTTATATGTACATAATTTATAAATATGAATCTCGTAGTGACATATTTTACTAATATTATAATATGTGGGTCAGTTGTGTAGTAGTTCTATGAGGAATACTGGTTTTATATGTCAATCTAAGTTGTTATTTGTCATCATAACTTCAAGTGTTTGTTTCTGTTGGAACTAGTATTGGAGATGTTCTCAGTTCCTAACATTAAAACAATTTATTTCCCCTCTTAGTTTATATATTGTCAGTTTTAGAGGGGCATAATGTTGAGCTCCGCTGGCCACAGATTCTTATCTGTTGTGATGGCGGCAGGAAAAGACTCCTCTGCTCGATAGCCTCCCTGTGTTCTGGAGACACCACACTGATTGCTATATGGACCAAGGAGTATGCTGTCCGCCTCTGGATTCAGCAAAGCTCTGACCAGGTGCTGCTCAATAACTTTAGGACCACGGTCCCTGAAACAAGAAGGTTGTACCTCCTACTTCAGAACTAATTTATAATACCCTTCCAGACTGACCACAATACACAACAAACACTGAGTTCAGAGCGGTAGGCCAACTGTCAGCTTCATCTATAATAATTTTCACCAGTATACTCCTCCCTAATGGTTACTACGCCTCTGCAAGTCCAGCATTATTTCTTTCTAGTCAATAAGATAGGTGTCAGTGTACTATTTGGTAATTCCATGTAGTTTTACTTTCCTCTGACACCTTCTGTTCAGGTTGGAGCAACTTATATATATATATAGGCCTTGCCTCAGATTCGCTACTGAACCGCGCACATATACAGACATAAATTATTAATTTACATTCAATTTTCATTAAAAGATATCAAATATTTCAAGCTTACCACAATTCAAGGAATAATAATAAACAGATACGTTGACTGGTGAAGAATAATGGCACAACTTATGGCACAAATTCCGAGCTGCCTCTGTCTCAGGCTTTTATTTATAAAAATATAAGCTGATGCTCAACGCACTGTTGCTTTAGAAAGTATTTTTGAAAATCTGGTGTGGAACTGACGCGTCTAAGTGACTATATCGACGAGTCTAACCAATCATGCCATGTTTACCCAAGCGTTTGAAAAAAACAGTACCATTCCATCCGTCTCCCCTAGCAACGAAAAGTAGTATTTATAGTCCGACTAATCGTGTTTAGCCTTACATTTATTTCTACCCAATCAAATAGGAGGTAACATGTCAGCCCTTTTCCCGTACAATGGTGGTGTGAAAATCTGTCACTGAGCGATTCTGCTTTTTGGTGTTGTCTGACAGCACACCCATTTTATTTTGGCCATAACTTGTTAATTCCTAGACTATTTGCATAACACTTAACATATTCTTTGTCAGCAAGTCACAAGGAACCCAAATATATAAATTTTATGGGGCTAAGTGGCTGCGTTCAAAATATGTATTTTCTTCTACCTCCTGTTTACTTCGAATACGATGTGGTGTCTGGGTACTGTAATGTTTTCAAACGTAAACCGATATAATGTCATGTTTCCTAATAAGCGTTTTTCAGGTTTTTAAACATAACTCTCTTTATGGGTAGAGTTTTTTTTCACTGACGATTTGAAAAAAAGCTAGTGCTTGTGGCCTTACACGCGTGATGGTAGTAATTGTGTATCGCGACGCGTGTTTAGTGTTGCAAGTGTTCTGGCTTTTGCCCCTCCCTTTCTTTCTATCTTTAGTCCATCTGTCTTTCGTTTTTTTGGTAACATAGAGTATAAAATGACATGAATGGAATTTTAAATCTAGGTCAACTTGCGTATCTCAAGGTTTTCTTAGAAAGGCAGTACACGTTTCATTGAAGAAAGCGTGTAGAGATGTAGTAGGCTTTTACTATCAACGTGAAACGTTACAATTCGCAGACGAAGTAGAAAACAAGGGGAGATTCGAGTACAGTCATTGTGACAGCACTGTTCTTTACCGTTCTTCTTTCCTTTTATTGAAGTTATTTGTTAGGCTTTACATTTACGTTGTAATTTATATATGTGGATTAGAAATTCTCACGACACGTATCTATAACTCTTTGGGCCATCATCTGTTCTCTTAACGGGGCTGTGGGCTAAACCTAGAGCTAAGATCATAACGGGGTTATCATCCTTGTAGCATTTTTCTTAAATTTTATGACTCTTTGTATGTTTTTTTCCTTGATGTATTTTTTGGTGTTGTGAGAAGATTTTGTTTAGATGATAATAATAAAATCTCTCTTGAACTAAATCAGTGCGTTGGTCAGCTCGTTCAAATAATATATATATGGTTATAGATTTCCCACGTCTGTGTGTTTAACTGTCGTCACGTGTATGTGCGTGCCTGTGAGTAGATAGAGATGTATGTAATATATATCTGTGTTTAGACTGTCTGACGCCTTTAAGAACGGTCGTAGAAGATAGGAGAGAGAGAGAAGATTATCTCGATTCTCAAAGACAGCCTCTATATCACATTCTATCATCTCACGTGTGGAAATTCTATTGCTCTTCTCCAGCTCTCACTGTGACTATCACTCATTCCAACCTATTCAGAAGGGACCAAACCCAAGTCTTAATACTCCTATCTAAAATCTACGACAACATGACATGTTTCACTTCGGGCCTTAGTTTATTTTAAGAAAGTATCTGCCCTGGTTCTGTGGCATGTGAGGATGTTAGAGTACAGAAAAACATTTAAAACAAAAATAAAACTACTCTATTAGACTTGTCTTCTAGAGATGAATATATATGTGACATTTTCTCTTCACTTAAACTGCTTGGATTGTGGGGGTCGGGAGTGGGGGGTGGGGGGGGGTCAGAATAGCAAGTCTAACCGGTTATAATTTCTACAAAGCATGTGTTATGTAGGAGCAAATCATGATTAATTAATAATGAAAGCCATACGATAAACAGGAACTTATTTGATTTTACAGTACAGGAGGTCATTTCATGTCACATGCACATCTAAAGAAATAAAGGATCAAAATCTGGGTGGAGGCAGGCGTGTAGGGTATGCAGTTAGACAAAGCAGAGTGAAGAGATACTTGGCAGTTCAAAGAACATAACAGACTCAAATGAACAATTATTGTTGTAAAGTGCTTGAGGGGGATAAGGCTGGGAAAAGGAGTATAAACCTTAACAGGCGTATCAACAACGGACGTGTCTGTCTGCATTAAAAGTCATTAGTTGTAGAGGGAGGAAGTTAATGCATGGATTTACAGTCAGGATCGTAGAACTTAATTGGACATTTATTACTGTGTATAACACAATATTAATTCTGGCAGCATTTTGTGCTGGTCAAAAATACTCATAGTGAACTCGAATTTATTGTCCTTTGAGAGAAACAAGTACTGTCACGGATTGCCTACCCTTAGCTCTCCCAGCGGCCAACACTCAAGACTGACTATAATTCGTTCACCAATTGATGTTCAACTTTGAAATTTGTTTAAAAAAAAAAAAAACTACCTCATGTAATGAATTTATATTTTGCATGTAGTCTTATATTATCCATGACGTTACAAATATGTTGTTGTTAAGTCAATATCAATTCTGCATTCTTCAAAACCGTAAATTCCTTTGATCTTTTCCGAATCTTACCAGAAGCGCGGCATAAAAATTAAATTTTACAGTATACTACGTCATAAATGTCAAAAGTAGGATCAGAGGCGTATCCATATCTTCTCACCGCATAGGAAACAGCTATAAGTAGTGATACATTTAAATCTGAAACGGGGTGGGGGGGGGGGGGGGGGGGGGGGGGAATGTATTCAAAACTATATTGTATATGACACGGTAAATTTTACATGTATACCTGCACTATTTCGTCTTGTTTTGAAGGAGCATAATTACATTGTTTTATGTTTTTGTTATCTCAATTAAGTTGCATTTATCTCAGTCCGTATCTGAAGATTCCATTAGATTAACAACTGTTAATGGCTGGATAAACTGTAATCCATCACGTTGCCAGTATTCTTCTTCTTCACGGAACACATGATCTACACATTTCTTCCAGAATTGAAAATCTGTCTTTTTTAGTGTATCATGTGTAAGAACTTTCACGTCGCTCATTTTAAATGTGGTGTTCTGTGCTGCAACCTGTCCTTTGATTTTAGCCCAAAGTAACTCTATTGGGTTAAGATGCGAATGATAAGGTGGTAGTCGAAGAGAGGTGTGACCATATGATTCAATTATTTTGTCAACGCAATACACCTTAGTCTTCTTAGTCTGTTTCACAAGCTGTAACAATTCAGGTTTCACATAGGTATTGTCGACATTGACATTTTCATTTGGTAGCCAAGTTCTTATTTCATCTTTTGTGCTTGAGGAAGTTGGTACTTTGTTTTCTTGGGCTACAACATTGTGATAAGATGCATTGTCCATTACAATGCATGAAGGTCTGTCAAGAATGGGGAGAAGAGTTGTTTCTATCAAAGAACGAAAAATATGTCCATTCATTTCAGTGTGGTAGTCCCTAGTAGTAGGGGAGGCGCAACTTAGGTAGTATTCTGCAGGTGGAGCGTGACTTTTATATAGCAAAAAACTCGTTCGATTTCTGCAGGTGGAGCGCTTGCAGGTGGAGCGCTATGGCGGGGCGTGACTTTTTATATAGCAAAATACTCGATCGATTTCAGGTGGTGGCGTTCTCACGCGGCGCATGACTTTTTATATAAGGAAGATGTGGCGGTGCACTGTGGTGGGGCGTGACTTTTTATATAGCGCTGTATTTTAGGTGGGGGACTTCCTCTGACGATCAGACGCATGACTTGTTATATAGCAATAAATTTAGTATACAATGGTGGACTTAGGTCGTATTCTGCAGGTGGAGCGTGACTTTTATATAGCAAAAAACTCGATCGATTTCTGCAGGTGGAGCGCCTGCAGGTGGAGCGCTGCGGTGGGGCGTGACTTTTATATAACAAAATACTCGATCGATTTCAGGTGGTGGCGTTCTCAGGCGGCGCGTGACTTTTTATATAAGGAAGATGTGGTGGTGCACTGTGGTGGGGCTTGAATTTTTATATAGCGCTGTATTTTAGGCGGGTGACTTCCTCTGACGATCAGACGCATGACTTGTTATATAGCAATAAATTTATATAATGACGTTGTTTACAGACAATACTTAGACAATATATATATATATATATATATATATATATATATATATATATATATATATATATATATATATATATATATATATATATATATATATATATATATATATAAAATATATAAAAAATCGATAATGACGGAAAATATAAAAAAATCGATAATTAGTAGGTTACTAAGAGGATCTTTGAAGCGAGTGGGAGGAAATACGCATTGCGGAGGTGGCGCGTCAGGAAGTGGGGCCGCATGATTTGGTATATAGTAATATATTAGTTCGATAATGACGGGTGTGTGGTTGTTGTTGGAGCGCCTGAAGGTGGAGCATGACTTTTTATATAGCGATATATCTTAGCGGGGTGACTTCCTCTGACGATCAGATGCATGACTTGTTATATAGCAATATATTAGTTCGATAATGACGGGTGTGTTGTTGTCCTGATAGTGCGTTGTTTATATAAAATATGTAGTTAGATGTGTATTTATTTTACAACATAGAGACAAAGGTTTATAAATAGAAGTATATAGTTAATGAGCTCTTTTAAAAGAATACTTGACTTAAAGAGGAAAATATAAAAATCGATAACGGCGGCTTAGTTTACTAAGGTTTTTTTTTTTAAGGAAGTGGGTATTGTTTTTGTGCGGGGGAGGATGAGGCTGTATAGTGGGGTGTAGGTTAGGGGTGATTTTGGTGTGTATGACTCAGGAGTGAAGTGTTAGAGACTTGGTGGGTATTGTTTTTTTGGCTGGCGGTGATGACTCATGGGTGTGTGTTGGGGTGTAGCTGGTGGTTGTATGTATGACGCAGGAGTGAAGTGTTAGATAGAAGTATATAGTTAATGATCTCTTTTAAAAGAATACTTGACTTAAAGAGGAAAATAAAAAAATCGATAACAGGGGCTTAGGTTAGTAATGGGGTATTTTAAGGAAGTGGGTATTGTTTTTTTTGTGCGGGGCAGGATGACGATGTATAGTAGGGTGTAGGTTAGTGGGGTTTTTTGTGTGATGTATTGTACATGTAGTGTGTTGGTGTGTTTGGATGTAGGTATCTTAATTGTGTGGTGTATTTTGTGGGGCTGTCGAAACGTGGAGTGTGTAGGGGTATGGGTTTTTGTGTGCCGGTATTTTAATTGTTGGGTATACAATATGTATATATATATATATATATATATATATATATATATATATATATATAGGAGTGAAGTGTTAGAGACCTGTACTAGGTCTAGCATGGAGAGGTGGGAGTGAAGTCTTGATTCCACAGGAGGAGTGTCAGGTAGTGGGGGATTACGGTTCTATATAGCGATATATTAGTTCGATAATGGCGGGTGTTTATTTATTGTGTTGTTATGTTTATGTTTTTACATACAATATTTATACGTACAAACAGTTATACGATATATTTAGATACATATTACAACAGTTATATTTAGACATATATTACAACAGGTAGACATATATTTACATATATTTAGACATATATTACAACAGTTAGAGTATATAAAAGAAAACACTAGATACATTTTATATATATTTATTGACAAAGAACTGTCTATCAGTGCTGTAACGGGTCTTTTATGTACGCCTAGGAGCTCTCATGTGCTTCGGGTTACTTGGTCAGTCTTCTCTTTCATGTACAACTAGGTGGTGGGTATAGTCATCTGCAACAAACTGTCACCTCTTGTTCTTGCACAACCAGGTGGTGGGTGAGGGTGTAGTCATGTAAGTGTCTATGAAGGAAAAACCAGGTTTGTGGATCGCTAACCAGGATCTGACTAATCGAGTAATTAATCGATCGTTGGCGTGTTGTCTAGTTGAAAAGGGTAGCAGGACGCGTTGCATAGTACCACCTCGTGTTTTGATCAAGATGAAATAAATGGCGTAGAGCCCACAAACGTTGGTGACTACATCTTGTAAATGTCTGGTGTTGTAGTTAACAGGTCGAGTAGAGTTTCTGGCTATAAAATTAATCAGGTCCGGGTGTGTAGGTGGTAGGCCGAAAGAATCAAAATATTCAAAAGTGCCAAGTCCGTTATAATATAGAGCGACCCAGTGGTCACCGGGGCGATAGCTAGGATCAGTGTTGATGACGAAAGCAGCCGTCTTGGTCGGATCGATGCGTAGAGGTAATTGGTCACGAGCTAAAACTTTAACGAGCCCAGTTCGTTTAACAAATATATCTGACAGGGGGATGGTCCGTATCTCGTCTGTATTCATCGTCTAAGTGGTGTAGTCTGTCAAAACTTGGCGGAAAAAGAGGCGTATTCTTTAATAAATATAGCACCGGGGTACAACTGCAGACCAGACCTTGAGGGGTGTCGTCACGTTGTCATCGTAAGAAATAGAGAGGTGCGTGTATATACCTGCCTAGGTGTGGGTGTATATGTTGTATTGTGTGTTGGGTTTGCGTACATAGTAGAAGAGAGATAGGTTTTTGGGTAGGGGGTGTGTTGTATTTGGTTGTAGTGTGTACAGAGAGTTTAGATGTTGAGGGGAATGTGGTGATGTTGTCGGGCTGGGTCTGTCGTTTGATGTAAAAGTAAGACAGGGCGTTGCGGTGTTGTTCGTATGTATAGAATGCGGCGTTGTGTGCTCGGAACCCAATATTTTTCCCGCCCTGTGCTTGTTGTGTGTTTTGTACTTCTAAGAATGTATTTTTGTTGATTTTGTTGTGGTGTTTGTTTAAGCAATTGAGAAGTCTTGAAGATGGTAAAGATAGAAAGAAGTAGCTGGGATTGCTTCGACATATTATTTTGTATTTGGTCTGTTTAATTGGGCGTGCGTGATAATGTCGCTGTCGTGTAATTGTGAGACAAAAGATTTGAAATCTGTAATATTGTTTACTAAGTGAGGGTGTTATAACACACACGTATTATTATGCAAGCGTGAAAAAAACGTAATTCGTTTGTTTCTCTGTGGCGTAAGATGACATGGTAACTGTAGTTTATTTTGAAGCTTTTTGTCTGTTGTGCAAAGATTGCTGTGAGCAAGGAAAGCCATTCGATATTTTGTTCTGGTCTATGAAAGAAAGTGAATGTTGATAAATATTTATGTTTGTTGGAATGTGTTTTGATCGCCTCCCAGTTGTCAATATATTTCTGTCATATGTCAGCCGGTAGGTCAACTAAACTGTCTTCTTCAGTGGCCAGACGGGGTTTCTTTATATAGGACTGGGTACTGGGTATTGTTCTTTTCTTGGTCTGACCTGCATTTGTAGAGGACGATGGTATGGGTTGTGGTAAAGTGGGATATTATAAATATTTATAGGGGACTTAGTGTACTGACTCAGATCAGCTGTGAAGGTATCTGTATCTAATAAGGGTAGTGTATTACAGATGACCTTACTTGCTACCACATACTTATACCTCAGTCAGAATTATTCTGGAATATTGTGATGACTACGTTGAATGTCTAGGGTATGTATATGATGAAGTGTAAGTCACAACAACAACAGACAGATAAACAATTTAATTTATTCCACCACACGTGACAACACTGTGACACTCACACACATTTAACACTCTATAAGACTATTCTTAAATGAGGCACTGGTAAATTTTCAAATATAAATATGTATTAATTACTGTCACTAATATATATGTGTCCTGATTCAAATACAAAGTGAACCAGGAATCCCAATCAAGTTTAATTACAAGTTATATGTACAGAATTTATCAATCTGAATCTTGTAGTGACATATTTTATTAACATTATCCTATGTGTGTCAGTTGTGTAGTAGTAAAATGAGGTAATACTGGTTTGTTTTTCAAGCTATGTTGGTATTTGTCATCATGACTTCAAGTGTTTGTTTCTGTTGGAACTAGTATTGGAGATGTTCTCAGTTCCTGGCATTAAAACAATTAATTTCCCCTCTTATTTTTTATACAATGTCAGTTTAAGATGGGGTTACATAATGTTGAGCTCCGCTGGCCACATAGGCTTATCTTTCGTGATGGCGGCAGGAAAAGACTCCTCTGCTCGATAGCCTCCCTGTATTCTGGAGACACCTCACTGTTTGCTATATGGACCAAGGAGTATGCTGTCCGCCTCTGGATTCAGCAAAGCTCTGACCAGGTGCTGCTCAATAACTTTAGGACCACAGTCCCTGAAACAAGAAGGTTGTACCTCCTACTTCAGAACTAATTTATACTCTATTTCTACACTGAGCACAATACATAACAAACACTGAGTTCAGAGCGGTAGGCCAACTGCTATCTTCATCTGAAACAATTTTCACCAGTATATTCCTCCCTAATGGTTATTACGCCTCTGCAATTCCAGCGTTATTTCTTTCTAGTCATTAATATAGGTGTCAGTGTACTGTTTGGCAATTCCATGTAGTTTTACTTTCCTCCGACACCTTCTGTTCAGGCTGGAGCATTATATAGGCTTTACCTCATGTTCGCTACTGAACCACACATATATACAGACATAAATTATCAATTTACATTCAATTTTCATTAAAAGATATCAAATATTTCAAGCTTACCACAATTCATGGAAATAGTACAGAATTACGTTGACTGGCACTGAATATAGCATAATTTCGATCTGCCGATGTCCCAGGCTTTTATTTAGAAAAATATGCACTGGCGCTCAACGCACTGGTTCTGTAGTAAGTTTATTTGCAAATGTGGTGTTGACCTGACGCCTCTAATTGACTATATTGGCAGGTCTAACCAATCATGCCATGCTTACACAGCTTTTCAAAAAAGTACTCCTACTCACGTTTCCCCTAACAACAACGAAGTAGTATTTATAGTCCGACTAATCGTGTTTAGCCTTACATTTATTTTCCGCCAGTCAAATAGGAGGTAACATGTCAGCATATTTCCCGTACAATGGTGTGTTGAAACTCTGCCACTGAGCGATTCTGATTTGGGTGTTGTCTGACATCCCTCACTATTTCTTTTGGCTATAATTTGGTATTTCCTAGACTATTTGCGTAACGTTTAACATATTATTTGTCAGCAAGTCCTAAGGAACCCAAATATACAAATTTAAAGGAGCTAAGTGGCTGCGTTCAAAATATGCACTTTCTTCTACCTCCTGTCTACTTCGAATACGATGTGGTGTCTGGGTTCTGTAATGTTTTCAAACGTAAACCAGTATAATGTCATGTTTCCTAATAAGAATTTTCAGGTTTTTAAAAACTAACTCTCGTATGGGTAGTGTTTTTTATCACTGTAGATTTTTTGAAAAAAAGCTAGTGCTTGTGGCCTTACACGCGTGATGGTAGTAATTGTGTATCGCGCGACTGTGGTAGTACTGCCTGCGTCCCCGCTTTCAGCCCTCCCTTCTTTCTATCTTTAGTCCATCTGTCTTTCGTTTTAGGTAACGTAGTGTATAAAAAGACATGAATGGAATTTTAAATCTAGGTCAACCTGCGTATCTCAAGGTTTTTCTTAGAAATGCAGCACATGTTTTATCGTAGAAGGCGGGTATTAATGCAGTAGGCTTTTACTATCAACGTGAAACGTTACAATTTGCAGACGCAGTAGAAAACAAGGGGGATTTCGAGTACAGTCATTGTGACAGCACTGGTCTTTACCATTCTTCTTTCCTTTTATTGAAGTTATTTGTTAGGCTTTACATTTACGTTTTAATTTATATATGTGGATTAGAATATTTCACGACATCTCCCCTCTTAAAACAGACATCTTATGTCAGTCCTTTATTCTATATACACATAGATAAATGTAAGTCAACTCGACTTTACTCTGCTGTTGTGCTATCATGGTTTTATGTAGTTGGGTCCATTCAGAGTAGGCACTACTCATGAAATCTGCCTCAGACCTCTACAACCAATAATATTTTTCGGTTATGTTACTTAACATCCGCAAGTGTGACTGCTTGTCTTAATGCTGCTTCACAACCCGTATTCACCATTTCTCTTCTCTGAGTCTGCGCAATGACATGTCTAGAGAACATTAGATTTTCCTCAAAATGTACGTTATGAGGAGATAACATATACCTGGTGATAGCAGAGTTTTCGTAGTGGATCTCATAATCTTCTTATAAGCCTGTATGAAACATTCGGAATATCCTCAACCAAAGAGGCAACTCAGGGATTCTTTACGTTCCTCCGAATTGTTTCCATCTAACAATTTTGTCTGATCTCAGGTTTTACTGGAATCTGATAGTAGCCTTTACACAGATCCACCCTTGAGAAATATTTAGCTTTATTTAGCCTGGCAAACAACTGATTTATATCCGGCAATGGATCCACCTGTCCTTCTGTAATAGCATTCAGTCTCCTGTAATCTATACAGAGTCTATGTTCTCCAGAGGGCTTCCTTAAGAGTACAACACCGGAACTATACGAAGATTCACTGTGTGAAATAATTCCTTCCTTCAACAAATAGTCTATCTCTTCCTTCAAAGCTTTCTCCTTAACAAAAGGAATCGAATAGGGTTTCATACAGACAGGTGTGGGGTCTATCAGTTTCATATCATATTCCAATAAGTTTGTATGCCCTGGTCGGTCTGTTAACACCTCTGCATGATTATCTAGAACCTGTTGCACTCTCTCTTTCTGAGTTTTCGTTAAATGTGTACTGATTTTCACCTGTGCCGCTGTCTCACAGGGGTGTAATGGATATTCAAATGATGAAAGTGGTTCCTTTTTCATCTCCATGGCAATGGACAAGGTCAACAAGTGTGTCTCTTCCTGATGTTCTCTTTCCAAATATTTCTTCAGGAGATTCACATGATAGATTTTTTCTTTCCCCTTCTTATCTATCTTATAATTGGTTCTAGACACCTTCTCTAGAACTGTATATGGACCTTGCCATCCAATTTGTAACTTATTCTGACTACCGGGTAGAAGAAGCAGTACCTTCTCTCCCACAGCCAAATCTCTGTCTTTCGCTTTCCTGTTATAATAGGCAGCATGTTTCTTCCTGGCTTGTTTCAAATTTTCATTGGCAAGTTTCCAGCCAGTTTTTAAACGAGTGGTCAGCTCATTCACATATTGGTATGAGGATGTAATATTTTCCTCTGCCTTTTCATCAGTCCACGTTCTTAACAGCGTTACATATGGACCTTTAATTTTGTGGACCTATTTGTCCATGCACCGGTATGGTCTCTTCCACTCGAAGCGCTATAGTGATGATTTTTCCTCCCAGAATTATCATTCACAAAACGACCGCTACCAATTTTCCTCTTGGGGCTTTCTCCCCACTTAAAATTCTTGATGAGAGATTTCCTCTCTACATCTTCTTCCTCCAGTTTGTTTAAGTCCGATTGAGGGATTTTCGGCTTATCCTGGGGTAAGACATCTTTTTGCACTCTCCGCATAGTGGCCATTGTAAAACAGTTAAGTGAAGCTTGTCCGTGAAAAGGGGCTTCCCATTCCATTTGGTCCACTTTATCAAATTTATTTTTCTTTTTATTATCAGGCCTAATTTTGCCCCGTGGCGTGTCCAGGTCCTGATCAATGTTCCCACTTGTGGGTGTTCCCTCATGTGCTATGCTACACCTTTCTACAAAATTCTCAATGTCCCATCTTGCCTTGGGCCAATAATAATTGTGAGCCACCTTTTGGATGATGGTACCTATCTTCTCATGGTCCCCATCTGGTTTCACATGTAGGCTCCTTATTAAGTCTGCCCTATATCTTTTAGGAAGTACCAGCTGTCCCTGACCTTTGGATCTAGCTCCAGTCTTCCTATACATCAACTTGTTTTTCATGTAAAAATCTACCTTGCCTGGAGTTGTATGACAAGTTGACAATTTCCTGAAACAAGGCTTGATGGTCTTATCCCCATCCTGTGCCTTCCTCATCTCTTCTGGAGTGGTATCCAACATAATATCCTCCTCCTGTCTTGAGGTCGACCTGACCTGAAGGGTGGCCATATACACAGGTTTCCTTCTGCAACGGTCAGTGTCATGATTGTCCATCTGACAATTTTTACACCACCTTTTCCCTTGGTTGAAAGATTTTCTTTCATCATATTTCCTTTCATCGAATTGTGGGGTTTTATTTTTATTGTCATACCGTGGCCTATCAAACTGGTGCTTACCTTTGTTTTGATCCCTAGGATCAAATTTATTAAGTTCTGTGGTGCCCTAAAGTTATCCACTTGTTTCTTTTTATTACCTGTTACCTCTGCCTGAGCTGCTTGATACCTTTCAGCAACATTTAGCAACTCACCCAGCCTCTCTGCACCTTGTTCCATGAGAAACTTTCTCAGGTCTGGAGCCATGGACTCTCTTAGTTGTTCTATAAGGACCATTTCCTTAAGATCTTGGGTTTTCCCCAGAGAAGTCCATTTCTCCAAGTATGTCTCTATTCGTGCAGAGAACTGGTGATAGGTTTCACCTGACAGTAGTATATCATTCCTAAATTTTTTCCTATAAAATTCTGCGTTCTTTTCATATCTTAACAAAAGAGCCTGCTTTAGCATGTCATAATTTTCCTGATCACCTCTGCTCATTTTGGCAAAAACTTCATAAGCTGCCCCACGAATACCTTGAGATAACTTTAAGCTCCACCTTTCTCTCTCTAACCCATATGTGGTAGCTAATAGTTCATATCTATTTAGATAGCTCTCAATATCATCGTCTTTCTCAACGAAATGATCTAAATGAAAATTCATAGCTGAGGTTGAGGCTCCCTGACTAGCAGTGGCATCAGAGGCAAAGGGACTGGCACCATTTTCAGGAGCATGGCCTTGAAACTCAAACTCCCTTAGTCTTAACTCATGTTCCCTTTGTAATCTTTTCTCCTCCTTTTCTGCTTCCCTCTCTGCAGTCAATCTTCTTTCCTCGGCTTCTCTTTCTGCAGCCCGTCTTCTTTCCTCGGCTTCCAATGCTTTAGCCTCTTTGTCAGCCTCAATCTGCAACCTCTTAGCCTCAGCCTCAATCTGCAACCTCTTAGCCTCAGCCTCAATCTGCAACCTCTTAATCTCTTTTTCAGCCTCTATTCTCTTATCTTCGGCCAATCTTTCCGATTCTAATTTTCTTTCGGCCTCTTTTTCTAATCTTCTTTCTTCCCGATCAATATATTTGTCACATTCAGCCGTGACATAAGCAATCATAATTTGTCCGTCCATTCCTAACTCTTTCGCAGTCTGTACAGCAGCAGATCGAAATTTTGCCAGGTCGGCCATTGTCTAACATGCAATTGTAACAATTCAATCTATCAATAATTATCTAAGGGCACTACAGGCACTGAGAGCTCAACCTTATTCATTTCCACCCAAAGATACCTTTTTATTCTTATTATTCCCAATATCTATAACAGGAGAAAATTCAATATCCCTGGAGCGAGACCCAAATATATGTGGTAAAGTGGGATATTATAAATATTTATAGGGGACTTAGTGTACTGACTGAGATCAGCTGTGAAGGTATCTGTATCTAATAAGGGTAGTGTATTACAGATGACCTTACTTGCTACCACATATTTATACCTCAGTCAGAATTATTCTGGAATATTGTGATGACTACGTTGAATGTCTAGGGTATGTATATGATGAAGTGTAAGTCACAACAACAACAGACAGATAAACAATTTAATTTATTCCACCACACGTGACAACACTGTGACACTCACACACATTTAACACTCTATAAGACTATTCTTAAATGAGGCACTGGTAAATTTTCAAATATAAATATGTATTAATTACTGTCACTAATATATATGTGTCCTGATTCAAATACAAAGTGAACCAGGAATCACAATCAAGTTTAATTACAAGTTATATGTACAGAATTTATCAATCTGAATCTTGTAGTGACATATTTTATTAACATTATCCTATGTGTGTCAGTTGTGTAGTAGTAAAATGAGGTAATACTGGTTTTGTTTTTCAAGCTATGTTGGTATTTGTCATCATGACTTCAAGTGTTTGTTTCTGTTGGAACTAGTATTGGAGATGTTCTCAGTTCCTGGCATTAAAACAATTAATTTCCCCTCTTATTTTTTATACAATGTCAGTTTAAGATGGGGTTACATAATGTTGAGCTCCGCTGGCCACATAGGCTTATCTTTCGTGATGGCGGCAGGAAAAGACTCCTCTGTTCGATAGCCTCCCTGTATTCTGGAGACACCTCACTGTTTGCTATATGGACCAAGGAGTATGCTGTCCGTCTCTGGATTCAGCAAAGCTCTGACCAGGTGCTGCTCAATAACTTTAGGACCACAGTTCCTGAAACAAGAAGGTTGTACCTCCTACTTCAGAACTAATTTATACTCTATTTCTACACTGAGCACAATACATAACAAACACTGAGTTCAGAGCGGTAGGCCAACTGCTATCTTCATCTGAAACAATTTTCACCAGTATATTCCTCCCTAATGGTTATTAATAATAATAATAAATTCTTTAAGCGCCAAACACGGCGCATAAGGCAGAAACCAGTGCTCTCCAGGTTGTTCGTTGTGACGCCACTCCTCTTAGCTCTTGCACATTATTTAGGCCCAATGTTCTTCCTTCTCTTATTATTGTTCTTCTGAGTGTTTCTTTTGGTCTTCCTTTTTTCCTCTTACCCTCAGGAACCCAAGTGAGCGCCTGTAGTGGTATTCTGTTGTTTTGCATTCGTAGGACATGACCGATATATGACCATCGTCTTTTCCTTATATAGTCGGAGACATATTTCTGCCTAGAGTCTTCTCTTATTTGTCGATTAGACTTGAATTCTTTCCAACTGATGTTCATGAGTTTTCTAAGACATTTGTTCTCGAATGTATTCAGCTTGTTCTCCAATGATTTTGTTATTTTCCAACTCTCACAGCCGTATGTTAACACTGAGATAACATTTGAATTAAACAGACGAAGCTTGGTATGTATATTCAATGATCGTAATTTCCAAATGTTAGATAATCTATTAAAGGCGCTAGCTGCCAAAGCAATTCTAGTATGGATTTCTCTTGTTGTGTCACCATCCTGAGTCATTTTACTGCCTAAATAATTGAAACTTTCAACTTTCTGTAGTTTTTCCCCGTTCAAGATGATATCAAAGGTCTCATTAGAAAAGTTCATAGCTTTAGTTTTAGAGGCATTTATTTGGAGACCTATTTTAACCGAGAGATGACACAAATTATTTATTGCTTCTTGGGATGGTTATTACGCCTCTGCAATTCCAGCATTATTTCTTTCTAGTCAATAATATAGGTGTCAGTGTACTGTTTGGCAATTCCATGTAGTTTTACTTTCCTCCGACACCTTCTGTTCAGGCTGGAGCATTATATAGGCTTTACCTCATGTTCGCTACTGAACCACACATATATACAGACATAAATTATCAATTTACATTCAATTTTCATTAAAAGATATCAAATATTTCAAGCTTACCACAATTCATGGAAATAATACAGAATTACGTTGACTGGCACTGAATATAGCACAATTTCGATCTGCCGATGTCCCAGGCTTTTATTTAGAAAAATATGCACTGGCGCTCAACGCACTGGTTCTGTAGTAAGTTTATTTGCAAATGTGGTGTTGACCTGACGCCTCTAATTGACTATATTGGCAGGTCTAACCAATCATGCCATGCTTACACAGCTTTTCAAAAAAGTACTCCTACTCACGTTTCCCCTAACAACAACGAAGTAGTATTTATAGTCCGACTAATCGTGTTTAGCCTTACATTTATTTTCCGCCAATCAAATAGGAGGTAACATGTCAGCATATTTCCCGTACAATGGTGTGTTGAAACTCTGCCGCTGAGCGATTCTGATTTGGGTGTTGTCTGACATCCCTCACTATTTCTTTTGGCTATAATTTGGTATTTCCTAGACTATTTGCGTAACGTTTAACATATTATTTGTCAGCAAGTCCTAAGGAACCCAAATATACAAATTTAAAGGAGCTAAGTGGCTGCGTTCAAAATATGCACTTTCTTCTACCTCCTGTTTACTTCGAATACGATGTGGTGTCTGGGTACTGTAATGTTTTCAAACGTAAACCAGTATAATGTCATGTTTCCTAATAAGAATTTTCAGGTTTTTAAAAACTAACTCTCGTATGGGTAGTGTTTTTTATCACTGTCGATTTTTTGAAAAAAAAGCTAGTGCTTGTGGCCTTACACGCGTGATGGTAGTAATTGTGTATCGCGCGACTGTGGTAGTACTGCCTGCGTCCCCGCTTTCAGCCCTCCCTTCTTTCTATCTTTAGTCCATCTGTCTTTCGTTTTAGGTAACGTAGTGTATAAAAAGACATGAATGGAATTTTAAATCTAGGTCAACCTGCGTATCTCAAGGTTTTTCTTAGAAATGCAGCACATGTTTTATCGTAGAAGGCGGGTATTAAAGCAGTAGGCTTTTACTATCAACGTGAAACGTTACAATTTGCAGACGCAGTAGAAAACAAGGGGGATTTCGAGTACAGTCATTGTGACAACACTGGTCTTTACCATTCTTCTTTCCTTTTATTGAAGTTATTTGTTAGGCTTTACATTTACGTTTTAATTTATATATGTGGATTAGAGTATTTCACGACATGGGTGTTGAATAGGGAGTTGATGCTGGGTTCTGACTTGTAGTTGATGTTGCTGTGGTAGATGCTGCAGTAGATGATGATGATATCTGTGGGTTCACTGTTTTTGCTGTCTGTTGGTGCGCCAGGTTGAGTTCAGTTGTCTGTGGGTAAGTCAGGTTGGAGGGAAATGTTATGATTTACACTGATGAATGCATTCTTGACGAAGTTGCTGTGAGGTCTGATGATGATGCTGTCTGCAGGTTCTTTGATGTTGATTGTGCTGCGGGGTGTGAGGTTGGAATCTCCGTCGGGGTAGTGGTGGGGTGTTGTCGGTTTCTGTGGACCCGTAAACTGGTGCCTCGGGTAAAGTCTTTGCCACAAATGTCACAAGAAAACCGTGGTTGTGAGTGCGCTGTCTTGGTGTGTTGTAAGAAGTTGTCGCGTCTGCTGAAGTTTGTCCACAACGGGTACATATTAGGTTGGTTTGTACCAAGGGGGTCTCTGTTTGTTTTGCAGTTGAAATGGACCCATGATCGAGCTCTATGTGTCGTTTCAGCGCATCAGGTCTGGTAAACACTTGAGGACAGACACAGCAGGCGTGTCTCCGTTCACCATGCACTGTCTCATAATGGCGAGTAAGATTGCGAGCCCTCGTAAAAGAGCGATTGCATTTCGTGCAGTCATATAGTTGAGTTGACTCCATCTGTTGAAGAGAACAGGAACAAAAAAGTTAGTCACAAATAAATAAAAATATAACAAACTGAGAGAGAGAGAGAGAGAGAGAGAGAGAGAGAGAGAGAGAGAGAGAGAGAGAGAGAGAAAGAGAGAGAGAGAGAGAAAGAGAGAGAGAGAGAGAGAGAAAGAGAAAGAGAGAAAGGGAAATATAAAGAGAGAAAGAGAGAAATAGACAGACAGGTGTACACACGCCTAATCTTCATTATAAACAGGTTTATTCAATGAAAGAGTTCGTATGTTTTGATGTGATATAGTGTTTATTAACTTTTTTGAGTTATCAGACAGTTTCTGTATTTTTCTTTTTATATTTTATTATTTTGTTATGTTAACATATCAGACATGCCCCACGCGCGTTGTGGAAGCAAAGATATTGCAGAACTTAGACTGTGCCTAGCACATAAAAAATAAGTCGGATAATTCTTAACTTAGCTAAACCATACACACATGTAAGAATTTAACAAACAAATATTATTAAAATTTCTGTTAGTCTAGACATAATAATCTTTGAAACAGATTTTACCATCACTCCCTAGCGAAAAGACAAACACACAACCATATCTTTTAAATAGAGAACCGATATTTAATACAACACAGAGTACCGAAAAAACAACCAAAACAGATATTTTTGAAGTTATTTAGTTTATATAACCTACTGAAAACAGCTATATAAAAATATATAACATTTATGTGTAAAATATATATTTTAACTTTCTATTATAGGGAAAAAACAGACGAATACACACATACATATTTAGAACTTTGCGTAGCTTATGTCTTCACAGTGTCTGTTAAGAAAACATGCTTATCGAAAAAAAAACTACAAAGACGCAACCATATATTTTTTTTCCACAGAATACGCTTAAACACTTACAGACATATATCTTTTAAATACAGAAAAACGATAGAAATATTTAACACAAAGTACGAATAAAACAGAATAACATACTTTGCGTGGTCTTGTTTTCAGAAGGGTGTTTCTTGGTCTCAACGTCTGATTTTTTTTCAAAACGACTGATCAGAACTGAACGAGGGCTGGTTACAGAATGAGAGATATCTAACACAAAAAGTTGGTTATATCAACCGACTTGTCAATAAAAGAAGTCCCCACATCTGAATACATAAAGAATCGGTTGTGTATTCATACGCGCGATAGGTTTTTGCGGAGATTTGGTTCGAACGTCGGTAGTACGTTTTTTTTTTTATAAGGATCTAATTTACCATTTTCATCACGTTGCATGTTTAATTACGGGACAGGTGTGTTTACCTAATTTCTCTCATGTTCGGGAAATACAGTTAAACAAACCCACTTTCTTTTATAAAGATCGAATGGCAGATATGTATTTGGTTCGGTTGTTCATCCAGACAACCTTCACAATACCGAGACCGGTTCGCCTTGAGGTAGCTTAATGTGGAGGTTAGAATATTTCGACGACGTGAAGGCATCTGTAAAAATGAAAAAAATAAAAACGAGAAAGTTACTATATAGCTATAGATAAGTAGGACACATCATAGTTCTCAACTACTCAAAGATATGACAGGGAATTTCCGATGCTGGGTGAATGTAATTACATATCGATGTACACGGGGGTAGTTGTATCTTAAATATTTTATATCACGATTAATAACGATACTCATTTAGTGATATTTAAATTAACTAAGTTTCTGTCATGCTCTGTCCGGTTTGCTGTTCCTTAGTGTATGTGTGTGTGTGTGTGTGTGTGTGTGTGTGTGTGTGTGTGTGTGGCTGTTGTTTTGCTCCAAGCTTGTTCCACCCCGGGCGGTCATCTGGTTAGCATTATGTTGGTCTTATTTGCTTGTGTTGTGCTACAAATAGGTTGTTGTATACGAGTTATCGTTACTCTTGTTAAATACTAGGCCTCTATATTTATTTTATACCTAGCATCGAAATGACTTACAATTAGTATTTATGCTCTATCTATGTCTAAAGCTAAATTAACACACGATAAGTAATTAACTTAGCTTTCTTGGTTTGATAGACTCGGTCACTATTGATTATCTGTAATGTTTTAAATAGTGTTGTTAAGGCATTATTTCTATAATATTGTTATCTATGTGGATGTGTTGTAGTCTTGTTACAAACATCAAGCTGTAGTGCTTTTCAAAAATCCACGCGATGGGTCGCAGATTGTTAATCTAGCCAAAAGAAACGGTAGATGGAAGGTATTGAACCTTCTTTCTTGCTTAGCATAGATTGTTCAGGTCTCACTCCCATATAGAAGTAAACTGATGAGACAGGCGTTATATATTGCAGCTTTGGTCATCGTTGCAAGTTTGGAGTTTCCCCAAAAGCGTGATGTGAGGCAGGCAAAGGTAGCTGCAGCTTTGTTAATGAAACTAGCAATTTATGTTGCCAGAGAGAGTTTGTCATTGATGATATACACAAGGTATGTGTGATGCACACAACCCAGCATCGTGCCGGCTAACTTAACCATTTGTAACTTGAATACCGTTGTCTATCATCCATTTTCATGCCATAACTCTTTCTCTGGGTTCATCAAGGCTTGGGTACCTCGTCCATGTTTGGCTTCCATACAATAATCATGGCAACTACAATACAGCATGTGACCTGTTGATTATTTCATTCTAACCTTCCCTAGATGTTTATTACATGATCTATGAACAGGGTGTCACTCCAGAGGAAAATACTAAATTAAATCGCTCCTAACACTCACTGTCGTAAATTTGCAAACACTATACGCCGATTTTTCAAGTCGAACAAGTCTGCTACTACACAAATTCCTACGTAGGTCAGCGTGTCCCAACACATCTCATCGTCAGTTACACTTTCGAACAAATATGGCACACATAGTCTTTTACTTTACAGGTCAATTCTTTAACAAAGTATGCAAATAAAATTATCAATCTTATCCTCAGGTAAATAAGTTCACACACACTCAAGCTGACTGGCTGTAAAAGGGTTCTTAGTCCGCTCTACCAGACCAACCGGCAAAGGCTTGGTCTACAGTCTTTTTGTACACATCAGCCCAGTGTGATTTTTATGATTTCAATGGCGGAAAACTATAAAAGTTTGTTACTATTTATAGCAATACGCCCAACCAATCAGAGAGAAGTCAAAAAGTTAATTTTTGATTCTAGTATTATGCGATTCTAAGTATGTCTGTGTGATCTGACTAAATTTGAACATTTTATATTTCAGTTATATGTAGACCGATTTTAATTATCAAAAGTGATAATCAAACGGCCAATTTTTCTCAATCGTTCTATACAGTTTTCCTTTAGTTATTCCTTTGCATTCAAATGTGGGTACTTTTTTTGTAATTAAATTGGGCCTTACCGTGATGTGAAAATCTCACTCAATTAAATTTTTTACTACCATAAAAAAATTTTTTATGAGGGAATCTTTATGTTTATATGTTAAGCAATATCAGCGCTATAATTTGAGATATCCCTTTTATTTTAAGTATCTTTAGTTATTAAGAAATAAATTATCTACGTTCGGTCAAAAACACAAAATAGGCATTATTTTCGCGTCAACCAAAATTTTCTTACCACTACAAAATATGGAAACGATTTGATTGGTTGTTAAATTTTGTACTATGCTCTTCGATAATTTTTGGTGTGGGCGGTAACGTTTGATTTGTTTCCTAGACAAATTCAAATACTCTAGAGAAATTGTTGGCGGTAAATTTGACTGGGCCCTCAGACAAATTTCAAATACTGTAGTTATTTATAGATTTAAAAATACAATAGCGGGTTTATGAGCGGGGAATTTTTGAGCGTGTTGTTCATACAGATTCATTTCACGACAAGAGCCCAGAACCAGAGTACAGTATTTAAGCTCTGCATTCTTGGAGAACCCACTTGGATAGCGGGGAATGCACAGTATACTACCCGCTTCTTCCTCCTAGCTTGGGACCAGATGTGATGATCCTTTAAATGCAAACCAAGCTGGAGAAACTGGAACTCATGACTTCAACTCAACACGTTTCAGAATGGCAGAAAAGCTACAGGAAATGCCTAGATCTACAGTGTAGATAATACCAAAGAGTCTTCAACTTGGTATTGACTGCAAAAGAGCGAGAAGCTCAGCAGCCCTAGTTAAACAACAACAACAAACAACCAAACGTTAAAGAAATGTTAAAGGTCAAGAGCACAACATTCCAAGCAAAAGCGGCGTTTTAAAAGTTCAAAAATCTGTTATGTAACAATTACACTGGGCAACAAATTTTGACTTTTTGAGTGTATCTGAGATTAAACCGAGTTATCTGTATGTTGTTTATGCTGCTGAATATGAAAATGGCCGTTAAAACACCAGATTAGCTCTAGTTTTTTAAAATATCTATAAAACATGTTTTACACATTTGCATACGATAATAATGCTCATAGCGGAAAAGATTCACAGCAACGCCTTTTTGCCTGTCACTTGTAATGAGTTTCTGGCGCAACTCTCACAAGGGTCTAACAATAATCTGCTAGCATTGCTGCATTCCATTTCCCTTGTACCTTTTTTCGAGGGTAGTAATGTCCTGATGAAATCGTTTCCCATGCTCGTGAATGACAGCACCGCAGTTAGAGGGGAAGAAATCCAGATGAGAGTGTAAAAAGTGTAATTTCAAAGACGCGTTGCACCCTAGTCTCTCGTAGCGCTGCAAGAGGGTTTCTACAATCTCCTGGTAATTGTCAGCCTTATTGTTTCCTAGAAAGTTTGTGGCCACTTGCTGGAAAGCATTCCATGCTATAGCACGTTTCACTAGCTTTGCCCAACTTCAAAATGCTATATCTCAGCGAATATATAACGCATATAAGTGAAATTTTGTGTGTGAATTTGAAATGGTATAGACCCTATGAATTAAATTTTTCATTAAAATGCGGCCATTGGTTTCAATTTTCGTTTCTTTGCGATATAATATAAAATCCTACTTGCCAACATACATCACACGCACACATATTGAAATGTCTACAGTAAATTATACGACCTCATTTGCACATTTTTGGTTTATCAAGCAATTGGCATGATTTTTGAGTGAAATTGCGTGAAATCGCACTTCTTGAACATAAAACAGTTTATATCCGGTGCAACGCACACATTGTCAATCAGAGGTGTGTCTACAAAAATTATTGTGTGGTTAAGAAGGAAAAATGAGTCTGCGAGTACATTTTATGACATTACAGCAAATCACAAATAGAATTTTTAAGTATTTCTGCAATGAAGCTACTCGAGGAAAACTATATCATTCTATTTCAAACCCACAAAAGAGGACTATTCACGCCTTGGGGATAAGCAAACGATCATTGCACCGCTGGATAGCGACATCTGAAATGTCTAATTCCAGTGTTTTACACACGAAAATTAAGCCAAGAGTGGTGAATAATTTTGACAGAGAATTGATCCGCAGAGAAATTTGCAATATGTTTCACAATAATGAGGCAGTGACTTTAAGGAAATTGAAAATTTGGTTAAGAAAGAATAATGACATTGATATTTCCAAATCTACGCTATGGAGGACTATTAGGTGTTTGGGATTCACTTTTAGAAAATATGTTGGTAGTAGAAACCTTATTTGTGAGAAGCCTCATATAGTTGCAATGAGAAGCAAATATTTACGCGAGGTCAGAGAAATGAGAAGAGATTGTTATGATTTTGTGTATTTAGATGAAACTTGGATCAATGCGCACCACAGTAATGAACGAGAATGGCAATCATCTGATGGAACAACTAAGAGACTAGTACCAAGCAGCAAAGGACAGCGCCTAATAATTGCACATCCAGGAAGCAGCCATCATGGGCTTCTAAATAATACTGAACTCATATTTGTTTCAAAATCCACAGATAATAGGGATTACCATGCAGAGATGAATGGCAAGATATTTCAAGATTGGATTGTGAATCATGTACTTCCTTCCTTGGATAGACCGTGGTGTTTGATAATGGACAATGCCTCATATCACAACGTTGTGGCACCAGAAGATAAAGTTTCTAATTCACCAAGTATTAAAGATGTAATAAAGATTTGGCTGACCATAAACAACATTCCATTCAACGAAATGTCCATGAACCTGAATTACTTGGAATTGTAAAAAGAGACACAGCATACAAAGATATTTCACATAGACAAGGCAATCCATGAACATGGTCACATATGTTTAACTCATTAACTACCGAATTGAAAAACACACTGTGGCCGAATTAAATTTTTTTCCCATTTTCATCCTGTAAGTGTTTGCACAAAGTAAGCTGTAGTTTTCGTAATTGTTTACAGATTTTTATGAATTACACGTCATTTTAACGATAAATGAATGTACTATTACAATAAACACTGGTTGTAACTCTAATAGAGGTTGTTGCTATTTAACGGCCCTCCGATTGCCGAGGACTTGCAATATTTTCACAATTATAACTGCTTGCGCCCCATCTCTATCAAAATCACAATTTCAATCAATGTGCACACAGTTTTCACTCTTGTCCTCGTCGCTAGATCTATCAGTCAATTGTTGAAACACGTTTCTATCCTATTCAGCCGTTAGACGAGATGTACACGCATTTTTTGTAGTCCTATCACTAGTTACCACGGTAAACAGTTTTACACGATTTGGTAACTAACCCAAAATGCTGAAAAATATGAACATAATATCAATTTTCCAGTGTTCTTCAACAACCATGCTTTGGGAATTCGTTTTCCGGTGGCAACTTAAAATCTCGAACCAGATCAGAAAGTGTTTCAGTACATTTTTCATTCGTTTTATTACTAAAATTAGATTGGCGCTCTGAGCGGCTTGCGGTCCAAATGTGATTATTTTGTGAGCCACTGACAGCGGCTTGCGGTAGTTAATGTTTTAAGATTACCTCCTTACCATTCTCACTTAAACCCAATAGAATTAGTATGGGCTAAAATTAAGGAACAGGTAGCAACAGAAAATAGAACGTTCAAATTAAAAGATGTTGAAATACTTATAAAAGCCGCCATCTCCAATATAGCTAGGGATTATTGGAAGAAAAGTGAGAACCATGTGTTACAAGAGGAAGAAGAATATTGGAAGAATGATGGTTTGTCCTTCATTCAGCCGAGATTGATTTTCAATTTCTCAGAGACATCTGATTATGATTCGGATGAAGTTTAATTTCTTTAAAGATGACCTTACCGTTATTTACAAGCACATTAGAGGAGCAACGTTCCATTATGATATTTATGAACCGCAAAGAGATGATACCCATTGAAATAATTAGATCAAGGAAGGTCCAATTTGGTAGCGCATTAAATGTCAATGACAAACAATGTCACGAGTATTTCGCATGCAGATCATTTAAGAAATCATCTTCAACACGTATTCAATTGCAAACGTGATGGCCACATTATTGTAATAGTAGACACGCCTATGCTTAATCAATTCACAGAATCTGTGCATGAAGTGGGAACATTTCTTTTCTCGATACACAATAATTAGTATGCCGACAAAGATCAAAGGATTTCATCCGTTTATGGGAACTGGACAAGATGCACAGATATAAAGTATATATTTGTTGGGTCTAACCCAATATAACATCGTATGCAAAAAATGGCATTAATACGTTAGACGGTTAATCAGATAATTACATTTGTTTGAGGGCAAAGCTAGTGAAACGTGCTATAACTTTTCATCACCTGTGAGGATATCACCAGAACGCTGTTCTCGGAAGAGCTAACGTATCTGTGCACCGACAAATACACCTTCCTTGATTTTGGCTTCACTAAGTCTTGGAAACTTATCACGAAAATATGAAAATCCTGACCCATTTCGATCCATGGCCTTTACAAAATTCTTCATTAGCCCAAATTTGATGTGGATAGGAAGGAGCAAGATCTTGTGGGATTCTACAAGTGGTTCGTTAAGTACATTCTTTTTCCCCGGTTCAAGTGATTGTCGTTGGGGTCTATAAATTTCTTCTAGTGGGAAGTCCTGGCACTGCAGTCCCACAGACAGAGGAAACAGCAAAACTCTGTGTAACTCTGCTGTAGCCCCATCAAGATGGCAATGTGTAACCCTGCTGTAGCCCCATCAAAATGGCAATGGCCTTCAGGTCACCACAAATCTGCCACTTATGCTTGTCATAGCTAATGGTGTGTAAAAGTTGTTTCATGTTTGATAAACTCTGTTTAGTTGTTAACTCATACTGGCTACTAGTTGTTGAATCATGCTTTATTTGCTAAATGATGTGAATGTCCACCAGTGGATAAATGTAGATGTTGGGACTGGTGTAGCAAAGTGTAACGATTGTCAACTCATCAAACCCAGCACAGTTTTGGTCATACAGGTCATCTTGTCCTGGAACGTGATGAGGCTCCGACAAGAATGTGAGTGTAAACAATGAGTGTGTATCTGAATGTCAGTACGCGAATGGTAGAATGATTCGATAGAGTTGACAGGTTGGTAGTACATCACTCATACTCACACTGTTCGAATTCAAGAAGTACTGGAACTACGGTGGTCTTTTTATAACATTTAATGGGACGCACACTTGGACAGTACGTGTATGGTTACAGGAACAAATGTCGACATAGACAGCATAATGTTGATCACAGGAATATCATCTTAAGTTAGCATTCATGCTTGGCAAATATCATAATGGAGCATTCGTAAATAAGCATTCAGCGTTCCATCATGTAAATCATCTGGCTTTACTGACTGGGCACGTCAGACCATAACCAATATATAGGAAGGCTCCTAGACCTAACCTCGTCTAGCGAATATTCCTTCACGTAAAGTTCAATATATATATATTTCATAATATAGGAATCCCAGACATGGGTTCTCACATGTAGCAGTGATCTCTTGGTTCATCGAGCGATAGTACAGGCATCCCTTTTTCTCACTCGATAAATACAAAGTATATGAATTTCAACATGGCTGTTCTCTCTCTCGTGAGCTTCACTCACTATAGAATATAGACCAAAATTGGTCATTCATTAAATGTCCTCATTTCTTCATAGGTTCTCTCATAGAGGTAATTGAATAATATCATACAATCCAGTGCTGATACATAGGAATGTCTTCTTCCTTTGAATGGATATTCTTTTTAAAAGTACCACTGTGCATCTGCTTATCAACAACGATGGCGAAGCCCAAGTTCATAATAAATTGTGGTTTTACCTTTTTATGCGAAATATAACTTTGCCATTCCTTGGCAAAAGAGAATAAACACTGGGGTAAAGTACATACAACATGTCTAAATGACTATCACTTTTCCCCATCCATATATAGATCACTATTTCGGCAAAAAGCCTGCTACAACAAAACTCGGCATCCTCACAGGATGACAGCCATGAATCACACCCCTTGCTAGCGATACTTCCGCTGCATAGCCTTTGACCTTTTCTAGCGACAACCAAATTAGTTCGACTTAGAAATGCAAAGATATCCATATATAAGACAGACTCGTCCTACTCATACAAACACTACGTATAAATTCAGGCCATAGATATACTGAAGCAAGAACAATCTATTCCTACCTAGCCACAGAATAAATCGCAGTAGGCCTAGAGTCGTCTGCGGAGTCCGATCGAAGATGACAGAACTATTTTCAAGGGAAGCAACCCAAAAATGACTTCTCCTTAAGCACTTAAAAAAGGAAATACTTTGCTTACAAAATATTTGCGAACATAATAAGAATATAAATGTATTATATTGCAAGATAGTAAAAATTGCCCTTTACAGTCTTACCACACCTCCCGGGAAAAAAAAATAAAATTTTTTTTTTAAATACATCTAGGAGCACCGTAGAATAGGCTCACAACGCAAGAATACTGCGCAGATGAAAATATCAGGAATAACTATAATTCCTAATATGACTGGTGAGAATATATATCTCAAAATCTGAGAGAAATTGTTTCCCTACGAATAAATGTTTCCAGGAAGGTGTGATGTACGTATAATACAATTCTGGTAATTATACAATGCATACCAAAAATTCACACTATAATCTTAAATTTATGATTTATGAAGAAACAATCATCAAAGAACAGCGGTGAATTAACATCAATAAACCGCTAAGTAGCGATACCATCATTCTATTATTAAATTACAAATGTGTATCTTAGTAAAGAAACAAAAAATAACTGTTGTAAAGTTATACATATTAAAAAGATCCAATATTTAACAGTTAAGTGGCATCATGTGGGCATCTGGACAGAATGTCCGCCATCACATTTTCTGAACCACGGATAGCTCGTACCGAAAAATGAAAAGGTTGAAGAGCGATTGCGTATCGAGTTGATCTCGAGCTCTTCAAGTTCTTACTTTGGATAGCCGTAAGAGCTTTTTGGTCAGTTTCCACTACGAAATGCGCGCCCAGAAGGAATCTTTGGAGTTTGAGAATTGACCAAACCATTGCCAATAATTCACGGTCTAAAACCGAGTAATTCCTTTCTGCAGCATTAAGTTTTCTGGATATATACATTACAGGATGCAGAGTTCCAGAGTACTCTTGCATTAGTGCCGCTCCAATCCCAGTGGATGAAGCGTCACTACGAAGAACAAATGTCTTATCTGTTGTAGGTAACACTAAAATAGGTGGTGATGAAAACATAGTTTTGATCTTCTCTAGTGAAGATTGGCATTCATGAGACCAGTGAACCATGTTAGGCGACCCTTTCTTTAATAGTGTAGAGAGAGGTGCCATGATAGAGGACAGATTCGGAATGAAACGTCCATAAAATTGTATGAGACCTAAAAGACTTCGCACTTGCTTTTTAGTCCTAGGGATAGAGATGTTAAGTATCTTAGTGATATTATGGTCTTCTGTCTTCAAGAAACCGTGACCTACTCGATGGCCTAAGAAAGCAATTTCGCTAAAGCCAATACAAGCTTTAGATGGTTTTGCTGTCAGGTTATACTCACGCAGAGTTGATAATAATTCAACTAATCCTGAATAGTGATCTTCCCAAGTATCGCTGAAAAGACAGATGTCGTCTAGATAAGCAATGACATCTGACCGATACGATAGGATTCGACGCATCATGCGTACAAATGTAGCTGGTGCGTTCATAAGGCCGAAAGGCATAAAATTCCATTGGAAAAGGCCTCTGGGAGTAGAGAAAGCGGTAAGAGGTTTGGCGCGTTCGGATAATGGAACTTGCCAATATCCTTTAGACAAATCAAGTTTAGTGAAAAAATGCGATTTAGAAAGACGAGTAAGTAACTCTTCTAGTAAAGGCATAGGTTCAGCATCGAACTTCGTAACTTGATTCAATTTGCGATAGTCAACGCAAAGACGTATGTTATTGTCTTTTTTTCGAACAATAACCATCGGCGAAGAATATGCAGAAGTGGATGGTTCGATTATTTGTAAATCTATCATTTCATCCAACTCCTTTTCAACCTGTGTTTGGAAATGTATAGGGATAGGATAAGGCCTAACCCTAATTGGAGTATGTTCAGTTAGAACAATGTCATGCTCAATGACATGAGTTTGTCCAGGGATGTCAGTGAGGACATCCTGAAATGTTTGTAACATAGACGAAACTTGTCGCCGTTCTCCTAGAGACAAATCAGGAGAAACAGTAACGTCTTTCCATGATTCACTAGAATGAAGTGGGATCATTGGAAGCGGGAGATTAACATCCGAAAAACTTGTTTCCTCATCCTGTATTACAGACAGTGATGAGTAATGACCATGTTTGACATGAGAATCGTCCGTTGCCTGGAAAATAGGCTGTAGATAGTCAGGACGTTCATGGAACTCCGTAAGCATATTGATGTGGAAGGTTTTATGCTTCCCGTTAATATCGACGATGTAGTCAACATCTGAAATTTTCGATATTATATCGTACGGACCTTTCCAACTAATAAGGAGTCTATTTTCACGACAAGGTAGCAAAACAAATGCTTTGTCACCAGGACAAAGTTGTCGTAAAGTTCTCTTCTTATTAGCAAATTGTCTTGCCTTCTGCTTAGCAAATTCAGAAGAGGACGTTGCCAATTTGCATGCTTCGATAATCTTTTGTCTCAGCGCGATGACATACTCGTAAGAAGATTTTGTGTCATCGTCAATATTGTCAGCTGTTATAAGATCATGCAGCAAAGACATTGGGCCGCGCGGTCGCGCGCCAAAGACAAGTTCAAAGGGCGAAAACCCTGTATGTTCATTGGGGACCTCTCTGTACGCGAAGAGGGCCGCGGGTAAAACCCTATCCCAATCTTGAGGATGATCCTCAGTTATCTTCCCTAATAAGTTCTTAAGTGTTCTATTTAGTCGCTCGACCATCCCATTGGACATAGGATGATAGATGCTACTCAAAGATCTCTCTATCTGTAGAGTAGACATTACTTGAGACATGGTATCCGATATCAGTTGGGTGCCATGATCTGATAATATTTCTCCGGGGAATCCCAGCCGAGAAAATATAAGCCAAAGAGCATCTGCAATGTCAGCGGTAGTAATGCTCTTTAGAGGGATAGCCTCTGGCCAACGTGTGCACATGTCTACACACGTTAAGATAAACTGATGTCCTCTAGCAGATTTGATCTTGAATGGACCAATGATGTCTATCGCCATTTTCTGGAATGGACGAATAGGAATATCTGCAGCCTGAATAGGCGCAGCATGACGAGGACCTTTGGATTTGACTTCTTGACATACTTTACAGGATCGACAATAGATCCGTATGTCCTTGTTCACAAAAGGCCAAAAGAAAGCCGCAAGAACTCTTGACTTTGTACGGGAAAAACCCATGTGACCAGCACACTGAGAGTCGTGTGCATGTTGTAAGATCTTAACTCTCAAATTCTTGGGTACAAGAATCTGAGAATGACTTGACTTAGTGGAGTCTTGCACCATACGTACAAGTACGCCATTCTTCATTGTAATCCAAGATTTACAATTTGAATCTTTATTCGGATCACCTTTCGTTACAAGAGTGAAGAATTTCTTAAGAGTCGGATCTTCTTCTTGTTGTTTTATAAACGAGTCACGAGAAATTACCAAGGGATCATCTTGGTTATGCACTTCATTATCTTCAACAGATGAAGTTTCAGGCATATTGAGAGCTTGAGCTCTAGTGACTACTGCATTAGCAGATTGCATATTTTGATTTTCCCAAACGGAAATTTGCTCCGGAGTGCATTCTTTGACTCCGTGAATGCGACCGATGATAAGATCAGCGATCGGATTCGGCAAAAGACATGCGTGTACATCTCCTGTGAAGAAAGGAGTAGCAATCCTAATGATAGCGGTAGAGTATTTCTCTATGGTGCCGCCAAATGTTACGCATTTGACTACTTTGCCTGTAGAATGAGAAGGATCTATGAGTGACTGCCTAACCCCAATAGTTGTGCATCCAGAATCAAAAAGTACTGAGACTGGATTGTCATTTACTAAACCTTTGTGTAAGACAAGAGAACCTCTCCCATCATGCGCGATTGACGCAGGAAGAGCGGGAAGAGGATGGCCACAGCTTAAAGTAGACACTGTGGTTGGCTCAAATAATGTTTTTCATTGGGGGCACTGAGATGCTCTCCCAAAATCAAACGCGGCACATGCCATATTATTAGAGTCATCATTATCTTTATTTTGTTTATAGGCTTCGTGGGACTCTTGCTGTGCAGAGTTCGCCTGGTAATGAGCTTTATGTTTTTTGAATTGTGCTCTACCTCTGTTATTATTGCCTCTGTACTTATCATTGTTTCCACTATTATAACCCCTACTCGGGTTTGAATCATAGCTCCTTTGGTTACTATCATCATATTCATTATAATGAGTATCTCGGTAATTATGATCCTGTTGTCTCCATGAAGGAAAACTTGGATAGTTTCTAGAATGACTTCCTTTGCGAAAGTTCCTGTAATTATGACCACCCCTGAATCGAGGGCTGTCAGCTCTTCTCCAGGTATTCGAAGAAGAACCCTGAAATGATTGGTTACCTTGGTTCTGATAACTGTAATAGTTACCTTTTTTATTAAACCTATTTTGAGGTCCTTGGAATTTGTGAGAGTGATTAGGGTTGTATGGTGTTGCAGAAGCAACTGGCATACCTTCTTTAACCTTACTGTTGCTAATAGCTACGTCCGGATGTGCAGTGACGTATTGGGTACAATACTGTTCCATTTCTTTTAGAGACTTAGGTTTACGCTCATGTAAGAATTCGAGGAAAGGTTTATTTATACTTGACATAATCTTGTCTCTGAGTATCAAGTCCATAAGGGCTTCATAAGTCTTTTCTGTTTTGGATAGCTCAATCCAACGATCAAATGTAAGACGTGTCCTTGCAATGAATTCTGAGAATTCTACACCTGCCTCAGGCACCATTGTCTTAAACAACTTCCGATAACCCTCTTCAGACAACTGATACTTCTTTAATAAGGCTGCCCTAATAACATCATAGTTATCTTTGTCAGCCTCTTCAACCAAACTTAAACTAGTCAGAGAATCACCTTTCAGATTTTCTGATAACTGGTTAGCATATTGTGATTTGTCCACATTATGTGCTCGACACGAGCGTTCAAATCTATTTAGCCAGAATGTTATGTCATCACTGGAAGGGTTGAACGCTGGTACCTTGACCTTGTAAGTAAAGGGTTTACCATTACCACTAGATGCTTGATTAACATTACTTATGTTTGTTAACTTTAACTTTTCTAACTCAAATGCTAAAAGTTCTTTTTGGTGTTCATGTTCTCTTATTGCTTTTTTCTCTTGAGCTTCATCCTTTCTTTTCTCTTTTTCCATTTCCATCAGGAATCTTTTTTCATCAGTCTGTATCTGCAATCTCTTTTGTTCATCCTCTCTTTGTAATTTTTTTTCCTCAGCTTCTAATCTTTTCTCCTCAGCTGCTAATTTCTTTTCTTCAATCAATGCTTTTCTTTCTTCAGCAGCAGCAGCAAGTTTTCTCTCTTCTGCAGCTAATGCTTTGTCATATTGAGCAACTGCCCATTGTTCTAATTGCTGACCAGTCTTATCAAGAGCCCTGCCTTGTGTGATAAAATAATCTAAGGTAGACATCTTGTCTAATAAGATCAGTAATTTGCAAAAGTAAATAAATTCACTTTCTTAGTCTTAATCAAAGACCTTGTATGATAACTTTTTAACCTGTGGAAAAATAGTACTTAACTATCCCAATCACTGTGGGAAACAAGCCTTACAAAGGTCTTGTATAAATCCTTATATAATAACAGCTATAAGTTGCTGGTTCACTCTATAATATAAGTGCAGTGCACCAGAAATAGTGTTTTATGTCATCAACTGTGTACCTTTAGTAATAGCAATTAACTATCAGTTGATTCTTGTACATCAATTTATATGATCAACTATATTTTAAATAGTGTATGTCGATCAGGCACAAAACAAAACAGTTATACAGAAGAACATGAAAACATTTGCGGAAATGAAATAAATCAAATGGGAAAAACAATAAAAGATAAACCGCAAGAGGATAACAAATACAAATAACGCCACAGTATATAAATATAAATTGAGAATAGAACTGAAAGATAGAATAGGGTAGACCAACAAATTACAAACAAATCAAAACAAACTAAAGAACAGAGGAATATTACAAAAACAACAATGAGTACAGTCTTCACAGCTAACACTAATAGCAACAGCTGTCGCAGCAAATTTTCAATCAAGAAAATTGCACCTATAGAAACGCACACATCAGACCCTCTATTACGTGGGATACTCTGCTGTGTGACACCGCCCAACCGAAACAACAACCCGCTGGATACAAACAAATATCACATATAAATAGTTAAACATAAATACATAAATGCATAAATAGTATGGCAATATGATGTAAATAGAGTGTTGCAGAAAGAATGTGTTGGAATGAAGGCTCAGTTACACTGCCTAATAGTACAGTACTGTGGTACTTTATTAAAAAAATACTTCTGGTCTAATTATTTTAAATTCAACACAGAAATAGAAGCTCCATCGTTGATTTGAATGATAACAATCAATGTAGGACTTCTCAGTTCAATAACATTTTCTTTCGCAAACACTGTCAAATATTCTCCAGTCCTGATGTGTAATGTTCTATGTTTCAACCAAGCTTGCTGTGTAACACTGTCAGTTGTATGGCAAATGTCCAATGAACCAAATGTCAACAAACCCTGACCTAGTTACTGCATACTCTCGACAGGACAGGTCACGCTGACATCACTGTAGAGTTGTACTGTTGATGTATTTGTGTGTCGTAACAGACCCCAAGGAACGTCTGGTCTCAGTAGTTTACTTCTCAATATAGTCACTGTGCAGGTTGACCCAGGAAGCTGGCACACCAGTTGATAAACTCTGTTTAGTTGTTAACTCATACTGGCTACTAGTTGTTGAATCATGCTTTATTTGCTAAATGATGTGAATGTCCACCAGTGGATAAATGTAGATGTTGGGACTGGTGTAGTAAAGTGTAACGATTGTCAACTCATCAAACCCAGCACAGTTTTGGTCATACAGGTCATCTTGTCCTGGAACGTGATGAGGCTCCGACAAGAATGTGAGTGTAAACAATGAGTGTGTATCTGAATGTCAGTACGCGAATGGTAGAATGATTCGATAGAGTTGACAGGTTGGTAGTACATCACTCATACTCACACTGTTCGAATTCAAGAAGTACTGGAACTACGGTGGTCTTTTTATAACATTTAATGGGACGCACACTTGGACAGTACGTGTATGGTTACAGGAACAAATGTCGACATAGACAGCATAATGTTGATCACAGGAATATCATCTTAAGTTAGCATTCATGCTTGGCAAATATCATAATGGAGCATTCGTAAATAAGCATTCAGCGTTCCATCATGTAAATCATCTGGCTTTACTGACTGGGCACGTCAGACCATAACCAATATATAGGAAGGCTCCTAAACCTAACCTCGTCTAGCGAATATTCCTTCACGTAAAGTTCAATATATATATATTTCATAATATAGGAATCCCAGACATGGGTTCTCACATGTAGCAGTGATCTCTTGGTTCATCGAGCGATAGTACAGGCATCCCTTTTTCTCACTCGATAAATACAAAGTATATGAATTTCAACATGGCTGTTCTCTCTCTCGTGAGCTTCACTCACTATAGAATATAGACCAAAATTGGTCATTCATTAAATGTCCTCATTTCTTCATAGGTTCTCTCATAGAGGTAATTGAATAATATCATACAATCCAGTGCTGATACATAGGAATGTCTTCTTCCTTTGAATGGATATTCTTTTTAAAAGTACCACTGTGCATCTGCTTATCAACAACGATGGCGAAGCCCAAGTTCATAATAAATTGTGGTTTTACCTTTTTATGCGAAATATAACTTTGCCATTCCTTGGCAAAAGAGAATAAACACTGGGGTAAAGTACATACAACATGTCTAAATGACTATCACTTTTCCCCATCCATATATAGATCACTATTTCGGCAAAAAGCCTGCTACAACAAAACTCAGCATCCTCACAGGATGGCAGCCATGAATCACACCCCTTCGCTAGCGATACTTCCGCTGCATAGCCTTTGACCTTTTCTAGCGACAACCAAATTAGTTCGGCTTAGAAATGCAAAGATATCCATATATAAGACAGACTCGTCCTACTCATACAAACACTACGTATAAATTCAGGCCATAGATATACTGAAGCAAGAACAATCTATTCCTACCCAGCCAAAGAATAAATCACAGTAGGCCTAGAGTCGTCTGCGGAGTCCGATCGAAGATGACGGACTATTTTCAAGGGAAGCAACCCAAAAATGACTTCTCCTTAAGCACTTAAAAAAGGAAATACTTTGCTTCCAAAATATTTGCGAACATAATAAGAATATAAATGTATTATATTGCAAGATAGTAAAAATTGCCCTTTACAATGTTGTTTGTACGTGTGGACTCGAGTGGAACAGATGGTAAAACGTAACCATTATGGAGCAGCACAGCTTTTAAGCTCAACTTGGACGAATCAATGAACAGCTACTAATCGTCGTCTTTGTAGTCGATGTGTAGTGCTGCTTTCAGACCCACTATATCGACACAAGCAATGAGGTTATCTGTCACTTTGAAATATGGATGCAGATCTTTTTGCCGAGCACGAAACACAGACACATGCCCATTCTCTTCTAGAAGATTCCATTGCTGCAGTCTGGACCCCAACAGATCTGCTTTATTGTTTGGCGATTCCAGATCTCTCACTAGATCATTCAATTCACTCTGGGTAATTTTATGTTGCTGTGCAGACTCTCCAATACGCATTAAATCAGGATCTCTTGATATAGATGCTTTCACAGGTGACGGATGTCCACTGACCTTATTATCTTCTTCCTCATCCAGTGCATTCGATTCTGGTGGGTTCGGAACAGGAAGTCCTTCCCCGTGAGGCACTGGCCGCATAGCAGAGGGATAATTCGGATACATCACAGGCCGCTTTTTCTTCTTAGAAATACCATGTCCAATTGGAGGAGTCATGCAAAAGTAACAATTAAGATGGTTTGTCAGTTTCCTCCACACCATTGGAACTGCAAAAAACATCGATCGTCCTTTTCAGTTCAACCAGCAGCGCAAATTCGATGGACAGGATTGACAAATTATGTGTGGGGCCCAATGCCGTTCCTGGCCACCGATGTCACAACCAAAATTCAGGCTATAAGCTGTCTTTATCATAAGTATAATGGGTTACCTTTGTGATAGCAAAGTTATTTGTCCGCAAATATAGCAAACATAATCCGCACTGTTCACACATTCACGAGGCATCTTGAACGACACGTCTGCACTCACACAACCCACAATACAAATGATGACAAGGAGGAAATGTGGTTGCAATGACTGCTACAGATTGCGTCATCCAACTGGTGCTCAAGGCTATCTGTCACGCGAGGAATTACGCGCCAGGGCTATAGAAAAGAGAAGAACTGGGTCATTTACGTCGGCAAGTGAAGCCACCAGCCTACTGAACACCCCCCTCCCCCCCCCCCCCCCCCCCCCCCCCCAATCGGATCTTGAAAACTAGAGCTAATTCACGTTTTTAAGTTCATATTCGTGATCAGCATGTCCAAATTAGTTTAAAATAGCTGCTTTTGTCTCGGATACATTTTGGCTTTTGTCCAGTGTTGTTTGTCCGCTGAATCAAGAGGAAGAGTTCTTCCGTGTTATATGCTTCTTCTTCTTCTTCTTCTTCCGTCCTTAGCCAAAGACCGACCAAGCAGTCAGAGGCCATCACGCCTTGTGGCGTCTTAAGGGCAACAGCAGATTGATTTTCTCTGTTGTAGTTTCCCATCACGCCTAGCGGCGTCTTTAGGGCAACAACAAATAGATCCATCTGCCGTTGTTTCCGTAATCGGTGTGACAAGCCAACGGGTGATCAGCCCATTGGGCCGTGTTATATGTAGGGAGATTAAAAAGCACTTTCTAAAAATGTATATCCACACTTGGACACACATGAAACAAGTATAAAAAAAACAAGGCGCGATCGGAAGTTGTATAGTTTAAATTTTTTAATTCCAGAAACAGAATAAATTGTTTTCTTCCCACTCACACTTTATGAGGAAGCTTTTCAGTTGTGGAAAATTGAAAAATTGCCATTGCGAATGTTAATATGCAACGTGGTAATCTTCATTTTCATAGCTTCTATCTTCCCAAGGACATCAAAGATGTCACCTCCTTTACCTTGAAGTGACAAGTTGAGCTGTTATCTGAGTACATTAAGTCATTCACCGTTCGTTCACCCCTTTAGTTTACTTCACACCCAAAATAATTTCATTCACCCTTGGGTGAACCATTCACCAGTTTAAGATATTCATTGGCTTTCCTATCTTTCAGACTTCTTTTTTTCATCCGTCGTTTTTTCACGATCTTTCTGTTATGAAGTTTGTGTTTCGTTTTGTGTCCTATTTGTGTATTTTTATGATTTCTGTCTATGTTTTTGTCCTAGTTGCCTGTATGTAACTGTGGCTGACAAAGGGTGAGACCAGAAACGCTCCGTGTTTCCTGTGTACCGTTAATTTGTAAAACTGATTAAATATTGTTTTATTTGTTTATATATATATATATATATATATATATATATATATATATATATATATATATATATATATATATATATATATATATATATATATATCTATATATATATATATATATATATATATATATATATATATATATATATATATATATATATATATTCTTCTTCAATCCTTAACCACCGACCGTCAAAGCAGTCAGTGGCCATCACGCCTAGTGGCGTCTTGTAGGGCAACAACAAATTGATTCCACTTTGCACGGTCGGTGGCCATCCTTCGTACAGTGCCCCAACTCTGGTTCATTCTTTGCATCTCAGCCTCCACAGTCCTCCGCCAAGTTGTTTTTGGTCGGGCTCTCTTTCGCTTTCCTTCAGGGGTCCAAAGCATAGCTGTTCTTGTGATGGCATCGGGGTCTCTTCTGAGGACATGACCAATCCAGCTCCAGCGTCTGCCAGCTATGATGGTATGCATGTCCTCTTGCTTGCTACGAGTAAGCAGATCTTGGTTGGTGATGGTATTCGGCCAAAAGATTCGGTGAATTTTTCTTAGGCATGTTGTGTGAAAAGAGGACAATTTTGACATTTCCTTCTCTGTGACTCTCCAGCATTCCGCACCATAGAGAAGCACAGAAAGCACGCAACTCTATTATAATCTTAATTTTGTGCTTGTGCTGTATTGGGAGGACTTCCAGATGTTATTTAGGCTAAAGAAGGCTGTTCATGCCTTATTCATTCTGATGTTGATGTCTTTGCCTGCCCCACCGTCTGGTGTTACTATGCTTCCTAGGTATGTGAAGGTATCTGTCTGTACCAGTTGCTGATTCCTTACTGATATGAGCTCAGGGTTGCTCACATTGAGCGTCATGACCTCAGACTTCTTTAAATTGATGTTCAAGCCCACCTGCTGGCTAAATTTATTAAGTCTATCCGTTTTTTCCTGGATGTGTTGATGTGAATGTGCCAGCAGTGCAATGTCATCTGCATATTCCAGATCTTCCAATGTTGAAAATGTAGTCCATCTTATTCCTCTTGGACTGCCCTCTGTTGTCTGGCGCATCACCCAGTCTATGACTGTTAAAAATAGAGTGGTTGATAAGGGGCATCCCTGTCGTACTCCTGTCTTCACCTCGAAGGTTAGGTTGCTCCGCCCAACACTACACGTAAAGTTGGCATAGAGGCTTTTTATGATTGACACTATGCAGCTTGGAATTCCATAAGCCCTCAGTATTTTCCATAAACTGTCCCTATGTATGCTGTCAAAAGCCTTTTCAAAATCAACAAAATTTATGTAAAGCTGTCTTTGCCATTCTGAGCACTGCTCTATAATGTTCCTGAGAGTGAATATATGGTCTACACATCTTCTGTTCTTTCTAAATCCTGCTTGTTCTTTCCTCAGTTTGTAGTCTACTGCCTTTGAAATTCTCTGTATAATTATCCTGCCTAGTATTTTGCTGGGAACTGAGAGAAGAGTGATTCCTCTCCAATTATTGCAGTCTGAAAGATCTCCCTTCTTGGGCAATTTGACAATTATTCCTTTGTTCCACTCTGATGGTGTTGTTCCCGTTTTCCACACTTGTGCAAATAGTGGTTCTAATAGTTCTGCTGCTAGCTCAGGGTCTGTCTTAAATAGCTCTGCATTTAAGTTATCATGGCCCGGAGCTTTACCGTTCTTTAACCCTTTGATTGCTGTGATGATTTCTTCTTTTCGTGGAATGTCTGTATTTACATCTAGATCGTTTTCAGCCTCAGGAACATTCAATTGTGTCTCTGGTATTTCCTTGTTCAGAGTTTCTCTGAAGTGCTCTGCCCATCTTGTTTCCTGTCCCTCTGCTGTCTTGATGAGATTTCCTTGCTTATCTCTTACTAATGTAATATTGTTTGCACCTTGTTTTCCGCTGATGAATTTAGTTATTTTGTATACTGTGCTTTGTTCATTTCTCAGTGCTGCCTCTTCTGCCTGTTGTGCAAGATCGTCTAGGAAATTCCTTTTGTTGGCTCGGGTTTGGCGTTTAACTTCCCTGTCCAGTTGACTGTACTGTTCGCTATATAGTTGCTTTAACCTGGGGGACTTCGCTTCTGTTTTCTTTCTTTTCATTTCCTTTCTCATCTTTATGGTGTTTAATGTTTCTGGTGTTATCCAGTCTTGCTTCTTCCTTTCCTGGAATCCTAAGCATGATTTGCTGCTTTCCTTATATATTGTTGAAATGGTGTTGAAATTCTGGTCTATATCATCAGTCAATGTCTTTTCCTGGCTTTTGGCAAATTGATATCGTTTCTTAATGTCGGCCGCAAAAGCTTTTCTGGTAAGGGGGTCCTTCAATTTGCTGATGTCAAACCTTTTCTGTGTAGTTACAGTTGGTCCAGCCCTTCTTAGTTTCACTTTCAGTTTTGCTACTACTAAATGGTGATCGCTTCCCACATCTGCACCTCTTCTTACCTTCACAACTTGTAATGCATGTCTCCATCTACCGTTAACCATGATGTGGTCTATCTGGTTTCTGTCCCGACCATTTGGTGATTCCCATGTTAACTTGTGAATTTCCTTATGTGGGAAAAGTGTTCCTCCATAGACCAGGTTGTTAATGCTACAGAAACTTATTAGCTTATCCCCATTTTCGTTTGCTATTCCGCTGCCGCATTTCCCCATTGTTCTTTCATTATATGTATTGTGTGTACCAACTTTCGCATTGAGGTCTCCCATTACTATAACAAGATCATATCTAGGTGTGTCCTCCATTTCTTTCTGCAGTTGTTGATAGAATTCATCCTTGACCTCCTCTTAGCTATCATTCGTTGGTGCGTAGCATTGTATTATTGTAGTGTTGGTGAATCTCCCTCTCAATCTCAATCGTATCAGTCTGTTGTTGATGGGTTTCCATTCCAGTAATGTCCTTTCTATCCCTTTCTGTAGAATAATGGCTACGCCTTCACTGTGCTGTCCATCCTCTCTTCCAGAGTAAAGTACTGTTTCTCCTGTTGCTGTTTTAACTTTTCCTGCCCCTGTCCATCTGCTCTCGCTTATCCCCAAGATGTGTAACCTATAGTTTCTCATTTCTGCCGTGACCTGTCTTAGTTTACCTGTCTCGTACATTGTCCGGACATTCCAAAATCCTATTCTTGTATCCTGTTTTGCGGTCAGGACATCCGTTTTCATGACAGTGGCTTCCTTTCGGCTTTCACCACTGACAGTCATACGAGCCACAGACTCCGAATGTCCATCCCGCAGCAAAGTTTGTTCATTTGATGTTGTTTCCGTAACTTCATTATTTTTTTTACATAGACAGGGGTGTCAGCCCACACAGACCAGTCCAGCTTGGTTGAACCTACCAGGAGTAAAACTCCCACTGGCATAGCTCTGGGGATTGTCAGGGTACGCAAGCTGCCATACCGCTACAAGGTATAGGTACCATTGATGGCAGTGTTGTAGAATCGAATACGTAAATTGACAGTGTTACTACTATATCACGCGTCACGGCAAATCAAGCGAGATGGTCCCAACGCATAACAAACATGGCCACTACAGCAGTAGTAAAATGTGCTTTATTTAAAACTTCTGAAGGATGGTATAACCACCTGGATGGACGAATAATAGAAAGACTTGCATGTTTAGATTCTGGAAGTTTGCCTCTACGTTCACATAAATGTAATTTGGCGGAAGGTGTTTTGGATCGGAAGATTTCATAAGTTGAATGTATGAAACTATAAGTTGAAATTATCAGTACACTTTTTCAAGCAATATAGGAAAATGTCAAATGGACGGACAAATAAGAAAGTTAGACAGAATGTTAGTTCTGGACTGTCAGGTTCTAATGAGACTAAAACGGACATAATCGGATGGACAGAAGACTAGAACGACGAAGGAAGAGGTGGAACAGTTTGAACGGAAGTCAAAATGTCATGCATCTTGCTAACAAATTTAGCAGACCTACAAAGCATGTGACGTCATGCTCTCCACATGGAACGCTTTGGCCAATAAAAAGGGGGAGCACAATTTGAACAAGGGACACTGAAAAACGTTTTGAAACAGACTGGCGTAGAGTTGCCACTACGCCTTTGCCATCTACGGTTGTGTGCGGCCTGCCAAGCCATTAATGTTCAGTGTGATTTCGGAAGTCTGAGGGTAAGCTGGATTATGAAGACTATCATGTATATATTTCATTTATTACATATTATTACGTGATGAATATTATTTGAACTGGACAGCCGATAGGATAGTCTGGCGCTCTCTCTTCCAAACCACTACACCTCACGGTAGAAGGGGAACGACTAAGTAAGTAAGAATATTAGTTGTGTGTTAATGCTAGGAATTGCATCAGTTTATTTAAATTTGTGCATGATGAACGAACGAACGAACGAACGAACGAACTTTATTTTCAAAGGGTTAAGAATAGGGCACGCAGGCCCGTCTGACATTCTGCCCTTCCTCTCTCTTTCATCATATATACTATATCCTTTCATCCTCACATTTACTATAAGCATAATTAAGGCATTTATCATTATAAAAGTAATATTACATTTGCAATAATCATCATAATTAAAGTACGTTTTTAACATTAAAAAAGAAAATAATAATAATGAATGTAAAAATAAAATAAATAAAAATAAAAATAAACATTAATACATAGATAGATAGATAGATAGATAGATAGATAGATAGATAGATAGATAGATAGATAGATAGATAGATAGATAGATAGATAGATAGATAGATAGATAGATAGATAGATAGATAGATAGATAGATAGATAGATAGATAGATAGATAGATAGATAGATAGATAGATAGATAGATAGATAGAACGAACGAACGAACTTTATTTTCAAATGTTTAGAATTGGGCACGCAGGCCCGTCTAACATTCTGCCCTTCCTTTCTCTCTTCTTCCATAGTTGATCCATTTATTCTCACACGTATCCTAAATGTTACTTAAATAATAAAATAACAAAAAAGTACAATAAAATAAAATCCCAACATTGTAACAGTACAATAACAGTTACACAGATTTACAGATGCGTATCATAATTTATACTAAACAGGACAAAATTATCTTTAAAACCTACATATGATGTTATGTAATTATTTAAGAACATAACGAAATTAGGGTGGCATATAATCTGCACTCATGATGTATTTGAAAAGTCTGTGATTGAATGAATATGGACTAAGAGAATTTTTTAAGTCGTGTGGAAGAGTATTCCACAGATGAGCAGCAGAAAAAGCTAAACTTTTCTTGAATAAGTCGAGCCTAGGCTTGGGCATGTGTAATTTATTTAAGCGTTGACTGCGTCTTCCGCTGTATTTGAAAATAGGCCACAGATACGTTGGAGCATTCTGTGACAAGATTTTGTGAATAAATTTGGCTTTGTTGAAGAGAAGGCGCTTTCTTAGTGGTAATATGTTAAGATATGTATATGCGTATACACACTGTGTGAGGTTTGTGTCTGAAATTAGGCGCACTGCACGTTTTTGTAATGAATAGAGTCTTTTAGTGCTGGACATGGTGCAGCCATCCCAAATTGTGGAACAATAGTCTAGATGTGTTTGTATCTGGGATGTATAGAACATTTTTCGTGTCTCCTCATCTAGGAAATGTTTGATTTTAGCTAACTGGTAAACTTTTTGTGCCGTTTGTTTGGTCAGTGCTTGTACATGCGAATTCCAACTTAAATGTTGGTCAATTATGAGTCCTAGTGTTTTATATTCATTTACATTTTCAATTAAAGAGGTTCCAATGTAGAGCTGAAGTGTTGTTTTCGGCGAGTTTTGTAATTTTTGTCTAGTTGATATTGTCATACATTTTGTTTTAGTGATATTTATTTGCATGCAGTTTTCATTGCTCCACTTAATAAGATTGTCTGTGTCGCTTTGTAATAATATTTCTATCGTGTTGCAACTTTTATCACTAGTATAAATGGTACAGTCATCGGCAAATAGGTCGCAGGATGAGTGCTCGATGTGTAGTGGAAGGTCATTTATGTAAATGGAAAAAAGTAGAGGGCCGAGAATAGAACCCTGAGGAACACCAGTGTCAATAATAGTTGGGCTTGACAAGGAGTTATTGTACCACACTACTTGCTGTGAAGGATCAAGCATATTCAGGAAAACTATAAGGCTTGTGATTAATATTTGGAAGGAGCAAGCTGTAAAGTATTTAAGGATGTACAGGAGTGGATAAAACAAGATGATTGTTTGCATATATAATTAATTGAAATGGTTAAACTTGTACTGTATAACTGAAATGATGTCCTTGCTTGCTATGACTTTATAACGTCGACATCATGCTTTTCTGTTGCTCCTTTCCACCAACCAGAACCCCCCCCCCCCTTACTTTCTCCCCTGACCTGCTGAACACGCAGTTTCCTGTCGTCAAGTTCACAACACTCTATTGGCCAACTCTTACGACACGACTGACATTCCGTACCTGATCCCTGTGGAGCACATACAGTCCACAGCTGTTGACCATGCTGGGACAATCATCATTCTCTTTTGTGCTCCTCGTATAGCATGGGATACTATGGCAGCGGTGGTTCTTGAAGCAATTTGTTTTACGTGATGAAGTTACCATCCTCATTCACGACCTCGTTTTAGTCGCTTCAACGACATGTCTGAATGTGCAGTGGTTTTATTATGTCTTTGTCTCTTCAAAGATCCCCGGGAACTTTACGACATGCTCTTTAGATTATTGCTAACAACGTATTTGTAACAAGACATGTGATTATACACATCAGAAATGGAATCCAGTGGAATCTGCCTACACAGCTTGGTGATCTGGATTTTGCGGATGACTTGGCTCTTCTGTCCCATAACCATAATCAGATGCAAGAGAAAATGAAAATTCTCTATGAGAGCTCACAACAAGTGGGCCTGAACATACGCAGGGAAAAGACAAAGATTATGAGAATAAATGCAAGACATTATAACAATGTTGAACTTGAAGAAACACCACTAAAAGATGTAGAAACGTATACATATCTTGGCAGTAATATAGACAAAGTGCCATCACTGGTGTCAATACCTGGTCCTCCAGGTTGGGGGTTTTAGCATTGGGCTGACACCCCTGTCTATGTAAAAAGAAACGAAGTTACGGAAACGGCAACAAATGAACAAACTTTGCTGCGGGACGGACATCCGGAGTCTGAAAGGAAGTCACTGACAAGAAAATGGACGTCCTGACCGCAAAACGTGAAACAAGAATAGGATTTTGGAATGTCAGGACAATGAACGAGAAGGGTAAACTAAAACAGGTCACAGCAGAAATGAGAACAACGAAAGACAGGCCGACCGAAAACAACTTGGCGGAGGACTGTAGAGGCTGAGATGCAGAGAATGAACCAGAGTTGGGGCACTGTACGAAGGATGGCCACCGACCGAGCAAAGTGGAATCAATTTGTTGCTGCCCTACAAGATGCCACCAGGTGCAATGGCAACTGACTGCTTTGACGGTCGGCGGCTAAGGATATAAGAAGAAGAAGAATATAGACAAAGTTGGAGGGACAGACAATGATATCAAAATAAGAATACAAAAAGGAAGAGGACCTTTCATTGCATTGGGAAAAATATGGAGGTCAAGAGAAATCGGATCCATCACAAAAATAAGAATCTTCAAATGTCAAGTCAGTCCTATTGTATGGCTCTGAGACATGGAGAGCAACAAAAACAACAACCAAAAAGCTACAGACTTTTATAAACGGGTGCTTGCATAGAATAGAAGGACTGAAATGGTATGACAAAGTCAAAAATGTGGAATTGATGACAAGAACAGGACAAGTGACAGTGGAACAAGAGTTGAGAAGAAGACGCTGGCGATGGATAGGACACCCATTGAGGAAACCTGTTAATAGCATTACAAGGTAGTCCTTGTTCTGAAATCTACAAGGAAAGAGAGGCAGAAGTAGACCCAAAAAAACACATGGAGAAGAGAGCTGGATACAGAAGTGAAAATGATGAGGAAAACATGGAAAGGGCTTTAGCGGATGGCACAGGACAGGAAGACTGGTCATATGTTTGTTGAAAGTCTATGCTCCTCGGGGAGCTAAAGGGCATTGATTGATGTTATTATACAGGGTAATTGTAAAATCACTTGTTATTGTTAATTTGTTAGTTCTTCCTGTTATCCAATTACTTTATATGAAACAGACATCACAATACAGCGACTTACCTGTTATTTTAAAACATAAAATGATGTGTCACATTAACACAACAGCGCAAGGGGAGATCACGTGACATTGTGACGGACAATCATTTGTGCTCTGTCTTGTAACGTTGAGTTTATTGGTCATTTTAGAATTGTGTTTCTTTTATTTTGTTTTACTTATGGGAATAAAAAAATACAACGTATTTGTCAAATTTCATATGACAGTTATTACTTCTTGTTTCGACATGCATGTTATGTATATCCAGTAGGTACAAGTGCTGATAATAACATTTTAAAAAGAAGAAATTGACTTGCAATCTTTGAAGGACCGAGGACTAGAATGGAACCAGGCCAGGAAGAAGACAGCTGATAGAATAGTCTGGCGCTCTCTCTTCCAAACCTCTACACCTCACGGTAGAAGGGAAACGACTAAGTAAGTAAGTAAAAAATTGACTTGTCAATCACTTTGTAGAAATAGTAAATCGTATACTGTGATCATTTGATCGATCTTGACATTTGATGGCAGAGATCAACCTTGGGTCATGGCTCTCAAGTGACATCCTTCTCTTGGCTATTCGGCCTCCGTTTTGATCTGAACCCATTTCGTTTAGGGGGCATCTCTAAAATGGCTATTTCCACAGGGCGTTTTCGCATAATCGTAGGGAGCATCTCGACTTGCTGCGATCAGCATCTCTGTCCTCCCAGAATCCTGTATTTATCTATTCTTGTCTCTTTTGTACACATCTTTCATACTTCATTTGTGGTTGCCTTTTTTTATATTGGGGTTGGAGGAAAGAGGGGGGCAAGGCGAAAGCCTGGATTCAATATTAAGTTTAATCCAGTTGAGAGATATTTAGCACTTTCTTGCAACACATTGTTAAGGAAAATATATTGTATATTTTGCGTGTTGGCCATATTTAGTCTATTAACAGTTTAATCTACGCGATATTGTTCTTTTTGTGATCAACATGCAGTTGCACGCTTTATAATTGTAAATGAACGCAATATATTAATTACGTCACTAGGTGATTATGACGTATTCTGTTCTGCATGTAATTTATGCTAACGGTCGTTCTAGGCCTTTCGTTATAAGAATCCGTCAGAGTAAGACCTTGATGCTTTCGCTCCCAAGATATTCGAAGTTTTAACAGTTCTCCTACGTGGCTAAGGAATTGCGAAGGTCGCCACTGATTTTGCAAGAAGATGCCGAACTTATGTATTCAAGTTTGATGATTTAAGAGGAGGAATTTTACTGGAGCATTTTTGTTATCTCCATTTTTTTGGGTCTTCGCTACTTGGGTGTTAACCTTTTTAGGCACCTCTAGTAAATAGGCCAGATATGAGACGATAAATCACGGATTGTAGGAGCTTGCCAAAAATTTATGTAACTACACTTTGCCATGAACATTTATTTCTACGTATAAATAAACTTGTCGTTACCTGTGGACCCATTCAACAAGTCGTTTGGAGATCGTTTTATTATCTGATCGTTCTTGCATAACCCATGTCATTCCCCAAGACGTTCTCAGCACGATATTCAACATAACATGTCTGTTACAAGCCAAGCATTCTTATCAAACACACCCTACAATCAAAACCAATTGTAATACACATGTATTTTATTATGGTAGTCACATTAATGAATGTTAGTTGCCTCCGTTGTAGTGCTTGGCGAGTTACATATATAAACTCGGCAAGTATTGATTACCTACGCATTGGAGAAAATAAAAGGAAGTTGGGGGAAAGGGGGGGAACAAAAGTCAGTTCCCACATATACAAAAGCACATAAAGACACTGACTTTTAACTAACTTTCTGTATTCGCTACACAACCAGACATTGACATTTGGATCAATGTTCCACTACCATCGCATTGTTATTTCCCTCATAATTAAACGTTTTAGATACATTTATGCGTTTTATCTAAGGGACGTAAATTTTATTTCTAGGGCAGTAATATGGGCAGAAAAGCTAGTCATAACTTTAAAAAAATTAAAAGTTACTTTATATAATTTTGTTTTTAACACTTTCTTAGCAAAGAAGTCTATTACAATATATTTCAAATTCCGAAAAAAAGAAATTTCTGTCGTTTGTTGTTATTATAGAAATATACAGTCATATTTTATGTGCGATAAAAAAAATGCACGCTACGCTCAAAACACGTCATTAAATATATATAACACGAGTTTCTCTTAAGGCACAATTAAAATTTGCTGGGAATATTGCATTTTTGACCGGCACAAAGTGCTGCCTAAACTAAAGTTGAGACGATGTGTTTGACAAGTCCCCTTATGAGCCCGAAAATGACCATAAGTCCCTACCAACCTTCTCAACCAAACATTATAACATGAGGTGATAAGAGAAGCTTTCATTGCATAGTGACTTGAATGGGCATAAATATATAGAGTCCACCTCATATATAATAGTCTCTCAACCCACACGTTTAGTCTCATTGTATGGCCCTGAAACATAGAGAACAACGAGGACGTTATAACCAGCAGTGGTTGAATCACACGTAACCGTACGTTTCCATTGATAAGTCGTCTTTAGTGCGTCGCGTTATAGACTAACCATAAATCCTAACGCCTTGTCCCTACACGTTATCATGGTCACGTTTTGTGTAATGTTGATCAAATAATATCTTTTCTAACAATTCTCTACAGCTTTAAAAGGAGAGTTAGTGACTTGAGTCCACATATCCTGGAAGCGAGTTGACAGCGTTGCTAGGCATTCGTTCGATTAAAAAAAAAAAAAAAATTGGCGAATCTTGTCCCGTTCAACCTAGTTGGTTATGTTAGGGCGCATGTCCAAATATAAAAAACCGTTAAGTCTGATGACGTAATACAGTAAAATAGAACCAGACGCAAACAATAGAGGCAGACAAAAAAGTATAGAGGCAACCCCTAAAATAGAAACTGACCAAAAAATAGAGGCAGACTGTTGCGTGTGAAATTCTCGCAACATCGTTTTAAGTACAATATATATTTTGTAATGAAAGGGAAATAATCATGTGGAATTTATAGTCACTTTTCATGGTAAGCAGTTGTCTTCTCGCGTTGGTGTCGATGGTTGTTAAATTTGTTAAGCGTTCTTGAATCGTGCCCATGTATGGAATTGCTAGGCCGCTTTTTAAAAAAACGGTTGGCAACCTGTTGGGTTATCCTTATAAGGTAATCATTCTTAAGCTGGTTCTTAGTAAAGGTCCTTGTGTCTTAAGTTTTCTGAACTGTGTTCGAAATCGCGCTTTACTGCGCATGTCTAAGTCTTGGGTCTTGGTCGAACGGTTTCCGCCCACCAGTCAGTGAGCGAAGATTTCGATAGCGAAGGGACGTCTCTGTGAGAGCGTCTCTGCTAAATTATTCTGTCAGGAATGTGAAGTCCTCTTATGGATATTTCGTTTATTCGAGATGATATCTCTAGTGTATTTCCACACGCCGGGAGGCGTATTATTTCTGTGGTTATTTCCTGAAGGCAAGGTAAATTACATTTACATTAACTTTATCGATATCTGTTCGTGAGTGACATTTGATTCGTAGCCTGTCTTTGAAAGTCTTCATCACGAGATGTTTTCTCAGCTCACATATTGCTACATTGTACCGCATCGGGTTGATGCATGTCCCAAGGACTATTACTTGCTACTTCGCTACATGAACTAGGTTTGAAACCTTTTGTTATCTAGAGGATTTTTTGAGGACATTATTTATACTTCAGAAGACGTGTCTGTCTTGCTGAAGTCAGATTAAGGAGAGTGAACTGATCTCATACATCTGGTTATCTCCTGGCTAAGATAGAAAGGGATGGAGAATTTTCCCGACTACATTACAGCCTTATAATGTATTGACATGCCTGTGAATCATCTTTATTATGATGCTGTCTACCGTCCATGACTATGTTGCTGTGATAATGACTGTCTGATGTACCTACATATTCGCGTATACATTTTGTCACTGTGGCGTCCACAATAAATGATACAGAAAAACGTCACTAGCTGTTACAAGCCTCATTGACTTTATACGTCGTGAGTTAATTGACGTCCTTGTGTGGATTGCCCTGTTTTGCATGATCATTGTTTGACTGTACATCATCTACACACTACACAAAACCAGACTGCGGGTACCACCCATCATCCATATGGTATCACGCATCACAGACAAAAAAAAACAGAGGCAGACACTACAATAGAGACAGATAAAACAAAATGGAGGCAGACATAAAAATAGAGACGATGTAAAGAAACAGAGGCAGATATAAAGAAACAGAGGCAGATATAAAGAAAGAGAGGCAGATATAAAAATAGAGGCAGATATAAAGAAACACAGGTAGACACACAAAAATAGAGACAGACGCAAAAAACATTTCGAAGGAGCGAACTCTAAATATAGACTCGTACGCCTAAGGTAAGAATAATACCTTCTGTGATCAATCAGCTCTGGTGATCTGAAAACTGTGACACGTTCATTGCGCCTTGTAGTGGGTTTTGATGTTATATGGGGACTTAGTGTACTGAATGAGGTCACTTGTGAAGGTCCCTGAGGATAACAGTTTTGGTGAGTTTACAGAGTACCTTGCTACTACCACCTACGACCTCAATCAGGCTTATTCTTGACTAGTATGTCTGATAGCTACGTTTAATGTCTAGGGTAATGAAAGTATGATGTGTAGGCAATTTATTACACTAACACAACCCCAAACACAAATATTAATTCCTATGATTAAATTGACTAACACTCTGTGTAAATTTTAGTATTATACAATTTTTTCCAAAATTTATTTTGTCCTGACCTAAAATTTTCTAGCCAGGACTTTCAACTCAAAACAATCAATGATATTATATTTACAAGTAATCAATTAACAACAGAAGCAATGGTTATACATATACTTTAAAATCCACTAATACTGATTTTAAATCTAGAGTCTTTCTTCTGTAGTTCTCGATGTTTGGTCGGGTATTTACATCATCCTCATGTCCCCACCTATCAAGTTTATTGGTGTTGTTGTACAGTTTATAGGTGGAATAGTTTACTTGTTCACAATGTGGTTATTTAATTATACACTAGATTGATGAATCCACGCAAGCCAGGCCAAAATCACTTATCTGGCCTGGGACGATAGATAAAACTCCAGCTCTCTCCACCTTGGCTCAGAGTTACAAAAGGCAGGCAGTTCTACAAACAGTGTTGACCACTTGGGAGACCTGGCACCAGCTCAGTAACAGACAAGAACCCCTGCAACCACATAATTAAGCTAGTCTCAGCATAATACCTATTCCACCGTAATTATAAACAACAATGGCATGAAATAAAGGCATGAGTCAGATCTGTCTGACCAATCCAGAACATCTACATCAATGATGTAACAGGTAACACTAGTTCCCATTCCTCTCCTCCAAGGCTGCACTGCATCTGAAATATTATCATGAATCTCTTTCTTCTATACAATAAGGTGGGTGATATGTTCCTACTGATCTCCTGAAATAAAGATCTGTATTCTACATTTTTGGATATTTTTTTCATATTATATTTCAACCTCTAGGCCCTGTAACAGTCGGCTGGGGACCTAGAATAAGTACTCACTTGTAATCATTTTTCATTATATGGCAGTATCTCTCCCTTAAAATGTTAAATAAAAGGTTAATAAGTTCAATCTTACCACAAAATTCAATGAAATACACAGAAACGTTGAATTAGCACAAACTCAGCTGAGCTGCTGGCTAGATTAGGGCGTCCCACTATTATTAGTATATATATATATACAATGGACGACAAACTTCTTAGCATCAACGATCTGCTTATGTGGACAGTCTTTGACAAAATGGCAACTTGCCGGCAAATTTTTTCAATAACATTAACTATTTTGTCCAATGGGAGTACTTCCCCTCTACAGTTTAAAATTTCAAACATAAATGTCCAATTTGGGTCCAGTTTCGGTCTAGTGTGTAATGTATTTCGGTCTGTCGGTCGGTCCGTACTTGGGTTTTCCCAAAATTGCACTTGGTTTTGGACCAACTACAAAAAAAAAAAAAACTACACAAATTTTGTCTCACTTACTTCTAAGATTTCTATGCTAAGTTATTTTTAGATTATATCCGCCTTGTCTCCCCTTGTCCACATGTAATTTTTTTTCTGCCTTCGTCTCAAGGACGCGTCAAAATGTAACTTATAGTGGCTGCAAACTAACATGTGTTTGCGAGTCTGCATCGAACAAATCAGTCTTTTGTCAATAACTTCTGATTTATCTGTTCGTCCTTTTATTTGAAAGCATATTATTTGTCAGGAAAAGATAGGCTATCAAACTAGCTAACTTTTATTATTCTAAACCTATTATTAAGGAATTCCATATTTTTTCCCATGTTAGTCTTGAAATCTATAAACTATTACACGTTCACTTCTTTTACAGCTATTTTCAAACTAAATACGTGATTCTCCCATAGTACGTGGGAATTACGTCATTCTAGACAAGAGCTAAACCTGTTTTCGAGACCAATTAACTACATGTTCTTACTTTTTCCATCATATTTCAAACCACTAGCTACAAGTTTGCGTGTATGCTAGTTTAGGTTCTAACGCGTGCAGACGGCATCATTTTTTTCTTCCCTCATTTTCTTACCCCGTCTTAACGAATAGGCCTTTCGTGTCCCCATGTTATAAATAGTTTGTTTTTAAGGACACTAGAAAACGATGGTACGATCTACCAAATCAACGCGCTTGTGGCGTGGGCGAAAACGTAGCAGCGTAACCTAACTATATTTTATCCCCTACATTTTATCTTTATAAATGGAGGATTTTATCGCTGTATCAATGTATTCCATCACAAGCCCACCCAAGACTTAGGGGGACTAAGGATGTAGCTCCGATACAACCACTATGCTCCTAAGAAGTTCGAGGCAGCAGGATTGACCTGAACATACGACCTCAGGTTTGATGACACGGATAAACACTCTAAGATTAATACAAGCCAGATTTTGACACTTCTTAGTGAAGCACGTCTGCCCGGCACGCATGTAAGCAGGAATCAGTCTTGGTAGCTTTCTCTTCTCTAGTCTACCGTTCTGATTGGTCTTCGTGTTTGTGTGTAGATTTGAATGTTGTTGTTCTGAAGAGGTGATGGGTGGAGAGCGGGCACTTAACAGCTGACCGTTATTGCCTCTTCTCGTTCCATCTTGGTCTACCCTGTTCAACCTGAAATTTGGTTATAATTGGGGTATTTAGTGTCATTTTATTTTCTAATTTTGAATTCAATTTAAATAACCAGAACACTAGAACACCCAGGTAAATGTAGCCGGCCAGACATAAAGGAAGAAATTCTAGCAATTAATACATCATTAGGGAACTGTGGTGAAGTGGGATGTTATAAATATATATAGGGGACTTAGTGTACTGACTGAGATCAGCTGTGAAGGTATCTATATCTATTAAGAGTAGTGTATTATAGATAACCTTACTTGCTACCACATATCTCTATATCTCAGTCAGAATTATTCTGGAATAGTGTGATGCTACGTTATGTGTCTAGGGTATGAGTATGGTGAAGTGTAAGTCACAACAACAGACAGATAAACAATTTAATTTAATCCACTACTCTTGACAACACTGTGACACTCACATACATATAACACTCTATGAGAATATCTTACAGGAGACACTCGTAACTTTTCAAATAACAATATGTATTCATTTCTATCATAAAGGCATATGTGTGTCCTGATTCAAAGACAAAGGAACCAGGAATCACAATCAATGTTAATTACAAGTTATGTACAGAATGTATTAATATGAATCTGGTAGTGACATATATTATTAAAAATATCCTATGTGTGTCAGTTGTGTAATAGTAGTATGAGGTAATACTGGTTTTGTTTTGTTCAAGCTCTGTTGGTATTTGTCATCATGACTTCAATAGTTTGTCTTAAGGAAACTAGTATTGGAGATGTTCTCAGTTCCTGATATTAAGACAATTAATTTCCCCTCTTAATGTTAATTTTACAAAGTCATTTCAAGATGAGGGGACATAATGTTGAGCTCAGCTGGCCAATTCGCTTATCTGGCGTGATGGCGGCAGGAAAGGACTCCTCTGCTCGAATTCTCCTCTGGGTTCAGGAGACACCTCACTGATAGCTAAAAAGACCAAGGAGTATGCTGTCCGACTCTGGATTCAGCAAAGCTCTGACCAGGTGCTGCTCACTACCATCAAGACCACGGTCCCTGAAATCAAGAAGGATGTACCTTCTACTTCATAACTAACTTATAATTTCTTTTTACACTGATCACAACACAGCACAAACATTGAGTTCAGAGCGTTAGGCCAACTGTCAGCTTCATTTGAAATACTTTATTCCAGTATTACCCTTCTTAATGGTTACTACGCCTCTGCACTTCCAGCATTATTTCTTTCTAGTCAATCATCCAGGTGTCAGTGTACTGTTTGGCCATTCCATGCCGTTTTACTTCTCTCCGACACCCTCTGTTCAGGCTGGAGCATTACAGGCTTTACCTCACGTTTGCCACTGAACTACACATATATATACAGGCATAAATCAACAATTCACATTCCATTTTCATTAAAAGATATTGAATGGTTCAAGCTTACCACAATTCATACGAATAAACACAGATACGTTGATTAGCAATGAATTCTGGCACAAACTGGCACAAATTCCCATCTGCTTATCTTCCAGGCTTTTATTTAGCAAAATATAAGCTGGCTTCAACGCACTGATGCTTTATCAAGCTTATTTAAACAAGTGGTTTCGAACTAACGCTCCCAAGTGTGTATATCAGCGAGTCTGACCAATGAGCCCCGTTTCGACAAGTGTTTGAAAAAATGTTACCTTTCCCCGTCTCCCCTAACAACCAAGATAGTATTTATAGCCCGACCAATCGTGGTTAGGCTTTCATTTGTTGCGCTCCAATCAATTTGGAGTTTACATGGTAGGCTATTTCTGTAACGTAAATTTTTTTCAAACACGTTATAAAAAAAATCTTATGAGCAGAAATGATTTTATGCTGTCAGGCATCCCCAATATTTTATTTTGGTTATAATTTATTAATTCCTGGACTATTTGCGTAACGTTTTACATATTCTTTGTCAGCAAGCCCTAAGGAACCCAAAAATACAAATTTAAAGGAGCTACGTGGCTGCGTTCAAAATATGCAATTTCTTCTACCTCCTGTTTCGAAGATGTGCTGTCTGGGTACTGTTATGTTTTCAACCGGAAACCCATCTAATGTTATCTTTTCTAATAAGAGTTTTTTATGATTTATAAACCTAACTCTGGGAAAGGGTAGTGTATTTTATCACTGTCCGTCTGAAAAAAAATTAGTGCATGTAGACTTACACGCGTGTTGGCAGCATTTGTGTATCGCGCGACGCGTGTTTAGTGTTCGGCTTTCTGCCTCTCCCTTCTCGCTATCCTTTTGTCCATCTGTTCGTTCGTTTTGGTAACGTAATATAATTAATGTTAGGATTAATTTAGGTCATTACGCAGGGTGCCTCTCAATGTTTTTCCAAGAAATACAGCACACGTTTCATTGAAGAAAGCGGGTAATAATACAGTAAGCTTTTACTATCAACGTGAAAGCGTTACAATTTGCAGACGAAGCAGAAAACAAGGGGGATTTCGAGTACCTTCTTTGTGACAGCACTGTTATTTTACCATTGCTCTTTCTTTATTAATTTTATTTGTTAGGCTTCATATTTACCTAATAATTTATATATGTGGATTAGAATATTCCACGACACCTCCCCTCTTAAAACAGACATTATATGTCAGTCCTTTATTCTATATACACATAGAGAAATTTATTATTATTTCTGGGGTTTACGGTGATTCTCATCACACGGATGGCGGCTTAAAAAATCCGCTCCCAAATTGGTTTTTCCAGATATATACTCAATGCTAAAATTATATGGAGCCAGAAGCAAAGACCATCGGAGTAACCTAGAGTTCTCATGCTTAGCCTGTGCTAGAAACGATAAAGGTTTGTGGTCAGTTTGCAACTTAAATGCCTTCCCATATAGATAAATATTGAATTTCTTTATTGCCCATATTACTGCAAGACATTCTTTTTCGCTAGTTGAGTAGTTGATTTCAGCTTTATTCAACTTTCTGCTAGCATATGCCACTGGGCTTAATTCCCCATCCAATGCATCTGATTTCTGTAGTAGAGTTGCACCTAACCCAATATTACTTGCATCCGTCCTTACTATGAATTCTTGACTTAAGTCAGGTAATTTCAAAATGGGTTTACTTGTGAGCTTTTCCTTCAATTCTTGGTAAGTCATTTCACATTGTGGTGTCCATGTAATGCGATCTGGATGTCCTTTACGTGTCAATTCAGTTAACGGTGCACATATGGAATTAAAGTTTTTGATATACTTCTGGTAGAAACCACATAATGAGACAAAGGATCTCACGTCCTTCTTGGTTTGTGGTCTCGGGGCTTTCTGTAGTTTCTCTAAATTCTTTGGGTCAGGGGTCATGTTTCCCTGATAAACTGTGTGTCCCAAAAATTCCAATTCTTTACATCCAACGCAACATTTGGTTGGTCGGGCTGTTAAATTTGCCTCCCTAAGTCGATCAAACAGCATGTTCAGAGAGTCAATGTGTTCCTCAAATGTTTCTGTTGCTATAAGGATATCATCCATAAAATTTGTTATACAGGGATTATTCAGAGGATCCAATAATTTTCTCATCATTCTAGAGAAGACACTAGGCGCATTCTTCAATCCAAATGGCAATCTATTAAACTCATAGTGTCCTTCTGAGGTACTAAAAGCTAGGTATGGTCTAACCTCAGGCTTTACTGGAATCTGATAGTATCCTTTACTCAGATCCACTTTTGAGAAATATTTAGCTTTATTTAGTCTGGCAAACAGCTGATTTGTATCCGGCAATGGATCCACCTGTCCTTCTGTAATAGCATTCAGTCTCCTGTAATCTATACAGAGTCTATGTTCTCCAGAGGGCTTCCTTAAGAGTACAACACCGGAACTATACGAAGACTCACTGTGCGAAATAATTCCTTCCTTCAATAGATAGTCTATCTCTTCCTTCAAAGCTTTCTCCTTAGCAAACGGAATCGAATATGGTTTCATACAGACAGGTGTGGAGTCTATTAGTTTCATATCATATTCCAATAGGTTTGTATGCCCTGGTCGGTCTGTTAACACCTCTGCATGATTATTTAGAACCTGTTGCACTCTCTCTTTCTGAGTTTTCGTTAAATGTGTACTGATTTTCACCTGTGCTGCTGTCTCACAGGGGTGTAATGGATATTCAAATGATGAAAGTGGTTCCTTTTTCATCTCCATGGCGATGGACAAGGTCAACAAGTGTGTCTCTTCCTGATGTTCTCTTTCCAAATATTTCTTCAGGAGATTCACATGATAGATTTTTTCTTTCCCCTTCTTATCTATCTTATAATTTGTTCTAGACACCTTCTCTAGAACTGTATATGGACCCTGCCATCCAATTTGTAACTTATTCTGACTCCCGGGCAAAAGAAGCAGTACTTTCTCTCCCACAGCCAAATTTCTGTCTTTCGCCTTCCTGTTATAATAGGCAGCATGTTTCTTCCTGGCTTGTTTCAAATTTTCATTGGCAAGTTTCCAGCCAGTTTTTAACCGAGTGGTCAGCTCATTCACATATTGGTATGAAGATGTAATGTTTTCCTCTGCCTTTTCATCAGTCCACGTTCTTAACAAAGCTTCGAGTGGACCTTTTATTGGCCTTCCAAACAATAATGTTGCCGGGGCCATACCGGTTGAACTATGGGGTACCTCCCGATAAGCAAAGAGGGCGGCGTGCAGGTACTGGTCCCATGTATCTGGTTTTTCGTGTGCCAACTTTCTCAGGATCGACATCAATGTGCCGTTAAATCTTTCCACTTGGCCGTTCCCTTGGGGATGATACACACTACAATGGAAGTGTTTGGCCTGGAAGATCCTGAAAACTTCTTCAGTTAGTTTCCCCTTGAACTGAGAGCCATTATCAGTCAAGATTTGATTGGGAAAGCCTAACCTTGTGAAAATTGTGAGCAATGCCTCTGCCACATGTTTAGAATCAATCGATGACAGGGCTACTGCCTCTCCCCACATAGAACAAGTGTCCACCAGAGTCAGAATGTAGCTGTTCCTTCTCTTGGTTCGGGTGAGAGGTCCCACAAGATCCACGGCAACTCTCTCAAAGGGTGTTCCCACTATGGGCATTTCCCCCAGAGTTGCTGGTGCAGTCCAATGTTTAGGTGCTACTCGTTGGCACTCTGGACAGGATTTTACATATCGTTTGATATCTTCAGTTATTCCTGGCCAGAAATAGTGACAAGCTATTCGCTGTCCTGTTGCGCTGATTCCCATATGACCACTGAAGGGAATCGCATGCCCTAGTTCCAACACTTTAGTCCTATATGAAGTGGGAAGGACCAGCTGTCCGTGACCATTGGATTCAGATCCAGCCTTCCTATATATCAATTTGTTCTTCATATAAAACTCTCCCTTGCCTGGAGGTGTATGAGATTTGGGCAACTTCTTGAAACATGGCTTGAGTGTTTTGTCCTCAGCCTGTGCCTTCCTCATCTCATCTGGGTGAGTATTTATGGGATTATCCTCCTCCTTCTTTGTCTGTGATCTGGTCTGCACTGTTGCCAATATCACAGGTCTCTTGGGATTCCCCAAGAAGACATATCTACACCCCAATATTAGAGGGTAGATTGGCTCATTTATCACTGCTGCTTTTATGATTCCTTCCACATATCGCGTTTTCACTTTTATTCGGGCGACGGGAAGTGTCATGGTAGCTACATCCTTGGTTGCAGTTTGAATCTCCACTGTTTCTGTGGTGTATTGATCGGCCTGCACCAGGTGAGAACTCACAACGGAATCGTAATCTAAACCGGTATCATATAAACATCTTATAGTGACACCATTACAGATGACATCTTCACACACTGGGGGGTGGTATGGTTCCTGTAATTCTTCAGGTTTGCCCTTCTTTTCCTTTTTCCCCGATGTCATAGCAGCAAAATGAGGAGGTTTCCTTCTACAATGGTCAGTGTCATGATTGTTCATCTTACAATTTTTACACCACCTTTTTCCTTGGTTGAAAGATTTTCTTTCATCATATTTCCTTTCATCGAATTGTGGGAATTTATTTTTATTTTCATACCGTGGCCTATCAAATTGGTGCTTACCTTTATTTTGATCCTTAGGATCAAATTTATTAAAGTTCTGTGGTGCCCTAAAGTTATCCACTTGTTTCTTTTTATTACCTGTTACCTCTGCTTGAGCTGCTTGATACCTTTCAGCAACATTTAGCAACTCACCCAGCCTCTCTGCACCTTGTTCCATGAGAAACTTTCTCAGGTCTGGAGCCATGGACTCTCTTAGTTGCTCTATAAGGACCATTTCCTTAAGATCTTGGGTTTTCCCCAGAGAAGTCCATTTCTCCAAGTATGTCTCTATTCGTGCAGAGAACTGGTGATAGGTTTCACCTGACAGTAGTTTAGCATTCCTAAATTTTTTTCTATAAAATTCTGCATTCTTTTCATACCTTAACAAAAGAGCCTGCTTTAGCATGTCATAATTTTCCTGATCACCTCTGCTCATTTTTGCAAAAACTTCATAAGCTGCCCCACGAAGTCCCTGAGATAACTTTAAGCTCCACCTTTCTCTCTCTAACCCATACGTGGTAGCTAATAGTTCATACCTATTTATATAGCTCTCAATATCATCGTCTTTCTCAACAAAATGATCTAAATGAAAATTCATAGCTGAGGTTGAGGCTCCTTGAGTAACCGTAGCATCAGAGGCAAAGGGACTGGCACCATTTTCAGGAGCATGGCCTTGAAACTCAAACTCCCTTAGTCGTAACTCATGTTCCCTTTGTAATCTTTTATCTTCCGCTTCCCTTTCTGCAGCTAATTTTCTTTCTTCTCTTTCTGCAGTCAATCTTCTTTCCTCGGCTTCCCTTTCTGCAGCTAATCTTTTGTCTTCTCTTTCTGCTTCCAATTTCTTAGCCTCAGCCTCAATCTGCAACCTCTTAGTCTCAGCCTCAGCCTCAAACTGTAACTTCTTAATTTCCCTTTCAGCCTCTAACTTTCTTTCGGCCTCTTTTTCTAATCTTCTTTCTTCGCGTTCAATAAATTTGTCACATTCCGTCGTGACATAGGCAACCATAACTTGCCCATCTAATCCTAACTCTTTTGCAGTCTGAACAGCAGCAGATCGAAATTTGGCCAGGTCCGCCATTGTCTATCAGGTAAATTTATACAATGTCTAACCAACAATTCAATCTCTAATGGACAACACAGGCACCGTGAGCTCAACCTTATTTAATTCCACCCAAGGATACCTTTTAATTCTTATATTCCCTGAAGTGAATTACCCCCAATATTTTTAATAGTTAAAGATTCAAAATCCCAAGAGCGAGACCCCAATATATGTGGTGAAGTGGGATGTTATAAATATTTATAGGGGACTTAGTGTACTGACTGAGATCAGCTGTGAAGGTATCTATATCTATTAAGAGTAGTGTATTATAGATAACCTTACTTGCTACCACATATCTATATATCTCAGTCAGAATTATTCTGGAATAGTGTGATGCTACGTTATGTGTCTAGGGTATGTGTATGGTGAAGTGTAAGTCACAACAACAGACAGATAAACAATTTAATTTAATCCACTACTCTTGACAACACTGTGACACTCACATACATATAACACTCTATGAGAATATCTTAAAGGAGTCACTGATAACTTTTCAAATAACAATATGTATTCAGTGCTGTCATGAATGTATATGTGTCCTGATTCAAATACAAAGGGAACCAGGAATCACAATCAATTTAATTACAAGTTATGTACAGAATGTATTAATATGAATATTGTGGTGACATATATTATTAAAAATATCCTATGTGTGTCAGTTGTGTAGTGGTAATATGAGGTAATACTGGTTTTGTTTTGTTCAAGCTTTGTTGGTAGTTGTCATCATGACTTCAATAGTTTGTCTTAAGGAAATTAGTATTTGAGATGTTCTCAGTTCCTGATATTAAGACAATTAATTTCCCCTCTTAATGTTAATTTTACAAAGTCATTTCAAGATGAGGGGACATAATGTTGAGCTCAGCTGGCCAATTCGCTTATCTGGCGTGATGGCGGCAGGAAAGGACTCCTCTGCTCGAATTCTCCTCTGGGCTCAGGAGACACCTCACTGATAGCTAAAAAGACCAAGGAGTATGCTGTCCGACTCTGGATTCAGCAAAGCTCTGACCAGGTGCTGCTCACTACCATCAAGACCACGGTCCCTGAAATCAAGAAGGATGTACCTTCTACTTCATAACTAACTTATAATTTCTTTTTACACTGATCACAACACAGCACAAACATTGAGTTCAGAGCGTTAGGCCAACTGTCAGCTTCATTTGAAATACTTTATTCCAGTATTACCCTTCTTAATGGTTACTACGCCTCTGCACTTCCAGCATTATTTCTTTCTAGTCAATCATCCAGGTGTCAGTGTACTGTTTGGCCATTCCATGCCGTTTTACTTCTCTCCGACACCCTCTGTTCAGGCTGGAGCATTATAGGCTTTACCTCACGTTTGCCACTGAACTACACATATATATACAGGCATAAATCAACAATTCACATTCAATTTTCATTAAAAGATATTGAATGGTTCAAGCTTACCACAATTCATACGAATAAACACAGATACGTTGATTAGCAATGAATTCTGGCACAAACTGGCACAAATTCCCATCTGCTTATCTTCCAGGCTTTTATTTAGCAAAATATAAGCTGGCTTCAACGCACTGATGCTTTATCAAGCTTATTTAAACAAGTGGTTTCGAACTAACGCTCCCAAGTGTGTATATCAGCGAGTCTGACCAATGAGCCCCGTTTCGACAAGTGTTTGAAAAAATGTTACCCTTCCCCGTCTCCCTTAACAACCAAGATAGTATTTATAGCCCGACCAATCGTGGTTAGGCTTTCATTTGTTGCGCTCCAATCAATTTGGAGTTTACATGGTAGGCTATTTCTGTAACGTAAATTTTTTTCAAACACGTTATAAAAAAAATCTTATGAGCAGAAATGATTTTATGCTGTCAGGCATCCCCAATATTTTATTTTGGTTATAATTTATTAATTCCTGGACTATTTGCGTAACGTTTTACATATTCTTTGTCAGCAAGCCCTAAGGAACCCAAAAATACAAATTTAAAGGAGCTACGTGGCTGCGTTCAAAATATGCAATTTCTTCTACCTCCTGTTTCGAAGATGTGCTGTCTGGGTACTGTTATGTTTTCAAACGTAAACCCATCTATTGTTATCTTTCCTAATAAGCGTTTTTTATGATTTTAAAACCTAACTCTGGGATGGTTAATGTATTTTATCACTGTCCGTCTGAAAAAAAGTTAGTGCATGGCCTTACACGCGTGATGGCAGCATTTGTGTATCGCGCAACGCGTGTTTAGTGTTCGGCTTTCTGCCTCTCCCTTCTCGCTATCCTTATCTGTTCGTTCGTTTTGGTAACGTACTATAATTAATGTTAGGATTAATTTAGGTCATTACGCAGGGTGCCTCTCAATGTTTTTCCAAGAAATACAGCACACGTTTCATTGAAGAAAGCGGGTCATAATACAGTAAGCTTTTACTATCAACGTGAAAGCGTTACAATTTGCAGACGAAGCAGAAAACAAGGGGGATTTCGAGTACATTCTTTGTGACAGCACTGTTATTTTACCATTGCTCATTTCTTTATTAATTTTATTTGTTAGGCTTCATATTTACCTAATAATTTATATATGTGGATTAGAATATTCCACGACAGGAACACAGGATGTACCTGATCCCTGTGGAGCACATACAGTCCACAGCTGTTGACCATGCTGGGACAATCTTCATTCTCTTTTGTGCTCCTCGTATAGCATGGGATACTATGGTAGCGGTGGTTCTTGAAGCAATTTGTTTTACGTGATGAAGTTACCATCCTCATTCACGACCTCGTATTAGTCGCTTCAACGACATGTCTGAATGTGCAGTGGTTTTATTATGTCTTTGTCTCTTCAAAGATCCCCGGGAACTTTACGACATGCTCTTTAGATTATTGCTTACAACGTATTTGTAACAAGACATGTGATTATTCAGGTTAATTGTTAAGTCACTTGTTATGTTTAATTTGTTAGTTCTTCATGTTATCCAATTACTTTATATGAAACAAACTTCACAATACAGCGACTTACCTGTTATTTTATGACATAAAATGGTGTGTCACATGAACACAACAGCGCAAGGGAAGATCACGTGACATCGTGACGGGCAATCATTTTTGCTCTCTCTTGTAACGTTGAGTTCTTTGGTCGTTTTATAATTTTTTTTTTTTTTTTTGCTGTTTTTTTTTTAAATTTATTAATGGGAATAAAACATATAACATATTTGTCAAATTTCATATGGCAGTTATTACTCCTTGTTTGGACATGCATGTTATGTATATCCAGTAGGTACAAGTGCTAATAATAACATTTTAAAAAGAAGAAATTGACTTGTCAATCACTTTGTAGAAATAGTAAATCGTATGCTGTGATCATTTGATCGACTTTGACATTTTAACGCAGAGGTCAACCTTGGGTCGTGGCTCTCAAGTGACATCCTTCTCTTGGCTATTCGGCCTCCGTTTTGAACTGAACCCATTTCGTTTAGGGAGCATCTCTAAAATGGCTATTTCCACAGGGTGTTGTAAGAGCCTGTTTTCGCATAATCGTAGGGAGCATCTCGACTTGCTGCGATCAGCTTCTCTGTCCTCCCAGAATCCTGGATTTATCTATTCATGTCTCTTTTGCACACATCTTTCAAACCTCATCTGTGGGTGCCTTTTTTATATATTGGGGTTGGCGGAAAAGGGGGGAAGCACGGCGCAAGCCTGGATTCAATATTAGTTTAATCCAGTTGTTCGATATTTAGCACTTTCTTGCAACACATATAGACATTTTTATTATAGCAGTTACATTAATGAATGTTAGTTGTCTCGGTTGGAGTGCTTGGCAGTTACATAGACAAACTCGGCAAGTATTGATTCCATACGCATTGGAAAAAAAGAAAGGAAGTTGGGGGAAGGGGGAATGTCGGAAAAGGGGGGGGGGGAACAAAAGTCAGTTCCCACATATACTATAAGCACGTAAAGACATTGACTTTTAACTAACTTTCTGTATTCGCTGCACAACCAGACATTGACATTGGGAACTCTTATTAATGTTCCACTACCATCGCATTGTTATTTCCCTCATACTTTAAACGTTGAGACACATTTATGCGTTTTATCTAAGGGACGTAATTTTTATTACAAGAGGAGTAATAGTGCGGATAAGCTAGTCATAACTTTAAAAAAATTAAACAGTTACTTTGTATAATTTTGTTTGTAACACTGTTGTAGCAAAGAAGGAAATTACACCGTATTTCAAATTTCGAGGAAAAAATTTCTGTCATTTATTGCTATTATAAAAATATACAGTTATATTTTAAATGGGATAAATAAATGCACGCTATGCTCAATACACGTCAGTAAATATGTATAACCCGTGTTTCTCTTAACGCACAGGTGATAGTAAAATGAGATTTTGCATTTTTGACCGGCACAAAGTGCTGCCTAAAGTAAAGTTAAGACGATGTGTTTGACAAGTCCCCTTGTGAGCCCGAAAATGACCATATCTCCCTACCAACTTTCTCCACCGAATATTATAACACGAGCTCACAAGAGGAGCTTTCATTGCATAGTGACTTGAAAGGGCATTAAAATATATAGAGTCCACCTCATACATAATAGTCTCTCAACCTACACATTTTGTCTCATTGTATGGCCCTGAAACATAGAGAACAAAAAACGTTATAATCTGCAGTTGTTGAATCACACGTAACCGTACGTTTCCATTCATAAGTCGTCTTTAGTGCGTCGCGTTATAGACTAACCATAAATCCTAACGTCTTGTCCCTACACCTTATCAAGGTCAAGTTTTGTGTAATGTTGTTCACATAATATCAGTTCTATCAATTCTCTACAGCTTTAAAATCAACCTAGTCAGTTATATTAGGGCGCATGTTCAAATATAAAAGATCGTTAAGTCTGATGACGTTATACAGTAAAACAGAACCAGACCCAAACAATAGATGCAGACAAAAAAAATATATAGGCAATCCCTCAAATAGAAACTGACCAAAAAATAGAGGCAGATATAAAGAAACAGGCAGATACAAAGAAACAGAGGCAGAAATAAAGAAACAAAGGCAGACACAAAAATAGAGACATATATAAAGAAACAGAGGCAGACATAAAGAAACAGAGGGAGATATAAAAATAAAGGCAGATATAAAGAAACAGAAGAAGGCAAAAAATAGAGACTGAAGCAAATAAATAGAGACAGTACCAAAAAATAGAGGCAACCCCTAAAATACAAACTGGCCCAAAAATAGAGGCAGACTTAAAAAACTGGTAGATCCAAAAAATAGATGCAGACAAAAAAAAACAGAGGCAGACATAAAAAATAGAGGGAGATATACAGAAACAGAAGCAGATATAAAGAAACAGGGGCAGATATAACGAAATAGAGGAAGATATAAAGAAACACAGTCAGATATAAAGAAATAGAGGCAGAAATAAAGAAACAAAAGCAGATATAACGAAATAGAGGCAGATATAAAGAAACAGAGGCAGACACAAAAATAGAGACACATATAAAGAAACATAGGCATATATAACGAAACACATGAAGTTATAAAGAAACAGAGGCAGATATAAAGAAACAGAGACAGATATAACGAAACAGAGGCAGATATAAAGAAACAGGGGCAGATATAACGAAATAGATGCAGTTATAAAGAAACAGATGCAGATATAAAGAAACAGAGGCAGATATACAGAAACTGAGGCAGACATAAAGAAACAGAGGCAGATATAAAGAAACAGAGGCAGATAGAAGAAACAGAGGCAGACACAAAAATAGAGACATATAAAGAAACATTGGCAGATATAAAGAAACAGAGGCAGATATTAAGAAACAGAGGCAGATATAAAGAAACAGAGGCAGATATAAAAAATAGAGGAACCTAATAAAAATAGAGGCAGGTATAAAAATAGAGGCAGGTATTAAGAAACAGGGACAGATATAAAGAAACAGTGGCAGAAATAAAGAAACAGAGGCAGATATAAAGAAACAGAGGCAGATATAAAAAGAAAGTCGGAATTAAAACTCATTCATTCCAGAGTTATTTTGCACGCCGTGCCAGACTTTTTTTGTGGACAGAATTTTATAGAGTGAAGTGTTCATCTTTCAGTCTAAATTTGTTTGTGAATTTTCCTTTGAACATGTACTTATTATATACCAAACTGTAGGGAAATGGATAGACAATTCAAATATATAATGTCTGTGGTGGTATTAACACAAGTATGTTCAGTATAATTTAATCATTTTGCATGTAAAATTTAAAAACGCTAAAAAGTTGACTGTAGAATACGATCTTACCAAAGACAAATTACTGTCGTAGACAATAAAACTTTCTTTTTAGTCTTCAAACGTCAAGTTAATCCATATACAAAGTAAAAAAAACATGCTTATGGCCAAAATTAGTACATTTAGTGTTATTCGCACCAGTTTTTCCGTGGTTCTTTGTAAGAAAAAAAATAAATTATGCAATCGTGCATTACGTAATTTTCAAACAAATAAATAAGAATAACGTCATATAAATACTTTTTTACTCTTGTTTAATGTTTTAATAGTATCCCTAGCTTCATCTTCTACCAAGAACTAGTGATTAGATGTTACGGTAGGTCTAGTTTTGTTGCTTTTTGATCGGCCAGAATATGACTACGCCCACTCATCAACTAAATCTAGTGTGTCTAGCTTTTCTGCATATATTCCGTATTTTGACAACAAACTGTGACTACCAAACAATCATCATCAATGTCAGCAATGTTTCAAAGTAGTTTGACACAATTATTTGCTTAGGAGACTTAGAAAACGTAAATATAGAGCGTGACATATTTCTCTAGCAAAAACAACGAAAAACGTAAACACGCGAATCTTCACACAAATTGTGATAATAACATCAAAACACGCACATGTGCTGATTAACTAAAGTCAAATTAGTTGTTTAAATAGTAGCGGAAGTCATTCTACGAGTTTTAATATATGAACTGCATTAAGCGGACGATTTTTAGGGTTTATTCGTGATAAACTAAAAACCACGCCCTGAGCGTTGCTCTGGCACAGCGTGTTGAATTTTGCAACGCTCAGAGCGTTGGTCTGGACAGAAGCAGACAAAAAATAGAGACTGACCCAAATAAACTAGAGACAGACACTAAGAATAGAGGCAACCCCTAAAATAGAAACTGACCAAAAAATAGAGGCAGACTAAAAAAAAAACTGGTAGATCCAAAAAATAGATGCAGACAAAAAATAACAGAGGCAGACATAAAAATAGAGGCAGATATAAAAAAATAGAGGCAGATATACAAAAACAGAGGCAGACACACAAAAATAGAGACGGGCGCAAAAAACAATTGGAAGGAGCAAACTCTAAAAATATACTCTTACGTCTAAGGTAAGAGCACTATAAATGGTACGTGCTTCATCTTTGAATACCTTAAAGTAATAACAAACTCCAGTAATATTCTAATATTCAAATGTATTCAGAAAACTATGAACACGAAGTTACAATAATATACAGTCAGTGAAGTGCATACTTGAAATATATATACAAAAAGGTGAAGAAAACTTGATACGAGTTGTAACAGCTAGGGCATAAGGCTGTAAAGCAGAGAAGAAGATAAATGAATGTGGAATTCTAAACTTCATGGTTTATATTTTTGATGAGGTCATCATTCAAATACCGTCTCTCACATGATATATCTCAGGTGTTTTATGATCTCCAGCCTTTACCTTCTGTGATCAATCAGCTCTGGTGATCTGAAAAGTGTTACACGTTTATGGCGCCTGATACAGAGTGTCCCCATTTCCCAAATCTTCTCCTATTCATCAAATACTACAGACCACAACTGCAAATAAATGTCAGTTAAATGTAGAATAAACGTAGAAGTAGAGCAGAAAATAAAAATATTAAAATTCATGTAAAATGAACTAAAAAAGAAACCAGTCTTGTTTATCAAAAAAATAATCAACGGTTATTGTTAAACTCGCCACATTTAGCAACATATGCAAATAACGTTTGAGCTTTGTCAATTTTTTGTTTTATTATAATAATATAATGATAATATTAGCCCCTTCAGTCATAACTGACCTTGGGAATGCGCCCCTTAGGTGAAAACCCTGGATGCTTTTTTCTCTCGTGTCACGAAATTGGACCGTTCAATTTTTCTTCCATTTTCCTCCCGCCCCACTTTTCTTTATTTCTAATATTCGCCGCACAGAACTCCGTACTTGAGTCTTTGTTTCCATTTATCACACTTCACTACGTATGTCCAGGTAAGGGTATCGACCATCCCTGATAGATTAATTGAATTACTAAACTTGTTAATACCACATTGGCTCCAGGTAGATGAGAGCATGACATGTTTGCTTAAGTATGCATAATCACTTCCGATATCCCTTTTTGAGACAGGTGATTATAGATAAACGAAATCTTGGAAGATATTTGGAAGAGTGAGCAGGAAGTGTGATATAAGTCAAATTTCACAACATTTTACGGATATGCAGGCCACACTTCTTCTTTTTCAGCCGGCTTGAGACCAGCCTAGGCGGAGTTCGTCCTCGACACATGAAGCATATAAAAACCACACCATAGCTTGACCCGATTTCTTTGATGAGTTACTTTCTAGTATCATTATAACATACATGAAACTTGTGGATAGTGACTGTCTTAATGACATCATCTCTAACATAAACAAATAAAGCTGAATTCAAGGCTGAAGCAAATAAAACATAAATCCGACAAGAACAATGGCAGATCTAATATGTTCCTTAGTTTAAAAAAAGACGCTATAATTATCAGATCGCCAGGACTTGTGATTATGTTTAGAGACGACTTGTGATTATATTTAGAGACGATCCAGAGCAAAAGGAAAAGAGACAAGCGGCGACAAGTCTTAAAATCAAAACGTCCAAACTGAAGGAGATGAAGAGAAATTGACAGAAGTAAAAAACAAGAATTAGCAAAACAAGAAAGGTGAAAGCAACAAGAAGAATTACGAGAAATACGAGATTTAAGAAAACGATAAGAGGACAGCAGTACCAAGACAGTCAACATAAATACGAATAATAACAAACAAGATAATGCGGCCATCGAGAAGAGCAATAGAAAATAGAAAATAAAAAAGATAGTGCATGCACAGAGTAATAAAAAACGCAAGAATAAAGGTGAGCCTAGCAGCAATAACGGGAAGATAAAAGGGATTTCACGACAACCTATAGGTTATCTTTCGTTTCTTCTGCCTTGGACATTTTTGGAAAGTCGCTGTGATCGTGTCCGTAAATTTTGTCATTGTTTTTTATGTCCTATCTACTTCTATCATTTGATCACCTCTTGTTTCAATGACATGTCCTGTCCACTTCTGTCATTTCTTCACCTCTTGTTTCACTGGTATGTCCTTGTCACGGGATTACCTCTCCTGGCTTTGCAGTAGTGGTCCACTAATGGTCACATCGCAAGCGTATCCAAAAGTAGGTCGTCCAAGGTATCTATCTTCGCGCAAGACTACTCTTGGCAAAGATGTAGATAGAAGATGAATGGCGCTACTACCAAAGGGGAGCCTTCACAAGATATTCCCAGAAGTTAAGAACAGACGCTGCTTATGGTCTGAGCAAATTTGTTAATTTATAATCTGGTCCGTCGCCTTTTGTGAAGGCGTTATGCAATGATTCTGGCCCGTCAAACCCCCAGTTGCAGTAATCCAATGAATGCCCTCTTATAAGTAATGGCTCTTTATTTATGTATATGTATTTATCAAGAAAAACTGGCTCATACGTTTGCTTTCGTACATATAAACTGAATCAACTATTATTGTTTATTTTAAAATAACATACAACACATTTTAATAGTCAACTAGTCTTTAGCTTGGGAAAATAAATATGGAAAACTGGGTGAAAATAGAAATTAAAGTTTCCTCACTGATGTTTAAAATGGGCTTTAGAATGTCTTTGATTTTTGCTGTAGCCTGTTACACACAACTTAGCTCCAGATGAGTCCTGCAGTTGTGGTTTCCGTCACTTCGTTTTGGTGATGAGTACACTTCTCTACTCAATTTGTCCACTGTAGCCGGTTGATGGTGTTACTCTTCTCTCACACTAGTGGCGTAGGAACTTCAGTACTTAAGTCTGATGTCTTGTAACCACGAACTGTGACTAATAGAAAGAAACAAATGCCTTCTGCTGAGTACATTTGTTCTCCGCACTCTAACAGGCCCATTTTCATGCGCTCCAACCACCAACGTTAACCTCTCAGAAAAATTAAATTCCCGAGCACACAATTTAACTCAGAAAATAAGATGAAAATTCACCAATATCCTTCTGGGTGTCAACTAGGAAATTGCGTCTGGAGTGCATGAATAATAATTTGCCTGAATTACACTTATATAGGCATATAATTCTCCCAAGATAATATGTTACACTTTAGGCACATGTGATGTAATTATCACTCATTACTCGTCGCTACTCCCGTCGAGGTCTGGGGTCGCTCTGCTGTCGGGTTTCACGCACGACTCGTCAGAAACAATTACAAGCTCTTGCAGTAGTGGTTCATGCATATACTATTTTCGTATGGTAAGGATGCCAGCCTCAAATAGAACCACATAGCAAGAAACCTGTAGAATTTACACTAGTAAATAAATCTTTTACACTTACCCCAAGATTCTGGGAATACACACTTCTCCTGGCACAGATTTAGGATGGACACACAGCCCTTTAGTTAAATGCTGTTCGAATCACTAACGTCTGGAAACATGAGTTAATTCCTCTGACTGCTGATGTTCTGCAAATTCCTGGCCTGGGAAAACTGTTTGTATAATTCCTCTTATGACCTGGTCTGAGAAATGTGAGTTAATTCCTCTGACGGCTGGTGTTCTATTAATCCTGCCTGTGAAAACTTTTGTTAACATTCATCTCTGGGTCCTTGTGATAAAATTCCCAAGTTTCCAGTCTTGTATTAAAATTGCGGATTTAATTGTAAATTCCAAAGCTGCCCAATACTCGATGTGGTACTTATAATTGTGTAATGATAAGTCCTATCCTCTTTCCCCTGGCTTGTAGAAGGTGTTTAGTTGACGTTGCGATGCAGTCTGTCTATTCTGTGTCTGATTTCTGCAGTATATCTCTCACTCCTTAGTTTCAAATCACAGCTGTGTTTCCGCCGAATGTTCTAATCAATTCATTATAGATTCTGGCAAACCAATCAAATCTATCTAGCACTGTTTGGGTGGGGAAGTTTATCATTGCTCATCCCACGCGTATTTAAAATATTAATTGTAATACCCACGCGTGACCTCTTACAACAGTGATGTTAAATCGTTACATAAGACTTTCGGCGCACCTCTGTCTATCAGAATATTGAGACCATGTGTTTTCTGGCTCAATGACTTCCTCCCATATGTCTGTCCCGACAGATTATTTAATTATCTCCTTTATCTGTGTGCCTCCGCCAGATAGATGTCTGGTCAGACCGTGTTGTCTTCTTGTTGTCAACAGATCAGCCGCTTTCCAATGGGGTCAAATGTTTGAAGGACACTTTTCCCACAGGTGGTCGGACGGATTCAAAGAGATAAGAGGGTGACCTGACTGACGACTGGGTATTGTTATGATAATACCACAGTTCAGCTGGCGGAACGTAAATACGTCTGAGGAGTGGTAAACCAGATAAAGACAGTCCTATAGCAAATACTATACCAAGCACCACTTTTGTCAGTAGTGAAACGTAAAAAGCTTGCCTGTTTTGGGCATGTAATTCTTCATGACTCCCTTTCGAAAACGATCCTCCAGGGAACAGTCGAAGTTAAACGGAGAAGAGGAAGGCAAAGAAAATACTGGGCTGATAACATCAAAGAATGGACAGGACACGGTTTTTCCACACTTGTACGCATTGCTGAGGATAGAGAGCAGTGGAGGACCCTGTCTGCTGATGCTTTCACAATAGCACCCCTACGACCCAAGACGGGTTACGGGTTGAGATGATGATAGCAAATACTTCCGTAGCAAATACTGTCATAGGGGAGTGGCGTGTTAGAGACTTTCCCCATGCAATGTCCAGCATAAAGCAAAATAGTGAAAATAAAACGAACGAAAAGGCATGATTTATGCCAAATAAAAGCCATGAGTGAGAAAAATGAAGAAAAAGAAAGGATACTGCCGGAGGGCTGAAAGTGTGAGAGATCACACAAAAGAGCATGTTCAGACGTTTTGTCACAATCCTGTCCACTTCTATCATCTCCTTTCCTTTTGTTTCACGGCTTTGTCCTGTCCACATGATAAGGGATAGGGACAAGGCGCTATGATTTATGGTTAGTCAATGGTTATGATTTATGGAAACGTATGATTAAATGTGATTCAACCACTGCAGATTATAACGTCTTCGTTGTTTTCTATGATTCAGAGCCATACAATGAGACTGAAGATGTGGGTTGGGAGACTATTATATATGAGGTGGACTTGATATTTTTAATGCCCATTGTAGTCACTATGCAATGAGAGCTCCTCTTGTCACCTTATGTTATAGTGTGTAGTGGTAAAAGTTGGTAGGGACTTATGGTCATTTTCGGGCTCACGAGGGAACTTGCCAAACACATCGTCTCAACTTTAGATTAGGCATCACTTTGAGCCGATCAAAAATACATTTATACGAGGGAAGGTCAAAAAGTAATGCCTCCTATTTTTTATGTATGTAAATACTGCATCGGTGTGCAATTTGTAAATTTAGCAGGATTCCTCAAACACTCTTCTGCACTGTATAGCATTACCAAACTGTTTCAGTAACAGGTGGCACCACTGTAACAGTTTAAAAATGGCTGCCAAAGACGTTCGGTTAAAACAACGTTATGTCATAGAATTCCTCAAAGCTGAAGGCGAGACCCCAATTCGCATCCACGAACGTTTGAAGAATGTTTATGGAGATTCAACAGTGGATGTTAGCACTGTCCGACGTTGGGTAGAAAAAACGCATAAATGTATCTTAACGTTTAAGTATGAGGGAAATAACAATGCGATGGTAGTGGAGCATTGATAAGAGCTCCCAATGTCAATGTCTGGTTGTGTAGCAAATACAGAAAGTTAAATTCAATGTATGTACATGCTTGTTGTGTATGTGGGAACTGACTTTTGTTCCCCCCCCCCCCTTCCGCACGCCCGCACTTCCGTTATTTTTTCTCCAATGCGTATGGAGTCAATATTTGCCGAGTTTGTATATGTAACCCGCCAAGCACTGCAAGGGTAGTAACTAACAATCATTAATGTAACTGCCATAATAAAAAATCCTATATGTGTTGCACGAAAGTTGTAAATGTCTTTCAACTGGATAAAACTTAATATTGAACCCAAGCTTGCGTCGTACCCCCCCCCCTTCCCCCCACCCCCCTCCCCCTCCCTCCTCCAACCCCAATATAAAAAAAACACAAAAGGCAACCACAGATGAAGTTTGAAAGATATGTACAAGAGAGACATGAATAGATAAATCCAGGATTCTGGGAGGACGGAGATGCTGATCGCAGCAAGTCGAGATGCTCCCTACCATTATGCGAAAAGAGGCTCTTATTCGGACACTGGGGAAGTACGGGCAGCGTTGGTGTAGCTGGTTAGTCCTTTTTAGGGCAAGTCCTTGTCAGGGCTTCAGGGTAGCAGATGGAAAATCTTAGTCCTTTTCATGACTTGGTATCTATCAACGCTAGCAGTCCTGTCAGGGCTTAGAGTTTATCAACACATCGCTTCAGTTAACAGAGTTCACTTAATTTTGAATGGAAAAAGCGCTCTGATATAACCAAATAGGTTAACAGGAACTCGCCTCACCACAAGAAGTCAAAAACCAAACCAAACAAACAAACAAGACGGAGATGCTGACCGCAGCAAGTCGAGATGCGCCCTGCGATCATGTTAAAAGACGCTCTTACAACACCCTGTGGAAATAGCCATTTTAGAGATGCCCTATAAACGAAAGAACCGTAAGAATAAAGCCAAGAAGAAAAACCAGAAGGAAACATGGTAATATTTCAACATGAGAGCTAGTGATAGAGAAATTGCTGTTGTAGAAAAGGTGCTGCTTCTTTTACCCAGCAGTAATAACAAACTGCAAATCGGATGGCAGGACCCATATACTGTTCTAGAGAAACTGTCTAGAACCAACTACAAAATAGACAAGAAAGGGAAGGAGAAGGTCTATCATATTAACCAACTCAAGAAGTATTATGATAGAGCTGCATCCGAAAGTGCCCACCTTATGACCTTGGTCATTGGCACCGAAATTAAGAGCGAACCGGTCACCTCGTACGAGTAACCTTTAAGACCCACTGAAACATTCGAGCAGGTGAAAGTAACTACTCATCTGACGAAAGGGCAGAGGGAGCAAGTTCTAAAAAATACTGGAAACACATGCAGACGTGCTAACTGACTAACCGGGCCGAACTAACCTACTGGAATATGACATGGAAATTTTAGACCCAACGCCGATCTGCAAAAGCACAAGCCTTGAAGGAGGAAATAGACTACTTGTTGAAAGAAAATATAATTGCTAAATCAGAATCGCCTTACAACGCTAGTGTCGTTTTACTGAGGAAGGCGACTGGTGAGCATCGTCTCTGTATTGATCACTGTCACGAGACAATAAGGTGCTTACAGGCACATCTTTGTCTCTGACAGCAGCGACACTAACGCTGTTACCACTCATCTCACGCAATCAGCAACAACAACCACGGCAACATAGTCTAGCGGACATGTTTCCACACTCTATATAGCAATAAATAAGTGAACTTAAAGACTGTGTCAATCTCGACATAATATAATAACAACTAGTACATGCCATATTTATGAGGTACTCAAAAAGCACAAGAAATTACCAATCTATCTCGACAACCTACCAGTATTCGAATAATACTAATATCACTTCTGGGACTATGACAACTTCCAAGATCATATATAACATCGATCCTAGCAACAACTAAAGCCACACAACAAACACCAGCTCTTCTACACAAGAGCAACAACGGGACACGTCGGTTCCCTACTACAACGTCTGTCAACTCCCCTTGGATAACCTTGTAACCTTTTCACCTTCCCTACCTCAGGCTAACTCTAGCCAATAATAAACTACTACTTTAGTCACATGTCATAACAATCAAAGTTCAGCTGCTCGTGCAAACATCACTTGCAACTCACAAACATTTAACTCGACTTACATTACAATCACGTTTGACGCAACAATGTACCTAATAAACCTTGCTCACCCAGGAGCATTCAACCATAGCAACTTCTCACAATTGCATCGTGGCAATTACAGAAAACTTAATGCGGTAGCCGAGTCCCAAGCAGATCCATTGAATGATACGAATCAGCTGTTTGCGAGGTTAAAAAAAAAAAAAACATTTCTCAAAAATGGATCTGAGTAAAGGATACTATCAGATTCCTGTCAAGCCTGAAATAAGATCATTACTGGCCTTTAGCACTTCGGAGGGGCATTATGAAATAATTGTATTGCCTTTTGGGTTAAAAAACGCTCGGAGTGCGTTTTCCAGGCTGATGAGGAAGTTACTAGATCCTTTACACAACTCAGCTATCACTAACTTTATGGATGATAACCTCATAGCAACAGAGAGATTTGAGGAACGCATATCATCTCTTGACATGTTGTTGGACAGACTCAGAGAGGCAAGATTGACCGCTCGTCCCACTAAATGTTGTATTGGTTGCCAGGAATTGGAATTCTTGTGTCATACAGTTTATCAGGGAAAAATGACACCTGACCCCAAGAATTTGGAAAAGTTACAAAGAGCACCAAGACCTCGAACAAAGAAGGATGTGAGATCCTTTGTTTCTTTGTGTCGGTTTTACCAAACGTATATCCGTGATTTTAACACGTTGAGTGTTCCATTGACAGACTTACCTAAGAAAGGAAAACCAGACAGAGCTGAGTGGAAAGCAGATTGTGAGAAAGCATATGCAGAACTTAAACAGAAACTCACAAGTAGGCCTATTCTGAGACTGCCAGACATCAGAATTTGCTGTTAGGACTGATGCAAGCAATATTGGAATAGGTGCAACTTTATTGCAAAGGTCTTAGGCACAGCCATGAGAGTTATTTACAGTTGCTTATGCCTGCCGCAAGTTAAATACGGCTGAGAGGAACCACTCAACTGTTGAGAGAGAATGTTTGGCGTTGATGTGGGCCATAAACAAGTTCCAAATTTATCTTTATGGTAGACATTTCGTGGTTCAGTGTGACCAACAGCAACTCGTTTTTCTCGCATCAGCTCATCATTTTAAGGCAAAATTGTTGAGGAGGTCCTTTGTAATCCAGCCAGATTCCTTCTCAATTGAATATATCCCTGGAAGCTAGAATGAGGAGGCAGATTTCCTTAGTAGGCACCCATCTCATCAGTACCAGTAGAGAGAGAAGGAAAAATAGAGTCTCCAAGGACGATTGCCACGCTATTGGTCCTGTACTGAAAGCTGGATATATATATATATATATATATATATATATATATATATATATATATATATATATATATATATATATATATATATATATATATATATATATATATATATAGATTATATTGTGGCAAAATAACCAAAAGGATAGTATCAAGGTATTGAACTTTGTCTCAGAACGCATTATGGTCTTAAAACTACACGAAGGAGAAACTATCGCCAACCGTCTCATTGTGTATGGGCCAAAGGAAGATGAGAGAGCAGAGGTCAAGGAAGAATTCTAAGAGCTGCTTCAAAGGACAGTGGACGACTGCCTAGATGAAATTATACTGCTCGGAGATTTAAATGCCAGAGTTGGAAATGACCATGCTAGACGGGGCGTAGTTATCGCAAGATACGGAGAAGATAATCTTAATGACAATGGAAAGCGACGTCTTAGACTCTAAACTGAGCAAAATCTGATCATTATAAACACAAAGTTCCCTCATAAGCGCATACATGCATACACTAGATGGGAACCAACAAATAATGAGAAACCAGTGATCGACTATGCCATCGTTAGGAAGAACTCATTCACGCATGTTCGAGATGCTAGAGTTTGAATGGAGAGAGAGATTGGACATGATCACGACCTGCTAACAATTAAAATAACAACTGAAAGAGGTGCTCGACCTAGCAATTGCCTAACACCACGCAAGAAGTTAAGTAAACGAACAGTAGAAATGTGCATGCTTAGAGAACCAGAAGGTAAAACCAGATATCAGGGACTTATTGCTACAACAATGAAAAACACAGAAGTACAACCTGATGACCTGGAAACCTTCTTGCTTAAATTCAAGGACATCATAAAAGGCAGTTGCAGCAGAAGCGTGTGGTGAAGAATAGAACAAGGACACCTTGGTGGACAGAGGAAGTTAAAGAGAAAATACGAGAGAAGAAAAAGGCATGGAAATAATACTTAGGAGCTAAAAACACAGCAGCAAAAACAGAGAAATATAGAGAATTTGTCATACTCAAAACTGAGGCAAAGAACAAGGTGCTAGCAGCAAAACAGAAGTCCTGGAAAGAATTTGGAGAAAAGCTAGAAAAAGATGCTCAAGAAAGTCAGAAATTGTTCTACGAGACCCTAAAGAAAATAAAGCAGAAAAAACAGTGCCCTCTTAAATTTATTAAGGACAAGCAAGGCAAATTGCTTACTGCTCCACATGAAGTAATGGAAAGATGGAAAGAATATTTATCAGAACTCCTTGATGGTGAGCAAGGTCAAGCGACAGAAATTATAACCACTAGCACAAAAGAGGAAACCAAGGGTGCTGAAGATGACATAAATATGGAAGACCTGAAGGCAGCACTGGAGAAAATCAAGATGGTCAAAGCAGCAGGGCATGATGGTATAACACCAGAAATGGTTAAGTGCATGGGAGCAGCTGGCGACCTATTACTTTTAAAGGTCCTACAGGCAGCTTTTTGCAACAAGACTATAACAAAGGACTGGGAGATTGCCATCATAACACCGATTTTTAAAAAGGGTGACAACCGACAATGTGGAAACACTAGAGACATATCCCTTCTCAGTGACCCTGGTAAAATCGACTTAGTCAGAAGAGTTCAGGACCATCACTGGTGTAAGGCAAGGTGATATCCTGTCGCTTTATCTTTTCATACTCCTTGTGGTAAAGTGGGATGTTATAAATATTTATAGGGGACTTAGTGTACTGACTGAGATCAGCTGTGAAGGTATCTATATCTAATAAGGGTAGTGTATTATAGATAACCTTACTTGCTACCACATATTTCTACCTCAGTCAGAATTATTCTGTAATATAGTAATGACTACGTTGAATGTCTAGGGTATGTATATGATGAAGTGTAAGTCACAACAACAACAGACAGATAAACAATTTAATTTATTCCACCACACTTGACAACACTGTGACACTCACATACATGGAACATTCTATGAGACTATCTTAAATTAGTCACTGATAAATTTTCAAATGTCAATATGTATTCAGTGCTGTCATTAATGTATATGTGTCCTGATTCAAATACAAAGTGAACCAGGAATCACAATCAATTTTAACTACAAGTTATATGTACAGAATTTATCAATATGAATTTTGTAGTGACATATATTATTAATAGTATCCTATGTGTGTCAGTTGTGTAGTAGTAATATGAGGTAATACTGGTTTTGTTTTGTTTTTTCAAGCTCTGTTGGTATTTGTCATCATGACTTCAATAGTTTGTTTCTGTTGGAACTAGTATTAGAGATGTTCTCAGTTCCTGGCATTAAAACAATTAAATTCCCCTCTTAATTTTATTTTACAATGTCAGTTTAAAATGGGGTATATAATGTTGAGCTCCATGGCCACACTTTCTTAACTTTCGTGATGACTGCAGTAAAAGACTCCTCTGCTCGATTACTTTAATGAGTTCTGGAGCCACCTCACTGGTTGCTATATGGACCAAGGAGTATGCTGTCCGCCTCTGGATTCAGCAAAGCTCTGACCAGGTGCTGCTCAATAACTTTAAGACCACGGTCCCTGAAACAAGAAGGTTGTACCTCCTACTTCAGAACTAATTTATACTCTATTTCTACACTGAGCACAATACATAACAAACACTGAGTTCAGAGCGTTAGGCCAACTGTCAGCTTCATCTGAAATACTTTACACCAGTATATTCCTCCTTAATGGTTACTACGCCTCTGCAATTCCAGCATTATTTCTTTCTAGTCAATAATCTAGGTGTCAGTGTACTGCTTGGCAATTCCATGTAGTTTTACTTTCCTCCGACACCTTCTGTTCAGGCTGGAGCACTATAGGCTTTACCTCATGTTCGCTACTGAACCACACATATATACAGACATAAGTATCAATTTACATTCAATTTTCATTTAAAAAGATATCAAATATTTTAAACCTACCACAATTCATGGAAATAATACACAGTGACGTTGAATGGCAATGAATATAGCACAACTCCGATATGCCGATGTCCCAGGCTTTTATTTAGAAAAAATATACCCTGGTGCTCAACGCACTGTTTCTTAGTAGGTTTATTACAAGATGTGGCCCGGAACAGACGCCCTGAATTGAGTATATTCGCAGCTCTAACCAATCAAGCCATGTCTACACATCTTTTCAAAAAAGTATCCCTTCTCACGTTTCCCCTGACAACACAAGATAGTATTTATAGTCCGACTAATCGTGTTTAGCCTTACATTTGTTGCGCTCCAATCAAATAGGAGTTAACATGGTAGGCTATTTCCGTAACGTAATGTTTTTTTAAACACGTTATAAAAAAATTTTATGAGCAGAAATGATTTCATGCTGTCAGGCACCCCCACTATTTTATTTTGGCCATAACTTGGTAATTCCTAGACTATTTGCGTAACGTTTAACATATTCTTTGTCAGCACGTCCTAAGGAACCCAAATATACAAATTTAAAAGAGCTAAGTGACTGCGTTCAAAATATGCACTTTCTTCTACCTCCTGTTTACTTCGAAAACGATGTGGTGTCTGGGTACTGTAATGTTTTCAAACGTAAACCAGTATAATGTCATGTTTCCCAATAAGAATTTTGTAAGTTTTAAAACCTAACTCTGGTATGGGTAGTGTTTTTATCACTGACGATTTGAAAAAAAGGTAGTGCATGTGGCCTTACACGCGTGATGGCAGCAATTGTGTATCGCGCGACGCGTGTTTAGTGTTGCATGTGTTCCTCCGATCAGCCCTCCCTTCTTTCTATCTTTAGTCCCTCTGTCTGTTCGTTAATGGTAACGTAGTGTATAAAAAGACATGAATGGAATTTTAAATCTAGGTCATCTTGCGTATCTCAAGGTTTTTCTTAGAATTGGAGTACACATTTTATTGTGCTGGGGAAACGCGTGTATGTTGCCGAAGGCCTTTACTATCAACGTGAAACGTTACAATTTGCAGACGCAGGAGAAAACAAGGAGGATTTCGAGTACAGTCATTGTGACAGCACTGTTCTTTACCATTCTTCTTTCCTTTTATAAAATTTATTTGTTAGGCTTTACATTTACGTTTTAATTTATATATGTGGATTAGAATTTCTCACGACACTCCTCCTAGACGATGTCATTAAGGCATGTGGGGAGAGGACAAGAAAGTATTCGGTGGGGTACTGGAAGATGAGACAGGTCTGTATTTCAGAGCTGGCATTTGCTGAGGATGTTGCACTGATTGCTAAATCAGAGGCACATCTTCAATCCAACCTACAAGGCTGGAATGAAGAGCTGGAGAAGAGAGGGTTTGTCATCAGCAGCTCCAAAATAAAAACCATTATGATATCACGAGAGGCGAGACGGCATCAGACTAAGATTGGAAAACAGGACCTGGAGCAGGTCAACCACTTTAAATCCCTCGAAGGTGTCACAGACTGGAAGGGAGGGATCAAAGAGACTTTCTCAAGACATAAATCGAGGAATCCTCAGCAAAAGAGAAGTTGACAAGAAGACGAAGATGGCTGTATACCGCACCACCTATGTCCCAGTCTTGACGTATGTGTGCGAGACATGGGCAATGACTACAACCCACAAAAGCCAGATTGAAACCTCAGAAATGAGGTATCTGAGGAAGGCGATTAAAGTAACAAGAAGAGACATGGTCCGCAACGGTGGAATATTTACCAGTCACTGTTATGTTTACTGAGCTTAAGTGCTGGCACAAAAGCATGATACAAATTTGGTGAAAATCCGTCGAAATGATGATGATGATATAATCCCTTTAGCTGTGAGCAGGTAGCTCTTGACAGCCCATTGCCTCTCTCACAAAGGTGCAAGTCTTCCTCAGTTGTTGTGGTGATGTGTAGAGGGTATTGTGGATGGTTGGATGCGATGGGAGTAGCTGGTGTCGCAGGTCAGTTAGTCTTGGGCACTGTAACAGTAGGTGTTCACCTGATTCCTCATGGTGGTGGCAGTGCCTACAGTTTGGTTCACGTAGTGGGTCTATTCTATTTAAATGTTTATTGGCCTGTTCTCAGCTGGAAAATTAGACTCTAATCTCTTCTTTTCAGTTGTTTAACTGGATCTTGAGGGTTCGGTTTAGCTTGATGTATGAAGAATGGACGCCCTGTCTGGGAGGTATCCCACTGGTTTAGCCGTCAAAATAAAATGAAATTCTCTTGAAGCTCTGCTGCTGCGAGATTACAGGCTCATAGGAAAGAGGAATTCTGAATGGCCAGTCTTCACATATTTGTTTCAAATAATTGTGTTCCCCCATGAGAACAACAAATATCGACGTTAGAGTTATCTGAAAATTTACAAGACACAAGTTTAGAAATTGCTGCACGCAGTTCACTGGGGTCTCTAATTTGACAGAAAGAACTGGATTACTGCTTCCTCAAGTATGTCGTATAGGACTAATGTGAGGTTGTGAAAATGTGAAACAAATTGCCACAGATACAATGCTATAACAACATCTGAATGCTTCATGCAGGATTCAAGAAAGGTGATCAGCTGCCGTGGTGGTTCTATGCTCCATAAGGTGATGAGCTGTCGTGGTGGCTCTATGCTCCATAAGGTGATCAGTTGCCGTGGTGGCTCTATGCTCCATAAGGTGATCAGCTGTCGTGGTGGCTCTATGCTCCGTAAGGTGATCAGCTGCCGTGGTGGCTCTATGCTCCGTAAGGTGATCAGCTTCCGTGGTGGCTCTATGCTCCGTAAGGTGATCAGCTGCCGTGGTGGCTCTATGCTCTATAAGGTGATCAGCTGTCGTGGTAGCTCTATGCTCCATAAGGTGATCGGCTGTCGTGGTAGCTCTATGCTCCTTAAGGTGATCAGCTGCCGTGGTGGCTCTATGCTCCATAAGGTGTTCAGCTGCCGTGGTGGCTCTATGCTCCATAAGGTGTTCAGCTGCCGTGGTGGCTCTATGCTCCATAAGGTGTTCAGCTGCCGTGGTGGCTCTATGCTCCATAAGGTGTTCAGCTGCCGTGGTGGCTCTATGCTCCATAAGGTGTTCAGCTGCCGTGGTGGCTCTATGCTCCGTAAGGTGATCAGCTGTCGTGGTGGCTCTATGCTCCGTAGGTGATCAGCTGCCGTGGTGGCTCTATGCTCCGTAAGGTGATCAGCTGTCGTGGTGGCTCTATGCTCCGTAAGGTGATCAGCTGCCGTGGTGGCTCTATGCTCCATAAGGTGTTCAGCTGCCGTGGTGGCTCTATGTTCCATAAGGTGATCAGCTGTCGTGGTGGCTCTATGCTCCATAAGGTGATCAGCTGTCGTGGTGGCTCTATGCTCCGTAAAGTGATCAGCTGTCGTGGTTGCTCTATGCTCCATTAGGTGATCAGCTGCCGTGGTGACTCTATGCTTCATAAGGTGATCAGCTGCCATGGTGGCTCTATGCTTCATTAGGTGATCAGCTGCCGTGGTGGATCTATGCTCCATAAGGTGATCAGCTGCCGTGGTTGCTGTATACTCCATAAGGTGATCAGCTGCCGTTGTGGCTCTATGCTCCATATGGTGATCAGCTTCCGTGGTGGCTCTATGCTCCATATGGTGATCAGCTGCAGCGGTGGCTCTATGCTCCATAAGGTGATCAGCTGCAGCGGTGGCTCTATCCTCTATAAGGTGATCAGCTGCAGTGGTGGCTCTATGCTCCATAAGGTGATCAGCTGCCGTGGTGGCTCTATGCTCCATAAGGTGATCAGCTGCCGTGGTGGCTCTATGCTCCATAAGGTGATCAGCTGTAGTGGTGGATCTATGCTCCATAAGGTGATCAGCTGCCGTGGTGGCTCTATGCTCCATAAGGTGATCAGCTGCCGTTGTGGCTCTATGCTCCATAAGGTGATCAGCTGCCGTGATAGCTCTATGCTCCATAAGGTGATCAGCTGTAGTGATGGATCTATGCTCCATAAGGTGATCAGCTGCCGTGGTGGCTCTATGCTCCATAAGGTGATCAGCTGCCGTGGTGGCTCTATGCTCCATAGGGTGCTCAGCTGCCGCGGTGGCTCTATGCTCCATAAGGAATGAAAACGAAAATGAAAATGATGATGATTTTGCAGATGGCGCAACAGTTCCTGGTCACGCATTAGCATAATAAATATCTAGGGGAAATCTATCGAGATAAGAACAAATTTTTACCATTCTGTTAGTGGCGCAACAGTTTCTGGTTACACAATAGCAAAATAAATATCTAGGGGAAATCTATCGAGATAAGAGCAAATTTTTACCATTCTGTTAGTGGCGCAACAGTTTCTGGTCACACATTAGCATGATCAATATCTAGAGGAAATCTATCGGGATAAGAGCAAATTTTTACCTTTCTGTTTTAACGAGCTCAAATTTGACAGGAATCTGACATAAAATTATATTCTCTGTATTATTACAATTTCCATTGTCGCTCCATTGGGAGCACAGAGCCACAGTAGCAGCAGGTCCCCTTATAGGAAGCTGACACTAAAGCATGAATATGCTCCCGCGGTGATAGTTTTTGTAGTACGTTATTGTGCATGATAAGGTTACAAGACCCATGTATAAACCTCGTATTACTCGACTCTTACGACATTAACAGGAGAAGTAAACATATTCTTTCTTTGTCTCTTCAGAGATCCCGCCCTACACGGACAATGCAAAATTGTATCAGTTTTATATTCGTCAACATTATCATCACCATGTACTCCGCTTACTAGGATAAATATTCATTTAATTGCACAACCTCCCTCCGCAATGCCAATTTTGACAAGTTTCAATATTATGAGAAAGACAACAATTTCACTGCGGATGTCTCTCTCTGGTGCTTTACAACAATTCACAAGTCACAATATTATAGTAAAGGCCGTAATTTTACTCCCCATTCCCATCCTTATTGATAAGCAACATTTGACAAACTGCAACATAATAGTAAAGGCAATAGCAATACTCTAGACTTCCCTCCCTAGTGTTATACGAGATTTGTCATGTTACGATATTATATAGTAAAGTCAGCCATTTCACTCCAGAACTCCCATACTTATTGTTAAATTAAAGAGCATTTGAAAAGTAAAAAGATTCACGGTATCGACACGCTCCAGTCTACCCAGCTGTAAATGGATACCTGACTTTTCTCTTGAGTTATGGAAGGAAAAAGGAGCCAGGAAGGGTACTGGTCACCACCTCTCGATGCATGACCTAGTATAGTGAGGTCTCTAACACTTCACTCCCATACGGTAATATATGCTATGGGACTACCATTTTACTATCCCACTAGCACACAGAGTACGTTCCACAAATTTTCAGGTCAAGAAAGAACAAGCTGCTACTGAAGCAAATGACTTTATGTATTCAGACATTACCATCCAACTTCCCCAGCGAGGTACTAAACACTGCCCGACAGTCGAGCAGCTTTATGGCAGGTTTTTGGCAGGTTTTTGGCAGGTTTATGGCAGGTTTATGGCAGGTTTATGGCAGCTTTATGGCAGGTTTACGGGAAATCAGGCACCCGTGAAAATCCTTTGATGTAAAACCGAGCCGGATTGCAGCAAGAAGAAATAGCTAAACAAACCGTTGTATCGGGTTCAATTGGTTAAGTTTGATGTCAAGGAAATCAGTTGATAGCTTGTTACTTCATTAGATGGTTTGTCCATCTTTAGGACTGGGATGATATTGGCTTTTCTCCAGTCTGTTGGTAACTTGCCTTCTCTCCAGGTTTTGTTAATGAGGTCAAGGATGGTGGAGAGTTCATGATTTGAGAGATTTGAAATCATTTCGTTAGTAAGCCGATCAAGTCCAGCAGCTTTTCTTTTCTTGCATTTTTAAAGGCAATCTTGAGTTCTGAAAGAGTAAAGTTCTTCTCAAAAACCTCACAGCTAGCTGTTGGTTGTTTCTCCATCATTTTGGTGAGTCATCTGATAGCACTGACAAATCTCTTGCATGGTTGTTTTTTTTTTTTTTCTTTACGTTGGTAAAGTGCTTATTGAAGGCTTCTGCTTTCTGTGCATCCCTTGTTAGCGGTTCAGTGCTTGTAATGATGGGTTCAGGGTTTTTCTTTCTTTTAATTCCTGAGAGATTTGATTTGAGGCACATTGCTTTCTTTCCGCAAGTTTAACTCTCCACATTTCTTAGCCCATGTTTCTCTTTTTGTTTGTTTGCTCAGACGTTTAACTTTGGCAGTTAGACCAGTGGTTCCCAAAGTGGGCGGTACCGCCCCCCTGAGGGCTTTGGAAGGACCCAAGGGGGCGATACAGAAAAAATGGGACAGAGGGGGGCGTTCAGTAGTAAACAGAGGGCTTTTAGTATTAAAGGGGGTCAGGATTTGACAAGCTAAATTCAGTACGTGCGGGGGAGAAAGGAATTGTGGATTTGAGAGACAGCATCAGTGAAGCGGGGACGATGTGGATGGTTGTATTACTAGGATCATTAAGCAGGGCATAGTTTCGTCTATGCGTGTCGTTCTGAACTCAGGTAACCATCGCTGACCATGAACGGTAATCGGGAAATGCTAGGAAAGGGGGTTAACCAAACATCTATTGTCCGTTCGTTCACTCCTGAAGAAAGAGAAATGATCCGTGCCGATGGCATGGACGAAATTAGATACCTGCTGGTGATTTAGAAAGTACCAACTTTGCGTTGTTGCGGAATTTATTTTCTCAGTATTTGCGGGGGCTAGTGGTAACTAGATATTCGCAGATTGGTAATAAATAAGAGAAAAGGTTCAAGGGAGCAAGTTTTTAACGGTAATTGGCAGTAGAAATCAGTCCTTGAACCTCTGAACCGACTTTCGTACCTTACATTCAGACTTTCATAAATCGACTGGCGCCATGTACGTTTCCCCTCTATTTCAACTTTGCGCTGGCTATGAGCAAAATTAACAAACTTTCTCAGCTTTTCTTGTGAACAGTGGTTTCAGATAAGCGTGTACCGGGTATCAAACAATCTCATCCTGAAGGTAAGTTTTCTTACTTATATTTTTTGTTTGTTTGCACAGAGCTAGCATCAGTTTTACTAACATTAATTATTAATTAAGCAGATACATTTTGATACAGATGTGCCGTATATTGAATATTGCTGTTCAATCCATTATATTACATCCTTTTAATTTGTTACCGGGATCTCCACACTTTGTTGTTAGGCTACTGTCTCACAATTTTTAAATCTGAAGACCAATCAATATAGTGCGTTATTTTATATTTTGTTCATATTAAATAACTATTATTATACTTTATGAAATGATTATTGGTGTTGGTGTAGCTGTTGCTAATTGTGTTTTTTTTTTCTGATTGTAGTATTTTTCTAATTTATTTATGACTGTGGTTAAGAAACTTTATAAAATAGAAGAGTAAACTGGTAAGAACATCTGTGTCAACATTTTTGTAAAGCCACTTTTAAATCAGTTTTTGTTGTTTACTCGACGAACATTTTTCTTTCTGCAAAATTGTAAAATCAATTCTTTGTTCCAGAATTCAGAACAAATATGGCAAAAGCAGAACAAACCAAAAGGGAGTGCAGACAATACAGCGGGGAATATCTGAAATATGGATTTATTCCAGCACTAAATAACCAACAACTGCCAATGTGTCTATTATGTGAGAGGGCCTTTTCAAATGAGGCGATGAAGCCTTCCAGACTACTTAAAAATGTGATAAAAATTCACCCAGATAAAACAGATAAAAGTTTGACATAATTTCAGTCACTTCGTGAAAACTTTCAGAAACATAAAACTATCCGTGACATGTTTGTCAACACTTCACAACAAAGCTGTGATGTTCTGCGAACTTCGCTTAAAATTTCATTGCTGATAGCTAAATCTGGGAAGTCTCACACAATCGCAGAAAATTTGATTTTGCCAGCTATAAGGGAGTTTGTGAGTACAGTTATTCATAAGTCACCTGAACAAATAATTAAAGCAATTTCGCTCAGCAATACCTCTGTTCAAAGAAGAATAGATGAAATGGCTGAGAATGTTGAAAATGCATTGTGCAACATACTTAGGACAACAGAATTTGCATTGCTTGTTGGATGAGTCAACTTTGCTGGGCAACGAATCTTTGCTTCTTTTCTATGTTCGCTTCGTAAAAGATGAAAGCTTGGTTCAAGAGTTGTTATTTGCTAAGCAACTAGTAACTGATACAAAAGGAGAGTCAATATTTCGTGTAGTAGAGAAATTTTTCTAAGAGAAGGACATTCCGCTTACTAACATTCTTGCTTGTGCAACAGATGGGGCACCATCAATGATAGGTTGTTACCGCGGGTTTATCGCTTTCTTAAAAGAAGCTGTAACTGGTATATTTACAATACACTGTGTAATTCACAGACAACATCTTGTCGCAAAAAAATCTAAGTGATCGGCTTCACAAATCATTAAATACTGGTAACACAGCGATTAACAAAATTAAGTCCCATGCTATCAATTCTGGACTATTTCGAGAGCTTTGTTCTGAGAATGATGAACAGTTTGAACGTCTGCTGATGCATACAGAAGTCAGGTGGCTCTCAAAAAGAAATTACCTGAGACGCTTTTATGCTCTTTTTTAAACTGTGGTATAATTCTTCAAAGACTCGCATGCTTCGCTCAGTACAGAACAAACTAATATCAGGCATGACATTGCATTTTTGTCAGATTTATTCACAAAGTTTAACGAAATAAATCTACAACTCCAAGGAAATGATATTAATCTTATAAAAGTCAAATCTGTCGTCTCAACGTTTCTGGCCACATTAACGCTATTCAAACGCAACATTGGCCGTCGCGAGTTAATCCAATTTCCCAACCTCTTGGAGTTGGAAGAGAAAGACAAAATACCAGAGGATAATCTTCAAGTATATTGTGCACATCTAGATATGCTGCATAAAGACATGTCTCAGAGGTTTCACTATCTTCTTTTGATCACGATTGCAGACTGGATAATAAATCCATTCTTAGACACGTGCAGTGAGGAACTAGGAAGGGTGGAAGAGGCTGATATCGCTACAAAATGACGATGAGCTTAAGCCAATGTTCAAGAAATCATATCAAGATTTTTGGTTGCAGAAAGAAATCTCTGAACGCTACCCTGCAGTGTGGGGAAAGGTTAAGATGTTATGTATTGTCTTTCCAACATCGTATTTAGTAGAACGTGGTTTCAGCGTGGTTGTCCAATTTCTTTCGAAGCAGAGAAACAGACTGCAGATTACTGAACGTGGGGAGCTGAGACTCCTTCTATGTAACTTTCAGCCTGATGTCGAGAAGCTGATATCACTACACCAGGCACATCCATCTCACTGAAGTTAAAAATGAAATAAGTTTGTTACTAATTTACATTCGCATACTGCTAATTGTTTTACTGCATTAAGTAATTAAGCTTTTCTTTTTAAATTAAGTTAATAAATAAACGTATCTGTAGCTTTATATTAAAATGTGATAAATTGAGCAATTAGTTGTTACTGTATTAACAGTTGGTCTTATTTTTCACTCTTTACATTTTTTACTTACTGTGGGGAAATGCAGGGGGGGGGGGGGCGCTGGGGACATGCCCTGGGAGCCAAGGGGGCGGTGACCCAAAAAATGTTTGGGAAACACTGAGTTACTTACGTACTTAGTCGTTCCCCTTCTACCGTGAGGTGTAGAAGTTTGGAAGAGAGAGCGCCAGACTATCCTATCGGCTGTCTTCCTCCTGGCCTGGTTCCATTCTAGTCCTCGGTCCTTCAAAGATTGTCTAATGTTGTCCTCCCTGCGGACTCTGGGTCGTCCTGGGGGTCTGGATCCTTAGCTCTTTGTTTCCCATGCTTGTCGTGGTAGCCGGTCTTCTCCCATTCTGCAGACATGGCCAAACCATCTTAGTTGGGACTGTTCTACTTGGGTCTGCAGTGGGTGGGATTTAAGGACTTGACGTATCGTCTGGTTGCGTGCCATGTCTCTTCTTGTTACTTCAACCACCTTCCTCAGATACCTCATTTCTGAGGTTTGAATCTGGCTTTTGTGGGTTGTAGTCATTGTCCATGACTCGCATCCATATGTCAAGACTGGGACATAGGTGGAGCGGTATACAGCCATCTTCGTTTTCTTACCAACCTCTCTCTTGCTGAGGAATCCTCGATTTATGGCCTGAAAAAGTCTCCCAGCTGCGGCTTTTCGAGTGGCCAACTCTTCTTTGATGCCTCCCTTTCGGTCAATAATAGCTCCGAGGTATTTAAAGTGGTCGACCTGCTCCAGGACCTGTTCTCCCAGCTTAATCTGATGTCTTCTTTCTTCTCGTGATATCACCATGGATTTTGTTTTAGAGCTGCTTATGACCACCCCTCTCTTCTCCAGCTCTTCCTTCCAGACTTGCAGGTTGAATTGGAGATGTGCCTCTGATTTAGCAATCAGGGCAACATCATCAGCAAATGCCAGCTCCGAAATACAGACCTGTCTCATCTTCCAGTACCCCACTGAATACTTTCTTGTTCTCTCCTTACATGCCTTAATGACATCGTCCATGAGGAGTATGAAAAGGTAAGGTGACAGAATATCACCTTATCTTACACCAGTGGTGGTCCTGAACTCTTCTGACTTATGGTTTGCTGTCCTCACATAATTTCTGCAAGACTTGTAGAAGCTCTGTATAGCATGAATCAGAGGTGCTGGAATGTTCTTCCTTGCCAAAACACCGAGTTAGACGGTTATAATCTGCTTTGTTGGCAGGGATTTGCTGTTTCTCAGCTTGCCGTCTTGCTTTTTTCGTCTCATTTACAGCGGCCTCCAGTTCTGTACTCCAGTAAGGTTTAAACTTTCTCCTGCATCCTCGTGGGATGGCTTCTTTTGCAGACTGGAGTAGTGCTGTGGTGATTTTACTATAGACCTTGTCTATGTCCAGCGTCATGTCGATGGCCTCGAATCGTTGTCGTACTTGTCTTCTGAAGAAATGCCAGTCTGCCTTTTTGTAGTTTCATGAGGGTGGTGTTATGCAATTTCTTTTTATTTCCCTGTTGTTGGTGATCTCAAGGAGGATGGGTCTGTCATCACTTCCGATGTCGTCGAGGACTTTAATTGAGCAATGTGGGTGGATATCTGCTGTGAGATCTGGTCTGCTTTTTGTTCTACTGGCCCGGTGGAGCAGAGTCGGTGGGGTGTGAGCATTCTGCAGCAGGATGAGTCTGGTAGTGGTAGTGAGTTCTTCTATAGCTATTCCTGTTGAGTTCCTGTCTGTGTATCCCCACAGAGGTGAATGACCATTCATGTCACCAGCAATGATCATTCTCCTCAAGTCCGTATTCTGGAAAGGCTTCAGAGCAAAGTGTGTTTTTGGTGGGTTTTAAATGTTAATGATTTTCAACGAATGTCCACCCCTCCAGACTATTACTTCCTGTAGATCTGTTTCGTCATTGGTTTCAAGAGCGAAAACCTCAGCCTGTGTGTCATTCCGGATAAGTGTCACTAATCCTTGACATTTTATACACTTGCACTGGTACACTGTATAGCCTGTGATATGGAAGGAGGTGTCTTTTGGTAGCATTGCTTCTTGGATAACTGCAACATGGATTGTAAGGTCCAGTGGAAGCTTGTTTAGTTCTAGATTTGTGTTTCGAATTCCAGATATGTTGAGATGGAGGATGCGTAGTCTCTGTGTTATGTATATTCCTGGTTGAACTTGATTTCCTTTGATTTTCGTTAACTTACCAAATCATTGAAAATAACGAGAACACTTGATAAGAGTGGACCTGATGACAAGAACCAGACAAGTGCCAGTGGAACAAGAGATGAGAAGAAGACGCTGGCGATGGATAGGACACACATTGAGGAAACCTGTTGATAGCATTACAAGGCCGTCCTTGTTCTGGAATCCCCAGGGAAAGAGAGGCAGTGGTAGACCAAAAGACACGGAGAAGATAACTGGAGACATAGGTGAACATGTTGAGGAAGATGTGGAAAGAACTTGAGCTGATATCACGTGACAGGTGAACTTGAGCTGATGGCACGTGACAGGACAACATGAGCTGATGTCACGTGACAGGAGAACTTGAGCTGATGGCGCTTGACAGGAGAACTTGAGCTGATGACACGTGACAGGAGAACTTGAGCTGATGGCACGTGATAGGACAACTTGAGCTGATGGCACGTGACAGGAGAACTTGAGCTGATGGCACGTGACAGGAGAACTTGAGCTGATGTCACGTGACAGGATAACTTGAGCTGATGGCACGTGACAGGACAACTTGAGCTGATAGTACGTGACAGAGCAACTTGAGCTGATGTCACGTGACAGGAGAACTTGAGCTGATGTCACATCAAGGAGAACTTGAGCTGATGTCACCTGACAGGACAACTTGAGCTGATGTCACGTGACATGAGAACTTGAGCTGATGTCACATCAAGGAGAACTTGAGCTGATGTCACGTGACAGGAGTACTTGAGCTGATGGCACGTGATAGGAGAACTTGAGCTGATGTCACATCAAGGAGAACTTGAGCTGATGTCACGTGTCAGGAGAACTTGAGCTGATGACACGTGACAGGAGAACTTGAGCTGATGTCACGTGACAGGACAACTTGAGCTAAAGTCACGTGACAGGAGAACTTGAGCTGATGTCACATCGAGGAGAACTTGAGCTGATGTCACGTGGCAGGAGAACTTGAGCTGATGGCACGTGACAGGACAACTTGAGCTGACGTCACGTGACAGGATAACTTGAGCTGATGTCATATGACATGAGAACTTGAGCGGATGTCACGTGACTGGAGAACTTGAGCTGATGGCACGTGACAAGAGAACTTGAGCTGATGGCACGTGACAGGAGAACTTGAGCTGATGGCACATTACAGGAGAACTTGAGCTGATGTCACGAGGCAGGAGAACTTGAGCTGATGTCACGTGACATGACAACTTGAGCTGATGTCACGTGACAGGAGAACTTGAGCTGATGGCACGTGACAGGAGAACTTGAGCTGATGGCACGTTATAGGAGAACTTGTGCTGATGACACGTGACAAGAGAACTTGAGCTGATGGCACGTGACAGGAGAACTTGACATGTGTTTGTTGAAGGCCTATGCTTCTTGTGGAGCTAAATGGATTGTAAATGATTGACTGAGGGTCGGAGTGGCTCAGAGGTATGGCATCCGCCTCGTATTCAAGAAGTACCGGGTTCGAATCCCAGTTGAGGGATTAATATTTATTGCAATATTTTTTCAGAACCAGTGGTCCTAATTACGTCATACTCCTCCACTGGTCTCATGGGTAGTGAGATCGGATGCCTAGCCTTCTCGGATAAGGGCGAAAAAATAGAAGGTCCCGTGTACAAGTTGCGTACGATAAAGGTCCCACGGCAGTTGGAAATCTTGAAGAGTAGGCTTATCGGGCCGCTGCCCTGGCAAAATTTAAAATATAGGAAACCTACCCACCACAAAAATATTTATAGAATGTGTGATTCCTATACATTATATGCACACATTGGGATTCTCACAGGTGCTACGGAGTTCGTGCACTGCGCTGAGATCCTCCTTGTGTGATCTAAAGGAGGAGATCGGAGCACTGATGGCGTTGTCCGCGTGCAATGAAGATAGTCCTTAAAAACCAAACCAAACCAAACCAAACCAAATGATTGACCTATAAGAGGCCACAGCAGTAGGGTCTGAAAATGCACAAACTCAAGACCAAGACTGTGAGAATACACGTGATAAATGAAAGCTTTATTGCATTTCACAATATATATCCCCAAGGTATGAACTCATAGATATATCTTGCTGTGATCACATGATCATAATCCCGTGATTGCAGTGTGATATTACAATTTTTATTGTTATTGTTGAACAGAATCGACATCATTGCACTCTGGGTAAACCCATAGGTGCTCATTCTCCCTCAGTACATTAAAATAAGAATTCAAAGGCACAGGGAGCTTCCATTGCACTGGGGAATCTATGGCGATTACGAGAAATCTAGCCCAACATACAAATCAGAGTCTTTAACTCAAGTGTCAAGTCAGTCCTATTCTATGATTCTGAAACATCATCATCACCATCAACTGCCATCTTTACAACGAAGGTTGGCTGTAATGGATCTCCAACGTCTACTGTCTCCTGTCTTGATGGTGCACTCTGATAGACTTTCCTGTCCATCTCTTGATGTTATCTTCCCACTTATAACGATGTCTTCCCCTTGCACGTGTGCCTTCAACTCTCCCTTCTATTATGGTCTTCTGCAAGGTGTTATGCCTTTTTATGTGGACAAAGTATTTTAGCTGCCTAATTTTGGTCTCCCTCATTAGTTCTCTTTTCATACCTAGATTTTCTAGGACCTCCTTATTTGTTTTCTTCTCTTTCCATGAGATGCGCCCCATTCTTCTATACATCCACATCTCAAGAGTCTCAATTCGTTCTTCAAATCGCTCATTCATTGGCCATGTTTCTACGCCATACAATAATGCAGAAACACAGAGAACAACAAAAACAATCCTGCTGCGGTGGTTTCTGTAACAATTTGTTTAAAATGATGTTGCCAGCCCCATATAAAAACGGACATTAGTCACCTTGTACATGTCGTACATTAGTCACCTTGTACATGTCGTACATTAGTCACCTTGTACATGTCGTACATTAGTCACCTTGTACATTTTTAGTCATAATAAAGAACATGGCTACTGCACACTCAGGGATATCTTTTTTGTCTTAGTTACGATACCCGGGTACTACACTAATCACATCATAAGGTTATGTACAAAATATAGTAGGTAAAGGTAAGGTAAAGGATCCCGTTACATGCCCATTGAGGCAAATTGGGAATACGGTGTTAGGCCCGTATTTTCTTGACCATCGGCACACTAGGGGTGATGTGGTCAGCATCACACCGATGAGGCTGGGTCGACCCCAGAGCCGTTTGGAAAAAAATCCCACCTCAACTGGGGATCGAACCATGGTCCACCGAGCTAAGAAGCCAGTGCAACAAAATAAAGTAGCTGGTGTGAAATATTTACATCATTTTTTATTGTGTATGTCTTGTTTCCCTCGAGTATCCAATACCATAATTCCCGCCGTAAGGTACTTCAGTCGGTCGGTCTGTCACACTTTGCACACCGTCATTTGCGCACTTTTTTCCATTTTCATGAGAGTGCATTAACTTTCGAGCACAGCTAAGGGTGGTTGAAACTGTGATTGAAAGTTAGACAATAATTGTAATGTGTCCCCTTATATCGACTCTCGCGAAAATAGCAAAGTGTGACAGTGTGCATTAAATCAACAGACAATCAAGATATTCTTCTGTCCATTTTCATTCGGGAAACTGATTTAACTCATCATTTTTCTTAAAAATGTAAGTTTTTGGGTTGTTTCTTCAAGACAAAATTTTAATTTCATGTATTGCAGACTTATTATTGTGGATCAAAATGATAAGATGGCTAAAAGGAAGAGATGATCGCGCCATTCACAGCGAGCAAGCGAGACTATAGAAGAAACAGCAATGTAATACGTGTAACAGAAACAACAAACTATAATTAAAAGCCTGCCAATTTTGGCGGGTTGTTGCTAGTTTACAATACAATTGTTTTTGTGTTCAGAGTTTCCAAGTGTTAATACTTACTAACTTAGTCATTCCTCTTCTGTCGCGAGGTGTAGATATTTGGGAGAGAGAGCGCCATACTATCCTGCTGGCTGTCTTCCTCCTGACCTGGTTCCTTTCTAGTCCTCGGTCCTTCAGAGATTGTCTCCTGTTGTCCTCCCAGGGGACTCTGTGTCGTTCTGGTGGTCTTCTTCTTCTTCGTTCATCCTCAGACGTCAACTTGAATAAGTTCAAAGAAAGCAGTGGTCAACCAAAGGCTAATGATATCTCCGTAGATTTTCTCCAGGAATGGTACTGGTGATGGCCATATGCGTTTTCTCTCTTCCTCATATGTCCAGGACGGGATACCTGGCTCTTAGCCTCTGATACCTGCCGTGGCAGCCGATGTTCTTCCATTCTGCAGACATGGCCAACCCATCTTAGTAGGGACTGTTCTACTTGGGTCTGCAGGGGTTGGGTTTTTAGGATCTTTCTCTTTTGCGTTTCGTGTAATCATGTTTTAAGGCAAACATGTGATTGTCAGAGTTTCCAAGTGTTAATGCTTTTGTAAATTTGTTTCCTTGTTTTTTATTTTTTTGTTTCGATTATTATTCTATATTTCTATATTATTCATTGTTTTTTTTTTAAATGTTTTTTTTAACTGTATCCTTTGTTTGATGTTTTTTTTTTTTTTAATTATTATTAATGATGGTTGAAATTTGTTACGATTTGTTACTCAGCGTAAAAAATATTTATTTGTTCCTCTGGTTTTTCTTCCTGAATATTTTTGCTGGTCTGTTTTCAATACTTCGCTATATTTATTATTAACTACTTGTGGCGAGCTTTCCAATCGCTGGACACACTAGGGTGTAGTCTATTTTACGGGTAATACCCCATTTTTATCTGCTTATTTTTATTTGTTTGTCTCATATGTCCTTCTTAGCTCTCACTTTCTTTCCTTTCCATGGAAAGGCCTTATGGCCGCAACGTTGGCTATTTTCCTTACCTTTTGTTACTGTGATGGGGCCGAAAAGGAGACGCCCGCCCCCTACCTGTTTCTAGGCAGATTATTTTTGATGTGCGCGAAGCATTCTGGGTTGTGAAAAGTCTGAAGTAGAAGATATGTAATGAGGCCACAATAAAGCCTACATATAGTTGTGGTGTAGAGTTGTGAATCATATTTGATACTCGTGTGTTATATTGAATAGCTGTAGGTTTTATTTGTGTTTTCGCTATTCCGAAAGCGATAATCGCGTGTGATATTTAAGTAGCCAAGATTAATACGCCTAGCTCGCAGTAAAGTGAGTGATTAGCCTAGTGCCTATAAAAAGAGATAGCGAACTACCAGCGGCCCTTTTTTAAGTATCAGTCCAGACAAGAGGGAACGAAACGAGGCGCGCTGTGTACCCACACAGAAGAACACAAAGACATGACACGTGAGTTAATTTAAATTAGAATTAGTTTTATATAATTCGGAAATAATATCGATGTGGCTATTTTAATGTTGAGTGATATAGATAGATGTGTTTCCAAAGGAAATGTCTTTTTAGGACATTATGATTTAGTCTCGAAGTGATAGATGAGTGAAAATAATGTTTGATAGGTTTTATTAGGCACGCAAAGCCTAAATCCAGATGTGAGAATTTAGTATCAAGTATTTCATCCATCAGACCGGGCAAATTTAGTAGGAGAGTGTTTTATACATGAAACTGGACAGAAATGTTATCAGAAATTGCAATTTAGATAATATTAACTAGTTGGGAAGATGGCAACAGGGAGAGCCACGTGGTGATTGTATAAAAGCGGCGCGAGGGGTCTGCGGTAACACTCTTAGTTATCACTTAATGTTACGCAGTTTTAGATCGCGTGAATTGACACGTGGGTGGGAAGCAGATTAAGATAATTTTCCCCAGTAAAGGAAAGAAAGAGATAGTTTTCGTGTTAATGCCAGTTTTGTTAAAGTCAAGAGTAATTATTTTATTTCTTTAATGTAAAAGTAATTGAGTGTATTTCACGATAGCCTACTTATGATAATTCTACTGTATATATTTAATGGGTTACTGTGAGGTGAGAATATGTATTTAGATTTCTGGAGAGCGCGAGGCCACTCCTTTGTTGAGACATGTGTTTCTCTGGTTGTTCCCGGCGGAGCATGGAAACACCAATGTGGCTGGTGTCTATCACAAGCCGACAAGAAGCATTTTTATGCTATTGCATTGGTTGTTTCGGTAACGATGTGTTTCATGTGATGAGATTCCCAGTCGCACCAGTGGTCATATACGACACGCTTGTAGCCAGGCGCACCAGTCGTCACATACGACATGCTTCAGAATGCAGTAACGAATACTGATGTGGATCGGTTACGAGATAGTAGCTTATTCTCATTACTGAGAGTATTTGTTGTACATATATTTGAATATTATTTTATGTCCATTTTATGATTATTTAATTATGGTTATGAGAGGAATGGTTGTGAGAGCACGTGGGCTCACTTCAAGATATATATTTCTCTTCTCCGCTCCTGAGGGAGCATGGGGCCAACAGTGTGGTTTGCCTTCATATTAAGCATTCAGATGCTCGGGCAGTAGTGGTTTTGGTAGCAATCTGTGTTACATGGTGAGGTTGCCAGCCCCATGCACAACACCATACTAGTCGCATTGGACGACATGCATGAGTGTGTGTGTGTGTGTGATAGCTGAGTGTGTGCTCTTGCAGTAGTGGTTTCCGTAGCAGCCTGTGTTACACGGTGTGATTGCCAGCCCCACGCACAACACCTTACTAGTCGCATTGGATGACACACATGAGTGTGTGTGTGTGTGATAGTTGAGTGTGTCTGGTGGCGGCGTAAGACAGTTTGACAGGTGAGAGCGTGGTGTTTCTCATTCAGTATTATATTATGATTTTAACTATTCTGTGCTTTGTTTGCTTCTTCAGATTAGCATCGGGCACTGTTGGGTGTTTTGTTTTGTTTAGTTTTGTTATGTTCGCTAGTTTATTTGTTTAATGTTTGCTTTGTCACTGAATGGGTTATAAAAATAAATATAGCCCCTGCCTCTAGAATCAAGAGTTTTATTGTTGTTCGGGTCGGTGCGAGTGTGACAAGAGAGTGGTCACACATCACAATATAATCATCATCATCATCTCGCCCACCCTACCACATTACAGTAAGACGAATCACCTTATTCGCGTACATTATTATTAACTACAGACTTTCATTTACTAGTGCTTGAATAGAATAGACGGATTGACAAAGTCACAAACGTGGAACTGATGACAACGACCAGACAAGTGCCAGTGTGACAAGAGATGAGAAGAAGAAGCTGGCGATGGATAAGACACACATTGAGGAAACCTGTTGATAGCATTACAAGGTAGTCCTCGTTCTGGATTATCCAGGGTAAGAGAGGCAGAGGGAGACGAGAGAACAAATGGAGACAAGAACTGGAGACAAGAACTGGAGACAAGAACAGGAGACAGAACTAGAGACAAGAACTGGAGACAAGAACTGGAGACAGAACTGGAGACAAGGACTGGAGACAAGAACTGGAGACAGAACTGGAGACAAGAACTGGAGACAAGAACTGGAGACAGAACTGGAGACAAGAACTGGAGACAAGAACTGGAGACAGGACTGGAGACAAGAACTGGAGACAAGAACTGGAGACAAGGACTGGAGACAAGAACTGGAGACAGAACTGGAGACAAGAACTGGAGACAAGAACTGGAGACAGAACTGGAGACAAGAACTGGAGACAAGAACTGGAGACAAGAACTGGAGACAAGAACTGGAGACAAGAACTGGAGACAAAAACTGCAGACAAGAACTGCAGACAAGAACTGCAGACAAGAACTGCAGACAAGAACTGGAGACAAAAACTGGAGACAGAAATGAAATGAGTGAGGAAGATGTGGAAAGAACTAGAGCTGATGGCACCTGACAGGAAGACTTGACATGAGTTTGTTGACCTATACTCGAGCCGAGGGGTGATGATGATTTTTATTATTTTGTAATTTTACATAGTTTCTGCGTTCGTCCTAAAAAGGACGTTTGTTACGTTGTGTCGCCGTTTACAGCAAAGCTGCGATTTCTGCGCCTTTCGGACCGACACATCCGTTTACGGCATGACATTTTTAGGATCGGGTTAGCCTTCCCTCTTCGATCCCTACTCTCTCAGTTAAACTGCAGTGATGCAGTCTGTTTCCAGGACCACCACGTGGAGGTGGAGTAGGGTCTTGGTCAGCTCTGGTTCACTGACCCTGACGCAAGCAGTCAAGCTAGGTGTCGCTGACTGCATTCATCATTTTTAATTGTCTTCGGTCCCTGACATTGTTCGTGGAGAGGAGCTTTTAGATATCTCTCAGCCAGTGTACATGAGGCAGGACCCATCAGGGTTAGAGGATTTTACGGCAGCTCATATCCTGTATATTGGAGGTGATGTCTCCGTTTACATCATCATCAGCTGCCTTCTCCACAACGAAGGTCTGAGACACTGGATCTCCAACGTCTTCTGTCTCTTATCTTGATGGTGCACTCTTTCTTGTCCATCTCTTGATTTTATCTTCCCACTTATAGCGCTTTCTTTCCCATGCACGTTTTTCTTCAACTGCATCTTCCATTATGATCTTCAGCAAGGTGTTTTGTCTTTTGGTAAGGCCAGAATAGTTTAGCTGTCTAATTTTGATCTCCTTAATTAATTCTCTTTTCCTTCCAATGTTTTCTATGCCCTCTTTAATTGTTTTCTTCTATTTCCTTTTGATGTGCCCCATTCTTCTATATTGGAAAGAGTAAGCTATCCTCTAGTAACTTGAATGTTTGTATTGACAGTCAAATATTATTTTATCTTGACAGCCTAAATTATTTCCTCCAATTGCTTATTCATTGTACGTGTCTCGTCAGCGTCTCCGATAACTCAAACATTCAAATAAGTGTTCCTCAGCGTTTGTTCAAGCATCCAATGTCTAGTCTGTCTCCCATAATCCTTGATTACCCGGATTTGTTTTCTCTTGCGTTAGGTATTACGTATTTTGTAAATAGAAGGTGAAGGCCATAGTAAATGTGTCAAATGTGCGGGTGATAAGTTAGGAACACGTAACGAAACTGGCGTATTGTGGTGTCCAGCCAACCGAAAATCTGGCGCGAAGTCGTTTATCACCAGCACAGACTAGATTGAAAGCGGGTCAAGTGACTGTAGCCCCTGTCCTTTTCAGATACACCGGATTCGAGGTGCTTGAAATCCTCCTTTACTGGTGATACCCTACCTCCATCGTTGCCACTCCTAGGTCGATTCACCTTGTTTGGTCCCGTCTAGATATCATTTTCCTTCATTACTTGAAGAACTTCACTTAGATCAACTTTCGGTTTTTCATTCAAAGTAAGCCAAAAATTGCTCAAATTACCTCAAAAATCGACCAAAGTAGCCTATTTCGTCCAAAATAAAAAATACAGATATATCCAGATGTTTTTTAAAGGTATCGTCTAGAATTCTTTTCACACATTGCGCACCCTATGTACATAAATATTAGACAAACATGAAGGTCACGTGTTTTCAGGCACTCGTAAGAAATATAGAAGTAGAATTATACTGTACCTGTACCAAAATAGTGCATTTAAAAAAAATTAAAACTGTCAAGGTCAAGAACCAATTTACTATGGTTGCACCACTGCAGTGTGGCTTTATAATAACAATTATAAGATAAGCTCGATCATCCAGAAGTATGACCACACTACAATGTCTGACACAAGTAATCAACACCTTCTACAGGTACTTCCTTTTAATCATATGCACAATACAATAAGGCCTCACACGGCCAATAACGCATCAAAACTCCATAATGAAATGCCACTATAAACTTGCCTAATAGCTTAATCTATCAGCGTTGTACACAACAGTACGACTTACACTGAAAAACACTGCAATGAAAACGGCTCACCTTGAGCCGGCAAAACTGTGACAAAGACATACTCAAATCATTGTCAACTTATAAATCTACGGCTTGTAGAAATTACCCACTAGACACTTCATGGCTCTAGATTTACACATCATTATCTACCAAGACCGAAAAATGACAAGCACTTATAACAAATAGTCAATAACATGAACTTCACAGCTAACTCGCTGGCAAAGGGACATAGGAGCGTCCACTCAGGACGATGGCTAGATTCTCACTGACAAAACTTGCGCCTATTTCCAGACTTCTGGTAGTCACATGACTCCCGGTTCGGCAAGCCCCGGCGTTGCCCGACTAACTTTTCGTACAAAATATGCACTGCGAAAAAGCGCTGTAAAATCTCCCCCCCCCCCCCCCCCCCCCCCCCCACTCACCCCTTAAGAAAGAAAACGAAATTTTCTTCCACCGGAGGAAGCTTCGCCCGACACCCGTAGGAGTATGGACGACCAGATGCCATTAACAGCATCTCCTCATCTGAATCGAGAGTCCCGACGTTCTTTCCTACCATTGTCGTTACTGCATTCTCCAACCGACCACAAAACACAACGTGAGTATGGAATCGGTTAACCAAGGTTCTGGCAGTCGTAAAAAAATGACAACGACTGTCCACCCATGGTCAACCATAACACAGTGTGCTACACACGAATATTAAATCTTACATAGGCATACGTTACACATGATCACTATCACCAGCAGACTTTTGTCACAAAATTCAAGCATATAGTAAATTGCCGTTATGGCACCATAATACATAAATTCAAAGCATCCCATAGCATAGCATAAGCATAAACATGATCTTTAAAGTTACACAAAACATCTCTAACGTGGTTGCAATTACTTGCTACTTGCTATCACGTGTAAACACCTCCTCAGTTATCCTCACTACATTATAGAGTTGTACAGAACAACTTATATTTAACAGAATAGTACTAGTGGCGTGGGTCAGACTCTGCGGTTCGGTTCACGTTAACCGAAACACCCTAACTGAACGCGAACCCGATACCTATCCCTTGCTATTGCTGGACTATCAGTAGGTGGTTATGAAGTACGACATGTGCTTCCACCTGACTGTATCACGCGCGCTCCATTTATTCGCGAACGTCACTCATGCGACTTTGGTATTGTCCCGCAATGACATCTGAGTGTGCACCAACTAGCACTCAGGGGGGATATTGCGAACCCATATCGCGCGGTCACTCGCTATCAGGCCCTCAGATATGCCTTTTCTGTTACTCTTAATGTCCAACGGCCCCGGAATATGAGTATTCATGGGCACCTGCCGCGAACCCCGTCTCATATGTACTTTCTTCTCAGGTGGTGATACATCGACCACCTGATCGTCCGCCCTGGGACTTTGGTGTTGCTGAGCCTCTGCTCCAGGGAATCCCGTGGCGTTATGCACTCCCTATACATTGCTGACGATCAAATCGGCGACTGGGTTGTTGAGGACAAACGCGTTCACTCTGCCTGACAGGAACGGGGTGTCCACATTAATACACGCCTGGGGGTACGACTCGACTTTGCCCCCCAAACGTGATACACAGTACAGTTGTCCCTGTGAGGCAGGACTCGTCGATGCACGACCGACGCACCCCAATTGGGGTACAACCAGTGTCCCTCAACACTGAGATTTTTTTCTTCTCCACCACATCTTTGTTGAGATCTACCTTGCCAGTCTCATGGACCGCCGACAGACATGGTACCGCATGCCCGCAGTGTAACACAGTATTCTCGTTTAAACTAAATAGAGGACGACATCCCACACAGTCCTCGCTATTGACTGTGTCCAACACAAACGCGGAATTCGAGTGTTCCATTTTGGTAGGACACCTATCAGCATATTGATTAATGCCCCCACAATTGAAACACCTGCGCTCCCTCCCCCCCTTGACTCCTCGCGTAGACTCCTAATATTATTGCTAACCGGCGACGATCGCGCCTCGGAGTCGGAAGATCGACTCTCTGAGGATTCACTCCTCTGCATTACCGGTTTCTCTTTATAGTGCCTATCTTCCTTTCAAGACTCTTCAAAGCGCACTTCCTTACGGATTTAATGCTCTTCTCCGTCACTATCGCTTCTCCACTGTCGGTTGTACCAGTTCGACCGCCATTCCGATGGGATCGGAAATTACCGTTATTCCCTATGCGTGGTTGATAGGGACTGGAGGACCTATCGGCCTTCTGCTCTTGGCACTTGTCTGCCCCGCCTGACTGATTTTGCCATTGTTGTCGCTGAACTTTGCTGACACAGCAATTAAGGGGTCAGACAGACCAGACCAGCTTATTGCTTTATGCTAACTTAACACGACCCAAAATGAAAGATCCAACTAAACTGGAAGACCCGACTGTACGATAAGTTGTACCAGGCGGATAGACAGATACAGAAAGCTTTGAAGGAAGAAAACAGAATTTAAAAAAAACAACAAAAAAACATAAATACAACAGATCATACACAGATATTCAAACAATAACTTAACTGACGAATCAGCGTTGCTCCGCCACGTATCTTCAAAGACACAGACGATGGTAGATGAAACAGCATGAACTAGACTTCACAAATTTGTAAATATCAAAACGTCAACAATGTTCTTTACGGCGTTATCACAGCACTGCCCACAGCAAGAATAAAGATGTAAATCCGATAATGTCTAGATAACAAGACTTCTTCAAAAGTCTATGTGCCCGACAATAACGATAATGTCTTTTGGCACGGTGATGCGTATAATATCCAAGCAAAGTTCACTTCACTGACACAGTTCCGGAACCCAGCAGTCTTCCCACTTCAGCACAGTAAATTTTCAGGACCACTCAGATCAGCAGGCTTCGGTAACCGGCATCCTTCAAGTACTAGGGCCACGACAGGGGCATGGGTAGGCTCCCACTGGAAAGGCACATCGGTAAGGTATGATTACGACTTGGCAGGAACGCAGGACAGAGTGGCAGGAACGCAGGGAAATAATGTTCCCCAGGTAGGTGTTGCAGTACGAGCTATGGCGCTACTACAGGTTGGCTACGTGCCCAACAATGGTTGAGTTGTCCTAGATCATGATCCACATAAGAGGAGTTGAACACACCCTGAGATGCCACGACCACTGTTGATACAAACACTACCAACAAATGATGATGAATTATTCTCCACTGCCGACACACAGAGTCAAGCACCAGAGCCCAACTACGGCCACCAAATACTGACGAACTATTCCCCTCTGACGACACCACAGTCAGTCACCATGGCCCAACTACTGCTAACAAATATTGACGAATTATTCCCCTCTGATGACACCACAGTCAGTCACCAGGCTCAACTACTGCCAGCAAATATTGACAAACTATTCTTCTCTACTGGACATAAAATAATATTCTTCAATACATGTACAACAAATAATCTCAATAATGAGAATTAACTACTACCTCTCAACCGACCCACATCAATACTCGTTCCCGCACTCTGAACATGTCGTAAGTGACGACTGGTGCGCCTGGCCACAAGCGTGTCGTATATGACCCCTGACGAGATTGGGAACTCATCACATGAAACACATTATTACAGGAACAACCACTGTAATAGCATAAAAATGCTTCTGTTGACTTGTGGTGGACACCAGCCGCATTGGTGTTTCCATGCTCCACCAGGACCAAACAGAGAAACACCTGTCTCAACTTGCCTTACGCACCAGAAATCTAAATGACTATTCTCCCTTCTAAGTAACCACTAAAGATAAACAGTAGAATAATCAATAATCGTGAAATACACTTAATTACTTTTACATTAAAGGATAAACTAAAATTACTCTTACATTAAAGAATAATATTCTTGGCTTTTACCAAAAACTGGAACTAAATACACAGCGTGTCACTTGGCGAAACATATGATAGGTTTACCACGCGGAGCGTGTTTACTCAAACTCGCTATCGCCGCCTTTTCTCACCACGAGGCTGCTATCTTGCGATCGTTAATCTTATCTAAATTTCCAGTGAAATAGCCTCACACTATGTCTGCCTTTCTGAAGAATGAAATAATCGCTCCTAAACTTTCACATCTATCTATTTCATTAAACATTAAAATAGCCACATCGATATTATTTCAGAATCCTAGAAAACTAATGCTATGTGCTCAAGGCATTTACAGCTTGGTTCTTGTGTGTCTTCTTCGTCTGTTCTCACTGGGCGGCTCTCTCAAACATAGACCGGTTTCGCCGCTTGCTACCCCTTTTATAAGCCCTGGCCTAACCACTCAATTTACTGCGGGCTACGCATATTACTCTGCGCCACACAGATAACACACGCGATTATTGCTCATGAAAACACAGATTTACACAACTAGAGCAAAAACACAACTAATTGTAGGCTTTATTATGGCCCTGTAATAAATCTGCTTGAAGATAACGTGATCAAAAAGGCACTAAACCACAGAGACAATATGACTGACCAGATGGGGCCAGCGCCTAGAACGACAGACCTCAAGATGGCGCTGTCACACTTGTATCATCTGATACACCTGGATATCATCTTATCTATTACTTATATAATCCATAACCTCTCGTCACAGTTGTCAGGGTCTTGTTCATATTTTTGGTGGTTTGGAGATGTTTTCCTTTTGTCCAGATGACTAGATCATCAGCAAAGAGTGCTTTTTGACAGGTGATGACATCTGGGAGGTCAATTAAAGATATATATATAAGAAATAGTGTACAACTTAATGCAGATCCCTGGGGCAGTCCTTCCTCCAGGGTCCGTTGTTTTGATGTAGATCCACTGAATGTTATTCCGATTGTTCTGTTGTGGAAAAAAACCTTTCAGCCAGTTGTACATTCTCCCTGATATTCCCATTCTTCGCACGGCCTATCCTCCAGACTCGATCACAGGCTTGTCTAAGGTCAATAAATGTTGCTAACACATTTTTTTTTGTCTTGGTAGGCATCACCTATCTCTTGGGTGAATCTTATCAACTGATCCATTGTCTGTTTGTTTCTTCTAAAACCTGATTGATTGGTATTTAAGATCTTAGTGCTTTCTAGCCACCAATAAAGCCTTTCATTCATCATCCTTTCAGCGATCTTGCTTAAACCCATTGAAAATAAAAAAGAAGCAAATAAATATTAAATAATGCAAATAATATTTTGGTTTTTAAATATTTTTTTTTAATTCACTGCATTATAAATAACTTTTGGTGATATCATGAGAGGAAAGAAGACATCTGATTAAGCTGGGAGAACAAATCATGGAGCAGTTCGACCAGTTTAAACACATTGGAGCATTCATAGACCGGAAGGGAGGCATCAAAGAAGAGTTGACTACCCGAAGAGCAACAGCTGGGAAACTTTTTCAAGCCATAAATCGAGGATTCCTAAAAAAAAGAGAAGTTGGTAAGAAGACGAAGATGGCTGTATACCGTTCCACCTATGTCCTGGTCATGGGCAATGACTACAATCCACAAATGCCAGATCCAAACCTCAGAAATGAGGTATCTGGGGAAGGTGGTTGAAGTAACAAGAAGAGACATGGTCCGCAACCAGACGATAAGTCAAGGCCTAAAAACCCAACCTTTGCAGATCCAAGTAGAACAGTCCCAACTAAGACGGTTTGGCCATGTCTGCAGAATGGGAGAAGATCGGCTACCATGGCAAGCGTGGGAAACTATGAGCCAGGGATCTAGACCTCTGGGACTACCTAAAGTCCGCTGGGAGGACAACATTAGACAATCTTTGAAGGACCGATGACTAGAATGGAACCAATCCAAGAGGAAGACAGTCGATGGAACAGTATGGCGCTCTCTTTCTCTTACAAACTTCTACCTCACTGTAGAAGAGGAACGACTAAGAATAAATAACTTTTCAAGAAAATAGAACTATAAAAATTTGTTTCTGCTGTTGTAGGTGTGTAGTGATAGTTTATCGGCCTCCATCCTCATGAGATGGCCAAACCACTTAATCCTCCGTATCTCCATAATCCCGAAGCAGGATGCAGCTCCAGCATTTCCTCTGAAGTCATCACATCTCACCCGGTCTCTCCTGGCAACACCAATGGCACTTGTCAACATATCTCATCTCACAGGATGTGATTTTACTCTCTTGGACTTGGGTAAGGGACACTGTTTGGCACTGACAGCAAAGAGTTGGTAAGAATATATTAGTTATCGGCTGTTGTTAAGTGTCCATACTGATGTTCAGATGTTTGATTAGTGGTAACACTTAGTAAGTCACTGCACTGGTTTTTTTACATCTTGTTTCAATTTCTCTGTCACGTTTTCTATTTTTAGCAAGAAAATATTTCTTAGATAATTGAACTCTGGAACCTGGTTATGTCTGATATTGTTGACATGTATGTTAAGTGGACCCGGCGATCTGCTAATCTTCATAGTTTCTGTCTTTAATGTGTCGATCTTCAAGTTGTATTTTCTACACGTTGAGTTAAGTGCGTTTGCATGTTTTTAGAATCTGTTTGATTAGATGATGTTTTATTGATAACACTGACTTCACAGACTTCAGCTTAAATAAACGTTATAAACTCGGCATCATCATCATTGACACAGCTTGTTTTAAATAAAACACTCATGTGTCTATATAATAAACAAGAGAGTGAGGGAAGGCGTAAACTCTAAATATAGACTCGTACGTCTAAGGTGAGAACACTATTAATGATACGTGCTTCATCTTTGGTCACCTTAAAGTAATAACAAACTCGAGTAATATTCCAATCTCTGTCTAATGTATTCAGAAAACTATGAACTTGAAGTTACAATAATATACAGTCAGCGAAGTGCATAACCTTCATGAAAATCCCAGATGAGTGAATACACAGTATCAGCACAAATAAATACGCTTTCGCACTAGACAATTAAAGGCATCTATCACAATATATTCATCTACTTTCGCCATCCCACATCGCCATGCTTTCCCGTGCCTTCCCCTGCCCACCGCTGACCTCCCTTTTTCTTCTCCACCAATCAAAATAATATATAATAATAGCCCCTTTAGTCATAACTGACTATGGGAATGCGCCCCTGAGGTGACAGCCCTCAGCTGCTTATTTTCCTCTTGCTCCTTTCCACTACTCAGAAGCGCCCCCCCCCCTTACATATTCATTCTCTTTTGTGCTCCTCGTATAGCATGGGATACTAGGGCAGCGGTGGTTCTTGAAGCAATTTGTTTTATGTGATGAAGTTACAATCCTCATTCACGACCTCGTATTAGTCGCTTCAACGACATGTCTGAATGTGCAGTGGTTTTATTATGTCTTTGTCTCTTCAAAGACCATTGGGAACTTTACGACATGCTCTTTAGATTATTGCTAACAACGTATTTGTAACAAGACATGTGATTATACAGGGTAATTGTAAAGTCCCGTGTTAGTTCTTCATGTTATCCAATTACTTTATATGAAACAAACGTCACAATACAGCGACGCACCTGTTATTTTATGACATAAAATGATGTGTCACATTAACACAACAGCGCAAGGGGAGATCACGTGACATCGTGGCGGGCAATCATTTATGCTCTGTCTTGTAACGTTGACTTTATTGGTCATGTTATCATTTTTTTTGCTTTTTTTAAATTTTTTTTTGGGAATAAGAAATGCAACGTATTTGTCAAATTTCATATGGCAGTTATTACTCCTTGTTTCGACATGTATGTTATGTATATCCAGTAGGTACAAGTGCTGATAATAACATTTTAAAAAGAAGAAACTGACTTGTCAATCACTTTGTAGAAATAGTAAATCGTATACTGTGATCATTTGATCGACCTTGACATTTTATGGCAGCGGTCAACCTTGGGTCGTGGCTCTCACGTGACATCCTTCTCTTGGCTATTCGGCCTCCGTTTGGAATTGAACCCATTTCGTTTAGGGGGCATCTCTAAAATGGCTATTTCCACAGAGTGTTGTAAGAACCTGTTTTCGCATAATCGTAGGGAGCATCTTGACTTGCTGCAATCAGTATCTCATTCCTCCCAGAAACCTGTATTTATCTATTTAAGTCTCTCTTGCACACACCTTTCAAACTTCATTTGTGGTTGCCTTTTTATTTATTGGGGTTGGAGTAGGGCAAAAAGGGCGGGGGGGGGGGGGGGATGGGTACGGTGCAAGCTTGTGTTCAATATTAAGTTTAATCCAGTTGAGACACATTTAGCACTTTCATGCAACACATATAGGCTATTTTTTTATTATGGCAGTCACATTAATGATTTTTAGTTACCTCCATTGGAGTGCTGGTGGTTACATATACAAGGTCTGTCCGGAAAGTAATGAGACTGATTTTCTTGGGCCAATCAGAAGGGCCGGGTGGCGGAGTCTCCAGGCGGGACGGTTGGTTTGGTATGTTAGGTAAACGATAGATTTCTCGTCAGTTGGCTCTGAGCTTTTACAGAGTGCGGATCGCTTGCGAAGTGGACAGCTGTTTGAGCGTCGCGTAACGGTCAAAATGTCGAGCAGCGATACGCGATAAAGTTTTGTGTAAAACTTGAAAAATCCGCGACTGAGACGCTTGCTATGATACAGAAAGCCTACAGGAAGGATGCTTTATCGAAAACACAAGTGTTTCAGTGGCACAAAACGTTCAAAGAAGGAAGAGAGAGCGTCGAGGATGAACAACGCCAAAGAAGGTTCGAATGAGCAAATCGAAGATGAAATCGATGCTCATTGTCTTTTTTCACTCTAAAGGTGTTGTCCATAAGGAGTTTGTACCACCTGGACAAACGGTTAACGCTGCATTTTACGTGGAAGTGCTTAAATGGCTGAAAAACAGAGACGCGCGCGTCCACCCCGAGATGGCCAAAAACCTGGGTTATTCACCACGACAATGCGCCGGCTCATGCGTCCCTGATAGTGAGAGAATTTCTGGCGAAACAAACCGTGGCAACGCTGCCTCAACCACCCTACAGCCCGGACTTGGCCCCGGCTGACTTCTTTTTGTTTCCCCGGCTCAAATTCAGCTTGAAAGGACGCCATTTTGGGACTGTTAAAAACGTGCAAGCTGCCGTGACGAGTGCTTTGAAAGAGATCCCCGTTCAAGACTTCCAGGCGAGCTACGACGGGTGGCAGAACCGCTGGCAACGGTGTATTAATGCTCAAGGATGTTATTTCGAAGAATTTTAAGTGTATTGTTGCGTGATAAATTCTCGCAACATCGTTTTATTTCAATATCTATTTTATAACGCAAGGGCAACAACTGCTTGAAATTTATAGTCACTTTTCTCGGTAAGCATTTGTCTTCTCGCGTTGGTATCGAATGCAGTTAAGTTTGAGCTGTGGTCATTTTGCGCTGGACTGCGCATGACTTGTCTTGCTTCTTGGTCGATCGGTTTCCGCCCACCACTAGTGGAGTGAGCGATTTGGAATGGCGAAAGAGATGCCTCGTTGAAGAGGGGATCTCCGCTATTTTTTTGTTCTGTCAGGGATGTGTAGTCCTCTAATGGATATTTCGTTTATTCGAGATAATACCTCTAGTGTTTCCCACATGTCGGGAGGCGTGATATTTCTGTGTATTCCATGAAAGCAAGGTAAATTAACATTTTCATTAACTCTATCGATTTTTGGTCGTGAACGATTTCTGGTTCATAGCCTGTCTTCGAAAGTCGTCGTCACGAGATGTTTTCCTAGCTCACATGTCGCTGTATTGTACTGCATCGGTTGATGCAGGTACCAAGGACCATTACTTGCTACTTTGTTAAATGAACTAGGTTTGAAAAACCTTTATTATCTAGAGGATATTTTTGAGGACATTATTTATACTTCGGCAGACGTGTCTGTCTTGCTGAAGTCAGACTAAGGAGAGTGAACTGATCTCATACATCTGGTTATCTCCTGGCTGTTATAGAAAAGGATGGAGTTTTCCACCTGACTACATTTACAGCACTATGAAATATAACATGCATCTGACTCATCATTGTAATGCTGTCTACCGTCTATTGCTGTATTGAATGTTGCTGTGATAATGACTGTTTGATGTGCCTACATATTCGCGTAACCATTTTGTCACTGTGGCGTCCACAATAAATAATGAAGAAAAACGTCAACGGCTGTTACAAGAATCATTGACTTTATACGTCGTGAGTTTACTGACGTCCTATGTGGATTGCCCTGTTATTTTTGTATGAACATTGTTTTGACTGAACACATCTGCACACTACACAAAACCAGACATGCGGATACCATCCATCATCATATGGCATCACGCATCATTTGGTGGCCATAAGCTGGTTTGATTCTGGTACCAGCAAACACGGGGTCCCTTACCCACTTCATTTTCAACAAGAATTCATCAGCATCCTTCAAGAAATTAACATTCTTCAATACAGTCAACATCTTCAAAATTTTCAAAGTACTCGGCGTTGCCCGGTAAAAGTCAAAATTTCAATTTTTTGACGGAAACAAGAATTTGACAGTACCCGGCGTTGTTACATGTTGCCGGATAACTCGGACTGCTGTTATCTTTTACGCAAGTCAAGCAAGTTGCTGCTGTCAAGGTTCCAGTGCTGTCGTTTTTGTGAAGGTCAAGTGCCGGTTGAAACGGGTTGTTTTCTGAAGAAGGCCAAGTACCGATTTCCATCAACTTACTTTTGGATTAGAAGGTCAAGTGCCGAAACAACTCAACACACAGTATTTCAGAAGCTCTTGTACCATCGTGTTAGCAGTGGAAGCAGTTCAGATGTGCCATCATCGTTGGAGCTTCGCTCTTTAGGACGTTGATTGACATCCGTTTTTTCTGCTGTTCTACGATTGGAAGCCTATAAGTTAAGTGGCCTGTTTGTATGTAAACTGTGCCCTTATACTTCTGCTGAGTCTTCTGTGTATCATCTCATTCTATATGTTATATGTTTATATGTTATTTGTATATTTATATGTTTATATTTCAGCGGGTTCTCGGTTGGGTGGTGTCTCCGTTAGATTATGCCACGTCATAGAGGTCGTCTATTGTGAGCGTTTTCTGTAGGGTTTGCAAATTTCCGATACTGGAATTTGCTAAGCGACTTCTGTTGCTATTTATGTTAGCTGTGATGACATGTTTTAATATTGTTTTCGTTATTATTTCGCATTCTTTAGTTTTGTTTTGATTTGTTTGTATTTGTTAGCCTACTCTTGTCTATAATTTAGTTTCATACAACATTTTTGTTTATACACTGTGGTGTCATGTATTTTGTTTAATTCTATCGCAGATATCGTCACATTTTTTGTGATATTTCATTAATTTCTGCTTTATTTTTAGTTGATTTCTGCGAACGTTTTTGTATTGTTGCTGATCTTTGTTATTGTTTACATTGTTATTGTTTACATTGTTTGCATTGTTTACATTTTCAATGTTTACATTCTGCATGTGTTTACATAGTCATTGTTTACAGTTATAGTAATTAGTTAATGGGCTATGCTAATGCACTGTTACTACTACACTGATGATAAATGAATGATGAATAGTGTCGTGCACTATTGAATGAGAAGTGCACTTATGATCAAGAATTGATTGTTGATATTTCATATACAAGTTCTTTGATTGGAGACTTGTTTCCCACAGAGACTGGGATAATATAATGTGATGTGAATATACAAGTGCTTAATTAAGACTTGTTACACTTAGGTTTGAAATAAATTAGTTAATTATTTCAGGTTTTGGACTCATATGTTAGACAACATGTCTACATTTGAGCACTTTATTGAGCAGGGTAAATTGCTTGGGAAGACTGGTGATAAGTTAGAAGAATTTGCAACTGCTCGATATGATAAAGCAATGGAAGCTGAACAAAAGAAACTGCATATGGAAGCTGAACAAAAGAAACTGCAGATGCAGGTGGATGAAAAAAGATTCCAAATGGAAATGGAAAAACAAAAAAGGGAATCAGAAGCTGAGGAAAGAAAACTCCAGCTAGAAGCTGGGAATAAAAGACTTGAAATAGAAGCTGAGAATAAAAGACTTGAAAAAGAAGCTGAGAATAAAAGACTTGAAAAAGAAGCTGAGAATAAAAGACTTGAAAAAGAAGCTGAGAATAAAAGACTTGAGAAAGAAGCTGAAAGACTTCAAATAGAGGCTCAGGCTGAGGAAAGAAGATTACAGAGAGAGTCTGATGAGAGGAAAGAGAAAGCAAAAATGGAACATGAAGAAAAGGTCTTAGCTTTAGAGTTGGAAAAATTGAAATTGACGAACATGAGTAATGGTAATGATTCAAACAAGGGTTCATCTTCTGGTAAGGCTAATAATGATACTTTTAAGATTAAGTTACCAACATTTAGTCCTTCCAGTGATGACATAATGTTCTATCTGGACAGATTTGAACAAGCATGTACAGCTCATAACATAGACAAAGCAAAATATGTTTATCAGTTATCAGGGATACTGACAGGTAAAGCTCTAAGTATATTAAATATGGTGGATGAACCTGACAAGAACAATTATGAGGTTGTCAGGGCCGCTTTGTTAAAGAAATATCAGCTTAACGAAGACGGCTATCGTCTACAATTTAAAAACATGTTACCTGAAAATGGAGTTGAATTCTCCGAGTTTATTGCAAGAATACGCATTACTTTCTCACGATGGGTTGAACTATCTAAGACGGAAAAAACTTATGAAGGACTTATGGACTTAATACTTAGAGACAAAGTCATGTCGTCTGTCAATGAGTCTTTCCTTGCTTTCCTTCATGAACGTAAACCTAAAACAATAAAAGAAATGGAAGATTTCTGTTGCCAATACGTAACTGCGCACCCACACATAACCATGGGTAACTCTAAGGTGAAAGAAGGTTTACCAGTTGCTTCGGCAGCTCCGTATGGTCAAAACTTTGCTCGTAGATTCCAACAAAATTTTGATAGAAAGAGCAGCGGTAATTTCTGTCAAAATCATGGAAACCAATTTCATGGTGATTCTTCTTCGAAGAATTGGAGACAACCTGATAGTGGTCGTTACTATCACCCTAATAATTATAGGCATTTCAAAAGAGGATATGGTAATAGAGGTTATTCCTGCCGAAGACCTCAGAACCAAACAAATAGATGTTCGCATCAATGTGAACATGATAGTAATCGTGGAAACTGGAATTCGAACCAGGATAACAATTACAATAGAGACAATAATAACTGCAGAGATAATAATAACTCTGATAACTTCAGAGGTAATAATAGTCGGGGTAGATCTCAACACAAAAAAAAGAGATATCAGCAGGCTAATGCTGTACAACAGGAAACTGAGGGAGCCTGTAATCATGTTGTTGATAATAAAAACTTTGACGCTGTCACTGGTTCTGCTTTTGACTTTGAGAGAGCAAACAAATGCCCCCAATGCAGTACTTTATTCGAACCGGGTACCATAACTACTTTGAGTTGTGGTCACCCACTTCCCGCTCTTCCTGCTGCTGTTGCGCATGACGGGAGGGGTTCTTTAATTCTACATAAGGGTCTTGTTAATGATACTCCGGTCTCACTACTTTTCGATTCCGGATGCACCACTATTGGTGTTAGACAATCGCTTGTAGATCCATCTTGTGCTACAGGAAGGGTTATTAAATGTGTCACATTTGGCGGCACTCTAGAAAAATATCCTACTGCTGTAATTCGCATTGCCACTCCTTTCTTTACTGGAGATGTGCATGCTTGTCTCTTACCTAATCCTATTGCGGACCTTATTATTGGTCGTATTCACGGAGTTAGGGAGTGTACCCCACAGCAGATTGCTGCTTGGGAAGATAATAACATGCAAGCTACAAATGCAGTAGTTACAAGAGCACAAGCTCTACAAACACCCGAAACTTCACTGAATAGTGATAATGAAGTTGATAGCCAAGATAGTCACTTAGTAATCACTCGTGACTCTTTCATAAAATTGCAAGAAGAAGATCCTTCTTTAAAAAAATTCTTCGTTCTTGCGAAGAAAGGTGATCCGAATCAGGATACAAATAGAAAATCTTGGATTGCAATGAGAAACGGCGTACTTGTACGTATGGTACAAGATTCGACTACGTCGGCACATTCGCAAATTCTTGTTCCCAAGAGCATGAGAGTGCAAATATTACAACATGCTCATGACTCGCAATGTGCTGGACATATGGGTTTTGCCCGTACGAAGTCGAGAGTCCTTGCGGCTTTCTTTTGGCCTTTTGTCAATAAGGCCATTCGTATTTACTGCCGATCATGCAAGGTATGTCAGGAGGTCAAATCTAGAGGACCACGACATGCTGCGCCTATCCAGGCTGCTGACATTCCTATTCGGCCGTTTCAGAAAATGGCCATAGATATTATTGGCCCTTTTAAGGTCAAGTCGGCCAGAGGACATCAGTTTATCCTTACATGTGTCGATATGTGCACACGTTGGCCAGAGGCTATTCCTCTTAAGAGCATATCTACTACAGATATCGCAGATGCTCTTTGGTTGATATTTTCTCGCTTGGGGTTCCCCAGAGAAATATTGTCAGACCATGGCACTCAACTCATATCTGACACTATGTCACAGGTAATGTCTACCTTACATATTGAACGATCTCTCAGTAGTATCTACCATCCTATGTCTAATGGGTTAGTTGAGCGTCTGAATAGAACGCTCAAGACTTTGCTTGGTAAGATAACTGAAGATCATCCTCAAGATTGGGACAGGGTTTTACCCGCGGCTCTCTTTGCCTATAGAGAAGTCCCTAATGAACACACAGGATTTTCTCCCTTCGAACTTGTCTTTGGCGCGCGTCCACGCGGCCCTATGTCTTTATTACACGATCTCATCACTGCCGATGATATTAGCGATGAAACTCAATCCTCATATGAGTATGTCATTGCTCTTAGACAAAAGATCATTGAGGCATGTAAGCTAGCAACTGCTTCATCAGAAATTGCTAAAGAGAAGGCAAGGCAGTTTGCTAACAAGAATAGATGTCTACGACAACTTTGTCCAGGTGACAAAGCATTCGTCCTACTCCCCAGTAGGGAAAATAGACTTCTTATTGCATGGAAAGGTCCGTATGCAATAGTCTCTCGGATTTCCGATGTTGACTATGTGGTCGATATTGATGGAAAGCATAAAACTTTCCACATAAACATGCTTTCGGAATTTCACGAACGTCCGGACTATTTGCTGCCTATTTTCCAGGCAACGGATGATGCTCCTGCACCTCACGGTCATTATTCATCCCTGTCTGTCATACAGGATGAGGAAGCTACCTTCTCTGATGTCAACCTTCCCCTTCCAGTGGTTCCATTACATTCTACGGAATCTTGGAAAAACGTTTCTGTTTCTCCTAATCTTTCTGGTGACGAACATCGACAAGTCTCGTCGATGTTACAAACATTTCAGGATGTTCTCACTGACATTCCTGGACACACAGATGTCATAGAACATGACATAATTCTTACCGACAATAATCCAATTAGGGTTAGGCCGTATCCTATTCCTATACACTTTCAGTCGCAAGTGGAAAAGGAATTGGATGAAATGATTCAATTAAATATAATTGAACCATCGACTTCACCATATTCTTCTTCCATGGTTATTGTCCGGAAGAAGGATAAGAACATACGAATTTGTGTTGATTATCGCAAATTGAATCAGGTCACAAAGTTCGATGCTGAACCGATGCCTTTGTTAGAAGATCTACTGATTAGACTTTGTCACGTAGCGTTTAAAGGATAAGAGAATTATTTAGAGGAAATAATAGATCTGATGTGGAAGATTTGGCTCAAGGAATCCCTGCTGGGTTTTCCCACTTCCGAAGGGTGACGAAGAGGGTAAATTCTCCTAACTCGACAGGTCTGGAAAAGATTGTAAGGAGATATTTGGTCTCTCGCTACCGTCGTCCCCTTCTCAGTTATCTATTATTATTATTCTTTAAATTATATTATATTTTACGAGCCCCCCCTCCCTTATAAAGGAAGATAAACATAGACAATATTCAACATCTAATGGAAGGAACAAAGCGTGGGGTACAGTATATACACCCAATTGGTTTATTGCAATAAAGTGAATAGATGGTGAATGATAGTATTGTCGATGGAATTAGTGTCTGCTGTATGTATTATGTGTCTCACAATTCAAGTGTTTTTCATCATGGATGACTAAACTAGGCATTGATGTAGTGAGGTTCCTTTTTCGTGGACTTAGCTTTTCAGCCCCTGGCTGATAGTGAAGTGTGGTTAGTTCTCCGGTCTCCTGACGTTGCCCCGGTAGGTCTTGAATGGTTCGGATTTGCCTTCTCTGTGCTCGACTCCGTATTCTGCGCTGAGATTGGACTGTCGTGCAAGGCTCCACCATAGACTGAAGACAAATACGACGGCTTCATTAATTTTCTAGCTTTAGAAAGCAGTCTTTCCCTAAGCCGTCCCTCTGCCAGTCATCTCAGATTTTAGTCTCTAACATCATATGTCTAGAGCCTAATCTTGAATTCAAGTTTCTCCTGTCTGTCCTTTATTATATTTCTCTGCCCCAGTGGCAGTATTATAATTCTTTAGACTGATTTATCGTCAGCTTAACCCGATGAATTATTATAAATGTCAGTTAAACCCACCAAATTTATCATAGAAATGTCGGCAACAGTATTCTAGTTCTGTGCCTCTAGCCTAATCGTCATGTCATTATGATGAATTTAACAAATAATTGGACATCCGTGTTTTAGAATTGTCTGACAACATTATCACACACTTCATGTCTGGTCGCATCGTCATATAATTTATAATGAATATATGTCACGGTCTGTCAACATTATCGTTAATATTAATTTCCGTTAGTCTAAACGTCGGGTCGAAAATAATCAAATAATATGGAAATTAATAGCTATATATATATATATTCCCGTTATACATTATTATGAACATGTACATATCCCGTGGGATCATAAAATATACCCGATCACATGTGGCTGGATGTGATCGTACAACATAAATATGAATAAAGTAAACATACCAATCTTGCGTCGATTTTGCAAGGTACTACACATTTCATCACATTATATTCTAGCGAGATTTCACTTACCTACTCAAAGATGGACGCTAACCCGCAATTAGACACGTGGCTTCAGTGCTTTTAATGCGAGAATTCGCCGATCTGGCTTAGACCTAGCTGTCTCAAGGGTTCCGGGCAAGTGAAGAATGCTGGCTTTGCCGCCTTTTAGCGGGTCATTTCCGCTTGGACACGTGATCCATAGCGTGCATCATGTGACATTAGCGTCAAATAAACGCTCCAATCAATAGCGTTAAAAGTCACGTGGGGTCTTCCTAAAGTGGCATAAACTGGTTTTATCAGCTTAAGCAGTCTTAAATTAAAACAGGTTCCTAGCTACCGAGGTCATTGGTCAACAATGACGTCGTATCTAAAAATAGCGAGGAGAAAATACTGAATGCTAGGAGAATTTCCGCCAGTGACAATTCCCGGGACTTTGCGATCATGCATTGAGGATGAGAAAAAAACGATGTCACGTAAATAATAAAAAAAATGAAGAGAAGATTGGGCAAGTTGTCACACAAGCCCCTCCTCAAGTTTGACGTTCCGTCCAACTCCTCTTGTCCTGTCTTCCTCTTCTTTTCCAGTTTCTCATATCTCCTCGGTTGCGTCCGGATGTCTGCTCAAAAAATCTGCCCCTACGTTGTTCTTCCCAGGTATGTATTCTATGTGAAAGGAATATGGCTGCAACAGGAGTGACCATCTCATAAGCCGGGCATTAAGGTTCTTCGACGCTGCAAGAAATATCAACGGTTGGTGATCACACTGCACCGTGAACTTTTTCCCGTATAAATATGGTTGAAACTTCTGCACAGCCCATATTAGCGACAGACATTCTCGTTCGATGGTAGAGTAGTTCTGTTCAGCAGGGTTCAATTTCCTACTAGCATATGCGATGGGGAATAGAGTTGCAGAAGGTCTATCACTAGGCTGCAGGAGAGTGGCTCCTATCCCTATATTGCTAGCATCTGTTCGCAGCGTAAAGTTCAGAGTTAAGTCAGGCAGTCGCAGAATTGGCCTAGCTGTGAGTTTCTCCTTCAGCAGCGTGTAGGCATTTTCGCACTCCGCTGTCCAGGTTACTTTGTCCGGGTTCCCATTCTTGGTTAATGCGGTCAATGGCGCACTCAGGGTATTAAAATCTTTAATATATCTCTGGTAGAAGCCACATAGAGACACAAATGACCTTACATCCTTTTTAGTCTGGGGTCGTGGGGCCCGCTGTAACTTCTCAATATTACGCGCATCTGGGAACATGCATCCATGCGAGATAGTGTGTCCCAGGAATTCTAGTTGCTCGCAGGCAATTTGACATTTTGTAGGGCGAGCGGTGAGTCCTGTTTCTCTAAGTCTTTCGAAGAGTAGGGAAACTGCGTCCAGGTGCTCCTCAAAGGTGTTCGTGGCAATAAGTATGTCGTCCATGAAATTACTTATCCCAGGGTGGTTCAGGGGTTCCAGTAGCTTCCTCATCATACGAGTAAAGACGCTTGGGGCGTTGCTTAGCCCAAATGGCAATACATTAAACTCGTAATGGCCTTCAGAAGTACTAAATGCTAACATATGTCGAATTTCCTCTTTTACCGGGATCTGGTAGTACCCTTTGCTAAGGTCTATCTTCGAAAAGTATCGTGCTCTACTCAGCTTGGTGAAAAGCTGATTCTGATCCGGTAAGGGCTCCGCTTGAAATTCCGTTACAGCGTTGAGCCTTCGGTAGTCTATGCAGAGGCGATGTTCTCCTGTGGATTTTCTAAGCAACACTACACTCGCACTATAAGGCGACTCTGATTTTGAGATAATATTTTCCTTAAGCAGGTACTCGATTTCCTCACTCAATGCCTTTGCTTTAGCATAAGGAACAGGATAGTTCTTAACTCGTACCGGGGCGAGGTCTGTTAGCTTCATATCAAATTCTATCAGGTTGGTCATGCCAGGTTTATCCGTGAGTGTACTAGGGTGTTTTCTCAACAACTGTTGAACCCGTGCCTGCTGATCCTCCGTTAAAGTTGAACTAATCTGAACATCTTGATGAGTTTCGCACTGACGAAGAGGGTATTCACAGGAGGTCAGGGGTTCTGCCTCAGTTTCCGTCGCAATAGCCAGTGTCAGGAAATGTGCTGGTTCTGCACCTGGTCTTTCATAATATCGCTTCAGCAGGTTTATGTGGTAAATTTTCTGCTTCCCCTTTATGGCAATCTTGTAATTGGTGCGCGACATTTTCTCAACAATTTTATATGGACCTCTCCACCCGATTTGCAATTTATTATTGCTACTGGGCAGGAGTAATAATACCTGTTCTCCTACTTCTAGCTCCCTATCCTTCGCAGTGCGGTTGTAGTAACGCGCATGTTTACGACGGGCACGGCGTACATTTTCCTTTGCCAGTTCCCATCCTGTTTTAAGGCGTTGGGTCAACTCCTTCACGTATTGGGATGCAGAGGTGACCGTCTCATCAGCTTTATCATCTGTCCAAGTACGTAACAGTGCCTCTAAAGGTCCTTTTATAGGTCTACCAAACAGCAATGTGGCAGGAGGCATCCCAGTAGAATTGTGGGGTACTTCGCGGTAAGCAAATAGTGCTGCGGGTAAGTATTGATCCCAGCTCTCTGGTTTTTCCTGCGCAAGTTTCCGAAGGATGGAAATAAGGGTCCCGTTAAACCGCTCCACCTGGCCATTTGCCTGGGGGTGGTAGGGAGAGGTGTGGATATGTCGGGCCTGAAATATCCTAAACACTTCCTCGGTGAGTTTTCCTCGGAATTGGGAACCATTATCTGTCAGGATCTGTGACGGAAACCCTAGCCGAGTAAATATGGTGAGCAGAGCCTCAGCAACATGCTTAGAATCACAGGCGGGCATAGCAATTGCCTCTGCCCACATGGAGCAACAATCCACTAACGTGAGTATATAACTGTTTCTCTTTTTGCTACGAGTAAGTGGACCCACAATATCCACCGCTACTCGTTCGAAGGGTGTGCCCAAGATTGGCATTTCTCCCAGAGTGGCTGGGGCCGTCCAGTGTTTCGGCGCTGTCCTCTGGCACTGCGGGCATGATTTCACATATCTCTGGATATCGGCGTTGATACCTGGCCAATAATAATGACATGAAATACGCTGAATCGTGGCACTTATGCCCATGTGGCCACTAAACGGAAGGGCATGGCCCATTTCTAGGACCTGGGCTCGGTATGCTGATGGAACCACAAGTTGCCCATGTTCCTGTCCTCCATTTCCTGCTTTCCGATGCAACAGCCCATTTTTCTTGTAGAAGTCTCCCTTTTGGAGAGGAGTGTGCGCTCTCGGTAGTTTTTTGTAGCAGGGTGCTAGAGATTGATCCTCCGTTTGTGCCTTTTTTAATTCCTCAGGAAGGATGTTGGGTGGGGATTCCAACTCCGTATTCCGTTTGGCCTGTCCTCTAGTGGTGACAGCCGCCACAACCAGAGGGTGAATGGGTTCTCCCAAGAACACATACCTACACCCTAAGATCAAGGGATAAATAGGGTCGTCCAAGATCGCTGCACGGATTTCCCCAGTCACATATTTTGATTTGACCTTAATCTTGGCTATGGCCAAACGCATAGGTGCTGCACTTTTAGTAGGTCCTTGTATTTCTATAGTGTCTTCTGTCATCTGGTCAGGCTTGACTAGGGATGCACAGACAACTGCGTCGAATGCAAGGCCTGTATCATAAAGGCAGGTCACCTCTTGGTCATTTACGAGGACTGTCTCAACGACCGGGGGATGTCGGGGTTTGTCCAGAGGTTCTTCCGGTCCATTTCCCCTTGCGGCACTTTTACGTAAGCAGGCAGCATGATGAGGTGGGTTTTTCCGGTTGCACTCCTGCGTATTGTGGGTGATGGTTCTACAGTGCTTACACCATTTTTCCCCTTGCCTCTGCTGCTGGAAATTAGATCTCTGAGTAGTCTTGTAGTCTGGCTTGTCATGCTTTTTGAAGTTAGTATACGGTGGTTTCACTTGGGGGTCCATGTGTGACTGAGCTGTCTGTCTAGGTACGTAATCTGGTTGTTTCCGTCTGGGTGGTGGATTCTCTGATAGTGCTGCCTGATATCGTTCCGCTAACTGGACTATGGATTCTAAAGTGCTGGCCCCATTCTCTGTCAGGAATCTTCTCATGTCGGAAGTCATGGTGTCCTTCAGTTGTTCGATCATGACCATTTCCTTCAGGCCTTCCCAATCATGAGTAAAATTCCCTAGGGCACCCCACTTCTCCACGTAGGAATCCAGTCTCGCAGCAAACTGAGCAAAGTTCTCTCCGACTTCCCTCCTAGAGTTACGGAACCTCTTCCTATAGGCGTCAGCATGTAGCTCATAACGAACCAATAGTGCCTTTTTCAAAGAGTCGTAGTCATCCTGTAAACCTGGAGGAAGCTTGCTATACACGTCATAAGCAGTTCCTCTAAGCCCTTGCGACAGTTTCAGGTTCCATTTGCTCTTCTCCAAACCAAACGTGGTGGCAAACTTCTCAAATTTGTCCAGATACCTATCGATCGAGTCGGCTTGTTCCGAGAAAGCTTCGAATGGAAACGTCAAGGGTCCCAAAGTTGACATGAGTGAGGATGGCAAAGGTCCTGTGCCCCCTGCGTGCAAGGAAGGCATATCATCTGACCGTGGCGATAGGTTGCCTGAGGAGGTAGATGCGGTCGCACCGGCTACTGGTTCAACTCTTTGAGCTTGTCCCTGCATCTCTAACTGCTTCATCTTCAATGCATGCTCGCGTTCATCTCTCTCGCTTCTTTCTCTAGCGTCTACAGCTTTTATCCTCTCATCTATTTCTGCTAACTTTATTCGCTCTTCTCTTTCAGCTTTCGCTGTTTCTCGAGCGTAATACTTATCAGTCTCGACACTGACATAATTTGCAAGGTCCACCCCACTATAACCTAGATCTCGACCGGCCTCCCCTAGTGCTGCCTTAAGCTTAACTATTTCAGCCATCTTTTGCAGTTAAAGTCCACACTGAGTAAGCTAGTGCTACCTTCCAATAGTATTTCTAGCAACAAGTAAATACTAATTATTTATCCGACTGCTGTAGAATGAAATTACTACAGTTATGGAGACTTAAGGTCTGTAATTCAATGAAATACAAAATCAAGAACTAACTTAATTAAACACAACATATATAAAGGGATTCACCAATCAATGCCTGAATTTCTAGAAAAAATGTTTTCTGTCTTTCTAGAGCTCACTGTGTGAAAATACATGTGTTAAAATGGTATACTGTAATGACTGAATGGATGATACTATCCCAGAGGTATGATAAAATACATAAGTTCAAATCCCGGACCGAGACACCAGTGTCACGTAGCGTTTAAAGGATAAGAGAATTATTTAGAGGAAATAATAGATCTGATGTGGAAGATTTGGCTCAAGGAATCCCTGCTGGGTTTTCCCACTTCCGAAGGGTGACGAAGAGGGTAAATTCTCCTAACTCGACAGGTCTGGAAAAGATTGTAAGGAGATATTTGGTCTCTCGCTACCGTCGTCCCCTTCTCAGTTATCTATTATTATTATTCTTTAAATTATATTATATTTTACGAGCCCCCCCTCCCTTATAAAGGAAGATAAACATAGACAATATTCAACATCTAATGGAAGGAACAAAGCGTGGGGTACAGTATATACACCCAATTGGTTTATTGCAATAAAGTGAATAGATGGTGAATGATAGTATTGTCGATGGAATTAGTGTCTGCTGTATGTATTATGTGTCTCACAATTCAAGTGTTTTTCATCATGGATGACTAAACTAGGCATTGATGTAGTGAGGTTCCTTTTTCGTGGACTTAGCTTTTCAGCCCCTGGCTGATAGTGAAGTGTGGTTAGTTCTCCGGTCTCCTGACGTTGCCCCGGTAGGTCTTGAATGGTTCGGATTTGCCTTCTCTGTGCTCGACTCCGTATTCTGCGCTGAGATTGGACTGTCGTGCAAGGCTCCACCATAGACTGAAGACAAATACGACGGCTTCATTAATTTTCTAGCTTTAGAAAGCAGTCTTTCCCTAAGCCGTCCCTCTGCCAGTCATCTCAGATTTTAGTCTCTAACATCATATGTCTAGAGCCTAATCTTGAATTCAAGTTTCTCCTGTCTGTCCTTTATTATATTTCTCTGCCCCAGTGGCAGTATTATAATTCTTTAGACTGATTTATCGTCAGCTTAACCCGATGAATTATTATAAATGTCAGTTAAACCCACCAAATTTATCATAGAAATGTCGGCAACAGTATTCTAGTTCTGTGCCTCTAGCCTAATCGTCATGTCATTATGATGAATTTAACAAATAATTGGACATCCGTGTTTTAGCATTGTCTGACAACATTATCACACACTTCATGTCTGGTCGCATCGTCATATAATTTATAATGAATATATGTCACGGTCTGTCAACATTATCGTTAATATTAATTTCCGTTAGTCTAAACGTCGGGTCGAAAATAATCAAATAATATGGAAATTAATAGCTATATATATATATATTCCCGTTATACATTATTATGAACATGTACATATCCCGTGGGATCATAAAATATACCCGATCACATGTGGCTGGATGTGATCGTACAACATAAATATGAATAAAGTAAACATACCAATCTTGCGTCGATTTTGCAAGGTACTACACATTTCATCACATTATATTCTAGCGAGATTTCACTTACCTACTCAAAGATGGACGCTAACCCGCAATTAGACACGTGGCTTCAGTGCTTTTAATGCGAGAATTCGCCGATCTGGCTTAGACCTAGCTTTCTTGAGGGTTCCTGGGGCGTAAGTGAAAAATGCTGGCTTTGCCGCCTTTTAGCGGGTCATTTCCGCTTGGACACGTGATCCATAGCGTGCATCATGTGACATTAGCGTCAAATAAACGCTCCAATCAATAGCGTTAAAAGTCACGTGGGGTCTTCCTAAAGTGGCATAAACTGGTTTTATCAGCTTAAGCAGTCTTAAATTAAAACAGGTTCCTAGCTACCGAGGTCATTGGTCAACAATGACGTCGTATCTAAAAATAGCGAGGAGAAAATACTGAATGCTAGGAGAATTTCCGCCAGTGACAATTCCCGGGACTTTGCGATCATGCATTGAGGATGAGAAAAAAACGATGTCACGTAAATAATAAAAAAAATGAAGAGAAGATTGGGCAAGTTGTCACAGACTTTCTAATTCTAGATTCTTCACTAAACTTGACTTGTCTAAAGGTTATTGGCAAGTGCCTTTAGCAGAGCATGCCAAACCTCTTACTGCTTTTTCTACACCTAGGGGTCTATTTCAATGGAATGTTATGCCTTTTGGTCTCATGAACGCCCCTGCAACTTTCGTTCGCATGATGCGTCGAATTCTGTCACATCGTTCGGATGTCATCGCATACTTAGATGACATCTGTCTCTTCAGTGATACCTGGGAAGATCACTATTTAGGGTTATATGACTTACTGTCCACTCTACGTGAGAATAATTTGACAGCGAAACCTTCTAAAGCTTTTGTTGGTTTTGGTGAAATCTCTTTCCTGGGTCATCGTGTTGGTCATGGTCTCTTGAAGACAGAAGACCACAATACTTCCAAAATACTGAACATCTCTGTTCCTAAAACGAAGAAACAAGTTAGGAGTCTCTTAGGTTTAATTCAATTTTATGGGAGATTTATTCCAAATTTATCTTCGATCATGGCACCTCTCTCAACATTGTTGAAGAAAGGTTCGCCTAATCTGGTCCGTTGGTCTGAAGAATGCCAATCTTCACTAGACCAAATCAAGAATATATTTTCTTCTCCTCCCATCTTAAGATTACCTACTCTTGATAGGACTTTTGTTCTTCGGAGTGATGCTTCATCCACTGGGATTGGAGCAGCACTGATGCAAGAATATGCAAATACTCTGCATCCTGTTATGTACATTTCTAGAAAACTAAATGCGGCAGAGAGGAACTACTCGGTTTTAGACCGTGAGTTGTTAGCGATGGTTTGGTCAATTCTAAAGCTACAAAGATTCCTCCTGGGCGCACATTTCATTCTAGAGACTGATCAGAAAGCTCTTACAGCTATTCAGACTAAGAATTTGAAGAGTTCGAGATCCACTCGATATGCTATAGCTCTTCAACCTTTTCACTTCACGGTACGAGCTATCCGTGGTGCGGATAATGTGATGGCTGACATTTTGTCTAGATGCCCACATGACTCTAACTAATACTTCTGTCCTATATTCCTATATATTACAGAGTCATAACACACCTATATTACTACAATAGATTAGCACATCTGTACTCACTTTATATGTACACACTATCGTGCTTTGTTGTCATCTTCTTCTGTTCGTTTTTAAGATGATAGAGGAGGACTGAGTAGTTAATATAAGGGCCGTTAGTTTACTAAACAGCCACAATTATTAATAATGTATTATACCTTATGAAGCATATTAGTTATTAATTAGCATTATATTGCTTGTACTTTCTCAGAATGTCATTGTTGAGCTGAGGACTTACCTTACTAGTATCAAGCATGACGAGTTCTAGATTGTGTACTTACCCTCGGAATACCAGAGCATATGTCCTGGATCGTCATGTAGTTTAACTTTACTATGTACTTATGTCATTACATGTCAAAGAATGTACTATTTAAATTTTCCTATCAGATTTGTACATCCATTTTTAAAGACAATATTAGAGTATGCTGTTTAATGATGATTATGGTAACTTGCATACGTATATTGTGTTTACATGCTAACGTGATGTGTGTTGGTGACACCTCCCCGATGTGAATATTTTTTGAGACATATTTATTTTTCTGTTGAGGTATATCCTCACCAGACACTCTATATTTAGCCTCATGTTAGTCAATTTAATTAATTATCAGCGCATAATTCGTGCGTTTTGAGCCGCTTATCGCATGCTCTTTGATATTTAAAAAAAAAAATATGTTCCACATTTTTTTTTTATCGGGAGGAGGTGGTGATATGTTGCGTGATAAATTCTCGCAACATCGTTTTATTTCAATATCTATTTTATAACGCAAGGGCAACAACTGCTTGAAATTTATAGTCACTTTTCTCGGTAAGCATTTGTCTTCTCGCGTTGGTATCGAATGCAGTTAAGTTTGAGCTGTGGTCATTTTGCGCTGGACTGCGCATGACTTGTCTTGCTTCTTGGTCGATCGGTTTCCGCCCACCACTAGTGGAGTGAGCGATTTGGAATGGCGAAAGAGATGCCTCGTTGAAGAGGGGATCTCCGCTATTTTTTTGTTCTGTCAGGGATGTGTAGTCCTCTAATGGATATTTCGTTTATTCGAGATAATACCTCTAGTGTTTCCCACATGTCGGGAGGCGTGATATTTCTGTGTATTCCATGAAAGCAAGGTAAATTAACATTTTCATTAACTCTATCGATTTTTGGTCGTGAACGATTTCTGGCTCATAGCCTGTCTTCGAAAGTCGTCGTCACGAGATGTTTTCCTAGCTCACATGTCGCTGTATTGTGCTGCATCGGTTGATGCAGGTCCCAAGGACTATTACTTGCTACTTGGTTACCTGAACTAGGTTTGAAAAACCTTTGTTATCTAGAGGATATTTTTGAGGACATTATTTATACTTTGGCAGACGTGTCTGTCTTGCTGAAGTCAGACTAAGGAGAGTGAACTGATCTCATACATCTGGTTATCTCCTGGCTGTTATAGAAAAGGATGGAGTTTTCCACCTGACTACATTTACAGCACTATGAAATATAACATGCATCTGACTCATCATTGTAATGCTGTCTACCGTCTATTGCTGTATTGAATGTTGCTGTGATAATGACTGTTTGATGTGTCTACATATTCGCGTAACCATTTTGTCACTGTGGCGTCCACAATAAATAATGAAGAAAAACGTCAACGGCTGTTACAAGAATCATTGACTTTATACGACGTGAGTTTACTGACGTCCTATGTGGATTGCCCTGTTATTTTTGTATGAACATTGTTTTGACTGAACACATCTGCACACTACACAAAACCAGACATGCGGATACCATCCATCATCTTATGGCATCACGCATCATGTATGTAAGCATGTCTTGAAATAAACCAATTTTATGGAATCAGTCTCATTACTTTCCGGACAGACCTTGTACAAACTCGGCAAGTATTGATTCCATACGCAGTAGAGAAAAAGAAAGGGTGGTGGGCAGGGGAGGGGAAGGGGACAAAAGTCAGTTCCCACACATATAACAAGCACTTAGAGACATTGACTTTTAACTAACGTTCAGTGTTCGCTACACAACCAGACATTGACATTGGGAACTCTTATCAATGTTCCACTACCATCGCATTGTTATTTCCCTCATACTTAAATGTTAAGATACATTAATGCGTTTTATCTAAGGGACGTAATTTTTATTACAAGGGGAGTAATATGTGCGGTAAAGTTAGTCATAACTTTAAAAAAATTAATTAGTTACTTTATATAATTTTGTTTAGAACTCTTTAATAGCAAAGAAGGAAATAGCAATATATTTTAAATTCCGAAGAAAACGTTTTTGCCGTTTGATGCTATTATAGAAATATGCAGTTATATTTTTTATGGGATAAATAAATGCACGCTACGCTCTATACATATCAGTAAATATGTATAACCGAGTTTCTTCTGATGTGTAGAACAATTAAAATAGAGTAATTGAATTTTTAACCGGCACAAAGTGCTGCCTAAAGTAAAGCTGAGACGATGTGTTTGACAAGTTCACTTGTCAACCCGAAAACGACAATAAGTCCCATGCAACCTTCTCAACCAAACATTATAACACGAGCTCACAAGAGGAGCTTTCATTGTATAGTGACTTGAATGGCATTAAAATATATCGAGTCCACCTCATATATAACAGTTCCTCGACCCAAACATTTAGTCTCATTGTATGGCTCTGAAACACAGAGAACAACGAAGACGTTATAATCCGCAGTGATTGAATCACACGTAACCGTACGTTTCCGTTGATAAGTTGTCTTTAGTGCGTCGCTTTATAGACTAACCATAAATCCTAACGCTTTGTCCCTACACGTTATCGTGGTCAAGTTTTGTGTAATGTTGTTCAAATAATATCAATTCTATCAATTCTCTACAGCTTTAAAAGGAGAGCTAGTGACTGACTCCACATAGCATGGAAGCGAATTAACAGCGTTGCTAGGCATTCGTTTTATTTAAAAAAAAAATAAAAAATTTTGCGAAGCGTTCCCCGTTTAACCTAGTCGTTTATATTAGGGCGCATGTCCAAATATAAAAGACCGTTAAGTCTGATGACGTTATACAGTAAAAAAGAACCAGACCCAACAATAGAGGCAGACAACAAAATACAGAAGCAACCCATAAAATAGACACTGACCAAAAAATAGGGGCAGACAAAAAAAAAACAAAGGCAGACACTAAAATAGAGGCAGATATAAAGAAACATGCAGATATAAAGCAACAGAGGCAGATATAAAGAAACAGATTCAGATACAAAGAAACAGAGGCAGATATAAAAAACAGAGGAAGACACAAAAATAGTGACATATATAAAGAAACAGAGGCAGATATTAAGAAACAGAGGCAGATATTAAGAAATATAGGCAGACATAAAACATAAAAGCAGATATAAAAAATAGAGACATGTATAAAATACAGGCAGGCATAAAGAAACTGAGGCAGAGATAAAGAAACAGAGACAGATATAAAGAAACAGAGGCAGATATAAAGAAAGAGAGGCAGATATAAAGAAACAGAAGCAGACACGAAAATAGAGACAGACCCAAATAAACTAAAGACAGTCACAAAAAATAGACTAACAAAAACTGGTAGATCCAAAAAAATAGATGCAGACAAAAAAAATTGACTCAGACATAAAAATAGAGGCACTTATAAAATATAGAGGCAGACATACAGAAACAGAGGCAGACACACAAAAATATAGACAGACGCAAAAAACATTTGGAAGGAGCAAACTCTAAATATAGACTCGTACGTCTAAGTTGAGAACAATATAAATGGCACGTGCTTCATCTTTGAACACCTTAAAGTAATAACAAACTCGAGTAATATTCCAATCTCTGTCTAATGTATTCAGAAAACTATGAACACGAAGTTACAATAATATACAGTCAGTGAAGTGCATACTTGAAATATATGTACAAAAGGATGAAGAAAACGTGATACGCGTTGTAACAGCTGGGGCATAAGTCTGTAAGACAGAGAAATGATCAGTGAAGGCGAAATTCTAACCCTCATGGTTTATATTTTTGATGAGGTAACACATGTACCGTCTCTCACATGATATATCCCAAGTGTTTTATGATCTCCAGCCTTTACCTTCTGTGATCAATCAGCTCTGGTGATCTGAAAACTGTTACACGTTTATGGCGCCTGATACAGGGTGTCTCCATCCCCCAAATCTTCTCCTATTCATCAAATACTACAGACCACAACTGCAAATAAATGTAAATTAAATGTAGAATAAACGTAGAAGTAGAGCAGAAAATGAACATATTAAAATTCATGTACAATGTCAGTTTATCCTTGAACTAAAAAGGAAACCAGTCTTGTTTATCAAAAAAATAATCAACGGTTATTGTCAAACTCGCCACATTTAGCAACATATGTAAATAACGTTTGAGCTTCGTCAATTATTTGTTGTATTAAAATAATATAATGATAATAATAGCCCCTTCAGTCATAACTGACCAATGGGAATGCGACCCTTAGGTGACATCACTCGATGCTTTTTCCCCTCATGTCACGAAATTGGATTGTTCAATTTTTTTTCCCCTTTTCCTATTCCCCCATCTCTCCCCCCCCCCCCTCCCCGCCCCTTTCTATTATTTCTCATTTTCGCCGCAGAGAACTCCGTACTAGAGTCTTTATTTCCGTTTGTCACACTTCACTTCGTATGTCCAGGCAAGGATATCACCCATCCCTGAGAGATTAATAGAATCACTAAATGTGTTAATACCACATTGGCTCTAGGTAGATGAGAGCATGAAGTGTTTGCTTAAGATTGCATAATCACTTCCGATTCGACTGTTTAGGACAGTTGATTATAGATAAACGCAATCTTGGAAGTCATTAGGAAGAGTGAGCAAGAATTGTGGTATAAGTCAACTTTCACAACATTTTACGGATATGCAGGCCCCCTCCTCCTTTTTTCAGCCAGGCTTGGAACCAGCCTAGGTGGAGTTTGTCCTCGAGAAATGAAGCATAAAACCCACACCATAGCTCGTTCCCAATTCTTTGATGGGTTACTTTCTAGTATCATTATAACATACATGAAACTTTTGGATAGTGGCTGTGTTAATGACATCATCTCTTACATAAATAAATAAAGCAGAAGGCCAGGGAGAAGCAAATAAAACATAAATCCGACAAGAACAATGGCAGATCTAATATGATCCCTAGTTTAAAAAAAGACGCCATAATTATAAGATCGCCAGGACTTGTGATTATGTTTAGAGACGATCCAGAGCAAAAGGAAAATGGAAAAGCGGCAAACAGTCTTAAAATCAAAACGTCCAAACTGAAGGAGATGAAGAGAAATTGACAGAAGTAAAAAACAAGAATTAGCAAAACAAGAAAGGTGAAAACAACAAGAAGAATTACGAGAAATACGAGATTTAAGAAAACGATAAGAGAACAGCAGTACCAAGACAGTCAACATAAATACGAATAATAACAAGCAGGATAATGTGGCCATCGAGAAGAGCAATAGAAAATAGAAAATGAAAAAGATAGTGTATGCACAGAGTAATAAAAAACGCAAGAATAAAGGTGAGTCTAGCAGCAATAACGGGAAGAAAAAAGGGATTCACGACAAGCTATAGGTTATCTTTCGTTTCTTCTGCCTTGGACATTTTTGGAAAGTCACTGTGATCGTGTCCGTAAATTTTGTCATTGTTTTTTTTATAATATCCTGTCTACGTCTATCATTTCCTCACCTCTTGTTTCCATGATATGTCCTGTCCACGTCTATCATTTCCTCACCTCTAGTTTCCATGATATGTCCTGTCCACTTCTATCATTTCTTCACCTCTTGTTTCACTGCAATGTCATTGTCACGGGATTGACTCCCGTGGCTTTGCAGTAGTGGTCCACTAATGTTCACAATGCAAGCGTATCTAAAAGTAGGTCGTCCAAGGTATCTATCTTCTTGCAAGATTACTCTTGGCAAAGATGTAGATATAAGATGAATGGCGCTTCTACCTTAGGGGAGCCTTCACAAGATATTCCCAGACGTCAAGAACAAACGCTGCTTAAGGGCTCAGCGATTTTGTTAACTTATTATCTGGTCCCTTCGCCTTTTGTGAAGGGGTTATGCAATGGTTCTGTCCCGTCAAGCCCCAGTTGGAGTAATCCAACGAATGCCCTCTTATAAGGAATGGATCTATATATATATATATATATATATATATATATATATATATATATATATATATATATATATATATATATATATATATATATATGTATTTATCAATAATAAATTGCTCATACGTTTGCTTTCGTACATATAAACTGAATCAACTATCGTTGTTTAGTTTAAAATAACATACAACAAATTTAATAGTCAATTAGTCTTTAACATTGGAAAATAAAAATGGAAAATCTGGTGAAAATTGAAATTACAGTTTCCTCACTGATGTTTAGAATGGGCTTTAGAATGTCTTTGATTTTTGCAGTTGCCTGTTACATAAAACGTAGCTCCAGATGAGTCCTGCAGATGTGGTTTCCGTCACTTATTTTTTGGTGATGAGTACACCTCTCTTCTCAATTTGTCCATTAAAGCCGGTTGGTGGTGATACTCTTCTATCACACTAGTGGCGTATTAACTTCAGTACTTAAGTATGATGCCTTGTAACCACGAACTGTGATAAATAGAAAGAAACAAATTCCTTCTGCTCAGTACATTTGTTCTCCGCACTCTAACAGGCCCATTTTCATGCGCTCCACCCACCAATGTTAACCTCTCATAAGAATTATATTCCCGAGCACACAATGTAACTCAGAAAATATGATGGAAATTCACCAATATCCTTCTGGGTTTCAACTAGGAAATTGCGTCTGGAGTGCATGAATAATGAATGTTTTGCCTGAATTACACTTAAAATGGTACATAATTCTCAGAAGATAATATGTTGCCCTTTAGGCACGTGTGATGTAATTATCACTCGTTACACGTCGCTACTCCCGTCGAGGTCTGGGGTCGCTCTGCTGTCGGGTTTCCCGCACGACTAGTCAGAAACAATTACGAGCTCTCGCAGTAGTGGTTGATGCATATACTATTTTCGTATGGTGAGGTTGCCAGCCTTAAATATAAATACTTAGCAAGAAACCTGTAGAACTTACATTAGTAATTACATTGTTTACACTTACCCCAAAATTTTGGGAATACACAATTCTCCTGGCACAGATTTAGAATGGACACACAGCCCTTTAGTTAGATGCTGTTCGAATCACTTTGATCTGGAAATATGAGTTAATTCCTCTGACGGCTGGTGTTCTGCAAATTCCTGGCCTGGGAAAACTGTTTGTATAATTCCTCTTATGACGTGGTCTGGGAAATATGAGTTAATTCATCTGACGGCTGGTGTTTTATGAATCCTGCCTGGGAAAACTGTTGGTATAATTCCTCTTATGACTGGGTCTGGGAAATATGTTCATTCCTGTGACGGCTGGTGTTCTATGAATCCTGCCTGGGAAAACTTTTGTTAAAATTCCTCTCTGATTCATTGTGATAAAATTCCCAAGTTTCCAGTCTTGTATTAAAATTGCGGGTTTACTTGTAAATTCCAAAGTTGCCCAATACTCGATCTGGTATTTATAGTTGTGGAATGATAAGTCATATCCTCTTTTCCCTGGCTTGTAGGAGGTGTTTAGTTGACGCTGCGATGCAGTCTGTCTGTTCTGTGTCTGATTTCTGCAGTATATCTCACACTCTATCAAATCCCAGCTGTGTTTCCGCCGAATGTTCCAATCAATTCATTATAGATTCTGGCGAACCTTTCAAATCAATCTAGCACTGTTTGGGTGGGGAAGTTTTTCAATACTCATCCCACGCGTATTTAAAATATTAATTTTAATATCCACGCGTGACCTCTTACAACAGTGATGTCAAATCGTTACATAAGATTTCCGGCACACCTCTGTCTATCACAATATTGTGACCATGTGTTTTCTGGCGTAATGACTTCCTCCCAGATATCTATCCCGACAGATTATTTAATTATCCCCTTTATATGCGTGCCTCTGCAAGACAGATGTCTGGTCAGACCGTGCTGTCTTCTTTCTTACAAGCTTGTGTCAACACGATCAACCGTTTTCCAATGGGGTTAGATGTTTGACGGACACGTTTCCACAGGTGGTCGGACGGATTCAAAGAGATAAGCGGGTGACCGGACTGACGACTGGGTATGGTTATGATTGTCACAGAGTGAAGATAATTTGATTATTTGAAATTTTATGTCTATCCTGTGTATTGCTTCATTTTCTCTCTATTCTAAGTTTTCTGAAAAAAAAAATGTTTCTCACGCATTTGCCTTTCCCACCTTAATTCAGGTGAAGCTTCGGTCAACCAGCGTCCATGTCTGTTATGATTTTTCAGACTCGGCTTTCTAGATATTTATGGCCTGTCTTCTTTCCAATTGTTAATACTTTTGAGCTCGGAACCACAGCACGTACAATCGTGACATTCAATATGTAAACTCATTTGCGGCGATACTTTTGCATATCGTGGGAACTTTAAAAATGTAGCGGGTAAATCGAAAATAGTTCTTTCTTTCTTTAAGAAACTAGTTTTAGACTTCACTTGGTGATAGCATACTGAAGGAGAAAGACGCACTTCTTAGTCTTGTAAAGTAAAACTGTGCATAGGGAGACTTGAGTTAAACAAACAAAGTGCCCTTTAGTTTAACTTAAAAAAAAAAGAAAAACAGAAAGGTAAAGGATCCCGTTACACGCCCATTGAGACATATTGGGAATACGGTGTTAGGCCCGTATTTTCTTGACCATCGGCACACTAGGGGTGATGTGGTCAGCATCACGCCGGCCGCCTTAACCTTCCCAGTGTTGTTCTGGTACCTACTTCAAGAGGCTGGGTCGACCCCGGAGCCGTTTGCGGTCTAAAAAAATCCCACCTCAACTAGGGATCGAACAATGGACCACCGAGCTAGGAAGCCAGTGCACTAACGACTGCGCTACCGCCGCTAGTTTAACTTACAGACTATAAATTCCGGTGGGGGTATGTATTCGCTTTTCCAGTATATAGGAAATTAGCTCAAATATAGGGAGCCGCGCTAGCGTAGTGGTTACAACACCGCTCTGGCGACCGGGTGATACAGGATCAAACCCGGGCGACGGCATTTGAGGATTTTTCATCGACCGGGATTTGGACTGGATCAACTCGAGACCTGGCGAGGACATTTGAAGGAGTGTCGTCGACCAGGGACTGGCGGCTCCTGAGCCGACCCAGCTGCAATGGGTACCTCCGAAATCGGCGAGTATTTGCCTGAATGGCGAGGGACACCTGTCTCTGTACAAGAAATAAAGGGATACTCACGTAAAATCAATGTCAGGTTAGACATAAAAAATAATAACCTGAGATTTCGCCTCGAGTATTAGCGGGCGAACGAAAAAAAAAAAAAAAAAAAAAAAGCTCAAATATATAAATATGAAATATATTACTGTCATGGTGAAAGTCTAAGTGTATTATATAAATGCGTTTCCTTTACCATGTATGTATCATAAATGCTTACAACATTTCATTTATTTTCACTGCTTGTATTTTAAAGCGATGTTATGTTACAAAGTTTGTATCAGTCATAATTTCAATGTTAATTTTACTTTTCAATGTTTGTAACATTAATGTATGAGCATATTATTATGAATACTGGAAGAAATGAACGGTGAAAAGAGTGTCTAGCGGACCCTCATGTGACCTTGTCTGACCAGAGAGGGAGCAAAACAGCGGTCTTGTTATTGTGTATGTACACGGACTGGCCAGCTAATTCATTCACAGCAGACAGGAATGTTTAAGAATGGACTGACCTATTTTAGGAACGAGACGCATGCATAGTTATAGTCCGTTCACCAATTAATGTTCAACTTTAAAATTTTTTTTCTAAAAAACTATATGATGTAAGGAACTCATATTTTGCATGTAGTCTTAGATTATCCATGACGTTACAAATATGTTGTTGTTAAGTCAATATATCAATTCTGCATTCTTCAAAACTTTAAATTCCTTTGATCTTTTCCGTATCTTACAAGAAGCACGGCTTAAAAATTAGATTTTACAGTATAATACGTCATAAATGTCAAAAGTTGTATACTACGTCATAAATGTCAAAAGTAGGATCAGTTGCGTATCCATATCTGCTCACCGCATAGGAAACAGCTATAAGTAGTGATACATTTAAATCTAAAACGTGAGGGGGGGGGGGACTGTATTCAAAACTATATTGTATACGACACTGTAAATTGTACATGTATACCTGCACTATTCTTTCGTGTTTTGAAGGAGCATAATTACATTGTTTTATGTTTTTGATATCTCAATTAAGTTACATTTATCTCAGTCCGTATCTGACGATTCCATTAGATTAACAACTGTTAATGGCTGGATAAACTGTAATAGATCACGTTGCCAGTATTCTTCTTCTTCACGGAGCATATGATCTACACATTTCTTCCAGAATTGAAAATCTGTCTTTTTTAGGGTATCGTGTGTAAAAAAAAGTGGTGTTCTGTGCTGCAACCTGTCCTTTGATTTTAGCCCAAAGTAACTCTATTGGGTTAAGATGCGAATGATAATACCAAGCGCAACCTGTGTTCTTCTATCAGGTCTATTGATGTAGTGATATAAACTCCCAATTTTTACCCTCCCTGCCGAAGTGTCTGTACGGCATTACAGTAACCTTCTTCATAGTTATAAATTTGTACTTCAAACTCATAATGAATGTAATATTATTCTTTATGTTCAGAAAGCGAAATATGTTTCAATATAATACAATGCAGCTATAACTTTACAATAATTTCACGATACGCTACTGACTTTACAACGGTACAGATTTGAACTAATGATGTCACACTATTTCTGCTTTCAACAGCAGACAACTGCGGTGCACGAAATGTCATGATTTTGTCTTAAAATATATTTTTTTCTCTTCAAAAACCATTTATTGCCCGTGCAACACAAATGTACTGCTGACATGCTAAATTTTAATACCGGTAGGGGAGTGTGATTTTAATATAATCTGAAAAAGAGATATCTCAAACTAGCTACATTTTCTGGAGGCAAAAAATGTTTTCATAACGTGATGAACAATATAATACTACATGCAAAATATAAATTCATGACATCAGGTAGTTTGTTTGAAAACAAATTTCAAAGTTGAACATCAATTGGTGAACGGACTACCAACATGCTTACGCTGGACACTGCTTAAATTGTTTCTGTAATAATCTGCGTGTTGCAGCAGAAGAGTAATTAGACACGTATGTTTGTTTTGTCTAACAGATTTATGCAGTGCAAGTCTTGTCTCTTATTGCTCAAAAGAGGTTACCTAGCGCTTCCAGTGGCCATATAGTCCTCGTCCACCAGTCACAATAATTCCCTTCAATTATTTCAAAGATTCTCAACACCAGACATCACCATTACCAACCATCACCCTCACCATACTCCACCCATTAAAACCGTCCAACCCACCTTTGGACGCAAATTCGTTATCTGTGGATATCTCAACAATTGGGGATACGTTACACCAATCTTGGATTTATAAAATCGTGTTCAGATTATGTGCCCTTTGTGGATACCTTATTCGAACAGTGAAGTTAATTTCAAAGCATTGGATTACGTTTTTTTTCCAAGAGAACACCGGGATATAAGTTGTTTCCAACATTCACACCAAAAGAACAAAGTAACAAACATTCATTTTCACACAAACAGTATTTCACAGATTTCCAGCAAAGCTTAGAATGTTATCAGGCCTGCCGGGAACTTTACTAACACAATTCATTCATCATTTTGTTGTGTCACTATTTGTGTAATAATTTTTCTTCTTTAAAAATCATCAAATTGTTGTGAGTTTGTTTTCTCGTGATAATCTTTATTTTTTTGCTGTAAAATCTTTATTGATTTATTTACATTTTTCTAAATTGAAATAAATTGAGTTAGCCGTGATAGGATTGTTCGTTCGGTTCAGTCTACCAAGTCCTCAATCTAACTTGACTTCTTTACCCTACTATTTGTGAGTGACACAGTGTGTGCAAAAAGAGTAATTTTGTCGCCAGAGAAAACAAGGAGAGCTGTGTGTGTGTGGTTTTCTTAGTGAAGAACTCAACTGACTCAGCCTGTGCCTTCTGCCTATCTCTCTTGCGCATCACTATCACACGTCCGTGAGCAGTATTGTCCATCACCCCTATACAGCTGTCAAGCTTTAGTTACTTGCTTATCCTTTACAGGACGTGGCAATCAACCCCAGCTTTTATTGGCTGTTTTGTGATTTTTCTAGGCAATTTTTACGTTCAGTAGTTTGCCATTGCTTTCTGAACGGTACGGCGCTTATACCATTGTTAAAAATCCACACAAAGCGATTTGCTACCAAACCGCCTGCAGCAGGTTTCGAACCTGGTATATCTGGATTATGAAACTGCGTTCATATCTATTAGGCCACAGACGCCGACTTACTATTAATTAAATTTTCATGCGACAATGATAATACCACAGTTCAACTGGCAGAACATAAATACGTCTGAGCAGCGGTAAACAAGGTAAAGACAGCCCTATAGCAAATACTTCCGTAGCAAATACTGTCATAGGGGAGTGGCGTGTTAGAGACTTTCAACATGCTATGTCCAGTGTCGTGACTTGGTCTTTCTTACAGCACGCCATAAATGAAAACGCTCCATTCTTGGTGTGTATAATGGAACATTTTATGCTTAACATGGAGGCCCATTTTGTGCAAATAATAGTACGAAGCTATTTTATTTCTTAAGGATTAAAGAAGTTTAAAAGGAAAGAAGTAAATAATTCAACAACTGGAATGTTACGCTAGAGGTAGGTGTAAAAACTTTCTGAAATAGTCGTACTTTAGTAAGAAAGAAATATCGAGGGAAAGGGCTTCGTTACATCATGGTTAGTCCCAATTTAGTTAGTTAACGTCTGCATAGATTAAAATGTATGTAGCTAACTAAACAATTATTATATAGAAAGTTAGAGATAAATTTTCAGTATAATTCTAGCTTTAGGGGACCAAAATCGGCACAGAATTAAGAAAGATAATAAATATTAAAAATTTTGCTAATTGAACTGAAGGCAAAAATACGCCTCAGTTTTAGATTTGTAACACTGCTTTTACCCCATGCCATCCGAGACGGAGGATGTAGTAGCATATAAGTCCTTGAACTTGGCTGAATTGAGGCCACAAATTTTTCAAAACCAAGCTAAACAGAAGAGAGCGGTAAAAGTGTTACTGTCATATACTTTGCCACTGCATCTGCATAGTAGACCTAGATGCCAATTAACAGCCTGTTACAGCTTGTGTGTATTCACTGAGGGTAAGATATATATATATATATATATATATATATATATATATATATATATATATATATATATATATATATATATATATATATATATACTGTTCAAAAAAAGAAACGCAACATTATTGCAGTGGAAATGGACACCAAATTTCAAACTTGTACCAAAATTTTATTTTACGGAATTAATGTTTCAATCTTGGCGTGAAGAAGCTTTCAGACTTTAACAATGAAATGATGTTCATTAAATTTGGTTTGGACATTTATTCTTTGCGACTGAGGCCTCAGTTTCAGTAAGGTGTATGGCCTCCTCTGGCCTCTATCAGAAAACGACATCTCCTTGACATGGATCTGATTAGCCGTTGGATCTGTTGTTGTGGGGTGGCTGCCCACTCTTCCCGCAGTGCAAGAAACAACTGTCGGAGATTGGCTAAAGCCATGTCTCGCTAGCGGAGTCGTCTGTCGAGTTCATCCCATAAGTGTTCTATGGGGTTCATGTCTGATGACATGGCTGGCCACGGAATGGTCTGGACGTTGTTGTCAGCGAGGAACTGGGTGGTGAGTTGTGCCACATGAGATCGAGCGTTATCCTGCTTTTCAATCAACCCTCGTGCAGCCAGAAGTGGAAGGACGTGAGGACGAAGAATTTCAGCGACGTATCGTTGGGCATTCAGGTGTCCTTCACTTTGCACTAGGTCACTTCTTCCCATGAAGTTGATCGCCCCCCACATCAGTACACCTCCACCACCATGTGGAGGAGCCTCATCAACGCTGTTCTGGGCGTAGCGCTCATGGACTCTGCGGTAAACTCTTCTCCGTCTATCGTGTCGCTGGAGCACAAAAAATGATTCTTCACTAAACCAAACCCGTCTCCAGTCATTCCCAAAGGTCCATTGACGATGCTGGTTGCCCAATATAGTCGGTTCTGGCGATGCCGGTCCGTAAGAACAGGACCTCTGTAGGGTCTTCTAGCCCAAAGACCAGAGTCGTGCAGCCGGTTCCTGACCGTTTGATCTGAAATTCAACGAGCTGCTGACATTGACTGGGCTGTGGAGGACGCAGATGCAAATCGATTACTGAGGTGAAGCAGCCGTATGAAGCGGTCTTCGGCAGGAGTTGTGACTCTTGGTCTTGCACTGCGCGGCCGGTCTGCCACTGAGCCAGTTTCTTGAAATCGCCTCCAAAGGCGACTAATGGTGCTTCTAACAACATTAAATTGTCTGGCCACTACACTTTGTGACTGTCCAGTCTGTAAACGTCCAATGATGATGAGTCGTTGTTCTGTAGTGAGATGAACCATACTTGCGCATTGAATTTTCAACTGAATTTATTCGAGGAGCGTCAATCTTTTATAAGCATTCAATAATATGGTCAGAGAGTGTGATGTTCAGTAAGTTTCACGGGATTCTCATGAATCTGTCACGAGTTATTGTCAAAAATATTGTTTTGACCTTGACCTCTTTCATGACCTCACGAATCATGAGGTGAGTACAATTCAGGTAACCACGAGAAGTTAATGACCAGATGGACACAGTCGATAGGTTGACAGAAAGCGAATATCGTTTATAAAAGTAATATCAAAAAAGTTGCGTTTCTTTTTTTGAACAATATATATATATATATATATATATATATATATATATATATATATATATATATATATATATATATATATATATATATATATATATATATATATATATATATATATATATATATATATATATATATATATATATATATATATATATATATATATATATATATAATTATGTAATTTTCTTGTGATTAATCCACTAATGTGTTAGAAAGGTGTAGAATGTGTTAAGAAATATTACAGGACGAGTGTGCTGCCAGCTGGAACGCAAGCATGTGTTGACTTTTAGAGACAAAAGCCAGCATTGTGAAAGGTGTAGAATAATTGACAATGAAGGCAAAAATACGACTGTAAGTTTGATAATGTATTTGAAGGAATAAATCTTAAAGGAATGACATTTATCAGGAACATAAAGAAGGATTGACAGGAAATGTTGTAATGAATCGATCAAGATATTATTTAGTAGTTTGTACTAAACCAAATCATTGTACGGAAGCGAATCATAGACAAATGGATCTAACTTAGGATTTATAAGGAAAGTGTAGTTACACTGAACTGGCTGTGAGTGGTACTGAGGTAAATTGTCCTTTGCAAATGTTAGCACAATGTCTGACACTGTTTGTTACGTCTATTGTGTGTAAGGACAGAATAGTGCTGGACCATACAGGGGTTGTGATTATTTGTATTTCAGGTTTTATCCTGGAACTACCAAGATTGTACGAGACATCCACTTCTGTGGGACTCTGTGGGGCTAAAGTTCTTGAGGTTCATAGAACTAGTTACCCTGGTTTCCCGGCCTTGAGATCCTGAACATTGTATGATCATGGCTAGAGTCGGATGCATCTCAACATACCAGATAAGTGGAAAAGCAATTCCACTGGTCAGCCTATCCAGAGACTTTATTTAATAAATAAAATACAAATAACACAAACCTTGTGAGTGATGACTCATGATGGACATTATTAAAATGATTACTAACTCCACAGTCCAGAGAAAGTGATAAAGATATTTGAAATATATAATTGATATTTGAAAGATACATTTATCTTATTGAAGTATTTTGGAAATTGATAGTCCATGTTTATTTATTTTATTTTGTAAAAGATATATTTACAATTTATTGATCCTATACCGTTTATCTTTTTTGTTAGGTAACTTATAAAAAGAGCACTCCAAGAGAGATAACTAACAACCATTAATGTGACTGCCATAATAAAAAGGCCTGTATGTGTTGCATAAAAGTGCTAAATGTCTCTCAACTGGATTAAACTTAATATTGAACCCAAGCTTGCGCCGTGCCCCCCATCCCCTTCCCTCCCCCCTTCAAACCCCAATATAAAAAAAGGCAACCACAGATGAAGTTTGAAAGATATGTACAAGAGAGACATGAATAGATAAATCCAATATTCTGGAAGGACGGAGATGATGATCGAAGCAAGTCGAGATGCTCCCTACGATTATGCGAAAAGAGGCTCTTATTCCGAGACTAGGGAAGTACGGGCAGCGTTGGCGTAGCTGGTTAGTCCTTTTTAGGGAAGGTCCTTGTCAAGGCTTCAGGGATGGATGGGTGTGAAAAAAAAAACGAAAAAAGGTAATTCGTCTTACGAGGACAAAAGACAAAGAAAATAGCCAACGTTACGACCACAAGGCCTTCGTCAGGGAAAGGAAAGAAAGTAAAGGCTAGATAGGACACATAAGAACCTAAATAAATATAAAAATTAATATAAAATTAAACCATAGTACTTCCCTGAAGGAAACTTCCCGCAAATGGACTGGCGTGCCCGGAAAAGGAAATGACTGTCACCAACGGATGTATACAATACAAACTACGAAACTAAAAAACGAAACTAAACAATAAACTACCCAAACGTAATATTAGTGGGGACTGGAAATAGAAGAGGACAGAATGAGTTGGAGATAAATAAATATGAAATAAAAAATCAAGACATATTAAAAACAGTGTATTTTATATTCATACATATTATTAGAAGGCGGCAGAAAAATAGGATAAGAGTGGAAAGAGTCAAAATGGAACAAGAGAGGAAAGGGGAGAGGGGTGGGGGGGAGGAAGGAAGGTGACCTCAGACAAAGGTGTGCAGAGTGTTAAGACCTGCTGGTTTTAGACACTCCATGCGGTGGATAAGACGGTTCTCAAGCTGCTCTCGGCTAGCAGTGTCAGAGGAGCAGGATCTGATAGCCGTGACCTGGATGTCGATGGGACCATGATGGTCAGGACCAATAAAGTGTAGGGCAACTGGTGTGGATTTCTGCTGAGCGATGTCATTCAAGTGCTGGTTTAATCTGTCTCCAAGTCGTTTGCCTGTTTGGCCAATATAGGTTATGCAGCAACGTTTACATATGATCGTGTAAATGACATTGCGCAACTCACACGTGAAGCTTTTTGTGATGGTGTACGTAGCCTCAGGAAAAGAAAATGGGGAGAATTCAAGAAATTTCGTGCAGAATCAAACACCCACCATTATTTTGGGAAACAGAATGTGCGTTGTTTCAATAGGTACGCAATTTAGTTTCCTGTACAAGAAATATTGCAACTTCAGTTGAAAAACATGTGACGTTATGTTAATGAAGAATAAGGCAATTATATATATATATATATATATATCTTCTTATCACTAGATATTGTAACGGAAAAAACTGCAGCTAAAAATTCTATATTATATTTCAGAAACAAAATTCCAAAAGTTCTAGGCTTCTTATAACATTTCCTAAGAAAGTTTGTTTCGTTGTTTCGTGTTTGTTTTATAATAAGGCCTCTCTTTGTGAAAGTTTTTACTAACGTCCTAAAAGTCCATATTACAAGCAGTAATGCTCACGTTGAGCGATTCACTTTTTTTACTATTTAATGGCTTAAGAAGAATGAGGCGAGTCAACATGCGCGCGATCGAGACTCTAACAACTTCACTTCAATACGCGTGCGATTTCAAATATTTGCTCGGGTCTTTTCCAACCACTGCTTTGAGGTGACCGTTCAGTGCCATGTCCAACTAAGCGGTGGTTAAGCCGCTGGATATACCGTATATTGATTATTACATTGATTGAGTCCATTACATAAGGACGAACTCACTTGATTTGTGCCAAGGGCCCCTTACATTTTAATTACACCACTGATTTTATACCTCCTTTTTTAAAGCAGATTTTTGGATGAAAGTACGTAGTTCCCCATCATCGGCTGCCATCTCCACAACAATCAGTGGATCTCCAACGTCTTCTGTCTCTTGTCTTGATGGTGCACTCTGAAAGAATCTTTCCTGTCCATCTCTTGATGTTATCTTCCCACTTGTGGCGCTGTCTTCCTCTTGCACGTCTGCCATCAACTCTGCCTTTTGGTCTTCAGTCCCGGTGTTATGTCTTTTTATATAGCCCAAATATTTTAGCTGCCTAAAGTTGATCTCCTTCATTATATCTCTTTTCACTCCTAGGTTTTCTATGACCTCTTTATTTGTTTCTTCTCTTTCCATGAAACTTGCCCTAGTGTCTGCAAACATTTAAATCTGGTCCAGGGTACGCGCACTTCCCCCGGTTGAGAACCACGGACGTATAGATTGTATTGTCGGAACATCTGTTCATGAACGGCGTGGATAGGAGAGGGAATCAATGTCAATTTTGTGGTAGGAAATAACAGATGGGTGTTCTACGGTGATCTTGTTGATGGGGTTGCTGGGAACAGCAGAATTTCAGTGTTCACATTGTAATACTGCCGACGGAAGGTAATGGTGGTTAGTGATTGCTGTGATGGCTCTAAAAGTGACAGTCAGTGCGGAAGATTGTGGTGACAACAATGATGGTACAGGTACAGTGGTGAAATACTGTGAAAAACTGGGGCACGTTCAAGGCAGTAGCAGATGGAGGGACATACAGCTATACACAGCAAAGATCGCGTGATATTTAATGTTTGGGCATGCAACCTAATATAACCGACGGACAGAGCAGGATTATCCATTAGGCTAAGTAGGCTGAAGCCTATGGGCCCGGCTCTCTTGGGGCCCGTGCTTGAGTTAAAAAAATTAAAATGTAAAGAGTTTTCAATAAAATGTGTTATGTTTACCGGTACCTTAAAAACCGAAATGATAGAATGGCGCTCTCTATTCCAAACCTCTACACCTCACGGTAGAAGTGGAACGACTAAGTAAGTAAGTGTAGACCTTAATAATAATAAAAATTAATAATACACATTAATAAAAAAAACTATTACTAATAAAAGAGGTAAGCAATGCTAACAAACTAACATACCAGTCTATTAATAATACTAGTGTATACCATCACCATGGTAACAAACTAACATACCAGTCTATTAATAATACTAGTGTATACCATCACCATGGTAACAAACTAACATATTAGTCTATTAATAATTATAGTGTATACTATCACCATGGTAACAAACTAACATACAAGACTATTAATAATACTAGTGTATACCATCACCATGGTAACAAACTAACATACCAGTCTATTAATAATACTAGTGTATACCATCACCATGGTAACAAACTAACATACCAGACTATTAATAATGCTAGTGTATACCATCACCATGCTTAGGGGTTTGAAAAAAAAAATTAAAATTATTGTCTGTTAGGTGAAAGAGGCCCAGACACTAAAATGCCTAGAGGCCATTCTTTGTTTAATCCGGTCTTGCTGATGGACCCTGTGTCTAGCTTGAACGGAGGCGCTCCTCGCCAAAAGGAGATAAAATAAAAAAATAAAAAAAAACAGCAGTGAATAGAATTAGACTACAAGATACGTAGAGACAAAGAGACTGGGACACAGATACATAGAGACAGATACACAGATACGTAAAGACAAAGATACATATATGCAGGTATGTAGAGACAAAGATACATATACGTAAATACAAAGACACAGGTACTTAGAGACAAAGCGACAGATACACATATACATAGCGACCAAAAACAGACAGATACGAAGAGACAAAGTGACAAAAACACAGAGATATAGAGACAAAGATACATGTAGAGAAAAGAGACAGATACAGGGAGACAAAGTGACATATACATTGATATGTAGAAACAAAGAGACAGACACGCAAATATGTAGTGACAAAGAAGCGGATACAAAGAGACAAAGTGTCATACACATATATGAAGAGACAGATAAACAGATACGAAGAGACAAACAGGCGGATACACATATACGTAGAGGCAGAGAGATAGACAGATATGTAGAGACAAACCCAGAAAAAAACAGAGAAAAGACATGTACACAGATAATTATAGAAATACAGGCAGATACACATATACGGTTCTTGTGCGTTAATTCACCGCTAAAATCAAATTCTGGAAATGTATTACCCAAACTGAGAACCGTACTTTTTCTTGACTGAAAAAGGTTGATTTAAAATTGTGGTTTAGAAGGGCAAGTTAAAAAAAAAAAAAAAGTTCCTCGTGCATTCATAGTTGACACGCTTACGACAGACCCGCCCTCAACCCCCCCCCCCCGTATTTTAAGTTTATAAACCAATAAAACGGTATTGAATCATTTCTACAAGTTAACGGTACACAGGAAACAAGGGAAGTCGCTGCCGTTGCCTTCTCTAACTCAAGATCAGAGTCAGGTACCAATTTACAGCTTGTTAGACTCATGCATGACACTACCAAGCTCGAGAGGTGGGACCTACCTAGCTATAAATGCGTGACACCTGTTCCCTTCCTCGCTGCCGTTACCTTCTCTAACTCAAGATCAGAGTCAGGTACCCATTTATAGCTGGTTAGACTGATGCGTGACACTACCAAGCTTTGAACCTGAAACCCGGTAACTTATTGCGGTAGTGGAGCGTTAGAGACTTCACTACACTAGGTCCAGCATCGAGAGGTGGGGAGACCAGTTTCCTTCCTCGCTGTCTGTTCCTTCCCTAACTCAAAGTTAAGTACCCATTTATAGCTACGTTGGCCCCCACCTCTCGAGCTTGGTAGTGTCACGCATCAATCTAACCAGCTGTAAATGGGTACCTGACTCTGATCTTGAGTTAGAGAAGGAAACGGCAGCGGGGAAGGGAAAAGGTGTCACGCATTTATAGCTACGTAGGCCCCACCTCTCGAGCTTGGTAGTGTCACGCATCAGTCTAACCAGCTGTAGATGGGTACCTGACTCTGATCTTGAGTTAGAGAAGGCAACGGCAGCGAGGAAGGGAACAGGTGTCACGCATCAGTCTAACGAGCTGTAAATGGGTACTTGACTCTGATAGGGACTTGAAAGCTGATGATGATGATGATTATGATGACTAGCGATTCCCTAGACTTAAGGGTTTTTTATATTTGGACATGCGCCCTAATAAAACCGACTAGGTTGAACGGGACGCGCCTCACCGAAACGAGACAAAAAGTGTTTAAAAAAAAAGAAAAAGAAAGGACGGACTGGGTAAATGTCACAACTCCACGGCCTAGACTGCGATTGGATTAAGGCGAGAAAAAAAGAAAAAAACTGTAAGAAAACAAATGTAAGAAATAGTACGGTTCTCGGTTTGGGTAATAAATTGCCAAAATATTAATTTGACTGTGAATTAACGCACAAGTACCACATATACGTTTAGACAAACAGATACACCGATAGATACACAGATACCATCAGACAAACAGAGAGATACACATATATGTAGACACAAATATACACAGAAGCGTAAATAGAAACAGACAGATACACAGATATGTAGAGACACATATACACACAGAAGCGTAAAGAGAAATAGACAGATCCACAGATACGTAGAGACAAAGTAACAATTACACACACAAAAGTAGTGACAGAGTGACGATGCTCAGAAACGTCGAGACAAAGTGACAGACATACAGAAACGTGTAGACAAAGTGTCAGATATACATAAACGTGTAGACAAAGTGGCAAATGTACAGAAACGTAGAGACAACGTGACAAATATGCAGAAACGTTGAGACATAGTGACAGAAATACAGAAACATGTAGACACAGTGACAGATACAGAAACGTATAGACACAGTGACAGATATACAGAAACGTGTAGACGAAGTGGCAAATATACAGAAACGTAGAGACAACGTGACAAATATGCAGAAACGTTGAGGCAAAGTGACAGACATACAGAAACGTGTACACAAAGTGACTGAAATACAGAAACGTAGTGACGACGTGACAAATACACAGATAGATGCCTAGGGAAGTGACGATGATGATGATGATGATGAGGATGTTGATGACGTACTTCCCAAAAGCAATGCAAGCTTCTCTTGGCTTTTTGTGCTCTTATTGTGATTTCATTGTCTGTCGCCTCCAACTTGAATACATAATTTGTTACATGGTAGATAACTCATGTATTAATTCGCTGATTTAATATACGCCTTATTTCCCTTGCATGTTGCTGTCGCTTGAAGGTAAGACAAGACTAATGAAAAGTTCTCTCACGTGCAGTTTCCTGGGGTTTCCAAGGAGATTTGAAGGAATCGCACGTTCCCTCATGCATGTCGTATGAGGCGACTGATATGAGGTCGTGTATGGAAGTGACAACTTCATCATACAAAATAAATTGTGACAGAAACCAGTGCTGCAAGCGTTTTTAAATGTTTTGGTGTAGGCTTCCTGGGGACAGTTGAAGTAAGTCAGAAAATGTCATGACCTCGGCTCGTTATTAACATCAAGTTAATGTATGGAGGCATATTTGGTGTCTTTCTTATATGACAACATCAAGTTAATGTATGAGGCATATTTGGTGTCTTTCTTATATGACAACATAAAGTTAATGTATGGAGGCATATTTGGTGTCTTTCTTATATGACAACATAAAGTTAATGTATGGAGGCATATTTGGTGCCTTTCTTATATGACAACATAAAGTTAATGTATGGAGGCATATTTGGTGTCTTTCTTATATGACAACATAAAGTTAATGTATGGAGGCATATTTGGTGTCTTTCTTATATGACAACAAAGAGTTAATGTATGGAGGCATATTTGGTGTCTTTCTTATATAACAACATAAAGTTAATGCATGGAGGCATATTTGGTGTCTTTCTTATATGACAACCGGCTAAGCACAATGCTGCAGTATTCAAATGTAGAAGTGGACCCGTCTGTGAGGCTAATTACACCGGCATTGACTCTTGAAATCATTCACACTCTTCCAGGGATTACCCCTATGGTGAAAAACCCTGTTGAGGACTCAGCATTGCACACTTAGCTTGGAGGAGTCACTTCAGCCCCAGACATAACTCTAGCTTTTCATCTGGTCGGCTGCATCCATGAGGATCTCCCTATGGACTCCATGATAGGCAGGGAAAGCTGAAAAATAGCTCTGTTCAGGACGTGACAATTCCTTGGGAAAGCCCAGAACCAGAGTACAGTATTTAAGCTCTGCATACTTGGAGAGCCAACTTGGATGTCGGGGAATGCACAGTATGCTACTCGCTTCTTCCTCCTAGCTTTGGACCAGATGTGATGATCCTTTAAATGCAAGCCAAGCTGGAGAAACTGGATCTCATGACTTCAACTCAACACTTTTCGGAATTGCAGAAAAGGTACAGGAAAAGCCTAGATCTGCAGTTTAGATAATACCAATGAGTCTTCAACTTGGTATTGTCTGCAAAAGAGCGAGAAGCTCAGCAGCCCTAGTTAAACAACAACAACAAACAACCAAACGTTAAAGAAATGTTAAAGGTAAAGAGCACAACATTCCAAGGAAAAGCATCGTTTTAAAAGTTCAAAAATCTGTTATGTAACAATTATTTGTCCGCGGAATCAAGAGGAAGAGCTCTTACGTGTTATAAGCAGGGAGATTGAAAAGCACTCCCTCTTTCTAAAAATGTATATCCACACTTGGACACTTACTTACTTACTTAATCACTCCACTTTTACCGTGAGGCGTAGAGATTTGGAAGAATACAGCGCCAGACTATCCTATCGGTTGTCTTCGTCCTGGCCTTGTTCCATTCTAGTCCTCGGTCCTTCAAAGATTGTCTAATGTTGTTCTCTCAGCGGACTCTGGGTCGTCCTGGGGGTCTGGATCCCTGACTCTTTGTTTCCCATGCTTGTCGTGGCAGCCGATCTTCTCTCATTCTGCAGACATGGCCAAACCATCTTAGTTGGAACGGTTCTACATGGGTCTGCAGGGGGTGGGATTTTAGGACTAGACGTATCGTCTGGTTGCAGACCATGTCTCTTCTTGTTACTTTAACCACCTTCCTCAGACACCTCATTTCTGAGGTTTGGATCTGGCTTTTGTGGGTTGTAGTCATTGCCCGTGACTCGCATCCATATGTAAAGACTGGGACATAAGTAGTATAGTACCAGCATTTCGGTTAGGATTCCGGCGGTGGAGCGTGACTTTTATATAGAGAAATACGCCGATCGATAACGGCGGTGGAGCGTGACTTTTATATAAGGAAAAATATTAGATCAATAATGGCGGGGTGTGGTTTAAGGAAAAATTCACCGCATCTTTTGGCCGAATACCATCACCAACCAAGATCTGCTTACTCGTAGCAAGCAAGAGGACATGCACACCATCATAGCTGGCAGACGCTGGAGCTGGGTTGGTCATGTCCTCAGAAGAGACCCCGATGCCATCACAAGAACAGCTATGTTTTGGACCCCTGAAGGAAAGCGAAAAAGAGGCCGACCAAAAACAACTTGGCGGAGGACTGTGGAGGCTGAGATGCAAAGAATGAACCAGAGTTGGGGCACTGTACGAAGGATGGCCACCGACCGTGCAAAGTGGAATCAATTTGTTGTTGCCCTACAAGACGCCACTAGGCGTGATGGCCACTGACTGATTTGACGGTCGGTGGTTAAGGATCGAAGAAGAAGAAGAAGTGGTTTAAGGGGAGTTTTATTTTTAAAGTGTTGTGTATTGTGATGGTATTTTTACATTGTTGTGCATGACTCAGCAGTGTGTTTTTAAGTTTCTTTATTTATACAATATATATATATATATATATATATATATATATATATATATATATATATATATATATATATATATATATATATATATATATATATATATATATATATATATATATATATATATATATATATATATATATATATATATATAATATATATATATATATATATATATATATATATATATATATATATATATATATATATATATATATATATATATATATTACTCGTCAAAAGTCAAGGGCCACCCTATTATTTTCAATACACTTTTAAATAAGCGCATAGAATGATTAAATGAAGGAAGTTTTTAGTAAAAATGGGTGCAATATCTTCCTCTGACAGTCCTCTATGCACGTTATGCATAAAAACAACTCACCGACAACCATGGTGATCACGTGCAATTTGGTTTGCTGACCATAAATTCACATTTTTAATCTGTTTTTTCAAACTTCAGTACAACCAAACAAGTGAAATAATCGTGCTGATTGACATTCCACGTGCAATGGCGGCTTTTCGTGAACAGAGTTTACTCTTAATTTGTTTTACAATCAGCAGATTTAGGGTAGTTTCATCACTTGCAAAAACCATGCCACCGAGAAGAAGTCTTGACACCTTACAAAGAATGAGGGCTATAGCGTGGGTTGAAAGTGGTTATCTGTCCTTGAGGTTGCTAGACGGCTTGCAGTGTCACACTCTACTATCCAAAGAATTTTGGAGAGATTTCAGGCCACAGGAAGTGTGGAGGATCGCCACCGGCCAGGTCGTCCTAGATGCACCAATAGACACGATGACCGGTACCTCTTGTTGTCAGCCCTGCGCCATCGAGCAGTGACTTTTTCCACTCTAAGATGTCAGCTGAGACATACTGTAAACGTTAATGTCAGTCAAAGCACAATTTGCAGATGTTTACATGAATTTTGACTGGCTGCTCGACGTCCTGCAGTCAGAATCCATCTTACTCCTGCTCATCGCAGAGCCCGTGTTGCTTGGTGTCGCGAGCACATCCGATGGACAAGGCAACAATGGAGTCAAGTTCTCTTCACTGATGAATCTCGCTTCACCGTGTCATTCAATGATGGCAGGATTCAAGTTTGGAGACGATCAGGAGAGCGATTTACTGATGACACAATTCGAGAGGTGGATCGTTATGGTAGGGGTTCTGTCATGTCTGAGGAGGCTTCTACAGACACGGCAGGACCCCACTCTACATCATCCAAGGCAACTTGACCGGCCCAAGATACCAGAACGAAATCTTGAGACCAATTGTTCAGCCTGCTCTGGAGGCCATAGGTGGTAATGCCATCCTCCAAAATGATAACGCTCGACCCCATCGAGCTCGTGTGGTGAATGAGTTTATTCAGCAACATGGGATCATCAGGATGGCGTGGCCAGCTCATTTACCTGACCTTTCTCCGATTGAGCACCTCTGGGATGTCCTTGGTCGAAGATTGTCAACAAATCACCCCCTGCCAATGGATGTTGCACAGCTGACTGCATTTCTGCTTCAGGAATGGCAAGCTGTTCCTCAGGATACTCTTCGGACCCTTGTGGACTCGATGCGTCTACGCTGTCTTGAATGCCTTGCTGCAAACGGTGGTCATACCCGATTTTGAAATGTCTATTTGTCCAATATCTATTGTGTGACTTTTGAAAAGGTGGGTGACACACTTCACAGCTTCATTGCGTTTGAATGTGTGTTTCCATTTCTTTACGTGACATGTCAATTTGGTATTCAATAAATGCAGTTTTGACTGATACTAATTACGTTTATGTCAGATTTGTTTTATGGTTTCAACCAAGGTTTTTCTAAGTGGCCCTTGACTTTTGACGAGTAGTATATACATATATATATATATATATATATATATATATATATATATATATATATATATATATATATATATATATATATTACAACAGGTAGACAACATACATACAATATATATTTTACAACATAGATAAATATAACAAATACCAAGGTTTATAAATAGAAGTATATATTGCGAGACAAAGTATAAATTAAACTAGAAAGTTACACGGAATGTTTTGGGTTAAGTTAGGTTCATGGCGGTTGAGTGTGCAATTGGAGTTGAGGTAGTGGTGGTAGATAGATCGAAGAGCTCTGGATATAATGCTGGTAGAGTGCGTTATTGTTTTTGTAGTATAGTAGGGAGGTTTCGACCCCCTTTTTCTGAAGTGCAATGGTTTATATAAGGAAATATGACGTCAAAAACTCGATAAAATGGCGACGCAAAGACTTATAGAGGAAAATATAAAAAATTGATAAATTCGCATTGTATGATTTTTATAGAGGAAGATGGCTAATGAGCGTGGTGTGGTGGTGTTGATTTTTTGGTTTTGTCTGATGTTTGTGTGTAGGTATTGATGAGAATATAGGGATGATAAAAAAACCATGTAAGTTGTCTTTAGCTGATCGGTGGGGTTTTTAGTGCAGTGCGCGGGGGTATAATGATGACTAATGGGTTTGTGTTGGCGTCAAGAAAGAAGTGACGTCAAAAACTTGATAACATCCTGCACTTTTGAGATAAAGAGAAAAATATAAAAAATTGATATATTTTATAGAGGAAGATGACTCATGAGCGTGGTGTGGTCTGAGTGATTTTGGTTTTTGTCTGGTGTGTTGTGTGTAGATGTTGATGAGAATATAGGGTGGTGAGAGGTGAAGGGGTGTAATTATCGGAGTCAACTATTCTTTTGCTGTAAATATATGACAGGGAATTTCCGTTGTAGGGTGAATGTAATTAAATATTAATACGGGCTCTGGTCCACGGGGTAGTTTTTTTATTATTTATATAATATCATGAGTAATAAGTCTACTCAGGCCAATATCAATCTAGTGGTATGTAAAGGACCCCGCACACAGCCGTATTCTCCAACATAAAAAATACTGTCAAAGGCCAGGCTGGACAATTCCAAATAGACAGTTTTATTGAACACAACGATGCTCTGTAGAGATATATGTCATATGCAGACTAGATTATGGCGTCAACTAGACAGTCCTTAGTGTCGCTGTACAGTCTGCAACTGGAACAATGTCGAGGACATTTTCATTCATTTTTAATAAAGATCAAACATTCACGTTCTTTTACCGCTAGTTAGGAAACCGGATCGATGGTCGGCTCAAAACTTCGCGAGAAAACCATTGATCGTATACTTTATAAAATTCCGTTAGCATAAAAAGTCGAACGACTTCGGTTAGAGAGGACTAAATATAGGCTGTCGATATCCATCTCGCATATCTGGAAATTGGATCTATCGACGAATCTATCTAGAAAATCGTAATAAAATTCTGACATGCAGAGTTTTGAGTATTGGTAGACGACAAAACCTATCTACAACGGGATTTACCTTTGTAAGACTAACATTTACCTTTGTAAACTAACATTTACTTTTGTAAGACTAACCCTGCTACTTATTTCTGTTCACTTCCTCTCATACATGCTCAAAACACAAGAGATCAATAGTAGAAATTTATAAAAGAATCATTCCTTCGTTCATGTGTTCAAACCCCAGGGATTTAAGGTTTCACTCTTTTTACATTTTGCTACATCTGGTGATAGGTTTTTGGGCTTTCTTACAATTCCAGAAGACTTCTCCAGCTCAGCGGGCTCAACACTGATGGAGGTCACATCAGACCCACTAATTAGTAGGTGATACAATGCTACGAGTTGGATGGTTCTCTACACTATTAAAAGAATTGAAAGCTGATTTTAGTCTTTACTCTGGCAAGGTCTGGTTGTCTTCTTGGCGCGAGTGAATTGTCACAGTGTTCTACTCTGGCTGAAGTGTCAGGTTATATTGCCTGTCTTCCCCCGCATTTGTTTGTTGTCCATTCGATCCGAATGTCTGCCAATTGTTTTAAACATGCGGGCGACCACGGAAAATTAGTACATTAAATAAATGTAACTAAGTATTTGTTCCAGTGATCAAACGGTTATCTACTTTTTTGTCCTGCAATTTTCAAACTTTAGTGAAAACTTTTCTTCCAATCAGCAAAGATGGTCCCACAATTTTATACCAGCCCTGCTCAAATGTTATAACATGTAGGTAAATATCTATTAACCTGTTTTTAATTTTGTTATTTTTGCAGGTGACAAATATTTCTTTGAACATTTCTCGCATGTGTCAAATGTTTCTTACAGTTATCACATATTTCTAACAGTTGCCAAATATTTCTGACAGTTGTCAAAGATTTCTTACAGTTGACAAATATTTATGCAAATATTTTTTTCCAGTTGTAAAATATTTCTGCAAATGTTTTTTTCTAGTTGTCAAATATTTATGCAAATGTTTTTTTTCAAGTTGACAAATATGTCTTCAAACGTTTTCCCAGTTGTCAAATATTTCTTCAAATGTTTTTTTCCAGTTGTCAAATATTTATGCAAATGTTTCTTCCAACTGAAAATATTTCTTCAAAAGTTTTTCCAGTTGACAAATATTTATGCTAATGTTTATTGCTAGTTGTCAAATACTTATGCAAATGTTTTTCCAGTTGTCAAATATTTCCTACAGTTGTCAAATATTTCTTATAGTTGAAAAATATTTATGCCATTGTTTTTTTCCAGTTGTAAAATATTGCTTCAAATGTTTTTTTCTAGTTGTCAAATATTTATGCAAATTTTTTTTTTTTTTTCAAGTTGACAAATATTTCTTCAAACGTTTTTCCAATTGTCAAATATTTCTTCAAATGTTGTTTTCCAGTTGTCAAATATTTATACAAATGTTTCTTCCAACTGTAAAATATTTCTTCTAACGTTTTTCAAGTTGACAAATATTTATGCAAATGTTTTGTTTTTTCTACTTGTCAAATAATTATGCAAATGTTTTTCCAGTAGTAAAATATTTCTGCAAATGTTTTTTTCCAGTTGACAAATATTTATGCAAATGATTTTTTTTTTCAAGTTGACAAATATTTCTTCAAATGTTTCTTCCAACTGCCACATATTTCTTCAAATGTTTTTTTTTCAAGTTGTCAAATATTTCTTCAAGTGTTTATTTCAAGTTGTCAAATATTTCTTTAAATATTTTTTTTTCCAGATATAAAGAATTAGAGGCATATATAAAAATAGACGCAGATATAAAGAAACAGAGGCAGACATACAAAAATAGGGACAGACGCAAAAAACATTTGGAAGGAGCAAACTCTAAATATTAACTCGTACGTCTAAGGTTAGTACACTACAAATGGTACGTGCTTCATCTTTGAACACCTCAAAGTAATAACAAACTCGAGTAATATTCCAATCTCTGTCTAATGTATTCAGAAAACTATGAACAAGAAGTTACAATAATATACAGTCAGTGAAGTGCAAACTTGAAATATATGTACAAAAAGGTGAAGAAAACTTGATACGAGTTGTAACTGCTGGGGCATAAGGCTGTAAGGCAGAGGAGAAGATAAATAAATGTGGAATTCTAAACTTCATGGTTTATATTTTTGATGAGGTCATCATACAAATACCGTCTCTCACATGATATATCCCAAGTGTTTTATGATCTCCAGCGTTCACCTTCTGTGATCAATCAGCTCTGGTGATCTGAAAACTGTTGCACGTTTATGGCGCCTGAAACAGGGTGTCCCCATCCCCCAAATCAAGTCCTATTCATCAAATACTACAGATCACAACTGCAAATAAAAGCAAACTAAATGTAGAATAAACGTAGACTTAGAGCAGAAAATAAACATATTAAAATTCATGTACAATGTCAGTTTATCATTGAACGAAATAGGAAACCAGTCTTGTTTATAAACAAAATAATCAACGGTTATTGTCAAACTTACCACATTTGACAAAACACGTAAATATATCTTGAGCTTTGTCAATGTTTTGTTTTATTACATAATATGATGGTAATAATAGCCTCTCTAGTCATAACTGACCATGGGAATGCGCCCCGTAGGTGACTTCACTCGATGCTTTTTACCCTCGTGTCACGAAATTGGACCGTTCAATTTTTCTTCCGTTTTTATTCACCCCCCCCCCCTCTCCCCTTTCTATTATTTCCTATTTTCGCCACACAGAACTCCGTACTAGAGTCATTGCTTCCATTCTCCATACTTTACTTTGTATGTCCAGACAAGCGTATCGCCCATCCACGAGAGATTAATTGAATCACTAAACGTGTTAATGCCACATTCACTCCAGGTAGATGCGAGCATGAAGTGTTTGCTTAAGATTGCATAATCATTTCCGATTCGACTATTTAGGACAGGTAATTATAGATACGCGCAATCATGGAAGACATTTGGAAGATTGAGCAGGAAGTGTGATATAAGTAAATTTTCACAACATTTTACGAATATCACTACTTCATAAATGGACGATGACTGTTTGAATTTTTCAAACGCATGAGTCGTGGAAAATATTACATGATGAAAAGGTATCATAACATGTATTTTGAATGTATTTGCTGGCAGTTGAAGCGCGAATAAACTGTCGCTGTGATTGGGAGTTTTGTCAAAAACGCCAGGTGGAAGCGTGGGCCGAAAACCTACAATATAATGTAGAAAAAGTTTGACATGCGGCACTGCATTACAGAAATCGTCAACGTAGATAGCTCGGACCTTGCCACATAAAAGAATAGAGTTGGATTCTAATTTATATGACCGGAGAAAAAGTATTAAGAGCATCTCTGCACATCAGTAGAAAACTCGCCAATATTAATAAAGAATTCGGAATACTACAGGTTCACTCACAAGTCACAGGAGGATTCTGAAACAGGAATAATACACAAGACGTGTTCGTGGCATCTGTCGTAAAAATTAACAGAGATACAACGGTAAAATACCTCCAAAGATAACATGTAAGGATAAAAACATAATGCGTAGGCTGCTGATAGTACATGATCGCCCGGACCGCGGGTCATCACCCTCCATAAAAAATTGACTTGCTAGACGGGAAGTCAAAACGGTTACCATTTGAACGGGATGAGAACAGCGGATCAAAAAGGAAAAGAAAAAAAAATATGACTGAAAAATTGCGTGAGACTAGCAAGGCTAAGGAGACGCAACTGGGGGGGAAAGTAAAAATTCACGTCCCCAAATTGACACGAGGTACGGAAAGGGACGCTTTTGCGATACCAAGCTTTTGATTTGAATTCAGCGGCTAAACGCAGGTGCTTGAAATATTACAAAATTTAAAAAGTAACTTTTTCTTAATATTAATGTTAGGAATATAAAAATTAGCTGGCCGGATGGCCCATTCTGAGCAGTGAAATAATATGCTTTTAATTATACAGACGGATAGATAATAATGAAGACATTGACAAAAGACTGTTGTTCACATCAGCGAAAGACTGCATTGAATAAAACATGTCACTATTTGCACAAAAATCGCGACCTTGAAGACTCAAGTGTCCAAATCTAGTTAGAATGAAAGAGAAGGGGAATTGGTGAAAGCTGTGGCTAAAAATAACTTTTCAGGCAAAATTGTAGAGGGGATGAATAGGTTGGTTCAAAACAACAAGTACGTTTTTGTGAAAACGCAAGTAGAGACGGACAGACTAACTGATAAAAATCCATACTTGACTGAAGCATGACTGAAATGACTTTAGTGTAGGAAATTTTAATTTAAAAAAACCAAGGCAGTGATTGGCCACAGACAATCATATTATCGGCGCTCAGACGCGCATTTGGGGCCATTCCTCAATAGTTGTTCAGTGATAGACACAGTAAATTTCAAGTGTGGTGATTTCCAAATGAAATAAATTGAAATAAGTTCAGGGACGCCATACTATAGCCAGCAGCTCAGCTGAGTTTTGCTAGCATTTCTGTGTTCTTTATTCATAATCTGGTAAGATTGAAATTATTTCTTTGTATATTTGGAATATTGTTTAATGTTTCGAGTGATTTGATACTGCCATATCGAAATCTAGCCTTACAAACAAGTAGGGATTTGCTCTAGACCCCCCGCCCTAGTTCAGGGTCTAGGGACAAACAATATACATAAACTCCAGCAAGGGTTAGGAAGGACAGATCAAGTGCTGAGAACAATGAAACATATTACCTATCCTATTTTAGGGCAGGAAACTAATAAATATATTTCAGAATCTGTAGTCTGGGAGGACCTATCTGATGTGAAACCACCATGGTAAAATGTGCTGTATGGTCAGAGAGATCTGACCTGTCTATATGGTGTTGTTGTTGTGTAGTGTTGTGTCCAGACATGGTTAGAGAATGGAATTTGACACATAGCCAATACTTTGATTGCAGAGCTGTGAGTTTCAGTTGTCAACAAGGCGGTGTCAACTAAGTTGGTGATTTTACCCGAGTGGATCCGTGCAGTAACGTTGTGTCAGAGACCACTATTATTGCCCCCAAGCACGAAGAGGTGGAGCCACCAGACCACTATTATTGCCCGCAAGCACGGAGAGGTGGGGCCACCAGATCTCAGCACCAGAGCTACATCTTCAAAGTTGAGTGAGCCTCTGGTCTGCTGGAAATTCACCAACTCCATTTAGTTACTAACAATCCCATAAAATTCCTGCAATTTACTGGACACTGTGTAGTCAATATAGACAGGAGTGATGAGGCCACCCCAACAGCACAAGCATTAACTATCCTCCCAATTAGATGACTACTATAAACATTAATAAAACTAAATAGTCTCGTACATACATATGTACACTCTTGCATTTATTATGTAATATTCCATGCATTTCTTTCATAATTTCTGAATTTTTTATAAGTTCTGGTCATAACAAAACTTGATCCAGAACAAATAAATGTAAGATAATTCTATCAAAAATTTTACACACTTGAGTTAGTTCAGTGTATTATAACATTTGTTAATATTATTAGACTTCTTAAATATCTGTGTGTGTATCTATAAACTATCACACCACATTACATATCATTACCCTAGACACTTAACGTAGTCACATTCATTAGAAAAAAAAAAGATAAGTGTGAGGTCGTAGTGGTAGCGAGAAGGGGCTTCTGACAACTCTCAATTACAATTTATCTCAGGAGCCTTCACAGCTGACCTCATGCATCACACGTAGTACCATCACCACCATACAATACCATCAAACCCACTACATATATTGGGGTCTCTTTGTCCCGGGATCATTAGCCCAACAGTAATATTAGGATCTCCTGGTGGGAGAAATAAAATTAGGGGAACAAAATTGTAAAATTCCCTTTAAAATTAAAAGTGTCCCTGCAGATAAAAGTTGGTGAATCTTCACAGCCAGTAATAAGTAATTAGTTAATTAATTAATTAGAATTATTTAGACTATAGTAATTAGAAGTAATTTAGTGGTTAGAGATTTATCTTGTATATTATTATATTGTCTAAAAAGTATGGCGGAGCTAGCAAAATTCCGATCAGCTGCTGTGCTGACCGCAAAGGAGATGGGAATGGATGGTCAGATTTTAATTCAATATGTAACGGCTGAATGTGATAAATATATTGAACGGGAAGAAAGGAGAGTAGAAAAAGAGGCTGAAAGAAAATTAGAGTCTGAAAGGTTGGCTGAAGCGAAGAGGTTAGAGGCTGAGACTAAGAGGCTGCAGATTGAGGCAGAAGAAAAACGACAGCAAAGGGAGGCAGAAGAAAAAAGATTGACTGCCGAAAGGGAGGCAGAAGAAAAAAGATTGACTGCCGAAAGGGAGGCAGAAGATAGAAGGTTGCAAAGGGAGCACGAATTACGACTAAGGGAGCTGGAATTACAAGGCCAGGCTCCTGAAAATGGTGCCAGCCCTTTTGCCTCAGATGCTACGCCTAGTCTGGGAGCCTCAAACTCAGCTATGGGGTTTCATTTAGACCATTTTGTTGAAAAAGACGATGACATAGAGGGGTACCTAGGACGTTTTGAGTTATTAGCTACTACATATGGGTTAGAGAGAGAGAGGTGGAGTTTAAAGCTATCACAGGGGCTGAGAGGTACTTCTTATGAAGTATTTGCTAAAATGAACAGGGAAGACCAAGACAATTATGACATGTTAAAGCAGGCTTTGTTATTGAGGTACGAAAAAAATGGGGAATTTTATCGTAAGAAATTTAGAAATGCCAAACTGTTGTCTGGGGAGACATACCACCAATTCTCTGCCAGACTAGAAACCTATTTGGAGAAATGGACTGCTCTGGGGAAGACCCAAGATCTTAAAGAAATGATCATGATTGAGCAATTGAGAGAGTCCATGGCTCCAGACATGAGAAAATTTCTCATGGAACAAGGTGCAGAGAAGTTGGGGGAGGTTTTAAATGTCGCTGAGAGGTATCAGGCAGCCCAGGCAGAGGTAAGTGGTGCTAAAAAGAAGCACATAGATAATTTTAAAGCTCCACAGCAATTTAATAAATTTGATAATAGAGAGCAGGGAAATAAAGGTAGGACAAACTTTGAACGGCCAAGAAATGACTATCGCGACAGAAACTCACAGTTCAATGACCAAAAGTTCAATGAAAGAAAACCGTTGAACCAAGGAAAAAGATGGTGTAAATGGTGCAAGAAGGATAACCATAACACCGAATTTTGTAGAAGGAAACCTTCAAACATTGCTGCAATGAAGTCGGGGACGCAAAGATTAAAGGTTAATCCTAATGGACAACAGGAACCTTATCACCCCCCAGTTTGTGAGGATGTTATTTGTAATGGGGTCACCATAAGGTGCCTTTATGATACAGGTTTGGATTATGATTCAGTTGTGAAGTCTAGCCTAGTGGACCCAAGTCAGTATACCACAGAAACAGTGGAAATACAAGGGGCGACTAAGGACATACCACTCATGACACTTCCCATCGCAAGGATAACAGTGAAAACTCGCTATGTGGAAGGAGAAATCAGAGCAGCAGTGATAGATGAACCAATCTACCCTCTGATATTGGGGTGTAGATACGTCTTCTTGGGGAATCCCGAGAAACCTGTGATCATGGCGACAGTGCAGACCAGGTCACCGAAGAAGGCGGAAGAAGGTGAACCTATAAATGCTCATCCAGAGGAGATGAGGAAGGCGCAGGCTGAGGATAGGACACTCAAGCCATGTTTTAAAAAATTGCCCAAATGCCACACACCTCCGAGCAAGGGAGAATATTTCATGAAGAACAAACTATTATACAGGAAGGCCGGAACTGGAACAAATGGTCACAACCAGCTGGTTCTTCCCACTTCATATAGAGATAAAGTGATGGAACTCGGGCATGCGATTCCCTTCAGTGGTCACATGGGGATCAGCGCCACAGGACAGCGTATAGCTTGTCATTACTTCTGGCCAGGGATAACGGAGGATATAAAAAGATATGTCAAATCCTGCCCAGAATGTCAAAGGGTAGCTCCAAAGCACTGGACTGCTCCTGCAACTCTAGGGGAAATGCCCATAGTGGGAACACCTTTTGAGAGGGTTGCAGTGGATATTGTAGGACCTCTCACTCGGACCAAGAGGAGGAACAGTTACATCCTTACTCTGGTGGACACTTGTTCTATGTGGGGAGAGGCGGTAGCCCTGCCATCAATTGATTCAAAACATGTAGCAGAGGCACTACTTACAATATTTACCCGATTAGGATTCCCGCATCAAATCTTGACGGATAATGGTTCTCAGTTCAAGGGGAAACTAACGGAAGAAGTTTTTAAGCTATTTCAAGCCAGACACTTTCATTGTAGTCCGTACCATCCACAAGGGAACGGCCAGGTAGAGAGGTTCAACGGGACTCTCATTTCTATCCTGAGAAAGCTGGCACACGAAAAACCGGATCTGTGGGATCAATTCCTGCCCGCCGCATTGTTTGCGTACCGGGAGGTACCACATAGTTCAACCGGGATGGCTCCCGCAACTCTGCTATTTGGGAGGCCAATAAAAGGTCCTTTAGAAGCTTTATTAAGGACCTGGACAGATGAGAAGGCGGAAGAGACTGTTACCTCATCGTATCAATACGTGAACGAACTGACCACTCGTTTGAAAGCTGGATGGAAACTGGCAAATGATAATTTGAAGCAAGCCAGGAAGAAACATGCAGCATATTTTAATAGGAAGGCAAAGGACAGGGAACTGGCAGTCGGAGCGAAGGTGCTGCTTCTACTACCCGGAAGCCAGAATAAATTACAAATTGGTTGGCAAGGTCCATATACGGTTCTAGAGAAGGTGTCTAGAACAAACTATAAAATTGACAAAAAGGGGAAGGAGAAAGTTTATCATGTAAACCTGTTAAAGAAGTATCTGGACAGACCACTCCAGGAAAGCACCCCCTTATTGACCTTGGCTATTGCAACTCAGATGCAAAAGGAACCACTCACCTCACATGAATACCCATTACATCCTTGTGAAACAGCAGCACAGGTAAAAGTCAGTAAGCACCTGACTAAAAAACAGAGGGAGAGAGTTCAACAGGTTCTGGAGGAACATACAGATGTATTAACAGATAAACCAGGCCATACAAATTTGCTACAGTATGACATGAAACTGGTAGACTCAAACCCAATCTGTATGAGAGCCTATTCTATTCCGTTCGCGAAGGAGAAGGCATTGAAGGAAGAAATAGATTATTTGTTGAAGGAGGGGATTATTTCGCACAGTGAATCATCTTTTAGTTCTAGTGTCGTTTTGTTGAGAAAACCGTCTGGGGAACACAGACTGTGCATAGATTACAGGAAACTGAATGCTGTCACAGAAGGACAAGTGGATCCATTACCAGACACAAAACAGTTATTTGCCAGACTGAACAAGGCAAAATACTTTTCAAAGGTGGATCTTAGTAAAGGCTATTACCAGATCCCAGTGAAGCCTGAAGTGAGACCTTATTTGGCTTTTAGCACTTCGGATGGACATTATGAATTCAATATGCTACCATTCGGACTGAAAAATGCTCCGAGTGTGTTTTCAAGGATGATGCGCAAATTGTTGGATCCCCTGAATAACCCATGTATCACGAATTTCATGGATGATATTCTCGTCGCCACAGAGACATTTGAAGAACACATTGAAGCTCTAGAGATGTTATTTAATAGACTTCGGGAGGCGAACTTAACTGCTAGGCCAACAAAATGTTGTATTGGATGCAAAGAGTTGGAATTCTTGGGACACACTGTATATCAGGGTAATATGACCCCTGATCCTAAGAACTTGGAAAAACTGCAGAGAGCACCTAGGCCACAAACAAAAAAGGACGTGCGATCATTCGTGTCGTTATGCGGATTTTATCAGAAATACATCAAAAATTTTAACGCTATTTGTGCTCCTCTGACTGATCTGACTCGCAAGGGACTTCCAGATAAAATTATTTGGACTGCACAATGTGAACTAGCGTTCCAAGAGTTAAAGGAAAAACTCACTAGCAAGCCTATTCTCAAACTGCCTGATTTGACACAGGACTTTGTCTTAAGAACCGATGCAAGTAATGTAGGACTCGGAGGGGCTTTGTTGCAAAGATCATCTTCACCTGATGGGGAACTGAAACCAGTCGCTTATGCAAGCCGCAAATTGAATAAGGCGGAACAAGGATACTCCACAAGCGAAAAAGAATGTTTAGCGTTAATCTGGGCAATAAAGAAGTTTCAAATCTATCTGTATGGTAGGACTTTTGTGGTCGAGACGGACCATCAGCCTCTCGTATTCTTATCTCAGGCTAAGCATGAAAACGCAAGATTGCTGAGGTGGTCTTTATTGCTTCAACCTTATCAGTTTAGTATCCAATATATCCCAGGCAAATTGAATGTTGGTGCAGATTTCCTCAGTCGGCACCCCTGTGATCAAAATTAGAGTAGTGGCAGACGTGAGGAGTAATTTTACCTATGTGTATCGCTGGTTTTGGAACTTGCCGTAGGCATGTTTTCAAGTGGGGAGATGTGTCGTAAAAATTAACAGAGATACAACGGTAAAATACCTCCAAAGATAACATGTAAGGATAAAAACATAATGCGTAGGCTGCTGATAGTACATGATCGCCCGGACCGCGGGTCATCACCCTCCATAAAAAATTGACTTGCTAGACGGGAAGTCAAAACGGTTACCATTTGAACGGGATGAGAACAGCGGATCAAAAAGGAAAAGAAAAAAAAAATGACTGAAAAATTGCGTGAGACTAGCAAGGCTAAGGAGACGCAATTGGGGGGGAGGGGGGAAGTAAAAATTCACGTCCCCAAATTGACACGAGGTACGGAAAGGGACGCTTTTGCGATACCAAGCTTTTGATTTGAATTCAGCGGCTAAACGCAGGTGCTTGAAATATTACAAAATTTAAAAAGTAACTTTTTCTTAATATTAATGTTAGGAATATAAAAATTAGCTGGCCGGATGGCCCATTCTGAGCAGTGAAATAATATGCTTTTAATTATACAGACGGATAGATAATAATGAAGACATTGACAAAAGACTGTTGTTCACATCAGCGAAAGACTGCATTGAATAAAACATGTCACTATTTGCACAAAAATCGCGACCTTGAAGACTCAAGTGTCCAAATCTAGTTAGAATGAAAGAGAAGGAGAATTGGTGGAAGCTGTGGCTAAAAATAACTTTTCAGGCAAAATTGTAGAGGGGATGAATAGGTTGGTTCAAAACAACAAGTACGTTTTTGTGAAAACGCAAGTAGAGACGGACAGACTAACAGATAAAAATCCATACTTGACTGAAGCATGACTGAAATGACTTTAGTGTAGGAAATTTGAATTTAAAAAAACCAAGGCAGTGAGTGGCCACAGACAATCATATTATCGGCGCTCAGACGCGCATTTGGGGCCATTCCTCAATAGTTGTTCAGTGATAGACACAGTAAATTTCAAGTGTGGTGATTTCCAAATGAAATAAATTGAAATAAGTTCAGGGACGCCATACTATAGCCAGCAGCTCAGCTGAGTTTTGCTAGCATTTCTGTGTTCTTTATTCATAATCTGGTAAGATTGAAATTATTTCTTTGTATATTTGGAATATTGTTTAATGTTTCGAGTGATTTGATACTGCCATATCGAAATCTAGCCTTACAAACAAGTAGGGATTTGCTCTAGACCCCCCGCCCTAGTTCAGGGTCTAGGGACAAACAATATACATAAACTCCAGCAAGGGTTAGGAAGGACAGATCAAGTGCTGAGAACAATGAAACATATTACCTATCCTATTTTAGGGCAGGAAACTAATAAATATATTTCAGAATCTGTAGTCTGGGAGGACCTATCTGATGTGAAACCACCATGGTAAAATGTGCTGTATGGTCAGAGAGATCTGACCTGTCTATATGGTGTTGTTGTTGTGTAGTGTTGTGTCCAGACATGGTTAGAGAATGGAATTTGACACATAGCCAATACTTTGATTGCAGAGCTGTGAGTTTCAGTTGTCAACAAGGCGGTGTCAACTAAGTTGGTGATTTTACCGGAGTGGATCCGTGCAGTAACGTTGTGTCAGAGACCACTATTATTGCCCCCAAGCACGAAGAGGTGGAGCCACCAGACCACTATTATTGCCCGCAAGCACGGAGAGGTGGGGCCACCAGATCTCAGCACCAGAGCTACATCTTCAAAGTTGAGTGAGCCTCTGGTCTGCTGGAAATTCACCAACTCCATTTAGTTACTAACAATCCCATAAAATTCCTGCAATTTACTGGACACTGTGTAGTCAATATAGACAGGAGTGATGAGGCCACCCCAACAGCACAAGCATTAACTATCCTCCCAATTAGATGACTACTATAAACATTAATAAAACTAAATAGTCTCGTACATACATATGTACACTCTTGCATTTATTATGTAATATTCCATGCATTTCTTTCATAATTTCTGAATTTTTTATAAGTTCTGGTCATAACAAAACTTGATCCAGAACAAATAAATGTAAGATAATTCTATCAAAAATGTTACACACTTGAGTTAGTTCAGTGTATTATAACATTTGTTAATATTATTAGACTTCTTAAATATCTGTGTGTGTATCTATAAACTATCACACCACATTACATATCATTACCCTAGACACTTAACGTAGTCACATTCATTAGAAAAAAAAAAAGATAAGTGTGAGGTCGTAGTGGTAGCGAGAAGGGCCTTCTGACAACTCTCAGTTACAATTTATCTCAGGAGCCTTCACAGCTGACCTCATGCATCACACGTAGTACCATCACCACCATACAATACCATCAAACCTACTACAGCATCTATGTTAAAATGCCAAGACTATTCTACTGAGCAAGAAGTCTAAGATCTCTCAATTATTGAGTTAGTGGTACCAGTACAAGGCAACCCGACTATTTGCGGTATGACCCGGAGAGACCATTTGCTGTACTACTAGACTGTGGTTCGAAGCTTGAGATCCTGAAGAGTCTTGCTTTGATCAGTGGTGGTTACTTTCTGATTGATCTGGGAACTCGCCCCTTACCACAGAAACGGATCTACGGAAAAGAAACATCGGCACTTCAGCATTTTGACAAGTCTCAATTGTTACAGACCAAAACCAACCGAACTTTATTTTGCTAAATTCATTAAGCCTTAAGACTTTTCTGTGAAGAAACTTAATTACTTTTCTTAATCGCTAGTCATATATTAGTTACAAGTGTTAAAGTAATTGATCATTAAATTTGTATATGTTGATTTTGATAAATTCATAGTTGACTTAATTATTACAGAGCGAAAGGCAGATGTGTGAATCCGGAATTTAATATATAGTTATATCTACATGTGAAAAACCATTAAGAACAACAATAATAATAAGAGGAATTTCGCTAAATTAAATCAGCTGGGGACTTGAACGAACTAAATCATTCAATATACATCTTCACAAAAGGTTGCAGGACAGATTAAAAAAAAACGTGCTCAGACGCATTCAGCATTGTTCTTATATAAATAAATCAAACACATACTTTCCAAGAGCTGGAAAATCGGCACACTCAAAACTGAATAAATCAGGTAGCAGTTTACCATCTCTCCTTGACTGTGCAAATGACTGGGCGTTGGCTGTAGACCTACCTGGACGAGTATCAGGAAATCTCGAAGACGGCCGGATATAGTGCTGTATTCTTCATCATCGCACCTGGTTATATTGATTGAACTGACCGTCCCATTTGAATCCAGATTGGCAGAGCAACATTTGTTCAAAGCAGCCACGTAAAGTCATTTGTCCGCAGATCTGATACACGATGGGTTCACTGCAAGAGTCAGGCTGTTGAGGTCGGGGCAATAGGGCTCGTGGCTGCATCAGTGTATGATTTATTGAAACTGTTGGGGCTGAGGGGACAGTCGAGAACAAGGGCACTAAAGAGGTTTAGTGAAACTGCGGAAAAGGCATCATGCTGCTTGTGGAACAACGGCAATGGGTTATGGAATTACAGTTGCTAGCGCGCAGTGGCTAGCTTTGTCGGCTTCGTGCAAGTGTGTCAGTGTCTGTCGCAAGTCGTGGTGTGCGGCAGAACGAACGGAATTATTTGACTTCTATTTGTTACTTTCACAATTGCCTCCGAGGCTTTAGGAGTTGTGGATGTTAAAAGTTGCTACCAAAGTGAAATGGGTTCATTTTCGATACAAGACAACGGGAGGCTGAGACAATTGGCAGTCATGACCCAAGTGGGACCCTTCCCCCTTAGAGTGTAAAGGAGTATACAGGGCTGCAACACTTGTTCGACGTGGGGACTACTTCTGATTATCAGATTCCCTCCTGTTGTATCGCTGTGTATATAGTTTCGCATCATAGTTGCATGGTCAAACTAGTGACAATCGAGAAAACCGGTGGACTTCTGGAAAGACAGATAACACTGGGAAATTGACTAGAAACCGACTGACCGGGTTAGCACCCCGTAAGCTGTATTCAAATGCTACTGGACCCAAAAATGATAGATGTCCCCAGGATTCATCGAATTGAGGGGAAAGGGGGGGGAAGAGAATGATGAATCCACAGGTGCCTCATTAGAATCGACCGGACCAGTTACACTGACTTCGAGCTCTGAACAACGGCTGGAATTTCCATGTGCCTGTGGTAGGAAATTCTCTACCCAGAGAGGAATGAACATCCACAGAACGAAAAAGGGGTATGGGAGCTCATCACGGGGAGATCAGTAGCGCTCTGTCTCGACGAGTAAGATGATGCCTGATGATGATCTCACACAGTTCTTGGACGGGAAGAGAGATGCATCAAGTTTCCACCTGCCAGTGCAAAAGGGCTTTGGGAACAGCTGGACGAAGCCTTGGCAAAAGAGTTGGGTAACAACCTGAAGCAGATAACGTTGGAGACATAATATATCTTCACTGTCGCAAAGTGTTTGGAGTCAGGGAGGCAAGGGGGGAAGGTAACGCACCTCGAAAAAGTAGAAGACAAATTAAAATCGACGAAATCAGGAAACAGAAGACGCATGCCCGAAAACTGTTCAAGAACGCAGTTTCCACAGAAAAGGAAGGGCTACGACAGGTTTAGGAACACCTGAAAGGCCAACATAATGCCCTTTGTAGTACAGAAAGATCGTGCAGGAAGAGAAGGAAGACTCGAAGGGATAGGGAAAGATTCTTCATGGAGCACTTCAAGTTTGCCAAAGAACTCTTTGAGCAGCTATGGTCGGGTACGCTAAACATCAGGAAAGAAGACCTGGAAGAATACCTTAGAATTACATACGCAGATGGTCGCAAAGATGAGCCGCTCAGCGGCATGGCAGGCCTTAAATGGCCGAGTAAGCCAGGAGCTGAATTTAAAACCAAGCCTCCAACGATACAAGAGGTAGAAAGCATTGTCCAGAAAGCTCGATGCAAGTCAGCTCCAGGTCCTAATGCTGTTCCACATGTTGTGTATAAGAGATGCCCTGAGGTGCTCAAACGACTGCTCCGTTTACTGAAGAATGTGTGAAAAACCCAACTTGTAAGAAAGGAATGGAGAAAGGCGAACGGAGTCTACATCCCGAAGGAACACAGTTCCACAGACATCAGTCAGTTCAGCCCAGTCTCACTACTTAATGTGGAAGGGAAGACATTTTTCTCAGTGATGGCGAAAAGGCTCACTACATACCTCCTGGCAAATGGGTACATTGACACTACCATCCAGAAAGGAGGTATCCCAGGTACACCAGAACGTCTAGTGCATGCCACAATGATCTGGGAAGCACTTCAAAAGGCAAAGTCTGATAGAACATACCTCCATGTAATCTTGTTGGATCTAGCAAATGCTTATGAATCCGTTCCACAGAAGATGTTGTGGCAGGCCCTAGAAATGTATCATGTTCCACAAGAGATTGCAGCAATGCTGAAGCTGTATTTCGCAGGATTCTATGTCAGATTTTCAACCAGAGAGTACACAACGAAGTGGATTGGCCTTGAAGTTTGAACTGCAATGGGATGTACCATCTCTCTGATACTATTCGTCTTGGATGTGCAGGTAATCCTCAATGCGGCTGAAGGAATGGCTATAGGTCCAAAGCTCGGTGGAATGTGTCATATGCCACCGCTCAGATCATTCATGGATGGCACAACAAATCTGACATCAGATGAACATCAGGCCCGGAGGATGTTATCACGCCTGGATGAACTAGTCAGCTGGTGCAGAATGAGCTACAAACCCAAGAAGTCGAGGAGCCTATCAGTCTGGAAAGGGAAGATAGCAGAGGTCATATTCATGGTCACTAACCAAAGAATCCCTACAGTCATTTAAGAACCTGCTAAAAGTCTCGGCTGGGTGTACGATGCCTCATTAAAAGACTCGAAGGCAGTGCAACCGACAATAGAAATGGCAGGCCTAGGGCTACAGATCACAGACCAAAGCAGGCTCCTACGATAATGCAAACTGTGGTTTCTCCAGTTCATGTTGATACCTAAGTTGCTGTGGCCACTGCTTATAAATGAAATAAGCACAAGTACAGTGGAAGCTATAAAGCAGAAGGTCAACAAGTACATTAGGCTAGGGGTACCACCAGATCTGTCAGATGTAGCACTGTACTGCAAAAAGTAAAAACCTCTGCTTCCCTTCAAGTCAGTTGTTGAAGAGAAGTTGGAAAGGCAAGACTTGCAATGATGGTAAGCGAGTCAGCAGATGACGTGGTTAAGTCCATTCAGCGCACACTGAAAACGGGAAGGAAGTGGAGAGTGGAAGAAGCCCTTGATGCTGCCCAAGAGTCGCTCAAACTGAGAGAGGTAATCGGATACACACAAACGAATAGACGGGGATTTGGTCATGGAGACATCCGCTGGTGGTCCAAGACATCAAGCAGGGAGCGAAGAGACATGGTAGTTCAGGAGATACGAGGAGCTGAGAATGATAAAAGGTTGCAAAAAGCAGTGCAGCAGGCCCAAAAAGGTCAATGGACTACATGGGAAGGAGACCTGCAAAGGTCCTTGACATGGAATGATATATGGCATGTGGCACCTCTTAGGCTTAGCTTCGTTGTTAGATCAATGTATGACCTCCTGCCATCGGCCACAAACTTTGTGAGATGGTGTAGCAAAATCTGTGAAAACAAACGCTAAATTCCAGGAAATTGTACTCCCAATGCTAATATATAGAACCAGCCCGTGTGTTAGGCTTAGACGCTTCGACTATGCCAGTCGGGAAATCTAACGTATGCAGTAGTAATGCGTATACATGATCTCGCCGGCAAGGCTACTAGATTTTGTTTTGCAAGCTTTGGCCTCGAAACTAAATATTTTCTTGTGCCAGAACTGCGATACCATGACTGGCGTTTGAATTAACGAAGATTTTAACATTAATGCCATGTAATTGTAGTAATTCGGACATTTTCAGTAGTGTAAAAGAGGAACTGCAGTAACATTTAACGCAAAATGGTACAAAACGCCGAGCCGACCCTCTTTACTCTACACGCGTTAGTGACGGATAATCACTCTGCTGGCTTTGTCTCCGATATATACACTCACGCAAGTTGTTAAAATTTTGTGACGTAGCGCCGTTCGGTCTGCATGCATACGGTAGTTTAAAAATAAAAGGAAAAATGCAATTAACGTGAGATGTTTTTTTGAATGTGTAATACTAAATAGGGTGTGAGACGGAGTGACCTTAGTTCGTGTTTACAAATTTAAATTGAATAGGAGAGGAAATGTTTTATTTGAAGCATTGTAGGAAATAAAACGATACTAGGCATTAGAAAGACATATAAGTATAAATATGTACTGACTGTGTAATAGATAACAGCAGGATTAATAAGTATGTATGAGTATTTAAAACCATTAAGAAATAAAGAAGTTGGACAGAAGACAGATAGACAGATGGACTTGAAAATCTTTCTCAGTTTCGCCCGTAGGTGGGGTAAAAGGGGAAGGAGTCCTTATTTTGATCATTTGAGGTCAGTTTTATTTGAAAAGGAACGCTATTCACTAAACAGTCTCTGATTGGCTGTAGTATAATAGACTAACAGTTGTATAAAACCAATTAGTATTGGGTATAGGGGGCCACTAGATGAAAAATTTCTTACATTAAAAACGTTGTTGTTATAGACAAGGCAAGAGTACTGTCTTGTTTGCTAATTCTGCACTAGCAGCGATCTGGATTTGTTACCATATATCGCAATATTCAACTAATTGGTGTTTAAAATTTCTTTTATCGCGAGTTTCATCTACGAGTGAAAGTGAGCCCAGGTGATCTAACACCTGTCCTTAAGTTCTGCAGTGAGGCCTAACTACTGAGTGCCTACACAGTGATTTACCTATAGAAGCAGAATCGTGTCTTGGCAGTGGATGCTGGCGTTTTATACATAATTCAAACAGCCTGGTTCCAGAGACCTCAGATAAGACTTGTCTGGGAAATTGATATCACAAACAATCCACTCTCTCAGTTTTTCACAAAAGATAGTGTATCAGACAGTGAGGAACAAAAACGGTCAATAAACTTGTACCCTTTTCTAGGAGCAAGAAATACTTGACATTTTCCCAGCTTGAGACATATAAATAATTGTGGGATAACACCGACTCAATGACAGTTGTAAAATAATTGGTTGTAAATAATTTCATTATCATGTTGAGTTAATTATTCCTGTGTCAGAAGAATAACTAGATACAGGAAAATAAATTGTAAAAAAATTTGTTCAATTGAAAACTTAACCAGTGACTTGTTTAATCATTGTTTACTAGTAATAGGTGTAGTTGTTGTCCTGTTTCACACTTTATCATCTTGCATATACCCTAGACACTTGCTAGATAACATACTCACACCATTACACTTCAGTAGGGAATATATATATCGGGTGAGGACATTGGTGGAAGCAGACAAGTTCCCTGTAACTTATCTGAATTTCATACACTTCAGGGGCTTGCACAGCTAACCTCACACCAGATACCATTAATATAATATTTAAATCATTAATAACACCTAATCCACCACATAAATTGGGACGCTCTTCCTGGATTTAAAGGTTCTTACTACTCTACATTAAGTGAGTAACTAGTCCCAGTGTTTGTAAAATCTAATAGTAAAAATAATTTGAGAGTGGTTTGAGATATCATTGCCCTTTGTCTTGTGTTTAGAGTTGGTTAATTAGTTAAGGTAGTGGATAGTATTTCATATTGTTAACTATAAAATGGCGGATATGGCTAAATACAGATCTGCTGCTGTGCAGACTGCAAAGGAAATGAATTTAGATGGGCAAGCTCTGATTCAGTATGAGACATCACAGTGCGATAAGTATATGGAAAGGGAAGATAAGAGATTAGCTGAGGAGAAGAGAATTATGTTAGAGGATGCTAGGGAACTTAAGAAGTTAGAGGCTGATAGAGAGGCTGAGATCAAGAGGCTGCAGTTGGAGGAGAAGAAACTTGAGGCTGAAAGAGTGAAAGAAGAAAAGAGACTTGAGGCTGAAAGAGAGAAAGAAGAAAAGAGGTTGGAAGTTGCCAAGGAGGAAAAGAGAGTACAGGTGGAGGCTGAGAAAGAAGAGAAACGGTTACAAAGGGAACATGAGTTGCGACTAAAGGAGATGGAGTTACAAGGCCATGCTCCTGATAATGGAAGTAGCTCATTGTTACGGACTTTTTGACAACCTTTGACACCAGTTTAAAGTAAGGCTCTAAAGGCTTAGGATGACCAAGATGTTGTGTGCGTATTCTGGTTTTATAATATCAAAGTCCGCCGGGTTCATATATATATTTTACAGGATTCCATAAGGCGCTACGTTAGTATCGATTATTGTCTCTAGTAACCCGTGTGATGCGTTGATACTGGAACATGCTTCATATTAAACTTCTGATTATTGACTGACCTGTCTATTCTTGCCTTATTAATATCAGCAGTGTGAGATGCAGCGTGTTTAGGCAATTAAGTGTCACTTGTCATTATGAATGGATCAAACAGTATGGAATTCAACTCAGAGTACGGCATTTAATAAGACCAGTATTGTCGACTTAAACACGTTTAATTAACACTCTCATTTCATGACTTGACACAACTATTCAAAGACATAGTTTATAAACATAGTTCTATGTACGTGTCGAATGAGTTCTTATTATTCATTAAAGCATATGTTCACTAATATATATATATATATATATATATATATATATATATATATATATATATATATATATATATATATATATATATAGTTCTGTATCATGGTCAGTTCCTTTTGGCCAACATCCCGTGGCATAATATTCATAGGCTAACTAGGCTTACTCCTGTTGATAGTTAATAATAGCCCCTTTTCCACTAGACTTACTTCCACTGCTAGTTTTGAAATATCCTCCTTACGCTAGACTTACATCTGCTGCTAGTCGTCTAATATCTTTGTTACACTAGGCTTACGTCTGCCGTTAGCTATATATTCGTTTTACACTAGTCTTACTCCTACTGCTAGTTACGACTCTTCATTTGGCATACACTGCCAGGCTAATCTGCCATAATGACAAACTGCGTTAAAAACAAGACGACTTACGTTTAATCCAAGAACACACTGCTAAATAGGCTTTCCAGCCACACATATATCTTCAGTGGACAATGCCACACATATCCTAGTGGTTATACCACACATATCATAGTGGCTAGGCCACACTTGTAAAAACACGCTGCCGTTAGGGTCAAAACCCACGATTCGAATGACGTTACTAAGTCCTACGCGTAATGCATAGAGATATGCATTCTATGTCGTTAATATTCATTTGCGGTGTTCCATGGTGCACCCATTCGAGTCGGCCAAACTCAAATGCCTGCACACATGCAACAACTCCCGACATCATCGATCATTAATATATTCATTTGAGGAATGCGCCATGCTGCAGACATGAAGCAATCCTCAACATCATCCCCCTCTCTCCCAAACGTGACACTTGTGGCACGTGTGATAGTGGTGGAGAAGACGTACGTCTCTACAATATACATATTAATATTATATGAGTATTAGTACTATCAATTTATGATTACAATAATCATTAAATTCGAACAATAAAATTTATAACAATAAGTACTAACAATACTCGAAGTGGTAACTAAAGAGTTAATCCATTTTTTTTTCATCAGAGAAATTGCGCGATAGTAAATCCGCTAAGTTATTGTCCGATCCAGCGATAGGCAGAATCGTAAACGAAAATTCCTGAAGTAGTAAGTACCATCTGTGAATTCTCGAATTCCGCATAGTTCTGGATGTAATGTACGTAAGAGGGCTGTGGTCTGTCATGATATAGAAGTGCGTGCCGATGAGGTATCGTGACAACTTCTCGAGGCACTACACCACCGACAGGAGCTCACGTTCACCTGTCGCATACTTCTGTTCCGCTGAGGTCAGTTTTCTTGACACGAAGAAACACGGATGGAGTGATCCCTTGTAGCTTTGCAACAAACAGCCACCAATCCCATAACTGGATGCATCTGATTGAAGGGTGAATAGAATGTGTATATTTGGTAACAACAAAATAGGTTTATTGGAGAATAATTTCTTAATAGTTACCAAAGCGCTTTCGCAAACTGGTTACCAATGTATCTTATTAGGACTACCTTTGGCCAGCAATGCGGACAAAGGTGCAGATAGTTGTGCGAAATGCGGGATGAATTTATGATAATAGTTAATTAAGCCTAAAATGCTTCTAACCTGCTTCTTAGTCGAAGGGGAAGAAATATCAAGAATTCTTTAGACTGTATTGTCATCAGGATATAGTTTGTGGTTACCTATACGGTGACCAAGAAAAGAGATTTCCTGACAACCTATTTGAACCTTTGAAGGTCGCACAGTCAAACCGTGTTTACGTAAGGTATGGAAAAGAGAAGTTAAACCATCAATGTGGTCTTCATAAGATTCATGAAATAAGCAGATGTCATCGATGTATGTGATGACATCTTTCCGATCGCCAAGAAGACGGCGCATCATGCGCACAAACGTCGCAGGCGCATTACCTAAACCAAAACACATATAATTCCATTGGAATAGACCAAATGGAGTTGTGAAGGCTGTGTGTGGCTTAGCATGTTCGGCAAGTGGAATTTGCCAATAACCTTTAGACAGATCTAATTTACTAAAGAAAGTAGCATTAGATACTTGTGATAGAAGATCATCTAATAGATGCATTGGTTCGGCGTCTGTAACTGTAATTCTGTTCAGTCGCCTAAAATCAATGCATATACGTAAGGAATCATTCTTTTTCTTAACAATCACCATTGGGAATGCATATGGTGATTCCGAAGGAGATATAATACCCAAACGTATCATCTCTTTTAACTCTTTCTCTACCCTATCTTTGTGGTGTAAAGAAATACGATAGGGTCTTAGTTTAATAGGCTGATAGTCAGTGAGGATAATGTCATGGGAAATAAGTGATGTCTGACCAGGAAGATCAGTCAGAACATCATCAAAAGAGATAAGAATTTCCCGAACTTGACATTGTTGTGAAGAAGATAAGGAAGATGAAATAGTTACATCCTTCCAAGACTCTGATGATTGTAAGGAAGGTAATTGAAAGTGTAAAGGAATAGATGACGTAGTATCTTCCTCATGAACAACTGCAAAAGAAGCAGCATGATGTGAAGAATCACTAATAGAGTTAATGACAGGAATTAACTCCTGTGGTCTTTCTACTGCTAATTTGAGCATGTTGACATGAAAGGTTTTGATTTTTCCTCTAATATTCACAGCATAATCAACATCTGTGACTTGTCTAATAATATCAAATGGACCTTGCCATGATATTAATAATTTGTTGTCATTATGTGGCAATAACAACCAAACCTTTTCACCTGGTTTAAAGAATCTTAAAGTTCTTTTTTGATTATGTAATAACCTTGATCTTTGAGTAGCAGTTTTGATACTTTCAGATGCATAAGTACACGCATCAATGATTCGCTGTCGGCGATCAATAACTAACTCATAGCTGTTTCGGGTAAAATTATCCACTGATGCTTCAACTAACAAATCTTTCAGTATCATCATTGGTCCGCGAGGATTCGATCCATAGACCAATTCGAATGGAGAAAAGCCAGTGCTTTCTTGGGGTACTTCTCGAAAAGCAAACAATGCTGCCGGAAGTAGACGGTCCCATTCACGCGGTCACTCTTCAGTGATCTTAGCTAGTATCTGTTTAAGCGTCCGATTATAGCGCTCACACACACCGTTCGATTGAGGCCTATACGCACTACAAAACGAATGGTGAACAGATAACATTGACTCTAGATCCCTCATAATGTTGGACGTAAATTGTGATCCTTGATCTGACAAAATGTCCTCTGGAAAACCGATACGACAGAATATGGAAAATAATGCATCAGAAACAGATGCAGTCGTGATGTTTTTTAAAGATATGGCTTCTGGCCAACGCGTGCAAAGATCTACGCAAGTTAAAATATAACGAAATCCATTTTTGAAGTAATTGACAAAGGACCCACTATATCTATTGCGATCTTCTGGAATGGTCTTTCAGGCACGTCTGTAATTTGTAAGGGTGCCGTATGGAATCTGCCCTTACGTGCTCTACCTTGGCATGTTGTACAAGATCTGCAGTACAACTTGGTATCCCTGTTAACCCCAGGCCAATAAAATTGTGACGTAATACGAAACAATGTTCTTTTGATCCCCATATGACCTGCCATAGGGGAGTCATGGCATGTTTGTAGGACCAATGGTCTGTATTCCTTAGGAACTACTACTTGATGTATGATCGTTTTGCCATTGTCAAAGTATCTAGTAAGTATAGATTTATTTATTTTAAACCAATGTTTAGCTGATCCTGTGTGTTTAGTAGTTTTTTGGTTTGCTAGGATAAATAAACCTTGTAATGTTGGATCATTTTTCTGTTTTTCTGCAAAAACAGAAGGTGTTACAGTACTAATAGGAGATATAATTGTATCTATGACTGGAGTGGGTGGTGTAGCCATGTCCGTAGCTAACTGTTGTGCCCTGGTTACAACAGCATTCGCCACCTGTGGGTGAGATTCAACCCACATTGCAATCTCCTCAGGAGTGCAATCTTTAACTCCAGGTATGTTACCAACAATGATCTCAGCTATTGGCGCCTTCAACCCGCAGGCATACACAGTGCCTGTGTAGAAAGGCGTATCAATGTATACTTTTGCCACAGGGAAACTTTCTACATTCCCTCCAAAAGTGATACACTTGACGGATTTGCCTGTAAAAGCAGAGGGCTCGATAAGCGAGTGCTTAATTCCGATGGTTGAACACCCGGAATCCCTCAAAACTTGCACAATTTTTCCATTTAATATTCCTGGATGGAATGTGAGATAACCCATATTCACACATGCGGACATTGTAGGCATAATATGACCACAATTAAGTTTCTTTGTAGCCTTAGCTATGTGCTGCGATTGACACTCAAAACATGAATCATTTATTACCATACATGCATTAGCATGATCATCATCACTACCTTTGTCATTCTTGACAGTGCAATTATTTGCATGTCTATGTTTACTTTTGTCTCTCGAGGGAGATCTGACATGACCTTTATTCTTACTGAATGAATTTTTCTTATAATAATCAAAATCAGAGGAATTATCATTCCTGTAATCTCTACCATATGATGATCTCTGTTTATAGTACCCTTTCTGATGTGAATCATCATAATCCCTGCCTTTGTGATACCCACGATCATGGGGTGAGTACCCTCTATAGCCTCTTTGATACGAATTTGAAGGAGAGCGATGACGCCGAAAGTTATAAAACCCTCTCTCAGACTGATGACAATCTGAACGATAACGTCCATCAACGCTCTTCGATCGAGGTCTATGATCATACGATCTGTGGTCGTGGTGTGCTGAGCACGCAGGCAAAGGATCTCGAATAGAAGATCTATGAATATCTTTATTCGGATGTGCGATCGCATATTGTCTCCCGAGTTTTTCATATTCATCAATATTATTAGGATGTCTTTCCTGCAAAAATGATTCTAATTCAGTACTACATGCAGATAAAACCTTATCTCGTAGTATGAGATCAATGACACCTTCATAGGTTTTATTAATACCAGAGAGATCAATCCACCTGCTAAAAAAATGTTTAATTGATGCAACGAATTCACCAAAATCTGCATCTTTATTTGGCTTAGCCGTGTGAAAACGATCCCTGAATCCAGACTCAGTCAACTGGAAACGTCTTAGTAGTACCTCTTTTACGACGTCGAAATCGTTTCTACTAATTTCATCCAGACTCATGAAACATTTCAATGAGTCACCAGTCAAAAAATCAAGTAAAAGACTGCTCCATCTTTCTTTTGGTGTGTTCAAGGCGGTGACTTTTATGATGAACCTAGATAAAAAAAGAGTCAATGCAATCACGAGATTGATCAAAATTAGGCATTTTTAACTTCGGGTAGAAAACAATTGTACCCGCTGATGTCTTAGCCTGCTCTAACTGCACTTTAGCCAATTCCAACACTTTTTCCTTTTCTGCATGAAGTCTTAATGACTCAAGCTCCATGGCATTTTTATGTCCCTGATCTAGTTGAAGAAGTTCCATTCTTCTTAACTCCATTTCTTTTTCCCTAAGTTCTCTTTCTTTATCTTTTTTGCTCTCTGTCTTTCTCTTGTTGAGCCAATTCTTTATCTTTTTGCGTTATTTCTTTTTCCATTTTCTCCTTTTCATGGGCCAATTCCAACTTCCTAAGTTCTTCTGCTCGTTTAATAGCCTCGCGTTGTTCTATTCTTTCAAGACGCGATAAATGTTCTTCAAATTTGGTCTCCGCATAAATTTGAAGTTCAGATCCTGATTTACCCAAACTCTTTCCACTGATAATAAAGTCTTCTAGTGTCGACATCTTTATAAGTTTGCGAATACCTGTGAATGCTATCTACTATATACTGAGATATAGAACTCAATATGTTATGTACATGTGTCAATCAATAACAAACAATCTGCAAGTACAAAAGACGAAGAACTATGAAAAACAATTAAATGAATTACAATGAGATGATATATCAGTTATCCGACAAAAATTTACAATAATAAAGTAACTAAGGTAGACTTATACGTATTAATTAGCAAAAGAAAGTAAAGAATTAACATTACAAAGAAGATAACGAGACAAGTCGTCTGTAACTAACGTGTAGACAGAGGAGTTTTAGATAACACACGAAAACAATTGTAAACAAAACTGAAATAAGGCTATGCAAATAAAGATGACATGTTTACGTGACGTAACAGCTAAGTACACACAAGTATGGTTATACTGCGAACTGAGGCTTCAGTGAATTTATATCCTGACTCTAAAAGTCAGATCCTCAGTCAGCTAATATAAGCATGAGAATCTAATAGACGTTAACATTCACTGAATTTTTCTAGCGAAAATTCCAGTCAATATTAAACCCGTTCCAGAATTCCCAACGAATAAACAAATAAACAGATAGATATGGATGGGGCACAGAAAATGATAAGTATGAAAGTAAGCAAAGAAACGAGAAACCTGCAGACCACAGTTAGTACAAGGACAGTATGAAAGTGCTCAAGCGCTTCGATAAAATTAAGAACTTATCTTTTTATCTGTCCCGTTTATCCTGAGAACTACATTAGTGCATGTAAATCCAAGCTTCAGTTCCACTCAAGTCTAGACAGCAGCTGGTGATCATTGATAGAAGACCTTGACCTTGGTAGTACGATCGTTTGAGAGATTCAACCGTTTTCAAACGCTGGTTACCGATCTGCTTACTGATCTGCGTTGCCGCTATTGATGCTGTAGTTAAAGACACTCTTCTTCCAACGATTCAGATACTTGAAGTTGATAAATATCGTTCATTTAAAATGGTTCAGCTTCTTGTAGTGGGTGAAGATAGGATCATCTCAGAATGTGTAGTCTGCTAGTAATGACGGCCTCGATACAATGACGTCATATACTGACATGCGCGCTAGAGTTGCCGGTTTGTCTTGAATGAATATTCTCGCTATAAAAGTTTATCGTTAGTTCAACTCACTTTCGATACTTTATGGGGGGCTGTAGTCCTACGAAATCCAAACGCTTCCTGACACCAGAATTATATGTTACGGACTATTTGACAACCTTTGACACCAGTTTAACGTAAGGCTCTAAAGGCTTAGGATGACCAAGATGTTGTGTGCGTATTCTGGTTTTATAATGTCAAAGTCCGCCGGGTTCATATGTATATTTTACAGGATTCCATTAGGCGCTACGTTAGTATCGATTATTGTCTCTAGTAACCCGTGTGATGCGTTGATACTGGAACATGCTTCATATTAAACTTCTGATTATTGACTGACCTGTCTATTCTTGCCTTATTAATATCAGCACTGTGAGATGCAGCGTGTTTAGGCAATTAAGTGTCACTGGTCATTATGAATGGATCAAACAGTATGGAATTCAACTCAGAATACGGCATTTAATAAGACCAGTATTGACGACTTAAACATGTTTAATTAACACTCTCATTTCATGAGTAGACACAACTATTCAAAGACACAGTTTATAAACATAGTTCCATGTACGTGTCGAATGAGTTCTTATTATTCATTAAAGCATATGTTCACTAATATATATATATATATAGTTCTGTATCATGGTCAGTTCCTTTTGGCCAACATCCCGTGGCATAATATTCATAGGCTAACTAGGCTTACTCCTGTTGCTAGTTAATAATAGCCCCTTTTCCACTAGACTTACTTCCACTGCTAGTTTTGAAATATCCTCCTTACGCTAGACTTACATCTGCTGCTAGTCGTCTAATATCCTTGTTACACTAGGCTTACGTCTGCCGCTAGCTATATATTCGTTTTACACTAGTCTTACTCCTACTGCTAGTTATGACTCTTCATTTGGCATACACTGCCAGGCTAATCTGCCATAATTACAAACTGCGTTAATAACAAGACGACTTACGTTTAATCCAAGAACACACTGCTAAATAGGCTTTCCAGCCACACATATATCTTCAGTGGACAATGCCACACATATCCTAATGGTTATACCACACATATCATAGTGGCTAGGCCACATTTGTAAAAACACGCTGCCGTTAGGGTCAAAACCCACGATTCGAATGACGTTACTAAGTCATACGCGTAATGCATAGAGATATGCATTCTATGTCGTTAATATTCATTTGCGGTGTTCCATGGTGCACCCATTCGAGTCGGCCAAACTCAAATGCCTGCACACATGCAACAACTCCCGACATCATCGATCATTAATATATTCATTTGAGGAATGCGCCATGCTGCAGACATGAAGCAATCATCAACACTCATCCACCTCCGACTCTGCTGCAAGCCAGGTTGCCTCAACCTCAGCCATGGGGTTCCAGTTGGACCTATTTGTAGAAAAAGATGATGATATTGAGTCATTTTTATCTAGATTTGAAAGGTTAGCTACTATGTATGGGCTAGAGAAAGAGAGATGGAGTATGAAGGTATCTCAGGGGCTTAGGGGAACCTCCTATGAGGTCTTCGCCAAACTGAGCAAGGATGATCAAGATGACTACGACATTCTTAAGCAAGCTCTTCTAGTTAGATATGAGAAAAATAGTGAATTTTACAAAAATAAATTTAGGAATGCCAAACTGTTGACTGGAGAGACTTACTACCAGTTCTCTGCACGCCTGGAGACATACCTGGAGAAATGGACTGCTCTGGGGAACACCCAAGATTTAAATGAAATGATTATGACTGAGCAGTTAAGAGAGTCCATGGCTCCAGACCTGAGAAAATTTCTCACGGAACACTGTGCTGAGAGGCTGGGGGAGATCTTAAATGTGGCTGAGAGATATCAGGCAGCCCAGTCTGAGATAGCAAGTATAAAGAAGAAGCCTATAGACCACGATAAAGCTCCACCAAACCAAAACCAACCTAACTATGAACAGAGAGATAAGTTTAATAAGGGTAAAGCCTATTATGATAAGCCAAGTTTTGACCAACGAGATAGAAACTCGCATTTCAGAGAAAGGAGACCCTACAAACCAGAAGGGAAATATTGTAAAGTTTGTAGGATGAATAATCATAATACTATTGACTGTTTTAGGAATGTTCCTCCATATCACGCGGCATGCATGATAACAGTAGACAAGGGGAAGAAGAAACTGACAGAGAATCATATTAATCTTCAACATCCCCCCATCGGTGAAGAAGTGACATGTAATGGTGCCAAGGTTAGGTGCCTTTACGATTCAGGTTTAGAATATGACTCAGTTGTGAGTGCAACCCTAGTGCACCCTGAACAGTATACCACAGAGAAAGTGGAGATGCAAGGGGCCGTAAAAGGAATAGACACCATGACACTTCCAGTAGCCAAGATCAATGTAGAGACAAGGTACGTGGAAGGAGTGATCAGAGCAGCCGTGTGTGATGACCCTAATTACCCGCTGGTGTTAGGAAGTAAATATGTTTTTCTAGGAAGCCCGGTAAAACCTGTGGTAATGGCCACGCTTCAGGTTCGATCGACCACTAGTAGAACGGAGGAGGAACCACCACTAGTTTATTCTCATAAGCAGATGAGAAAGGCCCAGGCAAAGGATAAAACATTAAAAACTTGCTTTGGCAAATTGCCAACCAGCCATGCACACCCTAAGAAAGGACAATTTTATTTGAAGGAGGGACTGCTCTTCAGGAAAGCTAGAGCAGGATCCAAAGAACAGGGACAGTTGGTATTGCCAACTCCCTACGGGGAAGAAGTGATGGCACAAGCTCATGTTGTACCTGACGGTGGACACCAGAGGAATGGAACCACACGTCAAAGGACATCTGAAAAATATTACTGACCCCAAGTAGCTGCTGATATTGCACAATTTGTGGGGGCCTGTGAAAAATGTAGCAAGGTACAGTCCCCAAGTTGGGAAATCATAATCAGATGCCATCCAAGAATTCTGAAACATATGGGCCTAAAAATAACAAGGAAAATAAAAATAATAAGGTTGACATAGAGGATAGGTATCCACCTTCCCACCAACAGTTTTCACCAACAATATTTAGATTCGCAACTCTGAGAAGGGCATCCAGAGAAAATAGAAACTCAAACCAGTCAACCCAGGCTCAGTTTGAAGCAGCAGTTAGGGAACTGGCTGAAATTAATATTGAAGATAATCCGCCAGATTTGAACCCGAAACAAAATGTTAGAAGAAAAGTGGGGAGTGGACAAATGAGCAATTCGGAAAATGCTCACAGCGCTTCACAATATGGCTATTAATTTAGCATGAAAAGGGCACTGGTGATATTGGTAGTCACCCGACCCTACACCGTCTAAGGGGAAGTATTGGTCGGACCCTGGATGGAGATCACCCACACATATTATAGCAAAGCTAAGGGCGAATTGATTTCTGATGCAGAAACTCATTTCCCCACATATTATCTTATTTCAACAAATTGTCGGTAGGCGGAGAATATAGTTGGTTAATATGGCCTCCATTTGAGTGGCACATTATAGAATATTATAAGAATATTATTAGAAGGGTGTTTCCACATTCAATCAAGCCTGAGATCAGACCCATTGTTGGCTGTGAACATTTCGGAGGAGCAGAGTGCCTCCATTGTTGCCTTTTTGAATTGAGGATAGTCCGAGTGTTTATTAAGGCTGAGCAGGAAATTATTGGATCCCCTACACAACTCAGATATCACCATATAGATCAACTCCTCATAACGTACAATTTGAGGAACATCTAATATTCTCGGGACATGTCGTTGAGCAGACTCAGAGAAGAGAAATGGTGAATACTGATTGCTAAGTAGCATTAAGACAAGCAGTAACACTTGCAGCTGTTCAGTAACATAACTGAAATAGATTCTTGGATCGCAGAGATCTAAGGCAGCTTTCTTGAGTTGTGCTTACTTTGAATGACCCCACTGCAGAAATCCATGAAAACACAAGGGCAGGAAAAGCCTAGGGAATAGTACTTTATTTACGCTAATTGACTCACAGATAATAACTTGCAGTCAATGCATGTTTTAGGAAGGGAGGTAAGTAGCAAAATCTGTGAGAACAAACGCTAAATTCCAGGAAATTGTACTCCCAATGCTAATATATAGAACCAACCCGTGTGTTAGGCTAAGACGCTTCGACTATGCCAGTCGGAATATCTAACGTATGCAGTAGTAATGCGTATACATGATCTCGCCGGCAAGGCTACTAGATATTGCTTTGCAAGCTTTGGCCTCGAAACTAAATATTTTCTTGTGCCAGAACTGCGATACCATGACTGGCGTTTGAATTAACGAAGATTTTAACATTAACGCCATGTAATTGTAGTAATTCGGACATTTTCAGTAGTGTAAAAGAGGAACTGCAGTAACATTTAACGCAAAATAGTACTGTGACGGTGCGAAGACGATGTGTGAAGGAGAATAAGGATTTGTGTGTAATGTTGTCGTCACTCTCTCTGGCCTACTTTCACACACGTTCCGCAGTCACAGAAAAACTCTCTTGATGACAGGGGTCCCACTTTTATTAATGAAACCCTATCAGGTAGCACAAGAATCATACAGAAACAACGTTGTCCGCAAGTTTACTTTTTGGACAATTCCTAAGCAACACCATATAACCAAGCTATTTAGGTAACACCATCTAATAACCCAGCACAGACTGCTGGACTCTCTGAAATAAAATGAAACAAAATAAACTAGCATCGTACTAATGGACAAACATCATCTAACTTAATAATATAAACATATGTGTGAAATTATGCAAGCACGTGCACTTAAATGACCACGTGTGTGTGTTCATGCAAGTCTGTATGTATGTGTAATCAACAATAAACAATCAACAACAATGCCTTCATACGCATATTAGATACTAACTCCATCATCACGCGAGATAAAACTTAAATGAAGCACTTCTATCTATGATGAAATATTCCACACAGCGCACTGGTCTAAATGACATCAATTTATCAGTATCTTAGAGGTCTAGCTGCTCTAAAGAAAAAAAGGAGATATATACTCTATTCTTACAGCTCTGTACTAAATGTAATAGGCATAGGCTACTCACAGAGCTAGAGGGTACGCTAATCTTTCTCTCACAATAATCACTGATGTAACATTAACCACACTCACGGCTCACAAGAATGCAATATAACCATTACTTAACCCTACACAAATAATAATAATAATGGCAATAAGTACACACTTGTATACAGCGCAATGCGACACTAGAATTCCTCTTATAAATTCACTTAGTACTTTACACATTTAACACAGTCTCACAGTTGAAAATAGCGATGAGATATACGTGAAATTACACTTAAATACACATAAGTCGCCAGTCAGCTTCTATCAAGCTATAGATAGACAAACGCTACAAGGCTTTAACTTCTAAACCTGAAAGTCTAATATTACTAAATCTAAAGTATTATAAAAATGTACTTATATGCAAGCATACCTCTATGTCGTTAGTTCTCCTAGCACAGACGCAACTATGCAAAATCCCAAGGCCTCAATTGGTTATCGTACTAGGGCGCATTTTGCACAAGAACGATCTGGCTACTTCTCAGCTCTCTCACTGAAGCCTCTCACTGTTTCAGTTTTAAATCTGCATCTCCAACCATGCACCACATGATAGCCGCCACGTCAAAATGTCAGGGAAAACTCCACCCATCCCTCTAGGGAGCAAATCAGGAGTCCTATGCTCAGTATGGATGACATGAGATCACATCTTAGTCAAGAGTATCTTCCTAGACGTCCACAATAGGTCCGCCCACTAATGATTACATTCCCACGATATCACTTGCCTGGAGTTACACCTCACGGTTTTAGTGCTCAACAAGATGTGTTATCAGACCGCGCCAGGATGTCTAACAACCGATGTCTGTCTCCTGTTACATCTGCGTCTCACACGTTTGTCTACTTCATGGATGGCAAAGGTGTGTTTCGTTTAAATCGCCCCTTCCCTTCTCGTGGGAGAATGCCAACATGAGCACAAATATACACCGTAGACGAGATCGACAACTATTACTCAGTCAAAAATTACACCTTTCTGGCCACACGGTCACAGTACAAAACGCCGAGCCGACCCCTCTTCACTCTACACGCGTTAGTGGCGGATAATCACTCTGCTGGCTTTGTCTCCGATATATACACTCACGCAAGTTGTTAAAATTTTTTTGACGTAGCGCCATTCGATCTGCATGCATACGGCAGTTTAAAAATAAAAGGAAAAATGCAATTAACGTGAGATGTTTTTTTTTGAATGTGTAATACTAAATAGGGTGTGAGACGGAGTGACCTTAGTTCGTGTTTACAAATTTAAATTGAATAGGAGAGGAAATGTTTTATTTGAAGCATTGTAGGAAATAAAACGATACTAGGCATTAGAAAGACATATAAGAATAAATATGTACTGACTGTGTAATAGATAACAGCAGGATTAATCAGTATGTATGAGTATTTAAAATTATTAAGAAATAAAGAAGTTGGACAGAAGACAGATAGACAGATGGACTTGAAAATCTTTCTCAGTTTCGCCCGTAGGTGGGGTAAAAGGGGAAGGAGTCCTTATTTTGAATATTTGAGGTCAGTTTTATTTGAAAAGGAACGCTATTCACTAAACAGTCTCTGATTGGCTGTAGTATAATAGACTAACGGTTGTATAAAACCAGTTAGTATTGGGTATAGGGGGCCACTAGATGAAAAATTTCTTACACTAAAGACGTTGTTGTTATAGACAAGGCAAGAGCATTGTCTTGTTTGCTAATTCTGCACTAGCAGCGATCTGGATTTGTTACCATATATCGCAATATTCAACTAATTGGTGTTTAAAATTTCTTTGATTGCGAGTTTCATCTACGAGTGAAAGTGAGCCCAGGTGATCTAACACCTGTCCTTAAGTTCTGCAGTGAGGCCTAACTACTGAGTGCCTACACAGTGATTTACCTATAGAAGCAGAATCGTGTCTTGGCAGTGGATGCTGGCGTTTTATACATAATTCAAACAGCCTGGTTCCAGAGACCTCAGATAAGACTTGTCTGGGAAATTGATATCACAAACAATCCACTCTCTCAGTTTTTCACAAAAGATAGTATATCAGACAGTGAGGAACAAAAACGTTCAATAAACTTGTACCCTTTTCTAGGAGCAAGAAATACTTGACATTTTCCCAGCTTGAGACATATAAATAATTGTGGGATAACACCGACTCAATGACAGTTGTAAAATAATTGGTTGTAAATAATTTAATTATCATGTTGAGTTGATTATTCTTGTGTCAGAAGAATAACTAGATACAGGAAAATAAATTGTAAAAAAATTTGTTCAATTGAAAACTTAACCAGTGACTTGTTTAATCATTGTTTACTAGTAATAGGTGTAGTTGTTGTCCTGTTTCACACTTTATCACCTTGCATATACCCTAGACACTTGCTAGATAACATACTCACACCATTACACTTCAGTAGGGGATATATATATCGGGTGAGGACATTGGTGGAAGCAGACAAGTTCCCTGTAACTTATCTGAATTTCATACACTTCAGGGGCTTGCACAGCTAAGCTCACACCAGATACCATTAATATAATATTTAAATCATTAATAACACCTAATCCACCACAGATGGGGAAAGTCAGATGATGAGCAGTGCCCCCGGTGCCATGGGAGGCAAACACTTGAATACATGCTCTCAGCTTGCAAGGTGTCATTAGGGCAAGGGCGATACACATGGCGCCACAACAAAGCGCTGAGCTGGCTGCAACAAGAGATCTGCCAAGGATGAAGGCAAATAGCAATGTCAGGCCAGAAACCGCAAACACATACTTTATGAGAGCAGGAAAGTCAGCACACGCAAAAACGAGTAAATCAGGTAGCAGTGTACCATCTCTCCTTGACTGTGCAAATGACTGGGAGATGGCGGTAGACCTACCTGGACGAGGGGCATATCCAGAGAGTATCAGGAAATCTCGAAGACGGCCGGATATAGTGCTGTATTCTTCATCGTCGCAACAGGTTATATCGATTGAACTGACCGTGCCATTTGAATCCAGATTGGAGAGCAAAACTCGTTCAAAGCGGCAAAGTATGGTGATCTGGCCGCGGATCTGAGACATGATAGGTTCACTGCAAGGGTCATGGTTGTTAAGGTGGGTGTAAGAGAGCTCCTGGCTGCATCAGTGTATGTTTTATTGAAACTGTTGGGGCTGAGGGGACAGTCGAGAACAAGGGCACTGAAGAGGTTTAGTGAAACTGCTGAAAAGGTATCATGCTGGTTGTGGAACAACCGCAATGGGCTAAGGAACTCGGGACAGTAAACTCTAGCCCCACCTGTGGTACAGGAAACACCAGAAAAATTTAAAGTCCGCAATACCTTGTGTTGTTCGTTGTTTTGATGAAAGGACAATGTCTTACAGGTAACTCGCGGTGTTTTATATGAGGTGTCGGGCGCAGGTAGATTTCAGTTGCTAGCGCGCAGTGGCTTTAAGCCTTGTTGTCTTCGCGCAGGTGTGTCAGGGTCTGCTCCTAGTCGTGGTGTGCTGCGGAACGACCGCAATAATTTGTCTTCATCAAAGGGTCGGGTTACTTTCACTAATGCCTCAGGCTGGCGGAATTGTGGATTTTAAAGCTGCAACCAAGGTGGAATGGGTTCATTTTCTGCACAAGATAACAGGAGGCGGAGACACTTGGTAGTCATGACCCAGGTAGGCCCGCCCCCCTAAGAGTGTAAAGGAGAGTATTGGGCCGAAACACTTGATGGACGCGGAGACTACTTGTATTGATGATGATGATGATTACGCTGATGATGAAGATTACGCTGATGATGATAAAGGTCAATATGTGTGTGAGTGGGACAACTTCTGATGATCAGATTGCCTCCTGTTGTATCGCTCGTGGCGGGCAATCATTTTTGCTCTGTCTTGTAACGTTGAGTTTATTGGACATTTTAGAATTATTTGTTGCCGTTTTTTATTTTTTTTAATTATGCAAATAAAAAATACAACGTATTTGTCAAATTTCAAATGGCAGTTATTACTCCTTGTTTCGACATGTACGTTATGTATATCCAGTAGGTACAAGTGCTGATAATAACATTTTAAAAAGAAGAAATTGACTTGTCAATCACTTTGTAGAAATAGTAAATCGTATACTGTGATCATTTGATCGATCTTGACATTTTATGGCAGCGGTCAACCTTGGGTCATAGCTCTCAAGTGACATCCTTCTCTTGGCTATTCGGCCTCCGTTTTGAACTGAACCCATTTCGTTTAGGGAGCATCTCTAAAATGGCTATTTCCATAGGGTGTTGTAAGAGCCTGTTTTCGCATAATCGTAGGGAGCATCTCGACTTGCTGCGATCAGCATCTCTGTCCTCCCAGAATCCTGTATTTATCTATTCATATCTCTCTTGTACATATCTTTAAAACTTCATCTGTGGTTGCCTTTTGTTTGTTTGTTTTTTTTATATTGGGGTTAGAGGAGGCGGGGGGGGGGGGGGGGGGGGGGGGGGGGGGGGGGTGGGCACGGCGCAAGCTTGTGTTGAACATTAAGTTTAATTCAGTTGAGAGACATTTAGCACTTTCGTGCAACACATATAGGCCTTTTTATTATGGCAGTCACATTAATGAATGTTAGGTTCCTCCCTCGGAGTGCTTGGTCGGTTACATACACAAACCCGGCAAGTACTGATTCCATGCGCATTGGAGAATTAAAAAAGGAAAGGGGTTGGGGGGGGGCGCGCCAAAGTCAGTTCCCACACATACAACAAGCACGTAAAGACATTGACTTTTAACTAACTTGCTGTATTCGCTACACAACAAGACATTGACATTGGGAACTCTTTATCAATGTTCCACTACCACCGCATTGTTTTTTCCTTCATACTTAAACGTTAAGATAGATTCATGCGTTTTATCTAAGGGACGTAATTTTTATTAAAAGGGGAGTAATATTTCGATAAAAATTGGTCATAATTTAAAAAAAAATTAAACAGTTACTTTATATAATTTTGTTTAAACCTCTATTGTAGCAAAAACGGCAATAACAATGTATTTGAAATTCAGAAGAAAAAGATACTGCCGTTTGCTTCTGCTATAAAAATTTACAGTTATATATTATATATGATAAATAAAAGCGCAATAAGCACATTACACGTCAGTAGATATGTATAACACGAGTTTCTTTTAATAACATTATAACAACTTTAAGAATATTCTATCGCTTCTCGGCCTTTTGGCTAAGATCAAAGTGTCTTAGATCAAAGATCACGCACAATTCACACATTCTACTAAATAAAGCCAATAGACCACACTTTGAGCCCCAGAAGTGGTAATTTTAAAAAAAAAAATGTGCTGCCTAAACTAAAATTGAGACGATGTGTTTGACTAGTCCACTTTTAGCCCGAAAACGACCATAAGTCCATTGCAACCTTCTCAACCAAGCATTATAACACGAGCTCACAAGAGGACCTTTCATTGCATAGTGACTTGAATGGGCATTAAAATATATCGAGTCCACCTCATATATAATAGTCTCTCAACCCACACGTTTAGTCTCATTGTATGGCTCTGAAACATAGAGAACAGCGAAGAGGTTATAATCCGCAGGGGTAGAATCACACGTAACCGTACTGTGACAGGGGCTAGGTGTACCTCACACCCAAGACCCGTGCACTAAGAAAATTTATAAAGGATCGTTTGACAGGGGTTGCAATTATTGGTTGCTTGCAACCCTCTCAGCAGCAGACTTAACAATTAAAGCAACCCAAAGCCTTATACAGATCACCATTTAATTCTACCGAACAGAACCGAACACCAAACAATCAATCAAACAAACACCCAGTCACTGTTCATAGACTGTCTGAAGAAGACAATATACAAAACAATGTCTAAGTGAACATCAATAGCATACATAATAACACTTACCATACGGCAAACATGTGCCCACCTGATACCCTCAACTATCTCACACACTCATGCGTGTCGTCCAATGCGACTAGTATGGTGTTGTGCATGAGGCTGGCAATCTCACCGTGTAACATAGGTTGCTACCGAAACCACTACTGCAAGAGCATCTGAATGCTTCATGCGGAGGCAAACCACACTGGTGGCCCCATGCTCCCTCAGGAGCGGAGAAGAGAAATATACATCTCCAAGTACGCCCACGTGCTCTCACAAACCATTGTTCTCATAACAATAATAATCAACTGGACATAAAATAATATTCTTCAATACCTGTATAACCAATACTCTCAATAATGAGAATAAACTACTACCTCTCAACCGACCCACATCAATACTCGTTCCTGCACTCTGTGGTGAGATTACAGTGATACAACGTAAAAATATCTCCAATTATAAAGATAACGGGTAAGATAACATGTAGGGATACAATTATACGTAAGATACGAGGATACATTCTCGCCTACGCCAGCGCTTTCTACCGCCATTGAAACTAACTAGTTGGAACATGCAGACTAAACGGTTTACCCTTTTAGACGGGAGGGAAACGGAGATAAAAGAAAAAAAATCATTATGACGGTCTGAACACGTGTTTGAATCTAAAAAAGCAAAAAGACGCAATTTGTAGTTTAAAGGAAAAATCACGCCACTAGTTAACACAATGTAAGGAATTGGTAGAAAAACGACCTTAGCTCTTGTTAGTAACAGTCGTATCTTAGACGTTTTACCGTAATTAGTTGTTTTGTTTGAATATAGCGGCAAACGCCGTGGACGAAGGTTCAAAAACAAATTTCAAAAACTAACCTTGAGAAAAGTAAGTTTTTCTTTAATAATAAAGATATGAAAATAAAACCTAGCTAGTTTGATAGCCCATCTTGAGCAGAGAAATAATATACTTTTAATTATACAGACGGACAGAGAACACGGAAGATATTGACGAAAGACCTATTGTTCCAATCAGACTAGCGAACAGTTTTTTGTGCATACTTTCACTAAAGTTACATTTTTGCGTCCTTGAGACTAAAAATGCAAAAATCAAACTGCAATGAACTAGAGGGGCAAGTCGGAGGCTAGTAGCTAAAAATAACTTAGTGGGGCAGGTTTGTGTAGTTTTTTCATGTAGTTAGTCCAAAAAACAAGTGTAATTTTGGAAAAAAATACTACGTACTAGACTGAAACTGGACTGAAATTTGACTTTTGGTTTGAATATTTAAAAAGTTAGAGGGGAAGTCCGCTGATTGGACAAAAACATTCATATTATTGAGAATGAGACGCACATTTGTGCCATTTGATAGAAGACTGTCCATTAACACAGTACGTTACTGCTAGTGGTGAATTTCCAGGAAATAATAAATACAATTCAGTGGGACGCCATAATCTAGCCAGCAGCTCAGCTGAGTTTTGCTAGTACTAAGTAACTGTGTTCTCAATTCGGAATTGTGGTAAGGGAAAAAGCATTTATCTTGTTTATTTTAATATTTTGTGTGATTGATACTGCCAAATAATGAAAAATGATTACGACAAGTAAGTGCTTGCTCTAGGTCCCCAGCAGCAGTCCAGGGCCTAGAGACAAACAAATAATATATGCAAACCTATCTAAGACTATGGAAGGCGGATCTATTATTGACATCAGTGGGAACATATCACCCACCTTATTGAATGGAAGAGGAAACTATTGGACATATTTCGGATGCAATGCAGTCTTGGGACACTGGTACTATTTGATAACAACTGGGTGAGATGTGCTAAGTTGGTCAGATAGATCTGACCCAATCTGTGTAATGTTGTTTTGTGGTGTGTGTGTGTGTAAGAGTGGCGCAGTAAAACATGGCACAACTTTTGTTTCAAAGTTTCTGATCTGGCACTACGATTGTGCCAGATGCTTTTGTAGAAGTACAAAAGCGGGTGTCTGTGCAGCCTAACATTTACTCCAGCTATTGAGAGGAGTGGGCCACAAGAATTCTGTACTACTTCGTCACAGGCCAGATAAGTGCAAACCTGGCCTGCTGGAGATTCATAAACTATTTCCACCATTAATAAAGAAATAAATCTGGTTAAAGAAACATTAACTTCAGTCCATCTGTCAAGGACAATGAACTTTGTAGCATTAGATTGGGCATGATGACGCCACCCCAACTAAACATCCAGTGCTAGCTTTTCCCAAGACATTGTAGATATTAGTAATATTAACCATTGTAATAATATACCTATGTACAAAAATTATATTTGATTATGCAATATATATATGCATTTCATTGAAAATTACCTATCATTTCATATGCTCTGACCAAAAGAAACAATTTGTTCAGGACTAATAAATTTAAAAAATTTTCAAACTTAAACTATAACAGCCAGAGTTAGTTCAGTGTATTATAGAGTTTATTATTATTATTAGACTTATTAATTACATGTGTGTGTCTGTGTATTCTATTACCTACACATTACATTTCAGTACCCTAGACTTTTAACGTAGCTAACATTCATTATAGAAGAATAGGTCTGTTTGAGGTCGTAAGTGGTAGCAGAAAAGCCTTCTGTAATTCACATAAACTTTTATATCAGGAGCCTTCACTGCTGACCTCATCCAGTACACTAGGTAACATAACAACCATACAATAACATCAAAAACCACTACAAATATTGGGGTCTTGTCCGGGGATTAAGTTTATCAAAGATAGTAGGATCTCCTGGTTTGGGAATTAAACTAGTGGGGACAGAGTTGTATAAATTTAAAAGTGTTCCTTAAAATAAAAAGTGGAAAATAAAAGTTGATGAATCTTCACAGCCAGTGGTAATTAATTAATTAATTGATATATTACCTTAGTCATTATATACTTGGAATTACCTTAGTCATTGTTAATTTGTGTGTTAGAGTATGGCAGATCTAGCAAAATTTAGATCGGCTGCTGTGCTGACGGCGAAGGAGATGAACATGGAGGGTCAGGCTTTAATTCAGTATGTAACTTCAGAATGTGACAAGTATATTGAAAGGGAAGATAGAAGGTTAGCTGAAGAGAAGAGGTTACAAATTGAGGCTGATAAAGAACTTAAGAGGCTGCAGTTTGAGGCAGAAGAAAAACGACATCAAAGGGAGGCAGAAGATAAGAGATTGACTGCCAAAAGGGAGGCAGAAGAAAAACGACAGCAAAGGGAAGCAGAAGATAGAAGATTGCAAAGGGAGCATGAATTACGACTAAGGGAGCTGGAATTACAAGGCCATGCTCCGGAAAATGGTGCCAGCCCTTTTGCCTCAGATGCTACGCCTAGTCAGGGAGCCTCAACCTCAGCTATGGGGTTTCATTTAGACCATTTTGTTGAGAAAGACGATGACATCGAGGGGTACCTCAGTAGATTCGAACTATTAGCTACTACGTATGGGTTAGAGAGAGAGAGGTGCAGTCTTAAGTTATCACAAGGGCTTAGAGGTACTTCTTATGAAGTCTTTGCTAAGAGGAATAGAGACGACCAAGACAATTATGACATGCTAAAGCAGGCTTTGTTATTGAGATATGAAAAGAATGGTGAATTTTATCGTAAGAAGTTTTGAAATGCCAAACTGTTGTCTGGGGAGACATACCACCAATTCTCTGCCAGACTGAAAACCTATTTGGAGAAATGGACTGCTCTGAGGAAGACCCAAGATCTTAAAGATATGATCATGATAGAGCAATTAAGAGAGTCCATGGCTCCAGACCTGAGAAAATTTCTCATGGAACAAGGTGCAGAGAGGTTGGGGGAGGTTTTAAATGTCGCTGAGAGGTATCAGGCAGCCCAGGCAGAGGTAAGTGGCACTAAAAAGAAGCACATAGAAAATCTTAAAGCTCCACAGCAATTTAGTAAATTTAATACCAGAGAACAAGGTAATAAAGGCAGGACAAACTTTGATAGGCCACGAAATGATTATCGTGATAGAAACTCACAGTTCAATGACCAAAAATATAATGAAAGAAAAGCGTTTAACCAAGGAAAGAGATTGTGCAAATGGTGTAAGAAAGACAACCATAACACCGAATTTTGTAAAAGGAAACCCTCAAACATTGCTGCAATGAAATCGGGGAACCAAAGATTAAAGGTTAATCCTAATGGACAGCAGGAACCTTATCACCCCCCAGTTTGTGAGGATGTTACTTGTAATGGGGTCACCACAAGGTGCCTATATGATACAGGTTTGGATTATGATTCAGTTGTGAAGTCTAGCCTAGTGGACCCAAGTCAGTATACCACAGAAACAGTGGAAATACAAGGGGCAACTAAGGACATACAACTCATGACACTTCCCATCGCAAGAATAACGGTGAAAACTCGCTATGTGGAAGGAGAAATCAGAGCAGCAGTGATAGATGAACCAATCTACCCTCTGATATTGGAGTGTAGATACGTCTTCTTGGGGAATCCCGAGAGACCTGTGATCATGGCGACAGTGCAGACCAGGTCACAGAAAAAGGAGGAAGAAGGTGAACCTATAAATGCTCAACCAGAAGAGATGAGGAAGGCGCAGGCTGAGGATAGGACACTCAAGCCATGTTTTAAAAATTGCCAAAATGCCACACACCTCCAAGCAAGGGAGAGTACTTTATGAAGAACAAATTGATCTACAGGAAGGCCGGAACTGGAACAAATGGTCACAACCAGCTGGTTCTTCTCACTTCATATAGGGATAAAGTGATGGAACTCGGGCATGCGATTCCCTTCAGTGGTCACATGGGGATCAGCGCCACAGGACAGCGTATAGCTTGTCAATACTTCTGGCCAGGGATAACGGAGGATATAAAACGATATGTCAAATCCTGTCCAGAATGTCAAAGGGTAGCTCCAAAGCATTGGACTGCTCCTGCAACTCTAGGGGAAATGCCCATAGTGGGAACACCTTTTGAGAGGGTTGCAGTGGATATTGTGGGACCTCTCACTCGGACCAAGAGGAGGAACAGTTACATCCTTACTCTGGTGGACACTTGTTCTATGTGGAGAGTGGCGGTAGCCCTGCCATCAATTGATTCGAAACATGTAGCAGAGGCACTACTTACAATATTCACAAGATTAGGATTCCCGCTTCAAATCTTGACTGTTAATGGCTCACAGTTCAAGGGGAAACTAACGGAAGAAGTTTTTAAGCTATTTCAAGCCAGACACTTTCTTTGTAGTCCGTACCATCCACAATGGAACGGCCAGGTAGAGAGGTTCAATGGGACTGTCATTTCTATCCTGAGGAAGCTGGCACATGAAAAACCGGATATGTGGGATCAATTTCTGCCCGCCGCGTTGTTTGCGTATCGGGAGGTACCACATAGTTCAACCGGGATGGCTCCCGCAACACTGCTATTTGGGAGGCCAATAAAAGGTCCACTAGAAGCATTATTAAGGACCTGGACAGATGAGAAAGCAGAAGAGACTGTTACCTCATCATATCAATATGTGAACGAGCTGACCACTCGTCTGAAAGCTGGATGGAAACTGGCAAATGATAATTTGAGACAAGCCAGGAAGAAACATGCAGCGTATTTTAATAGGAAAGCAAAGGACAGAGAACTAGCTGTGGGAGAGAAGGTGCTTCTTCTACTACCCGGCAGCCAGAATAAGTTACAAATTGGTTGGCAAGGTCCATATACGGTTCTAGAGAAGGTGTCTAGAACAAACTATAAAATTGACAAAAAGGGGAAGGAGAAGGTATATCATGTAAACCTTTTAAAGAAGTATCTGGACAGACCACTCCAGGAAAGCACCCCCTTACTGACCTTGGCTATCGCAACTAAAATGAAAAAAGAACCACTCACCTCACATGAATACCCATTACATCCCTGTGAGACAGCCGCACAAGTAAAAGTCAGTAAGCACCTGACTAAAAATCAGAGGGAGAGAGTTCAACAGGTTCTGGAGGAACATACAGATGAATTAACAGATAAACCAGGACATACAAATTTGCTACAGTATGACATGAAGCTGGTAGACTCAAACCCAATCTGTATGAGAGCCTATTCTGTTCCGTTTGCGAAGGAGAATGCATTGAAAGAGGAAATAGATTATTTGTTGAAAGAGGGAATTATTTCACACAGTGAATCTTCTTTTAGCTCCAGTGTAGTTTTGTTGAGGAAACCGTCTGGCGAACATAGACTGTGCATAGATTACAGGAAACTGAATGCTGTCACAGAAGGACAAGTGGATCCATTACCAGACACAAAACAGTTATTTGCCAGATTGAACAATCCAAAATACTTTTCGAAGGTGGATCTTAGCAAAGGCTATTACCAGATTCCAGTGAAGCCTGAAGTTAGACCTTATTTAGCTTTTAGCACCTCGGAAGGACATTATGAATTCCACATGCTACCATTCGGATTGAAAAATGCTCCGAGTGTATTTTCTAGGATGATGCGCAAATTGTTGGATCTCCTGAATAATCCATGTATCACGAATTTCATGGATGATATTCTCGTCGCCACTGAGACATTTGAAGAACACATTAACTCTCTGAAAATGTTATTTGATAGGCTTAGGGAAGCGAACTTAACTGCTAGACCAACAAAATGTTGTATTGGATGCAAAGAGTTGGAATTCTTGGGACATACTGTATATCAGGGTAACATGACCCCTGACCCCAAGAACTTGGGAAAAACTACAGAGAGCACCTAGACCACAAACAAAACTAGACGTGCGATCATTCGTGTCGTTATGTGGGTTTTACCAAAAATATATCAAAAATTTTAACGCTATATGTGCTCCTCTGACTGATCTGACTCGCAAAGGAAATCCAGATAAAATTGTTTGGTCTGCGCAATGTGAATTGGGCATTTCAAGAGTTAAAGGAAAAACTCACTAGCAAGCCTATTCTCAAATTGCCTGATTTGACTCAGGACTTTGTGGTGAGAACAGATGCAAGTAATGTAGGCCTGGGGGCGGCTCTGTTGCAAAGGTCCTCTTCACCCAATGGGGAACTGAACCCAGTCGCTTATGCAAGCCGCAAGTTGAATAAAGCGGAGCAAGGATATTCCACAAGCGAAAAAGAATGTTTAGCGTTAATCTGGGCAATAAAAAAGTTCCAAATCTATCTGTATGGTAGGACATTTGTGGTCCAGACGGATCACCAGCCCCTAGTGTTCTTATCTCAGGCCAAGCGAGAAAATGCAAGATTGTTAAGATGGTCTTTATTGTTGCAACCTTATCATTTTATTATTGAATATATCCCGGGGTCACAGAATGTCGGTGCAGATTTCCTCAGTAGGCACCCCTGTGATCAAAATTAGAGTAGTTGGCAGGCGTGAGGTTAATTTTATCTATGTGTATCACTGGTTTTGGAACTTGCATTAGTGCATGTTCTCAGGTGGGGAGATTTGTGGTGAGATTACAGTGATACAACGTTAAAATATCTCCAATTATAAAGATAACGGGTAAGATAACATGTAGGGATACAATTATACGTAAGATACGAGGATACATTCTCGCCTACGCCAGCGCTTTCTACCGCCATTAAAACTAACTAGTTGGAACATGCAGACTAAACGGTTTACCCTTTTAGACGGGAGGGAAACGGAGATAAAAGGAAAAAATCATTATGACGGTCTGAACACGTGTTTGAATCTAAAAAAGCAAAAAGACGCAATTTGTAGTTTAAAGGAAAAATCGTGCCACTAGTTAACACAATGTAAGGAATTGGTAGAAAAACGACCTTAGCTCTTGTTAGTAACAGTCGTATCTTAGACGTTTTACCGTAATTAGTTGTTTTGTTTGAATATAGCGGCATACGCTGTGGACGAAGGTTCAAAAACAAATTTCAAAAACTAACCTTGAGAAAAGTAAGTTTTTCTTTAATAATAAAGATATGAAAATAAAACCTAGCTAGTTTGATAGCCCATCTTGAGCAGAGAAATAATATACTTTTAATTATACAGACGGACAGAGAACACGGAAGATATTGACGAAAGACTGTATTGTTCCAATCAGACTAGCGAACAGTGTTTTGGGCATACTTTTACTAAAGTTACATTTTTGCGTCCTTGAGACTAAAAATGCAAAAATCAAACTGCAATGAACTAGAGGGGCAAGACGGAGGCTATTAGCTAAAAATAACTTAGTGGGGCAGGTTTGTGTAGTTTTTTCATGTAGTTAGTCCAAACAACAAGTGTAATTTTGGAAAAAAAATACTACATACTAGACTGAGACTGGACTGAAATTTGACTTTTGGTTTGAATATTTAAAAAGTTAGAGGGGAAGTCCGCTGATTGGACAAAAGCATTCATATTATTGAGAAAGAGACGCACATTTGTGCCATTTGATAGAAGACTGTCCATTAACACAGTACGTTACTGCTAGTGGTGAATTTCCAGGAAATAATAAATACAATTCAGTGGGACGCCATAATCTAGCCAGCAGCTCAGCTGAGTTTTGCTAGTACTAAGTAACTGTGTTCTCAATTCGGAATTGTGGTAAGGGAAAAAGCATTTATCTTGTTTATTTTAATATTTTGTGTGATTGATACTGCCAAATAATGAAAAATGATTACGACAAGTAAGTGCTTGCTCTAGGTCCCCAGCAGCAGTCCAGGGCCTAGAGACAAACAAATAATATATGCAAACCTATCTAAGACTATGGAAGGTGGATCTATTATTGACATCAGTGGGAACATATCACCCAACCTTATTGAATGGAAGAGGAAACTATTGGACATATTTCGGATGCAATGCAGTCTTGGGAAACTGGTACTATTTGATAACAACTGGGTGAGATGTGCTAAGTTGGTCAGATAGATCTGACCCAATCTGTGTAATGTTGTTTTGTGGTGTGTGTGTAAGAGTGGCGCAGTAAAACATGGCACAACTTCTGTTTCAGAGTTTCTGATCTGGCACTACGATTGTGCCAGATGCTTTTGTAGAAGTACAAAAGCGGGTGTCTGTGCAGCCTAACATTTACTCCAGCTATTGAGAGGAGTGGGCCACAAGAATTCTGTACTACTTCGTCACAGGCCAGATAAGTGCAAACCTGGCCTGCTGGAGATTCATAAACTATTTCCACCATTAATAAAGAAATAAATCTGGTTAAAGAAACATTAACTTCAGTCCATCTGTCAACGACAATGAACTTTATAGCCATAGATTGGGCATGATGACGCCACCCCAACTAAACATCCAGTGCTAGCTTTTCCCAAGACATTGTAGATATTAGTAATATTAACCATTGTAATAATATACCTATGTACAAAAATTATATTTGATTATGCAATATATATATGCATTTCATTGAAAATTACCTATCATTTCATATGTTCTGACCAAAAGAAACAATTGGTTCAGGACTAATAAATTTAAAAAATTTTCAAACTTAAACTATAACAGCCAGAGGTAGTTCAGTGTATTATAGAGTTTATTATTATTATTAGACTTATTAATTACATGTGTGTGTCTGTGTATTCTATTACCTACACATTACATTTCAGTACCCTAGACTTTTAACGTAGCTAACATTCATTATAGAAGAATAGGTCTGTTTGAGGTCGTAAGTGGTAGCAGAAAGGCCTTCTGTAATTCACATAAACTTTTATATCAGGAGCCTTCACAGCTGACCTCATCCAGTACACTAGGTAACATAACAACCATACAATAACATCAAAAACCACTACACACTCTGAACATGTCGTAAGAGACGACTAGTGCGCCAGGCCACAAGCGTGTCGTATATGGCCCCTGATAAGATTGGGAACTCATCACATGAAACACAACCATAAAAATGCTTCTTGTCGGCTTGTGATGGACACCAGCCACATTGGTGCTTCCATGCTCCACAAGGAGCAACCAGAGAAACACCTGTCTCAACAAAGGAGTGGCCTCGCGCTCTCCAGAAATCTAAATACATATCTCACCTCACTCAAAGTAACCCGCAAACGATAAACAGTAGAATAATCAATAATCGTGAAATACACTTAATTACTTTTACATTCAAGAACAAAAATATAATTATTCTTAACTTTAACAAATTTGAACTAAATTCATTACCTATAGGAAATTTAACACGAAAACTATTTCTTCCCTTACTGGGAGAAATTACATTACTCTGCCTTGGCCCACGTGTCAAATGGCGTAACATTATAGAATTACCACGCAAAGCGTGTTATCCAGACTCGCTGGCGCCGCAGTCATCACCACGTGGCTGCCATCTTGCTATAGTTAATCTTATCTAAATTCTAGTGAAATAGCTTCACACTATATCTGCCTTTCTGATGAAGGAAATAATCGCTCTTAAACTTTCACATTTATCTATCTATTTAACTCAACATTAAAATAGCCACGCTCAATATAATTACAGAATTATAGAACACTAATGCTAATCTAACATTACTCACGTGCTCAAGGCATCTACAGATTGACACAGATTGACTCTGGCGTCTAACTTCGTCTGTTCTCTTCTGGGCGGCTCTCTCAAAAATAGGCCTGTTCCGCCGCTTGCTATCTCTTTTATAAGCCCTAGGCTAATCACTCAACTTACTGCGCGCTGCGCGTATTGATTTGCGCCACACAAATAACACACGCGATTATTGCTCTAGAAGGCATGAAAACACGAATATACACAAATATTTCTAGAGCAAAACACAACTAATTTGTAGGCTTTATTATGGCCTTGTAATAAATCTTCTTAAAGATAACGTGGTGAAAAGGCACTAAACCAGAGACAATATGGCTGACAAGATGGGGCCATCGCCGAGAACGACAGATCTCAAGATGGCGTTGTCACAAACCAGCTCTGGTGATCTGAAAACTGTTACACGTTTATGGCGCCTGATACAGGTTGTCCCAATCCCACAAATCTTCTCCTACTCATCAAATGCTACAGAACACAACTGCAAATAAATGTAAATTAAATGCGAATAAACGTAGATGTAGAGCAGAAAATGAAAATATTAAAACTCTTGTACAATGTCAGTTTATCCTTGAACTAAAAGGGAAACCAGTCTAGTTTATCAACGAAATAATCAACGGTTATTGTCAAACTCGCCACATTTAGCAACATATGTAAATAACGTTTGAGCTTTGTCATTTTGTTTGCTTTATTATGATAATATAATAATAATAATAGCCCCTTCAGTCATAACTGACCATTGGTATGCGCCCCTTAGTTACAGCCTTCGATGCCTTTTGCCCTCGTGTCACGAAATTGGACCGGGTAATTTTTCTTCCATTTTCCTCTCTCTTTCCCCCTCCCTTTTTTTTCTATTATTTCTCATGTTCGCCGCACAGAACTCCGTACTAGAGTCTTTGTTTCCATTTGTCACACTTCACTTCGTATGTCCAGGCAAGGGTATCGCCTATCCGTGAGAGATTAATTGAACCACTAAACGTATTAATACCACATTGGTTCCGGGTAGATGCTAGCATGAAGTGTTTGCTTAAGAATACATACTCACTTCCGATTCGACTGTTTGGGACAGGTAATTATAGAAAAACACAATCATTCAAGACATTTGGAAGAGTGAGCAGGAAGTGTGGTATAAGTCAACTTTCACAACATTTTACGATTACCACAACTTCATAAATGGACGATGACTGAATCTTTCAAACGCAGAAGTCGTGGAAAATATTACATGATAAAAAGTTATCATAACATGTACTTTGAATGTATTGACTGGCATTTCAGGCGCGAATAATCTATCGCTGTGAATGGGAGTTTTATCGAAAACGCCAGGTGGAAGCGTGGACCGGGAACCTACAATATAACGTAGAAAAAGTTTGATATACGGCACTGCATTACAGAAATCGTCAATATAGATAGCTCGGACCTTGCCACATTAAATAAAAGCGTTGGATTCTGAATTTATATGACCGGACAAAAAGTATTAAAAGCATCTCTGCACATCAGTAGAAAACTCGCCAATGTTAATAAGGAACACGGAATAGAACAGGTTCACTCACAAGTCACAGAAGTATTCGGAAACATAAATAAAACCAAAGACGTGGTCGTGGCATCTGTGTTAAGTTGCCAAGACTATTCTACTAAGCAAGAAGTCTAAGATCTCTCAATAATTGAGTTTGTGGTACCAGTACGAGGCGACCCGACTATTTGCGGTATGACCCGGAGAGATCATTTGCTGTACTACTAGGCTGTGGTTCGATGCTTGAGATCGAGACCTGAAGAGTCTTGATTTGACCAGGAGCGGTTACTTCCTGGTTGATCTGGGAACTTGCCTCTCACCACAGAGAGGGATCTACGAAAAAGCAGCATCGGCACTTCAGCATTTTGAAATGTCTCAGTTGTAACAGACCAAAAGCAACTGATAAGGGTGGATTTACGGCTGTCTTCTCAATAATGATAAGGCCGCTATGGTGATGCTTCCATAAGATGATAGGACCAGAACTGACCACCATGGACGTTGTAAGTATAAGTCCAATCTCGTTGAAAATTTTTAGCCCTGTCACAATACCACCCCTATCGACACCAGGTATATTATAGTTCAAGATGTAGGGTGTCTTATCTGGTTTTTGTTGTTGTTGTTGCTGTATATAGTAGTGATGTAGTTCACAGAGTTACAGCACATAAGGTATGACATGTGAAGTCATAAAAAGTGTAAACTGCTCTTGACGTTTTCATAATTTATTTGACGCCACAAGTACAGGTACGTTACATCCAGTTCACAATAGAGCATAGTCATGACATTCACAAAAATCAGCATACATGGTTCATCAATGCATTTGGCATATTCTCAAAATGATGATATGGTGCCAAGGGATTATATTGTTTTCTCCAAATATCAAAAGTACATCAAAAATCCTCTTACTGTTCAGATGTGCTAAATGAGTCTAATCATAAGACGCACGAGGATGGTGTTCCAGGAGTGCAGGTCAAACTGACCTATACAGGCATTCCTAAGTCTAACCTTGACGTAGGTGTAATCGCTGACACACAGCGACGTTCATAGAACATAGAACTGTCCTTCGGGCTGAGTATGATCCGTGTACATATAGATCTCAGGTATGAAGATACCTGGGGCGTGACTTCTAGTAGAAGAATCTCCATTTCTGTAATGCATACGTGAGCAGAGATCGACCATTGTCAAACATAAAGTTATGTTACAGATTTGAGATGTAAACGAGGCATTACCTTCTTTCGAAATCCACACCACAGAAAACATACGCCTCCAGGCGTTTTGAATACTCAAGGGAAGGACCTTGTAAGGTAACTAACTCACAATAAGGCTCCTAATTCCCTATCAAGAATCACAGAGACGCCAAAACCGCGTCTTCTCTGCTTCACAACTTTCCATCGACTTAGCCAGACAAACTTCCCAGACGCCCTGCGTCCGGACATGCGCAGAAACGCATACACTAGAGTAGCAATCAAACGAGACGATCTAGGAACATTCCAGATAAAGATTTATACTAGATCGAGCCTTATATGGACATGAACAGAGACCTCAACACTGGTTTCAGACATTCCAAGAACAGTTGACCGATACTACCATATAAGGAGAATGATCACACAACGTTCAAAAAATATAGACCGAACGTGTCTCGTCACAAGAGGAGGTAACATCATATTAAATGATAATCTCAGTTATCTAGAGTTATGTAGCTTTCACCGAAAAAAATTAAAGTGTACATTTCAGACAAAATGATTATACAATGTCTTTAGCAAAAAATGATCATACAATGTCTTTAGAAAAATGATCATACAATGTCTTTAGAAAAAATGATCATACAATGTCTTTAGAAAAAAATGATCATACAATGTCTTTAGAAAAAAATGATCTGTGCGTAACATTACCGCACCCTCCCGGGAAAAAAATATTAAATAATTTTTTTTTGAATCCTGAGCCAGAAAAAAACCCAGGCTCCTAACGCACATATTATGCGCGGATATATTGCCTAAAAATGAGGCTAGTTCGACGCATGGAACGAAACTGAGATTATTTCTCAGATCCTTAGAGAAAATATTTCCCTAAGTATACGCGTATATATTCCAGGAAGGAGCCACCAACACACGCCACAGTGATGGCAACATCATAATGCAAGTCAAATTATACTCATACAAATCTATGAAATTAAATATATTATCATAGTATTATATAATGAAGTGTTGTGCAAACAGCAGTGTCATATACTACTATACCGCACTATAGAATTACACAAAAATACATGATACAAGCATATGATATAATGATACATTGTATTGCTCTAATTAAATACATGTTCCAAGAAGATGTGGACATAATCCGCTCCCAATTTAGGACAGGACTTGATAACTTCAAAGTTCCACAATGGACATAACCTCGCAGACGTCAATGATGTGCTGCGAAAATATCAATAACACAAATCTTTAAGACAAATGTTAAATCTCTTAATACAATCATTAAAATACAATATCTAAATGTGGCCATGTGATCTTTTGGCCCGTATATCGCTAACTAAGCCTTCTTCTGTTATGATCAAATCGGTAACAGAAAAAAGGTAATTACATGGTACAATGTTATAAATTCCCAAAAAGTGAGAAAATATGTGCTAATATGTCATTATAGTATTGGACTGTATATCAGGAAATATATATGACAGAAGAATTAAGTAGACTCGTGTGGGAACCTGGACAGAATGTCTGCCATCACATTATCCGAACCACGGATAGCTCGCACCGTGAAATGAAATGGTTGAAGAGCTATGGCATATCGAGTGGACCTCGAGCTCTTCAAGTTTTTGCTCTGAATAGCAGTAAGCGCTTTCTGTTCGGTTTTCACAATGAAATGTGCACCTAGAAGAAATCTTTGCAACTTCAGAATTGACCATACCATAGCCAATAATTCACGGTCTAAAACCGAGTAATTCCTTTCTGCAGCATTTAATTTCCTAGAGATATACATCACCGGATGCAGAGTATCAGAATACTCCTGCATAAGTGCTGCCCCAAACCCAGTTGACGAGGCGTCACTTTGAAGAACAAAAGTCTTCTCAATAGTAGGTGACCTAAGGATAGGTGGAGATGAAAATAGAGTTTTAATCTGGTCCAATGATGATTGACATTCTTGAGACCAGCGGATCAGATTTGGCGATCCTTTCTTCAATAAAGTAGAAAGCGGTGCCATAATGGAGGACAGATTCGGAATGAATCGTCCGTAAAATTGTATCAAACCTAAGAGACTCCGTACTTGTTTCTTCGTCTTAGGGACAGAAATGTTAAGTATTTTTGAAACATTGTGGTCCTCTGTCTTTAAAAGACCATGACCAACACGATGACCCAGGAAAGAAATCTCACTAAATCCTATAAAGGCTTTAGAGGGTTTTGCAGTCACGTTATACTCGCGAAGAGTAGACAGCAATTCGTATAAACCCAAATAGTGATCTTCCCAGGAATCACTGAACAGACAGATATCGTCTAAGTATGCTATGACATCTGTACGATATGCGAAAATTCGCCGCATCATGCGTACGAATGCAGCAGGGGCGTTCATAAGACCGAAAGGCATGACATTCCATTGGAATAAACTCCTAGGTGTAGAAAAAGCTGTAAAAGGTTTGGCACGTTCAGTTAGCGGGACTTGCCAATAACCTTTAGACAAATCTAGTTTGGTAAAGAATCTAGAATTAGAAAGTTTATTGAGTAGCTCTTCTAATGAAGGCATAGGTTCAGCATCGAACTTTGTAACTTGGTTCAATTTGCGATAATCTACGCAAATGCGAATGTTATTATCCTTCTTTCGAACAATAACCATAGACGAAGAGTATGCTGAAGTGGATGGTTCAATGATTTCCAATCGTATCATTTCATCCAATTCTTTTTCGACTTGTGACTGAAAATGGATAGGTATTGGATAGGGTCTGACTCTGATAGGATTATGGTCAGTAAGCACAATGTCATGTTCGATGACATGTGTGTGTCCCGGGATGTCTGTAAGGACATCCTGAAAAGTCTGCAACATCGAAGAGACCTGTCGATGTTCCTCAGCGGAAAGATTAGGAGAAACGGTAACGTTTTTCCAAGATTCCGTAGAATGAAGTGGGACCATAGGAAGTGGAAGATTGACATCAGAAAAAGTAGTTTCCTCATCCTGTATATCTGACAGGGATGAGTAATGACCATGAGGTACTGGAGAATCGTCCGTTGCCTGGAAAATAGGCTGCAAATAGTCAGGTCTTTCATGAAATTCCGTGAGCATATTTTTGTGGAAAGTTTTATGCTTTCCATCAATATCGACAACATAGTCGACATCAGAAATTTTAGAGACTGTTGCATACAAACCTTTCCATGCAATAAGAAGTCTGTTCTCCCTTGACGGAAGAAGAACGAGTGCTTTGTCACCTGGACAAAGTTGTCGTAGACATCTATTTTTATTTGCAAACTGCCTTGCCTTTTCTTTAGCAAATTCGGATGAAGAAGTTGTTAGTTTGCGTGCCTCGATGATCTGTTGCCTAAGAGCAATGACATACTCGTAAGAAGATTGAGTCTCATCGCTAATATTATCGGCAGTGATTAGATCGTGAAGTAAAGACATAGGGCCGCGCGGTTTCGCGCCAAAGACAAGTTTAAAAGGGGAAAACCCTGTGTGTTCATTGGGGACCTCTCTATAAGCAAAGAGAGCCGCGGGTAAAACCCTGTCCCAATCCTGAGGATGATCCTCAGTTATCTTCTCAAGTAAAGTTTTTAGTGTCCTATTCAAACGCTCAACTATTCCATTAGACATTGGGTGATAGATATTGCTGAGAGACCTTTTAATATGTAGCATAGACATTACCTGGGACATAGTGTCTGATATAAGTTGAGTGCCATGGTCTGACAATATTTCTCCGGGGAAACCTAAGCGAGAAAATATCAGCCAAAGATCGTCTGCGATATCAGCAGTGGAGATGCTCTTGAGAGGTATAGCCTCTGGCCAACGTGTGCACATATCGACACATGTAAGGATAAATTGATGTCCTCTGGCCGACTTAATCCTAAAAGGACCGATAATATCTATTGCCATTTTTTGAAAAGGGCGAATAGGAATGTCAGCAGCCTGGATAGGCGCAGCATGTCGTGGTCCTTTAGATTTGACCTCCTGACATACTTTGCAAGAACGACAGTAAATTCGTATGTCCTTGCTCACAAATGGCCAAAAGAAAGCCGCAAGAACTCTCGACTTTGTACGGGAAATACCCATATGTCCAGCACATTGCGAGTCATGAGCATGTTGCAATATTTGCAATCTCATACTCTTAGGCACAAGAATTTGAGAATGAGTGGACGTAGACGAGTCTTGTACCATACGCACAAGTACGCCGTTCTTCATAGAAATCCAAGACTTTCTATTAGTATTCTGATTTGGATCACCTTTTTTTTGCTAGAATGAAGAATTTTTGTAAAGAAGGATCTTCTTCTTGCAATTTTATAAATGAGTCACGTGAAATAATCAAGTGACTATCTTGGCTATCTACTTCATCATTATCAGTTAATGAAGTTTGAGGTGGATCCAGAGCATGTGCTCTTGTGACCACCGCATTGGTAGCTTAAATATTTTGCTCTTCCCAAACAGCAATTTGCTGTGGGGTACATTCCCTAACTCCGTGAATACGACCAATAATAAGGTCCGCAATAGGGTTTGGAAGAAGACACGCGTGGACATCTCCCTTAAAGAAAGGAGTAGAAATATGTATTATGGCAGTAGGATACTTTTCCAAAGTGCCACCAAATGTGACACATTTGATGACCTTTCCTGTAGCACAGGATGGATTTACTAGAGATTGTCTAACACCAATAGTAGTACATCCAGAATCAAACAAAACTGAGACTGGAATACTATTTACAAGACCCTTATGTAGTATAAGAGAACCTCTCCCGTCATGCGCAACATTAGCAGGAAGAGCGGGAAGAGGATGACCACAGCTTAAAGTAGTTACGGTAGTCGGTTCGAATAAAGTACTGCATTGGGGACATTTAGTTGCCCTACTAAAGTCAAAGGCAGAACATGTAATAGCACTAGAGTTTTTATCATCATCACCTTGTTTACATGCTCCCTGAGACTCCTGCTGTACAGAGTTTGCCTGTTGATATCTCTTTCTTTTAAGTTGCGATCTACCGCGACCATTATTGCCTCTGCAATTATCATTAAAGTCCCTACTGTAATTGTTAGCCTGGTTTGAATTCCAGTTTCCATAACTGTCATTACCATTTCTATACTGTTGAGAACCTCTATTATATTGGTTTCGAGGTCTCCGCGAAAAATAGTTTCCTCTATACTGACTACCTTTGCGAAAATGTCTAAAATTACAGGGAGTAGTATACCGTGGAGTATCAGCTTGTCTCCAGTTCTGTGAAGAAGAATCACCCTGAAATTGATTGCTATGATTCTGAGCATAATTACGGTTACTCTTCTTATTAAAATTTTGTTGGCTACCCTGAAATTTACGCATGAAATTTGAGCCATAAAGTGCTGCCGAAGCAACTGGCAGACCTTCTTTTACTTTAGCGTTGCTAATGGTTACGTGAGGATGCGCAGTGACATACTGGCAACAGTATTCTTCCATTTCTTTTATGTTTTTAGGCTTACGCTCATGAAGAAAAGAAAGAAAAGATTTATTGACAGAAGACATAACCTTGTCTCTAAGTAGTAAGTCCATAAGAGCTTGATATGTATGTAAATTGAAGACGATAGCCGTCTTCGTTAAGTTGGTACTTCTTTAACAAGACTGCTCTGATAACCTCATAATTGTTTTTTGTCAGGCTCATCTACCATACTTAACATACTCAAAGTATCACCTCTAAGTAAATTTGATAACTGATAAACATACAATGATTTATCTATGTTATGTATTTTACATGCCCGTTCAAATCTATCCAGATAAAACGTTATATCGTCACTGGAAGCATTGAATACAGGTAGCTTAATCTTAAAATTACTTGTATTGAACTTGTCTGACACCTTATTTGCATCATTAGCATTACCAGTGTTCAACATTTTCAACTTTTCTAACTCCAAATCTAAGAGTTTTTCTTCATGCTCCATTTTTGCTTTTCTCTCATCAGCCTCTCTTTGTAACTTTTTCTCTTTAGCCTCTGTTTGTAACTTTTTCTCTTCAGCCTCTCTTTGTAACTTTTTCTCTTCAGCCTCTATCTCTAGGCTTTTATTTTCAGCCTCTTTTTCAAGTCTTTTATTTTCAGCCTCTTTTTCAAGTCTTTTATTGTCAGCATCCAATTGTAGCTGAAATTTTCTTTCCTCAGCTTCAGCTTCTCTTTTCTGCTTTTCCATTTCCATCTGGAATTTTCTTTCATCTGCCTGCATCTGCAGTCTCAGATTCTCAGCATCTATCTTCTTTTGCTCAGATTCTCTGTCTAATCTTTTATTTTCCTCTTTTTGTCTTTTCTCCTCAGACTTTAGTGCTTTAATCCATTGAGTATTTGCATACTCTTCTAAATTATCACCAGTCTTGCCAAGGGATTTCCCTTGCTCAATAAAGTAATCAAATGTAGTCATGATGTCTAATATTATGAGTTCAAAACCTGAAATTAATAGTAACAAGACTTAAATAAAGTACTTGTATAATCCCAATGTTTATCCCAATCTTTGTGGGAACAAGTCTTTAACAAAGAACTTGTATTATCAAATGTATAATAATATCACAACTCACTTCTTAATTATCAGGGCACTACACAAATTAGTGCATAATAACCATCAGTTATTTATCATAACTGCACTACACAATAGTGCATAAGCAAAAAACCACCAGTTAGTTATGATAAGTGCACTATATAAACAATAGTGAAAGCTAATTATGCAAGAACTATGTAAACAATAACAAAGGACAAAGACAATGTAAACAATAACAAAGATCAAAGTCAATGTAAACAATAACAAAGATCAAAGTCAATGTAAACAATAACAAAGATCAAAGTCAATACGAAAACATTCACATAAGTCAACTAAATAAACAGCAGAACTAAAAGAAAATATCACAAAGAATGTGAATGACAAAATGCGAAAAAGTAAACAAACAAATGACGTCACAATGTATAAACAAAAATTGTGTAAAGAACTGAATAATAGAAAAGAGGAGACCTACAAATACAAACAAATCAAAACAAAACTAAAGAATGCGAAAAAATACCGAAAACAAAACTGACCATGTCGTCACAACTAACAAAAATAGCAATAAATATTGCTGACAATTTCCAATTAAGGAAATTGCTCCTAACAGAACGCTATCATAAGACCTCTATCACGTGGTATTTCTTATGACAGTCACCTTCCCAACCAGACCCGCTGAAATATAAATATAAATATACAAATAACATATAACATGTAACGTGTAAACAAATAGCAAAAAGTGTGTGAAAGTATTCAGAAGGCTCAGTTAGAACATAAGGGCACAGTTCACAAACAAAACAGGCCACTTAACTTCTATATGTCTAAACGTCAGCACGGTGCAGAACAGGATGTGATCAGCATTCGGAGGATAAATGATCCAACGTTGATCGACATCTGCTCCCATGAACAGCCATGACGCAGGAAAAGAGCTTCTGATGTTGGAAATAAGATTCGGAACTTGTCACAGCAATGCAGCAAAGTTCATACAAACGGCACTTGACCTTCTAGATGCAGACAAATCGATTCAAACGGCACTTGACCTTCTAGATGCAGACAAATCGATTCAAACGGCACTTGTCCTTCTAGATCAGGAAAACTTCGATAAACTGTCGAGCAGCGCCGGGTAATTTCAAAATATCTCTTGAAGGAAGTGAGTTGAAACTGCAATGTTGTATGATGAGGTATGCTGTCTGGGTTTGTTGATTCCATTGAATGCTGGTACCAGATTAAACCAACATCTGGCCACCATAAATTGATAAGGTGGATTTACGGCTGTCTTCTCAATAATGATAAGGCCGCTATGGTGATGCTTCCATAAGATGATAGGACCAGAACTGACCACCATGGATGTTGTAAGTATAAGTCCAATCTCGTTGAAAATCTTTAGCCCTGTCACAATACCACCCCTATCGACACCAGGTATATTATAGTTCAAGATGTAGGGTGTCTTATCTGGTTTTTGTTGTTGTTGTTGCTGTATATAGTAGTGATGTAGTTCACAGAGTTACGGCACATAAGGTATGACATGTGAAGTCATAAAAATGGTAAACTGCTCTTGACGTTTTCATAATTTATTTGACGCCACAAGTACAGGTACGTTACATCCAGTTCACAATAGAGCATAGTCATGACATTCACGAAAATCAGCATACATGGATCATCAATGCATTTGGCATATTCTCAAAATGATGATATGGCGCCATGGGATTATATTGTTGGCTCCAAATATCAAAAGTACATCAAAAATCCTCTTACTGTTCAGATGTGCTAAATGAGTCTAATCATAAGACGCACGAGGATGGTGTTCCATGAGTGCAGGTCAAACTGACCTTTACAGGCATTCCTAAGTCTAACCTTGACGTAGGTGTAATCGCTGACACACAGCGACGTTCATAGAACATAGAACTGTCCTTCAGGCTGAGTATGACCTGTGTACATATAGATCTCAGGTATGAAGATACCTGGGGCGTGACTTCTAGTAGAAGAACCTCCATTTCTGTAATGCATACGTGAGCAGAGATCGACCATTGTCAAACATAAAGTTAGGTTACAGATTTGAGATGTAAACGGGGCATTACCTTCTTTCGAAATCCACACCACAGAAAACATACGCCTCCAGGCGTTTTGAATACTCAAGGGAAGGACCTTGTAAGCTAACTAACTCACAATAAGGCTCCTAATTCCCTATCAAGAATCACAGAGACGCCAAAACCGCGTCTTCTCTGCTTCACAACTTTCCCTCGACTTAGCCAGACAAACTTCACAGACGCCCTGCGTCCGGACATGCGCAGAAACGCATACACTAGAGTAGCAATCAAACGAGACGATCTAGGAACATTCCAGATAAAGATTTATACTAGATCGAGCCTTATATGGACATGAACAGAGACCTCAACACTGGTTTCAGACATTCCAAGAACAGTTGACCGATACTACCATATAAGGAGAATGATCACACAACGTTCAAAAAATATGGACCGAACGTGTCTCGTCACAAGAGGAGGTAACATCATATTAAATGATAATCTCAGTTATCTAGAGTTATGTAGCTTTGACCGAAAAAAATTAAAGTGTACATTTCAGACAAAATGATTATACAATGTCTTTAGCAAAAAATGATCATACAATGTCTTTAGAAAAATGATCATACAATGTCTTTAGAAAAAATGATCATACAATGTCTTTAGAAAAAAAAATGATCATACAATGTCATTAGAAAAAAATGATATGTGCGTAACAGCAACCGAACTTTATTTTGCTAAATTCATCAAGCGTAAAGACTTTTCTGTGAAGAAACCTAATTACTTTTCTTAATCACTAGTCATATTTATTTACAAGTGTTAAAGTAATTGATCATTACATTTGTATATGTTGATTTTAATAAATTCATAGATGAAATAATTATTACAGAGCGAAAGGCACATGTGTGAATCCGTGTGAACAATAATAATAATAAGAGGAATTTCGCTAAAATAAATCAGCTTGGGGACTTGAACGAACTAAATCATACAATATACATCTTCACAAAAGGCGGCGGGTCAGCTAAAACAATAACGTGCTCAGACGCATTCAGCATTGTTCTTGACTTCTGAAATATCTTGTGAACACTGCCTCGAGGTAGAAGCATCATTATCCTTTTATCTACAACTCTGCACAGAGTAATCTTGTCCGAAGGTAGACACCTTTGGAGACCCACATTAGATACTCTAGATTTTGGGCCACTGTTGGACCACTACTGCAAAGCAAGGGGAGACAACCCGTGACACCTCGTGTTCCTTTTGACGTTTGCTCTTCTTTTCAGCTTGTCATGAGAGTTTCTTTTCTCCTAACCTGAAGTCTCACCGTAGAGAGCATCGCCAGATGGTGCGATCGGCATTTTCATCCTCCCAGTTTGCTGGATTTATGCGCAGTACCCTCTTGTCTCTTGCACACATCTTTGAACCTCAGCTGCGGTCGCCCAACTGTTCTTTTGCCATCTGGCAGTTGTCCGTTAAAGATATCTTTCGGAACGCGAGATTTTTCCATGAGCTGTCTAAGCAGTCTATACATGCTTTGAAGGCCAGCACGTGACAACACCTCGATATTTGTTTTTTGTTTTTTCCATGAAATATAGAGGATGTGGTATAGAGACCGTAGATGTAAAGTAGTGAGCCTTATTTCGTGCACATCATAGACTGTCCATGTCTCGCTGCCATATAGAACTATATATATATATATATATATATATATATATATATCTATATATATATATATATATATATATATATATATATATATATATATATATATATTTTTTTTTTTTTTTTTCCTTAACCAGCGGCACTTGGGCTTTCAGCCCTTCGGCCCAATGACATGTCATTGCGAAGCTGGGGAACCTGAGGACTTTTCTTCCAACCCGGTCAGGAGCTTCGCTCCTTCCCATCCACAGAGGGTTTATCACAGGAGCCGTTCAGGTTATTCAGTCAAATTTCCGGCCGTAAACATTTCTTCAAACGCCGACGCCCGGGTTTGAACCATGAACACCTGGTCGCCAGTACAACGCCGAAGCCATTACACCAGCGCGGCTCCCATATATATATATATATATATATATATATATATATATATATATATATATATATAGAAACAAAGCAAACACATACTTTCTGAGAGCAGGAAAATCAGCACACCAAAAACCGAGTAAATTAAGTAGCAGTGTACCATCTCTCCTTGACTGTGCAAATGACTGAGAGTTGGCTGTAGACCTACCTGGACGAGGGGCATATCCAGAGAGTATCAGGAAATCTCGAAGACGGCCGGATATAGTGCTGCATTCTTCATCATCGCACCAGGTTATATTGATTGAACTGACCGTGCCATTTTAATCCAGGTTGGAAGAGCAACATTTGTTCAAAGCGGCCAAGTATAGTGATCTGGCCGCAGATCTGATACATGATGGGTTCACTGCAAGGGTCATGGCAGTTGAGGTGGGTGCAAGAAAGCTCGTGGCTGTATCAGTGTATGATTTATTGAAAATGTTGGGATGTGTGGACAGTCGAGAACAAGGGCACTGAAGAGGTTTAGTAAAACTGCGAAAAAGACATCATGCTCGCTGTGGAACAACCGCAATGGGTTATGGAACTCGGGACAATAAATCTGCAGTACAGGAAACATCAGGAATTTTTCTAAGTCCACAATACGTTGAGTTTTTTGGAGTACTGATGAAAGGGCTGTGACTGACGGGCAACACAAGGCGTATATTATAAGAATTGTAGGGCACGGAATTACAGTTGCTAGCCTGCAGTGGCTAGCTTTGTCGGCTTAGCGCAGGTGTGTCAGTGCCTCTCCCCAGTGGTGGTGTGCGGCGGAACGAACGGAATAATTTGTCTTCTCTTTGTTTCTTTTACAATTGATATTACGACTTTTACGACATTGATAAGTCGTTTTTGAGGCCATCACATTGATAAAGGCATTTCTTTGTTGTGATGTTCCTGCTTTCATAGGGTCATACTGGACACGTAGATGGAAGGTCAACTCGTTCCGACACAGTGCTGACATCGAGTGAGAATGTAGATGTAAAGTACGCGAATGTGTGTATAGTTCTGTTGAGTTGACAAGTCACTCACTCAATCATAAGTAGAAGTCAATAAAGGGCAGACTACTGATGACGTTTCATACATTTATTAATGGACGTACACTTCGACATCACGAGTACAGTCACTTAGACAGGTTGGCACAAAAATCATCGTATACTTGAAAAATGGGTGACAATATCAGATTATATTCATGTAGTGGTAAATATAATGGAACGATAGTAGACAAGCACTCAATATTCTGGTTGTCTATCGTCTCATGCTCCAACTGACTAATCGCGTCAGTAAAGGTGGATACATAAACATAAACAATGGTTCACTGACAGAACCTTCTCTTGGCTAAGTTTCTTAAGCCGTACATTCATCAAATGTTTATAGCAACAATGTTAAACCACAGTAGTGGGTTTTCATAATATGTAGATCTCTGAACCATCATCAGATAATAAGACCTTTTCTGTTCTCCGACAATGATCCGCTTACAATGGCGGGAATCCAAGATTGCTCTCCTCCGTGAGCTTCGCTCACTCAGGATGAGAAATTATGAAGCAGAATTACTTCATTATACATACGTAAATGTCCTCATTGGGCTTCTATACATATCTGCTTTCAATCAGGCTGGATACATCAAGTGTTCTAGTGCTGCTAAATAACCCGACATCTTCATCTGTAGTCAACAATCCTAGATGTACGATAATACGTCTCTTATCTAGGCTTAGCAAAAAAGTTCAGCAAAATGTTGTGGTTTTACCTGGCTTTAGGAAAACACACACACACAAGCAAATAACGCACGCCATTCCTAGGCGTTAATAATGGACATTAGGAGAATCTCTGATAATACAGTCATGCAGAGATACAATCTCCTTCGTAGAATAATTCACAGAGATCAAATCAAACTTTCTAATCGACCAGCCATAGCAGCCATGACATGACAGCCTTCTCTGTCCACACACAGAATCTGGCAGAGTTGTGGATTTTAACGTTGCTACCAAAGTGAAATGGGTTCATTTTCGATACAAGACAACAGGAGGGTGAGACACCTGGGAGTCATGACCCAAATGGGCCCGACTCCCTTAGAGTGTAAAGGAGTATACAGGGCCGAAACACTTGTTGGACGGGGGGGGGGCTTCTTTTGATGATCAGATTGCCTCCTGTTGTTTCGCTCTGTAAAGAGTTTCCTGTCATCTTCTATGCAAGGATCGTGGTTCTCGGTAATGAACTATCGCTCTGGGAAGTAGAAATAATAATGAAACTATACTGTTCAAAAACAGAAACGCAACTTTTTTGGTATTACTTTTATAAAAGATATTCGCTGATTGGACATCAGTCAACCTATCGACTGTGTCCACATGGTCATTACCTTCTCGTGGTTACCTGAATTGTACTCACCTCATGATTCGTGAGGTCATGAAAGAGGTCAAGGTCAAAACAACATTTTTGACAATAACTCGTGACAGGTTCATGAGATTCCTGTGAAACTTACTGAACACAAAACTCTCTGACCATATTATTGAATGCCTATAAAAGATTTACGCTCCTCGAATAAATTCAGTTGAAAATTCAATGCGCAAGTATGGCTTATCTCACTACAGAACAACGACTCATCATCATTGGACTTTTACAGACTGGACAGTCACAAAGTGTAGTGGCCAGACAATTTAATGTGGCTAGAAGCACCATTAGTCGCCTTTGGAGGCGATTTCAAGAAACTGGCTCAGTGGCAGACCGGCCGCGCAGTGGACGACCCAGAGTCACAACTCCTGCCGAAGACCGCTTCATACGGCTGCGTCACCTCAGGAATCGACTTGCATCTGCGTCCTCCACAGTCCAGCCAATGTCAGCAGCTCGTCGAATTTCAGATCAAACGGCAAGGAACCGGCTGCACGACTCTGGTCTTTGGGCTAGAAGACCCTACAGAGGTCATGTTATTACGGACCGGCATTTAGTCCGCCAAATGGAGCCAGGAGGCGGAAGGAGAAAGTAACTGGCCAACCAGATAAGACGACGGCCCCTCTGAATGTCATGCATTGGAATGCAGAGGGAGTCAACAACAAAAAGACTGAACTAGAGAATACCCTATTTCGGAAAGAAATTAGCATATGCTGCATACAAGAAACCCACCTACAGGAAGGAAAACATTTTAAGATACGGGGCTATCAATGCTTCAGAGTTGACAGAAAAGATCGGAAGAAGGGTGGCATACTAACACTGATAAGGAATAACCTCAACGCTATAGAATCCAAGACATATAAAGAAGGTGCAGAATACCAAGTAATCCATCTAAAACATAACACTCTGGAATTAGATCTCCTAAACTTCTACTGCCCCAATGACATACCACTGAACATGACTAGCATAGATGTCCCCATTGGCAACTTCATAGCGGTGGGAGACTTCAACAGCCATTCCCAAAGCTGGGGATACAACCAGCTAGATAGAAGGGGCGAAGAGATAGAAAACTGGCAAGACGACAATAACCTAACCCTTCTAAACAACCCTAATGATCCTCGAACCTTTTACTCCAGAAGATGGCATAGCACCTCTACTCCAGACCTGGCATTCTGCACACCTGATTTGGCTGGGATAGTGGAAAGGGAAATAGGAGAACAACTCGGTGGAAGTGATCATCGTCCTGTATTCATCAAAATTAATAGAACAATTAATACAAGTCCAAGTCAGCCAAGATGGAATTATAAAAAAGCAAATTGGTCCATTTATCAACACAGAGCAAATCTGCTTACAAAAGATATTAAGGTACTAGACAGAGACATTAACAGAGTCATCTGGGATTTTAATAATGGAGTACTCAAGGCAGCAAAGGAGACAATACCGAGAGGAGCGAGGAAGAACTATGTACCATATTGGTCCAACACACTACAAAACCTACATGAAGATATGAATGAAGCAAGGCACACTGCAGAGGTACAACCATCCCAACAGAACCATATCATGCTACAAAAGGCAAAAGCAAAATTCATTAAAGGAAAGCTAGAAGCTCAGAGGAGAAGCTGGAGGGAAAAAACATATAAACTAAACCTTGAAAAGGAAGGGAGAAAGTTGTGGAAACTCACTAAACAATTGAATGACGATAACAATTCTCAACGACAAACCATTACACTAGACGATGCAGGGAAACTATATACCGGCAAACAAGCAGCAGACATATTTGCGGAATCCTACAGAAATGAAAGTAACATCTCCGTCAATTTACGCAGACAACGAGACATTCGTCAAGAAATAATCCACACTAGAACTAATGGAAACAGTCCGGACGTTATGTCCAAACCTTTCAATATGGACGAGTTAAAAACAGCCGTGTGGAAACTTAAAGACAGGAAATCACCAGGCCCGGATGGTATAACCAACGAAATGCTAAAACACCTAGGATATACAGCAATGAGCAAACTGTTGCAAATATACAACTACAGTTGGATGACAGGCAGTGTGCCACAGATATGGAGAGAGGCGCTCATGTGTCCCATCATAAAGAAAGGAAAAGACAACAGGAAGGCCACCAGCTACAGACCAATAAGCCTAACAAGCTGTGTATGTAAGACAATGGAGAGGATGATCAACAGAAGATTGAAATGGTACTTGGAATCCGAGAAAATTTTAGTGCCAGAACAAGCAGGGTTTAGAGAGTGCAGCAGCACAGAAGACCAAATCACATACCTGTCACAGATCGTTGAAGATGCCTTCCAAGAAAAGAGAAAAGTCTTTACCCTATGGATAGATCTCCAAAAAGCTTTTGACAAAGTATGGAAAGACGGGTTAATAGTAAAACTGCAAAGGAACGGAATCAAGGGTAATATGAGAAAATGGATCCAGTCGTTCCTACACAATCGGAAAGCAAGAGTCACTATGGAAGGTCACAACAGCAAGAAAATCCTCCTAAAACATGGAGTTCCTCAAGGCTCAGTATTGTCTCCCACCCTGTTCCTTGTATTCATCAATGACCTCATCCACGATCTGCCACAAGGTGTGAGAGCTGCCCTATACGCTGACGACTTGGTGGTGTGGTGTGTAGAAGAACATCTAACTATCGCTAATAAGCGAATACAAAGGGCAGCAGACAACATAGCAGCATGGGCAGAGAAATGGATGGTGCAGATCAACGCTGAAAAATCATCAACAACACTTTTCACGCTCTCCAACAAAGACAAAGCAGGAGAGATACGACTTGGAAATATACATGTCCAAACAGATGAGGAACCGGTGTACTTGGGCATTACATTAGATAAGAGAATGACATGGAGGCACCACATCGAGAGAACAGAGGCTAAAGCGAGAAGAAAACTTTCCATACTGAGGAAAATAGCTGGATCAAGTTGGGGAGCTAACGAAACAACACTAAAGAAAGTGTATACAGGTGCAATAAGACCTATATTAGAGTACGGATCAGCAGCATGGTCTACAGCAGCCAAATCACACCTACAAGCCTTAGATAAAGTACAAAATCAAGCGCTTAGGTTGATCACGGGTGCCATGAAGACCACACCAATAAATGAAATGGAAAAAATCACAGGCATTCCACCTTTATTATACAGACGAGACACTAAGACCCTGATCCAAGCAGAAAAGTACAAGAACATGCCCGCACATCCAATGAAAACTAGATTTGGAGATTTAGCCAGTGGGAGGTTGAAGAGAAGCAGTTTTGTGCATCGGTCCAAAAAACTAATTAGAACATACAAGGATGAACTACCAGACATCACTAAGGAAATAACTCCCACACTCCTCCCAACCCCATGGGAACAACATCAAAATTTCAGTATTAAGACCTCCATAACTACCACCTGCCCCATGGGAGAGCTAAATACTCTCCAAAGGAAAATAGCAGCATGTGACATGATTGAAGAACTATACCCCAGAGAAGCATGGATCCAAGTATATACTGATGGATCTGCAACCAGAGCAGTGAAGAACGGAGGCGCAGGAGTTTATGTGGTCTATCCAGACAAAGAAAATGAATCCACCTGTTCACCTACTGGAATATTCTGTTCAAACTATGCTGCTGAAGTACAGGCCATAAGCATTGCTGCAGGAATAATAAATAACACAATAAGCCAATGTCAGCAGGTTGTATTCCTTACCGATGCAATGTCAGTTCTGCAAGCCCTCAACAGTGATAAACTGCCAGAATTAAACAAAGTCCTATGCGAAGTAAATATCAAAAGAAGGGTAGTGCTACAGTGGATACCATCACACTGTGGCATACCAGGAAATGAGAGAGCAGATATGTTAGCAAAAGAGGGAGCAACACAGGAACAAAAAGAACAAACAATCACATTCCAGGAAAAGAAGACCCTTATCAAGGCCATCAGGAAAATTGATCAACAAAGAGACAACTATCAATATCTTGATCGAGCAAAACAGGTGATCCTGTTCCGTATGAGAACAGGACACAACAGACTGAACAGTCACTTATACAGACTGAGATTGGTCCCATCACCCCTATGTACGTGTGGACAGGCAGCACAGACAGCCGAACACATCCTGCAAGACTGCCACATGCTTAGTCAATTGCGAACTGAACATTGGCCCACAGAGACGCACATCCACACAAAGCTGTTTGGGAGTCTTGAAGAACTTTCAACCACAGCAACATACATCCAGAAAACCGGACTTCTTGTGTAGACATTTCTAAACAACAGCGAACGAGAAGAAGAAGAAGAAGACGGACCGGCATCGCCAGAACCGACTGCAGTGGGCAAACCAGCTTCGTCAATGGACCGTTGGGAATGACTGGAGACGGGTTTGGTTTAGTGAAGAATCATTTTTTGTGCTCCAGTGGACACGATAGACGGAGAAGAGTTTACCATGAGCGCTACGCCCAGAACAGCGTTGATGAGGCTCCTTCACATGGTGGTGGAGGTGTACTGATGTGGGGGGGGGGGGAGAGGGCGATCAACTTCATGGGAAGAAGTGACCTGGTGCAAATTGAAGGACGCCTGAATGCCCAACGATACGTCGCTGAAAATCTTCATCCTCCCGTACTTCCACTTCTGGCTACACGGGGGTCGATTTTTTAACAGGTTAACGCTCGACCTCATGTGGCACAACTCACCACCCAGTTCCTTGCTGACAACAACGTCCAAACCATTCCGTGGCCAGCCATGTCATCAGACATGAACCCTATGGAACACTTATGTGATGAACTCGACAGACGACTCTGCCAGCGAGACGTGGCTCCAGCCAATATCCGACAGTTGTCTTTTGCACTGCGGGAAGAGTGGGCAGCCATCCCTTAACAACAGATCCAACGGCTAATCGGATCCATGTCAAGGAGATGTCGTTCTCTGATAGAGGCCAGAGGAGGCCATACACCTTACTGAAACGGAGGCCTCAGTCGCAAAGAACAAAAGTCCAAACCAAATTTAATGAACATCATTTCATTGTTAAAGCCTGAAAGTTTCTTCATGCCAAGATTGAAACATTAATTCCGTAAAATAAAATTTTGGTACAAGTTTGAACTTTGGAGTCCATTACCACTGCAATAATGTTGCGTTTCTTTTTTTGAACAGTATATATATAGTCACATCGCTATTCTGTGTTTGCTTACTTGTTAGTGACAAGGCAAGAGTGTTGGAAGCCGAGGAAAATAGCCGAACGACTTTGTCATGTTGGCAGCGGAAAATTCGGGCGCCATAAAAATAAAGAGGGTATTAGAGTTGTTATGTTTAAATATCATAACATTGGTTATACGATCACTTCCTGGTTTAGTGTTTATGTATGGTAGTCATTGGTTTCAGGAAGTGACGTCTTGGCTTCTGCTCAAATTGGTAGCAGACGGTAGTTTGTGAATGTGGAACAAGAACGCGTCTCTAGCCGGCATTCGGCTTGTGTCTTTGGACCTGTGAAGATTGCGTGAGTCCGTCTGGACATTATATCGGCTTGTGTGCATGCATGCTGATTGTTGTGACTCACCTGCTTATATATATTCACGTGTAAGATCAGTTCGTGAATTAGCAGTGTGAGGGAGATTTCAGGATGTACGTAAGTTGACGTATTTAATAAACGGGGTGCTTTATCAGCTACAGGACAGTAGCGAGACAGCTTAGAGAGACTTGATGTCATATATTCATCAATATGAGCAGCATGGAATAAATGTTGTAAACTGTATAAAGCAGTAAGCCTTATTTTGTCTGCGTGCCAGTGTACGGGCCAGGGAGAATAGTGTGAATGGCCAGTTTACCTTCATAAGTAGTAATACAATGGAATCAGGAAGGATATCCCTGCGGCACTCAGTAGTCTTAGGAACGAACATTTAAATAATTTTCAGACTGGAGAAGAGAACCAGCCGTAAGAAGTGGAACCACTCAGTAATCCATATAAACCTATCAAATTTGCCCGCAACATCTTTGGGGGCCAAGCTAAGGAGGCCAGAACCACATTTTGATAATCAAGAAAAAAGTACAAGAAAGTGGAACTTTTTTTCAAGATGACGATACATATCGTTTGCCCAAGTATTGCAAGGATGGAAGGGATTTCCATCTATGATGCTATTTAAATGTGTCTCACAGTGTCACTAATACATAAAAGTGACTTACTACTACGTATACGTCAAAGGAATTAACTGTATTATATGAAGTTCAAGTATTTAGTCATGGAATGTGGACCAGAGCGATGTCCTTCGATTGTATCAACCAGTTCTAGGCCTAACCAGAGCCTAAGTTACGAAACATCACTGTATTCCTTGCTTGGAGAAGTCTCAAGGAGGATTTTTTGTGTGGCAACAGATAAGTGGATTTATTGTTACATACAGTTTGACTGTAGATAACATCTGTTGGCCTGAATACTGGTTTTACAAATTGTTGTTTCCATTAAGTGTACTTGTTTGTACTTAGCGGGAGGCTGGTGGGACTCGGTTTTCTTATTTTTTACCGCTTCGGCTAGGTCTAATAAGAAAATCGAGCGTTCTATAGTTTAGTATCTGTGTAATTCATATTGAGGAGCCAGTATATTTTGCTGGTTATATAAAAATACTGCCTCATTTGAATTTAGCAGATCCATTTTTGTCTAGTTGTAAAGTCATGTTTACATATTGTTTGTTGTCATAAGTCCTGTCATTGTCAAATTTTATTTAGTTCTGTGCATTATTGTTGGTGACATTGTCCATTCTACCCTGCCTATCATTTAGTTTATAGATGTCATCATTGTTGAAAAATGCGTCTTGTCTTGTCTTAGTGTCATAGAGCATCAGTTTAATTAATATTTATTCCTTGGTATAACAATTTGTATTTGCTTTAGTTGCTCTAACCCTGTCTTCTTGTCATTACTTGTCGTAGTCACTATTTTTTTCTTGCTGCTTCATATTGTCTATTTGACTACATCTATATATATTATTGCTCTTATAAATTGATTTGAGATTGGTGGATTGAGTATTGGATATTTAGCTGACATATTCATATATATAAAAGTTGAAATATTGTGTATATACTGAGAATCACAATAATAAGAAACCATGACTTCATTAAAGGATTTATTGAAGATTGGTAAAGAATTTAACTTGGAAGGTAAAGCCTTGCAAGCCTATGTGGATAAAGAGATAAAGAGGCACGAGGATCTCAGAAAAGAAGATTTGATTGAAAAAAGAAGACAAGAGGATCTCAGAAAAGAAGAAATAGAAATGTCTGAAAAAAAGACAAGATGAATTGGCTGAAAAAAGAGATCAGAAGAAATGGCCTTGGAAATGGAAAAATTGGCCTATGCTAGATCTCAAGAGGAGATGAAATTTCAACAAGCTAAAGCTCAAGAGGAGATAAAATCTCAACAAACAATAAGATTGGCTGAGATTGAGTTTGAAAAGCTAAAATTACAACAACCACAGGTAAATCCTATGGTGGGTGAAAATAAAAACAAAGATCATCCTACTGCTATTAGAATTAATCTACTAAAATTCAATTCGTTCATAGATGATATTTCGTGCTTTCTAAATAGATATCAGACATATTGTGAGGAATTTAAAATTGACAAATCTACTTGGTCCAGTAGACTTATGAACTTATTGGTGGGTGAACCATTAACTGCAGTATCTACCTTAGATGAGGAAACCAGAAAAGATTATGATGCTGTTAAATTGATGTTATTGCAGAAATATCAATTAGATGATGAGGGTTACAGACAGAAATTTCGATCTTTGCACCCAGATTCTGGAAAAGATTTCACTGAATTTATTTCAGCTGTAAAATTAAATTTTTCAAGATGGATTGAATTATCCAAAACTGAAAAAAACGTTTGAAGGATTGTCAGACTTGATTTTAAGAGACAAGGTCTTGTCATCTGTTAGTGCTGATTTTCTTGCATTCCTACATGAAAGAAAACCAGAGAACCTGACTAAACTACTGTTAATAGAAGTAGTTTTCAAACCTCACTCAATGCAGAACGCAGACATCGCGGACCAAATGTTAACGGCTGCTAAGATACCACCACTGTTTCTACGCTAAGTCTAAATGTTATAGTCTGTATACACCCACTGTTGCAAGTGTAGTGGTTCGGTCTATATCATCGCCACACAGGCTACTCATACATCTGTAATTCTCATCACGCAGACGTTGCGGGTATCATAACCCGTACTACTGGCGACCACTGATAATACAATCACTGATACTACAAAGTTGTGTGTTGATGTGATAAGTGAGGTGACGAAGTGAGTATGTATTTGGAACAGTCACTCACAGTAACGTACACCACGAGTCATGGAATGGTGTAACGGCAGGCGACAGTTAATAACAGTTTATTTACATCACCACACGTTAACATTGAATACATACATTGTCAAATTAAAAGTCATAGCAATACAATACTCCACTTCTCAGCTACTCCACTTCCCAGCATCATCCAAGATACTCTTAAACATTCATCAGCAGATATATATCAAGGCCTAAAGTCCTCACGACTCATCTCTGCGCTATAAGACTGCACACAGCAGTTAACATAAATAAAGGCCTAAAGTCCTCACGACTCATCTCTGCGCTATAATACTGCACACAGCAGTTCACATAAATAATGGCCTAAAGTCCTCATGACTCAATTCTGCGCTATACGACTGCACACAGCAGTTAACATAAATAATGGCCTAAAGTCCTCATGACTCAATTCTGCGCTATAATACTGCACACAGCAGTTAACATAAATAAAGGCCTAAAGTCCTCACGACTCAATTCTGCGCTATAATACTGCACACAGCAGTTCACATAAATAATGGACTAAAGTCCTCACGACTCATCTCTGCGCTATAATACTGCACGCAGCAGTTAACATAAATAATGGCCTAAAGTCTTCACTACTCAATTCTGCGCTATAATACTGCACACAGCAGTTCACATAAATAATGGACTAAAGTCCTCACGACTCATCTCTGCGCTATAATACTGCACACAGCAGTTCACATAAATAATGGACTAAAGTCCTCACGACTCATCTCTGCGCTATAATACTTCACACAGCAGTTAATATAAATAATGGTCTAAAGTCCTCACGACTCAATTCTGCGCCATAATACTGCACACAGCAGTTAACATAAATAAAGGCCTAAAGTCCTCACGACTCAATTCTGCGCTATAATACTGTACACAGCAGTTCACATAAATAATGGACTAAAGACCTCACGACTCATCTCTGCGCTATAATACTTCACACAGCAGTTAACATAAATAATGGCCTAAAGTCCTCATGACTCAATTCTGCGCTATAATACTGCACACAGCAGTTCACATTAATAATGGCCTAAAGTACTCACCAAATATCTATGGCCTACACTAATCTTGGCCTACCCAAATCTTTACTGCAGTTTATCAAATATGCTGTACACACAGCGAAAAAATAAGTCGACATTTTTCTCAAGTACTACGTAGGCATACACTTTGAAAAACACAGGGACTGCGACCAACTCGGTCAACGTCCGCAACTCGACTCTTACTAAATCACACACTCGTCCCGCCAAAAAAACCCAATCACGAGACTCGGCTGTTTAGAACACAGCTCAAAAACAGTACAGAATAAATACATCTCAGCATTAGAGATCAACAGCGTTTGTCACGCTTTTCTGTACACTGTCACTCAAAATAGAAGGAGATATTTCTATTATAAAGTTAAACAAGTTTCCGCTTAATCGAGCGTACAAGCGCTGCAACCCACAATTTAACGTGTCCAAAAAACATTCCAAAGATCACTTCCCTTCCATAGGATCTACTCGTAACCTCTACAAACTTTAGGCCGTCAATATCAAGTGTAACCGTGCCGGTATCTTGTTACCTGTGACTTGGTCCAAGGGCACCAAATTACGGCATGTCACGGTGGTGGTGCTCTACAAATTTATAGCTATAACTAGGTGACTGAGGCAGGCCTAGTTATCTATTATTTACTTTATTTCTTTCCTCCAAGTGAGACTATTTCTCCTACTGGCCCCCTTGTTCCGCCAGAGATGATGGTTCTTGGATGATATAAGGTTCGTCTTTTGTCCAACCCAGACCACGTTCTTCCCTCCTTGGTGGTGTATAGCGACTAGTGTGTATAGGATTTTCTATTATTTCTATCTCTCCTATTACTCACTTCTAATAACTCTCCATTCCTTAATTTCTTCACTCATCAAAGCAACCGGAGTGAAGTGATTCAATTTCGGAAACAGCTTTTATTTACATAAGATAAGCCATGATCAACCAACATAATTCATCAGATACAGTTCTCAATTACAATGTCCTCAAGTCTTCCACTTAATTCAATCAGATATCTCAAAGCATAGTTATATAATGTTTCTCCTGTAGCCTCTTGCATTTTTTTTTGTATACCTAGCTTACTAAAGTTCCTTCTCATTTTTCACTATTTTTCTCATATTTTCTACAACAGTTCTTCTAAATCCTTGGAGTCATGTTCTCACCCAATCTAAACCTAGTTAGGTTTAACTCCTTTAAATGCAGCATATAAAATTCAATAGCTACACATTAAATAATCAAACAATGTCCAACACCAAAATGGCTTCCACCATACTTACTCTAGTATGAGAGAGCGCATGAGATGTTTCGTGAAGGTCAGACTCACTTGTGGTGGCGTCTCCATACTTACTCTTATATGAGAGAGCGCTTAATAGGTTTCATAAATGTCAGTGCTGTGAACCCTTAGTTCGATGCAATCTCGTTTAATGGCAATGCCTCATCTTCTTGGTATGACAGCGAGGAAGTGGAGGGGAACTGCGGTAAGACGTGGAATACGATGGATGGGTTTGAAAAAAAATCGAAAAAAGGTGATTCGTCTTACGAGGACAAAAGACAAAGAAAATAGTCTACGTTACGGCCACAAGGCCTTCGTCAGGAAAGGAAAGAAAGTGAAGGCTAGATAGGACACATAAAAACTAAATAAAATAAAAACTGGGTACTTCCCTGAAGGCAAGAACCGAAATTCTATCAAAATCGCTGTCTGTTTGTAAGCGCGTGGCTGAACAGAAAATAATCTTATCCAAAGAGCATTGGCATTCCTGAGACCAGTGGACCATATTAGGCGAACCTTATCGAAAAACGATGGCTTAGCAAGAGTTCATGTCTTTCTTTAGTAGGTAACACTAAAATAGGTGGTGTTGAAAACAATGTTTTAATCTTATCCAAAGAGCATTGGCATTCCTGAGACCAGTGGACCATATTAGGCGAACCTTATCGAAAAACGATGGCTTAGCAAGAGTTCATAAGAAGTGCTTTCTTTACCTTATTATCAGAAACATGATTCTGCCATTCCTTGGCAATAAGAATAAACACTGGGGTAAAGCATACACGATAGGTCTAAACGACTATCACTTTCCCCATAAATATTGAGATCACTTTTCCCGGCGACAAGCCGATACAGAAACACAACAGCGCCCATCAGGGCGAAGCCAAATCACAACTCCCTAGCGACACATCCGCCGAACAGCCCTTTGACCTTTCTAGCGACAAAGAACATATAGTTCGACTTAGATATGTAAAGATATACAGACATAAGACAGACTCGTCCTTCCTAGACAAACAATACACATAAATTCAGGCCATAGATATACTGAAGCAAGAAGAATCTATTTCTACCCAAACAAAGAATAAATCGCAGTAAAACTGGATTCATCCACGGAGTTCGATCTGAAACTCCTTTCAAGGGGAAGTAACTCAATATTGACTTTTCCTTAAGCAAAGAAGAGTATCTATTTTGTTTACAAAATATTTGCGAACATAACAAGCATACAAATGTATTATATTGCCAGATACCAAAGACTGCACGTAACAGTCTTACCACACCTCCCGGGAAAAAAAATGAAACATTTTTTTTTGAAATACATCTAGGAGCAACGTACAATAGGCTCACAACGCATGAATAATGCGCAGATGAAAATATCAGGAATAAATATAACGCCTAATATGAGGCTAAGTCGACTTATGGAGCGACTGGTGAGAATGTATCTCATAATCTGAAAGAAATTGTTTCTCTACGAATAAATTTTTCCAGGAAGGTGTCATCAAAGTATAATACAATTCTGGCAATTACACAATGCCTAAAAAATTTCATACCATAATTTCGTATTAGATATTTTAAATTTATGATTTATGAAGAAAAATCATCAAAGCACAGCGGTGAATAAACATCAATGAACCGCTAAGTAGTGATACAATCATTATATTATTAAATTACAAATGTGTATCTATCTTGATATAGAAAGGAACTATTATAGACCTAGACATATCAAGAAGTCTAAGACCTAATAGTTATGTGGAATCATGTGGGCATCTTGACAGAATGTATCCCATCCCATTATCTGATTCACAAATAGCTCGCACGGAGAAATGAAAAGGTTGAAGAGCAATTGCATATCGAGTAGACCTCGAGCTCTTCAAATTCTTACTCTGTATAGCAGTAAGAGCTTTTTGGTCGGTTTCTACTATGAAATGTGCGCCTAGAAGGAATCTTTGTAGTTTGAGAATTGACCAAACCATAGCTAATAGCTCACGGTCTAAAACCGAATAATTCCTTTCTGCCGCATTAAGTTTTCTGGAAATATACATTACAGGATGCAGAGTTCCAGAGTACTCTTGCATTAGTGCCGCTCCAATCCCAGTGGATGAAGCATCACTACGAAGAACAAATGTCTTTCTTTAGTAGGTAACACTAAAATAGGTGGTGTTGAAAACAATGTTTTAATCTTATCCAAAGAGCATTGGCATTCCTGAGACCAGTGGACCATATTAGGCGAACCGTTCTTTAAAAGTGTAGAAAGAGGTGCCATGATAGAGGATAGATTCTGAATGAATCTGCCATAAAATTGAATAAGACCTAACAGACTTCTCACCTGTTTTTTAGTCTTAGGGATAGAGATGTTAAGTATCTTACTAGTATTATGGTTTTCTGTCTTTAGGAAACCATGACCAACTCGGTGGCCTAGGAAAGAAATTTCGCGAAAACCAATATAGGCTTTAGAGGGTTTCGCTGTCAGGTTGTGCTCGCGCAAAGTAGACAGCAATTCATATAACCCTGAATAGTGATCTTCCCAAGTATCGCTGAAAAGACAGATGTCGTCTAGATATGCAATGACATCTGACCGATAAGATAGGATTCGGCGCATCATGCGTACGAATGTAGCTGGTGCGTTCATAAGACCGAAAGGCATAAAATTCCATTGGAACAAACCTCTAGGTGTTGAAAAAGCCGTGAGAGGTTTGGCGCGTTCAGATAAAGGACTTGCCAATATCCTTTAGACAAATCAAGTTTAGTGAAAAAATGAGATTTGGAGAGTCGAGTAAGTAGCTCTTCCAGTAAAGGCATAGGTTCAGCATCGAACTTCGTTACTTGATTCAATTTGCGATAGTCAACGCAAAGACGTATGTTATTGTCTTTTTTCCGAACAATAACCATCGGCGAAGAATATGCAGAGGTGGATGGTTCGATTATTTTCAAATCTATCATCTCATCCAACTCTTTTCTCGACCTGTGCTTGAAAATGTATAGGTATAGGATAAGGTCTAACCCTAATAGGAGTATGGTCAGTTAGAACAATGTCATGTTCAATGACATGAGTTTGTCCAGGGATGTCAGTAAGTACATCCTGAAATGTTTGCAACATAGTTGAAACTTGTCGCTGTTCTCCTAGAGACAAATCAGGAGAGACAGTAACGTTCTTCCATGATTCACTAGAATGAAGTGGGATCATTGGAAGAGGAAGATTTACATCTGAAAAACTTGTTTCCTCATCCTGTATCACGGACAGTGATGAGTAATGACCATGTTGTACTGGAGAATTGTCCGTTGCTTGGAAAATGGGTTGCAAATAATCCGGACGTTCATGGAATTCAGTAAGCATATTGATGTGGAAGGTTTTATGCTTCCCATCAATATCGACAATATAGTCGACATCGGAAATTTTCGATATTATATCGTACGGACCTTTCCAAGAAATAAGTAGTCTGTTTTCCCTACAAGGTAGTAATACAAATGCTTTGTCACCAGGACAAAGTTGTCGTAAGCATCTCTTCTTATTGGCAAATTGCCTTGCCTTCTGTTTCGCAAATTCAGAAGAAGTTGCTAATTTGCATGCTTCGATAATCTTTTGTCTCAACGCGATGACATATTCGTAGGATGACTTTGTGTCATCGTCAATATTGTCAGCTGTTATGAGATCATGAAGCAACGACATAGGGCCACGCGGACGCGCGCCAAAGACGAGTTCAAAGGGAGAAAATCCTGTATGTTCATTGGGGACCTCTCTGTAAGCGAAGAGGGCCGCAGGTAAAACTCTGTCCCAGTCTTGAGGATGATCCTCAGTTATCTTCCCTAGTAAGTTTTTAAGTGTTCTATTAAGGCGTTCGACCATCCCATTAGACATTGGATGATAGATACTACTTAAAGATCTATCTATCTGCAGAGTAGACATTACTTGAGACATGGTATCTGATATTAGTTGGGTGCCATGGTCTGACAATATCTCTCCGGGGAAACCCAGACGAGAAAATATAAGCCAAAGAGCATCTGCAATATCAGCAGTAGTAATGCTCTTCAGAGGAATAGCCTCTGGCCAACGTGTGCACATATCAACACACGTCAAGATAAACTGATGTCCTCTGGCAGACTTGATCTTAAATGGACCAATAATGTCTATGGCCATTTTTTGAAACGGCCGAATAGGAATGTCCGCCGCCTGAATGGGTGCAGCATGGCGTGGACCTTTGGATTTAACTTCCTGACATACTTTACAAGATCGACAATAAATCCGTATGTCCTTGTTTACCAATGGCCAAAAGAAAGCCGCAAGAACTCTTGACTTAGTACGGGAAAAACCCATGTGTCCAGCACACTGAGAGTCGTGAGCGTGCTGCAAAATTTTAACTCTCAAATTCTTGGGAACCAGGATTTGAGAATGACTTGACGTAATGGAGTCTTGAACCATACGTACAAGTACGCCATTCTTCTTTGTAATCCACGATTTACGACTTGTGTCTTTATTCGGATCACCTTTAGTTGCAAGAATGAAGAATTTCTTCAGAGTGGGATCATCTTCTTGCTGTTTTATAAACGAGTCACGAGAAATTACCAAGGGATCATCTTGGTTATGCACTTCATTATCTTCAGTAGATGAAGTTTGAGGCATATTAAGAGCCTGAGCTCTAGTGACTACAGCGTTAGCAATCTGCATGTTTTGCCTTTCCCACGCAGAAATTTGTTGCGGAGTGCATTCTTTGACTCCATGAATGCGACCGATGATGAGGTCAGCGATCGGATTCGGAAGAAGACATGCGTGTACATCTCCTGTAAAGAAAGGAGTAGCAATCCTAATGATAGCAGTAGAGTATTTCTCTAATGTGCCGCCAAATGTTACACATTTGACTACTTGTCCAGTGGCACGGGAAGGATCTACGAGTGACTGCCTAACACCAATTGTGGTGCATCCAGAATCAAATAGCACAGAGACTGGATTGTTATTTACTAAACCCTTATGTAAGACAAGAGAACCTCTTCCATCATGCGCGACTGATGCAGGAAGAGCAGGAAGAGGATGGCCACAGCTTAAAGTAGACACTGTGGTTGGCTCAAATAATGTTTTGCATTGGGGGCACTGAGATGCTCTCCCAAAATCAAAAGCGGCACATGCCATATTATTAGCGTCATTATTGTCTTTACTCTGTTTATAGGCTTCATGGGACTCTTGTTGTGCAGAGTTTGCCTGAAAATGTGGTTTATGTCTTCTGTTTTGAGATCTACCTCGGTTATTATTACCTCTGTAGTTATTGTTACCTCTATTGTAACCCCTATTTGGGTTTGAGTCATAGTTCTCTTGGTTACCATTATCATATTCATTATAATGAGTATCTCTGTAATTATGATCTTGTTGACTCCAAGACGGATAACTCGGATAGTTTCTATAATTACTTCCTCTACGGAAATTCCTATAATTGTGACCACCCCTGTGTCGAGAGCTATCAGCTCGTCTCCAGTTCTTTGAAGAAGAACCCTGAAATGATTGGTTACCTTGGTTTTGATAACTATTATGGTTACCTTTTTTATCAAATCTGTTTTGAGGTCCCTGAAATCTGTGTGAATAATTGGGATTGTATGGTGTTGCTGAAGCAACTGGCATACTCTCCTTAATCTTAGTGTTGCCAAAAGTCACGTCGGGGTGTGCAGTGACATATTGGGAACAATATTCTTCCATTTCCTTTAGAGATTTGGGTTTACGCTCATGTATAAATTCAAGGAATGGTTTGTTAACACATGACATAATCTTATCTCTGAGCAACAAATCCATAAGTCCTTCATACGTTTTTTCTGTTTTGGAAAGCTCAATCCAACGATCAACTGTGAGACGTGCCTTTGCAATGAATTCTGAGAATTCTACACCTGTCTCAGGCACCATCGTCTTAAACAAAAGGCGATAGCCTTCCTCACTTAGCTGGTATTTTTTTTATCAAAGCCGCCCTAATGACATCATAATTATCCTTATCTGCTTCTTCTACAAGGCATAACCTAGTTAGAGATTCACCTTTCAAGTTTTCTGCTAATTGATTAGCATATTGTGATTTATCCACATTATGAGTACGACAAGAACGTTCAAATCTATCCAGCCAGAATGTAATATCGTCACTGGACTGATTGAACGGTGGAACCTTAACCTTGTAAGTAGAAGGTTTACCATTACCACTAGATACCTGATTAACATTACTCATAATTGTCAATCTTATTTTCTCTAACTCAAATTCATGTTCTCTTATTGCTTTTTTTCTTCAGCTTCTCTGTCTAATTTTTTTTGTTCAGCTTCAAATCTCCTTTCCTCCACCTGCATCTGCAATTTCTTTTGTTCAGCAGCAGCATCAGCTTCTCTTTCTAATCTTTTCTCTTCAGCCAGAGCTTTTCTCTCTTCTGCAGCAGCTTTTCTCTCTTCAGCAGCAGCAGCAGCTTTTCTCTCTTCTGCAGCAGCAGCAGCTTCTCTTTCTAATCTTTTCTCTTTAGCCAGAGCTTTTCTCTCTTCTGCAGCAGCTATTTTCTCTTTAGCAGCAGCTTTTCTCTCTTCTGCAGCTAATGCTTTGTCATATTGAGCAACAGCCCATTCTTCTAAGTCTTTACCAGTCTTATCAAGGGATTTCCCTTGTGCAATGAAGTATTCTAATGTAGACATGATGTCTAACAATAATACTAATTACTTGAAACAATAATAATACTATATATATTTCAAAGTAATGTAGCCCCAAGTTCTTAATAACTTGATTAACCAGCACACTATCCCAACCTCTGTGGGTCACAAGCCTTAATAAGGTCTTGTATACTTCCTTGTATAACAGTAATAATAATCAAGTACTGGTTTATACCATAATCCAAGTGCAGTGCACAAGCAATAGTGTCTTATGAAATATACCTATATAACATATGTCAACCAACAGCATACATAAAGTACAAATAAGACTGACAATACGAAAACTTTTGCAGAAATCAAATAAATCAAATAGGGAAATCAATGAAAATAATCACTGAATCTGCAAGGAATAACAACACAAATGACGTCACAGTATATGAATATAAATTATGTATACAACTAAATAAAAGGAAAGGGGAGACCTACAAATACAAAAAAACGAACAAAACTAAAGAACAGAAAAATGTTACAAAAACAATGATGGGTACAGGTCGTTACAGCTAACACAAATAGCAACTAGTTGTTGCAAGCAAATTTCCAATTAAGGAAATTGCACCTACAGAAAACGCTCACAACGGACTCTCTATCACGTGGGATATTCTGTTGAGAGACACCGCCCAACCTAAACACAACCCGCTGACATATAAACTAATATACTATACAAACGAATAACATGTAAACATAAATATATAAATTATGTGTATGATAGTATGTGTTGCAAAATAGGCTCAGTTTTACAGTAATGGCAAAGTTATTCTTATGAAAATAAATAAACTGCCACTTTATTGAATTACAAATTCTGGCCTTAAATATTCAAGTTCAACACAATAGCAGAACATAAGAAGGTCCATCGATAAAAGTAGGACTTTTATGTTCAACCACATTTCAACAACAGGACAGTTTATGGCCTTCAAAGTATACAGCTGTGTATGTCTGCTTGCTATCAACAATGTCTGTACTACACAATTTCACCAAGCGCTGACCTGTATAAGAATGTCAACAATACGCTGACCTAGATACTGCAAGTGTGTCGTATCAGCCACAGGAAACGGTCTGGTATCGGTAGTCTGTTGACTTCTCAACTTCTGCGAGGTCAAACCCAGAAAACTGGTCCACCAGAGTTAAATACTGCGTTATATAGATGTATTGGGTTGTTGTTATCTATTTATTTTTCCTGCTGATATCAACTGTGTACAGGACCACGGTGTTAAGAGGATGTTTGGAAGCTCCAGTGTTAAAGACTCGTCAGAGTGTTGCTCGTGGTTTGAGTATGGAATGTCAACTCGACCTACGCAGTGGTGTGTAGACATAGAGTGAGAGTATAATATGCGAATGATAAGAAGAGTTCGTGGTGTTGACAAATGGTCTTTTTCTTTCACTCATGTATGGCTGGAAGTCATCGACACCAACGACTGTGTACCTTTGCTACAGTTTAATTGGACGTACACACTCGACAGCACGGATACAGTGACAAATGACAGGTTGGCATAATACATCATGGTACAGTGGATAAATGGTCTTGCAATGATACATGGGCACTCATGTTGACTAATAGCACAATGGAGTGTCAGTAGATAAGCACTCCGTATTGCCCATATATATATCATCTGACTTCACTGACAGAGCACGTCAGTTTATAAACAATATTCAAGATGACTCCTAGACCTAACCTCGTCTAGCGAAGATTCCCTTAAGTAAAGTTCAGCACATATTTTTCATATAATAAGATTGAACCACTAGAAATGGGTTCTCATACAGTAGCAGTGATCTCTGGACTCATCAAGCGATAGTACGGGGCATCCCTTTTCTCTTCTTGAGAGTCACAAAATATTTGGATACAAGATGGCTTCTCTCGTGAGCTGTCACTCACTTTCTTTTTTGATACAAACTAGTCAGCTGTATCAAAGCTGGTCATTCATTAAATGTCCTTATGGCTTTGTAGATTCTATCATTGATACAATTGACTTCATCATACAATATAGTGCTGCTAGGAATGAATGTCATCTTCATCTGGTTAAATATTCTCTCAGACGTACAATGCGTCTGCTTATCGAAAAACGATGGCTTAGCAAGAGTTCATAAGAAGTGCTTTCTTTACCTTATTATCAGAAACATGATTCTGCCATTCCTTGGCAATAAGAATAAACACTGGGGTAAAGCATATACGATAGGTCTAAACGACTATCACTTTCCCCATAAATATTGAGATCACTTTTCCCGGCGACAAGCCGATACAGAAACACAACAGCGCCCATCAGGGCGAAGCCAAATCACAACTCCCTAGCGACACATCCGCCGAACAGCCCTTTGACCTTTCTAGCGACAAAGAACATATAGTTCGACTTAGATATGTAAAGATATACAGACATAAGACAGACTCGTCCTTCCTAGACAAACAATACACATAAATTCAGGCCATAGATATACTGAAGCAAGAAGAATCTATTTCTACCCAAACAAAGAATAAATCGCAGTAAAACTGGATTCATCCACGGAGTTCGATCTGAAACTCCTTTCAAGGGGAAGTAACTCAATATTGACTTTTCCTTAAGCAAAGAAGAGTATCTATTTTGTTTACAAAATATTTGCGAACATAACAAGCATACAAATGTATTATATTGCCAGATACCAAAGACTGCACGTAACACTAATTAATACACTAGACGCGACTGATAGTGGACCATAGAATTCACGTTTATTCCATTTTGTGTAATTTTAGTAACTGGTTGATATTTAAAATTCCATACGACAAACAAACAGACGCCGACAATCTGATACCAATTAATGACAAGCGATATTTGTTAAGCGCGCATATGGATAATTAAATAATAATAGACATTGTGCACTGATCTTTAACGCTCGGGCAAAGGAGCAGGGAGGGCACATACCTTCACCCGAACTAGAGACGCCGCGATAGCGAAAACTGACCGTATAGGAAGAGGCTAAAGACACCGTGTGCCTTTTAAATTTAATCAGGACTGACGGAGAGGATAGGAGATCGTCTTGTCCCCGTCAGTGTAAATATATATTAGTAGCATTTTTTTCTAATGTTCTTTATTCTTCGCAGAACCTGATGAAACGGTGACCGGCGGTCCATTTTGGTCTACTGTGGTCTATTGTGGTCTATTTTGGCTTTTTTTTTCTTCATCTACTGATTGATTGATGTTGTCCTCTTCTTGGCATTACGCGTCCCCAAGTTCAGTTGTGAACAGGAGCTGACAAAGAGACACATAAACATTTTAAATAGTAAGGTTAACAGGACTTACAAATACCCAGATATTCATTCAATTTTATAAGCCCACTGGGGCGTAATACCAATAACATTCTATCTGACTTTTGACAGTCGTATCATCGGATTTATCCAGCAAGTTACGCTGTTTCAATATCGGCACTCACCCAGAGCCAACCGATAGGATTTACCATCACCATCATAAATAAAAGTTTTTTAGCAACCCGATGTTTTTCTTAGTACTGTGAACACCAGATCTCGGTTCTACATTAACTATTCGAAGTGACATTTGTCTATCCAGGAATCAACCACCAAATTAGGCGTTCGCCCCTTATAAAATGTAATTTTTCAAGGAAGAACTGGGGCCAATTTGGGAGATAAAGACACCAAGAATAGGGTAAGCGTGATTGAGTGGCCATGAATGCCAGAGAGAGTAAATATTTTCTTTGTTACAGGAAAAATTGTGTCATCTGGAGTCTGCTTAAATCTTGTTTATTTTACTGGATAGTTTATTGGGAACTATGTTCTTTTCTTTACTGTCAATGCTGTAACATAGAGCTAACTTTTGACGTTTGGGGTTATTAACTTGTTGAGTTATTTCTTTCTCAATAAGGGAGAGGGCACATGTACTCTGTCAATTGTCTATGCATGTAATTCTGATTTTGTTTGATCTTTAGATATTCGATGTTGTAAAGTTTAAATGATAATAAATAACAAAAGAACTTTTCACGTTTGTGTGTCTTGTTGTCACATAGCTGTGTGGGTGTGTTTAGTTAAACTTATATTTCTAGATATATGGAGGTGTAAGATTGTATTATACTAAATTATAGTCGTATAGATAGGCTGGACTAGAGAAACTACTTATTCCAGAGACAGATCTTCTCCTTAAACTATTCACTCGTGAAATCTATTATCACATCTTTACTTCTCACTTACTGGTCACCATCCACCCTACTCAGGCGGGACCATAAATATCTTTCAAACCTATCTAAATCTTACGACAGAGAGAACCACTGGTATCACAACTTAGTTACGGATGTGAATGATCTGATCTCGAAAAATTAGTAGAGTGGAGACAGTCATAAAATGCCACCCCTTGTGTAACTAACTGTGATATTAAAACAAGGAAACAGATTTCACTTAACAATTATAACCTTGACAAGTCGTTCAAATACAATTTCCTTATTTATTAAGTATAACACTATCTACTCTTGTGCTGAAGGGTGGATGTTGGAAGATAGAATGCAATGGATTTGTATGTTTACAGATGATATATATGTTTATATATATTATAACAGGTCCTTCTTCCAATTATAGGAAAAAAATTATGTCAGCTGTGCTGTTAATCAATTATAGAAAGATTATATCAGATGTGATGTTAATCAATTATAGGAACATTATATCAGCTGTGCTGTTAATCTTGTCTCTTACTACGCTTAATTACAATATTGTACTTACGCCTGTTTTCTGCATTAAGAGAAACTCGTGTTATCTATATTTTATGACATATATTGAGCCTAGCGTGCATTTATTTATCACATATAAAATGTAACTGCATATACCTATAATAGCAACAAACGACAGAAACATTTTTTTCGGAATTTGAAATATATTATAATTTAATTTTCTGCTATAAAAGTGTTAAAAACAAAATTATATAAAGTAACTGTTTAATTTTTTTTTAAAGTTATGATTAGCGTTCCCGCACATATTATTCACCTTGTATTAAAAATTACGTCACTTAGATAAAACGTATAAATGTATCTTAACGTTTAAGTATGAGGGAAATAACAATGCGATGGTAATGGAACATTGATAAGAGCTGAGAATGATAAGATGTTGTAAAGAGCAGTGCAGCAGGCCCAACAAGGCCTATGGACTACATGGGAAGGAGCCTTGCAAAGGTCCTTGACATGGAATGATATATGGCATATGGCACCTCTTAGGCTCAGCTTCGTTGTTTGATCAATGTATGACCTCCTGCCATCGGCCACAAACCTTGTGAGATGGGGAAAGTCGGATGATGAGCAGTGCTCCCTGTGCCATGGGAGGCAGACACTTGAACACCTGCTCTCAGCTTGCAAGGTGTCATTAGGGCAAGGGCGATACACATGGCACATCAACAAAGCGCTAAATGAGCTGGCTGCGACAATAGATCTGCCAAGGATGAAGGCGAATAGCAATGTCAGGCCAAACGCCGCAAACACATACTTTCTGAGAGCGGGAAAGTCAGCACACCCAAAACCGAGTAAATGAAGTAGCAGTGTACCATCTCTCCTTGACAGTGCCCGCCATATAAGTCTTTTCCTAGTGTTAGTTATTCTAGGGAGGTGATTGTTTTCCTCGGTGCTAGTTCTATGCATAATGAGTATGTTTATAAATCCTTAGGTTGTCTGTCAGTTCGACAGTACCATTTTGGTTGTCGCTCGATTGAGCGAAGCTCACGATAGAGGGTTGGATAGCCATCTTACCTAGTGTTATATCTGCCCTTATACGTATATTTATACGCATTTTGGTGGCAGTTATACATATACGTTTTTTTGTATTTCATTCGGCCGAGTGTGGCCAAGTTTCGTCTTGGTAATAAAGGGACGTGAGCTGATAGTAAGTGTCAATTTCTTATATCACCCATTGTTGTACAATCATACCTTAGTGGATGTAGCGTGAGGTTTTTATTGTATATAGGATCAGTAAAGTATTGACAATACAGAAATATAATTTCTGCAGGAAAATGGTGAAGTCCCAGTGTATGAAAGAACCACTGGTATCACAACCTTTTTACGGCTGTGAATGATCTGATCTCGAAAAATTAGTAGATTGGAGACAGTCATAAAATGCTACCCCGCTGCAGAAGAAGCTTACAGGAGACTGCGACAATAGATCTGGCAAGGATGAAGGCGAATAGCAAAGTCAGGCCGAACAGCGCAAATACATACTTTCTGAGAGCAGGAAAGTAAGCACACCCCAAACCGAGTAATTCAGGTATCAGTTTACCATCTTTTCTTGACCGTGCAGATGACTGAGAGATGGCGGTAGACCTACCTGGACGAGGGGCATAACCAGAGAGTATCAGAAAATCTCGAAGACGGCCGGATATAGTGCTGCATTCTTCATCGCCGCAACAGGTTATATTGTTTGAACTGACCGTGGCATTTGAATCCAGATTGGAAGAGCATCACTCGTTCAAAGTGGCAAAATATGGTGATCTAGCCGCGGATCTGAGACACGATTGGTTCATTGCAAAGGTCATGGCTGTTAACGTGGGTGCAAGAGAGCTCCTGGCTGCATCAGTGGATGATTTATTGAAACTGTTGGTGCTGAGGGGACAGTCGAGAACAAGGGCACTGAAGGGGTTTAGTGAAACTGCTGAAAAGGTATCTTACTGGCTGTGGAACAACCGCAATGGGATAAGGAACTCGGGACAGTAAACTCTATCCCCACCTGTGGTACAGGAAACACCAGAAAAATTTAAAGTCCGCAATACCTTGAGTTGTTCGTTGTTTTGATGAATGAACAATGTCTTACGGGTAACACGCGGTGTTTTATATGAGGTGTCGGGCGCATGTAGATTTCAGATGCTAGCGCGCTGTGGCTTTACGCCTTGTTGTCTTCGCGCAGGTGTGGAAGGTTCTTTTCCCAGTCGTGGTGTGCAGCGGAACGACCGCAATAATTTGTCTTCATCATAGGGGTGGGTTACTTTCACAATTGCCTTAGGCTGGCGGAATTGTGGATTTTAAAGCTGCAACCAAGGTGGAATGGGTTCATTTCTGCACAAGACAACAGGAGGCAGAGACATTTGGTAGTCATGACCCAGGTGGGCTCGCCCCCCTTAGAGTGTAAAGAAGAGTAATGGGCCGAAACACTTGATGGACGCGGGCACCACTTGTATTGATGATGATGATGATTACGCTGATGATGATGATTACGCTGATGATGATTACGCTGATGATGATTATGGTCAATGTGTGTGTATGTGGTACCACTTCTGATGATCAGATTGCCTCCTGTTGTATCGATCGTGGCGGGCAATCATTTTTGCTCTGTCTTGTAACGTTGAGTTTATTGATCATTTTATAACTTTTTGTTGCTGTTTTTTTAATTATTTTTATTTATGGAATAAAAAATACAACGTATTTGTCAAATTTCAAATGGCAGTTATTACTCTTTGTTTCGACATGTATGTTATGTATATCCAGTAGGTACAAGTGCTGATAATAACATTTTAAAAAGAAGAAATTGACTTGTCAATCACTTTGTAGAAATAGTAAATCGTACACTGTGATCATTTAATCGACCGTGACATTTTATGGCAGCGGTCAACCTTGGGTCATAGCTCTCAAGTGACATCCTTCTCTTGGCTATTCGGCCTCCGTTTTGAACAGATACCCATTTCGTTTATGGGGCATCTCTAAAATGGCTATTTCCCCAGGGCGTTGTAAGAGCCTGTTTTCGCATAATCGTAGGGAGCATCTCGACTTGCTGCGATCAGCATCTCCGTCCTCCCAGAATCCTGTATTTATCTATTCATGTTTACCCCACCTCATCCTGATGAACCTAAAAAAAGTCCCTGAGTCATTCAGTTGCACATCGTTTGAAAATTTCACGAGTTCTTATAACACACTTCTGAATATGTCTCAAATCACTAATTTACTGTACGAAGAATTCGATTTTTATGTCTTGTTGTTGTTGTTTTTTTGTTTTGTTTTTTTTTTATGTTTATTTTTATTTACTTTATTTTTAAATTCATTATTATTATTATTTTTATTTATTTATTTATTTTTTAAATTTTATTTTAAAAACGTACTTTAATTATGATGATTATTGCAAATGTAATATTACTTTTATAATGATAAATGCCTTAATTATGCTTAAAGTAAATGTGAGGATGAAAGGATATAGTATACATGACGAGAGAGAGAGGAAGGGCAGAATGTCAGACAGGCCTGCGTGCAGAATTCTTAACCCTTTGAAAATAAAGTTCGTTCGTTCGTTCGTTCGTTCTCTTGCACACATCTTTGAAACTTCATCTGTGGTTGCCTTTTGTTTATTTTTTATAGTGGGGTTAGAGGAGGGCGCGGGGGGAATTGGGCACGGCGAAAGCTTGTGTTCAATATTAAGTTTAATTCAGTTGAGAGACATTTAGCACCTTCATGCAACACATATAGGCCTTCTTATTATGGCAGTCACATTAATGACTGTTAGGTTCCTACCTCGGAGTGCTTGGCCGGTTACATATACAAACTCGGCAAGTATTGATTCCATACGCATTGGAGAAAAAAAAAATGGGGGGACAAAAGTTCCCACACATACAACAAGCACGTAAAGACATTGACTCTTTACTAACATTATGTATTCGCTACACAACCAGACATTGACATTGGGAACTCTTATCAATGTTCCACTACCACCGCATTGTTACTTCTTTCATACTTTAACGTTGTTACATTTATGCGTTTTATCTAAGGGACGTAATTTTTACTATAAGGGGAGTAATATGTACGGAAAAGTAAGTTATAACTTTAAGAAAAATTAAACAGCTACTTTATATAATTTTGTTTGGAACACTTTTGTAGCAAAGATATAAACGACTATGTATTTCAAATTCCGAAGAAAATGTTTCTGCCGTTTGTTGCTGTTATAGAAATATACAGTTATATTTTGTATGCGATAAATAAAAGCACGCTAAGCTCCATACACGTCAGTAAATATGTATAACACGAGTTTCTGTAAATGCTATTCTCATTACGATTATAATATTGTATTTTTGACCGGCACAAAGTGCTGACTAACTAAAGTTGAGACGATGTGTTTGACAAGTCCACTTTCAGCCCGAAAACGACCATAAGTCCCTAGCAACCTTCTCAACCAAACATTATAACATGAGCTCACAAGAGGAGCTTTCATTGCATAGTGACTTGAATGGGCATTAAAATATGTCGAGTCCACCTCATATATAATAGTCTCTCAACCCACACATTTACTCTCTTTGTATGGCTCTGAAACATAGAGAACAACGAAGACGTTATAATCCGCAGTGGTTGAATCATACGTAACCGTACGTTTCCATTGATAAGTCGTCTTTAGTGTGTCGCGTTATAGACTAACCGTGTTGTTGTTCGTCCATCACAGGTGATGAAGACCACTCTGTTCATCCAATTATTAGGATGTTAGGATAGTCTATGAGTACGAAGGTGACTGATGAGCCCGATGCGGGCCTGGAAGGATCTCGGACAGTGTGGGCAGGGAATGTTTGCTTCATGTGAAGGTTTTATTTCACGATCTTTTCTAGCTTGTCTCCACTGTTCCGCTGCTGCTCTTCTGGAAGATTCGCATGCCACTGCACCTTTACGAAGAGATGTGCGCCAGGCAGGTCGGTCTTGCGCAGCAGCTTCCCATGTGTCTGGGTTTATGTCAAAGGTTTTTAATGAAGCCTTAAGCGTGTCTTTGAAGTGCTTTTTCTGGCCACCATGGGAGCGTCTACCCTTCTGCATCTCACCATAAAAGAGTATATTTGGCAGTCGATGGTCTGGCATGCGGACTACATGACCTGCCCAGCGAATCTGTGACTGCATCAGAATAGTATCGATGCTAGGGATACCAGCTCTGTCAAGAACGGCGGTATCCGGGATCTTGTCTTGCCATTTGATGTTCATTATCTTCCTGAGACAGACTGTATGGAAGTGGTTGAGCTTTTTTACGTGGCGCCTGTATACAGTCCATGTTTCACATGCATAAAGCAGCACTGGAAGCACCGCAGCTCTGTATACCTTCAGCTTTGTCTGTAGACTAATGCCACTTCTATGCCAAACGTTGGTGTATAGTCTGCCAAATGTGCTGCTGGCTTTGGAGATCCTGGCGTTCACCTCATCATCAATGACGATGTTCTGGGATAGTGTACTACCAAGGTATGTGAACCTGTTCACAACATTCAGTTTCTCACCATTTACCTTGATGACTGGCTCAGTATAAACTGTGCCAGGAGCTGGTTGGTACATGATTTCTGTTTTCCCCGTGTTAATGGTAAGCCCAAAGTTGGAGCAGGCTTCGGAGAATCTATCAACGCTACGCTGCAGATCAGCCTCTGAGCCAGCACTGAGGGCACAATCGTCAGCAAACAGAAGATCCCTGATGGTGTGTGATTTGACCTTGGTTTTTGCTTGAAGCCTCCTAAGGTTAAACAATTTTCCATCAATACGATATCTGATGTCGATACCTGTGTCCCCGTCTCTGAAAGCATCAGTCAGCATAGCAGAAAACATGATACTGAAAAGAGTCGGTGCAAGAACACACCCTTGTTTAACTCCATTTGAGACTGGGAAAGGCTCCGATAGCTCACCGTTTTCCTGAACTCTAGCCTGCATTCCATCATGCAGCTGATGCACTATTGAGATAAATTTCTTTGGGCAGCCGTATTTTGCCATGATCTTCCATAGACCCTCTCTACTGACCGTGTCGAACGCCTTTGTCAAGTCGATGAAAGCTGTGTACAGGTCACAGTGCTGTTCTTGGCATTTTTCTTGAAGCTGTCTTGCAGCGAACACCATATCGGTGGTTCCACGTTCTTTCCGGAATCCACACTGACTTTCAGGTAGAAGACCTTTGTCAAGATGAGCCGTAAGGCGATTAAGAAGGATTCTGGCAAATATCTTCCCAACGATTGATAGTAGTGAGATGCCTCGATGATTGTTACAGTCTTGGCGATTACCTTTACGTTTATAAAGATGTATAATTGACGCATCCTTGAGATTGTGTGGGATGGTTTCACTCTGCCACATTTGCTGGAAGATCATGTGAAGTTTCTCTATCAGAACTGTACCGCCATCTTTATAGACCTCAACAGGAATTGAATCGGGACCGGGGGCCTTTCCACTAGAAAGTTGACGAATCGCTTTTTGGGTCTCCTCAAAAGTCGGTATATCATCTAGTGCTTCATTTATAGGAATTTGGGGCAGTCGGTTGATGGCTTCATCGTTAATAGATGATGGCTGGTTCAGAATATTATTAAAGTGTTCGACCCAGCGTTGGAGAATTTTTTCCTTGTCTGTAATTAGTGTCTTTCCATCTGCATTAAGGAGGGGAAATGATCCTGATGATGTTGGACCATAGACCGCTTTGAGTGCATGGTAAAAATTTGTCAAGTCATGGCTGTCAGCAAAGCCTTGGAGCTCATCTGCTTTATTACTCAGCCATGAATCCCGCATCTGGCGTAGTTTATGTTGGACGATTCTACGCATGTTGTTGAAAGCGTCTTTCTTGGATGTCGATTTTGGATCATTTAAATATGCTTTATGGAGATGGTGTTTCTCAGCCAACATCTTCTTTATATCATCTGAATTCTCATCAAACCAGTCATTTTGTTTCTTGATGGCGGGACCCAGGACCTCTGTAGCAGTGTTGTAGATCTGCTCGCTTAGGGCTGTCCAATTTGTTTCCGCACTTTGGCCGTCTAACGAGATAGATTTGAGACGGTCTTCTAGGGTGTCAGTGAATGACTGTTTAATTTTTGTCTTCTTTAGTTTGGTAATATCCAGCCTTTTTTGAGTTTTCTTTCCCTGAGGGCGCCTGGCAGGTTGGATACGAATTTTAAGTTTAGACACAATGAGGCGATGATCAGTCCAGCATTCGGCACCACACATGGACTTGGTCACCCGGACATCTTGCCTGTCCTTCTTCCTAACAATTACATAGTCAATTAGGTGCCAATGCTTCGAGCGAGGGTGCATCCATGAGGTCCTGTTGCGGATAGGAAGTCGAAAAATGGTGTTGGTGACAAGGAGGTCATGTTCTGCGCAAGTCTGGAGGAGAAGAAGTCCATTGCTGTTACAGCGACCCACGCCGTACTTTCCGATAGTGCCATTCCAGGACTACTCTTGCATTAAAGTCACCAAGAATAATAAGCTTATCTGCTTTGGGAACTGATGCAATGACTGCATGTAGTTCTTCGTAAAACTTATCCTTGACATCATCCTGGTTTGTCATAGTTGGTGCATACACGCTAATGATGGTGGCATGTTTCCTTCCATAAAGCAGCGGGATCTTGACCGTCATGAGTCGGTCATTTATTCCCTTTGGGGGCTCCGCTAGCTTGCCAATAATTGCTGTTTTGATTGCAAATCCAACCCCTGCTTCTCGTCTTTCTTCAGTTCCTCTTCCGCTCCAATAGAATGTATAACCTGCACCCTTTTCGCAAAGTTGGCCCTCGCCTGCAAGTCGAGTTTCACTCAGTGCTGCTATGTCAATGTTGTATCTGGCCAGTTCTCTCCCAATCAGGGCAGTTCGCCTCTCGGGTCTGTTTGTGTTGAAGTCTTTGTCGAGTAGAGTGCGCACATTCCATGCGCCTAGAATGAGGGGGAAAAATCTGTCCTTTCTTTTTCTTATGTGTCGCCCGCTGAAGTAGGGTACCCACCAACCGCGGTAAGCTGGTTAGGTAATGGTGGAGCAGGCAATGTTTAGGGCACCTTTTCTAGCCCCTTCCTCATGCCATGGAGGTGAGCAGTGCTTTCCTAAAGAGGGCTGCTCAGTCACTCAGGGGGCTGCCGAATCCCACTGCTGCTCCGATCAGTGGAAGACGACCATATGGCCTGAGCCGCCTGTGTGTAGGTCTGCGACTACGACTGCCAGCGCACCCACGCCTGCCGCTTCGCCGCTCGCCCATCGCCACAGGACTTGTTGTGAGTGGATGGATGAGTGGATGAGTAGATGAATGGATGAAAGAGTGACTTGCGCAGTGATTTGGTTTAAAGTGAGGAAGAGATGCGCAATTCGTCGACCTCACTCTCTCGCCTTGGTCCATCTTAATCCAGTGGCAAGACAAGTCAAGACGACTGGAGATGAAGTCAGGTGCAGTGGATGACCATGGCTTTCTACGTGCCTCGCCATGCTCCTTACGCTCCACAGCGCGTTGCTGGTAATCGCCGTCATGCCCGTTGAACCAACAGGTGGTTTCTTCCGCGCAGTCTATCGAATCCAGTCTTCGCATGCATGGGTAGGCAGACCCTAACTCACCGAAGGTTTATAACCAGTCGGCTACCCTCACCTAGTTTAGCCGGCCTGTCAAAGCCGTTTCCCGGGTGGTGGCCGCTGTCGCATGCTGACAGCTACGAGGAGCCACAGGTGAGAGCTGAATGGCAGGTTTGGACCAAAGGTGGCCGAGCTGCCCTGAAAAGGGCATGACAGCTCCTTAACCAGAGGTACTACCAATACCTGACATCCCAAACCCCCCAGACTAACCGTAAATCCCTATCCGTTATCATGGTCACGTTTTGTGTAATGTTGTTTAAATAATATCAGTTCCATCAATTCTCTACAGCTTTAAAAGGAGAGTTAGTGACTAGAGTCCACATATCCTGGAAGCGAGTTAACAGCGTTGCTAGGCATTCGTTTCATTTAAAAAAAATAAAATTTGGCGAAGCATGTCCCGTTCAACCTAGCCAGTTATATTAGGGCGCATGTCCAAATATAAAAGACCGTTAAGTCTGATGACGTTATACAGTAAAATAGAACCAGACCCAAACATTAGAGGCAGACAAAAAATATAGAGGCAACCTCTAAAATAGAAACTGACCACAAAAAAAGGTAGAATAAAAAACAGAGGCAGTCTAAAATAGAGGCAGATATAAAGAAACCGGCAGATATAAAGAAACAGAGGCAGATTGTTGAATGGATAGTTTAACCAGGAAGAAGATGATAAATGTTATTGTGTGCGCTGATATAGGCAATCAGCGTGTCGGGCTTACAGATGGCCGAATGGTGTGTGCGGGTGTAGATATGGACGCGAATGCGTATAGGCCTTTGAAGTAACTCAATAGCAATCATACATCAATGCACACATGGGAGTCAGGAAGGTTTTAAACTTCAAATACAGTTCTATACTGTTTATTACTTCACAGTCACGAGGACATCACTAAGTACATTGTCACAGGTTAAAGTACACAGCAAAATAGGATACATCTCATGAACACCAAATCCGTAGGTGGTTAAGTACATAGCATAAGAATCAAGCACAACAGCTGCATAAGTATGCCAGCTCATAATGATAAAGTTTCCTGGTTCAAATTATCCCTACAATCAAGGGAACTGCCTATCGCATTACAATAATGTCTATATTGTCAGACTCAACATAACTCATGGGAGAAAAAAACACCTTCCCTATAATAAAAATCTGTCGACCTTCACAAATCTCCCTCATCGGAGATATTAAACATAACGGCCTATCCATGGCCCGAAAAAATCTTTGACAACGACCATTCTGCAGAATATATTCAAGCCTTTATCCACGGCTTTATGAAATCTTAGGAAATATCAAAATCCCTTTCGCCAAAACAATTCTCTATATCGGGACACACTGACCATCATTGTCAATCCCTTCTCTCAGCTATCTCAGCATTCGAATGTCACGAAAAATCTCCCTGCCTAAAAAAATCGCTCAGTAAAAAATATTCATCTTCGCGCAAAAACGCCGCTGAGCCGTGAGCTCAACTCATCTAGAAGGTTCGAGAAACTTCCCGATCCTATAACTAGCTACTTAAGGAAGATAACAAAGATCCGGCCTGTACTTACAAGTATTTTACAGATAAAATCCCCTTGACTAGAATTGGGACTTAACATATTACACCGCCCCCCGGGGAAAAAAAAATTATATAATCATTTATTTTTTTGAAAAAAATACATAAAAAAATATAGGGGTCGATAAATTACTAATCTCTACACATAAGAGTCACACTATGTAAAGTCCTGTTTACAACATGAACCAAAGAAGGATAAAAAATACGAGTAAAGTACAAACGAAGTGAAGTATAGGAAAGTAAAGAGATAAGCATACGAAGTACATCAACTTCAAAGGAATATACAGACATATGACGTGTAGACTAGCCATGACATCAAAAAAATAAAAGTGAAAAGAACAGAAGAAATACAAGAGAAATGAGCAGTAAAGACAGAAAGCCATGGTACAAGAATAAAGGAAAACATTGATATATCAAGGAAAAACAATTACAGAAAACAATGCATTATATAAATGAACACCATTATAGTACATTAGCATCCATTATAAAAAAAACAATGACAATCTAAATCAAAGAATAAGTAATTAGCTATCATGTAAAAAAATAGCCTGTTGTGCATGACAACCAAGTCAATACGCCCATGGAGTAACAGATAATGAGCTCATAATGGACATCAAAATAAACAACACCGTTATACATAGCTATAGGTGACGCACAATCAAGCGTCGGGTGACGAAAAAATACACCACAACCTCAGAAAAAAAAATCTTCTCAAAGTACCAATATCGTACACAGTTACCCCGTAGCGCACAATTACGCCCTGGGCAAAGAAAAAATATTATATTGCCAGAAAAAATAAATTCTCTCATGTCTTCATATTTCTCAACAAGTACAATATTGGAATAAATCGCAATGATTAATCAAGTCAAAATAGTATAATCATTACCATAGTAATACGTTCATCATTTCAAAATTCAGAAGTATACGAACAATATAGTAATGCAATGGTGCATAACGATGAACCAACATATCATAAAGAGGTTACATCATATCCTAATATAATACTATCTAATTCGCTATACTATACTAATATACAATATCATCAGCTATCACAAACAAGTTTCATATATATAAGATGGCAAATTCTAATGATCCAAGAGCATCCTGTCAGTTAGAAGCCCAGAAACATCTAGAGAGGCGACAAACTGATTCCACTGGAATGGCAATTCTTGCGAAAATTCCCTACGGTAAACATCTCAAACATATAATAAAATAGTTGAGACTTTCATAGCAAAGCATACGCTGTGGAAAAACACAAATGGAAAACTCCGTTTGGTAAAGGTAAGACTCTATGATATACAACAATTAATTTTAATTTATCAAATGTGGCCGTGTAAACTTCCGGCCCCTGTATGGTGATAATCAAACCTTCTTCCGTTACTCTAGAAAACGTAACAGAGAAAGTAGTACAAACTAATTTAGGATCATGAATTAAACAGGGTCATAAAAAATGTACTAACAGAGTGTTAATGTATAATAGCGTCGTGGGTATATAAATAACCCTGAAATCTATAAGAAGATCTAGAAAATGAGAGTCAAGTAGAATCATGTGGGCATCGAGACAGTATGTCTGCCATCACATTACCCGAACCTCGAATACCTCGTACTGCAAAGTTAAAAGGTTGTAGAGCAATAGCGTAACGAGTGGATCTTGAGCTTTTCATGTCCTTACTCTGTATAGCTGTGAGGGCTTTTGGTCGGTTTCTACTATGAAATGCGCACCAAGAAGGAATCTCCGAAGTTTAAGAATCGCCTAGACCATAGCTAATAAGTATCGGTCTAGTACAGAGTAATTCCGTTCTGCTGCAGTCAGCTTCCTAGAGACATACATCACAGGATGCAAAGTTTTAGAATACTCTTGCATCAATGCGGCCCCGATCCCTGTGGATGAGGCATCACTGCGAAGAATAAAAGTCTTATTTGCAGTGGGTAGTCTTAAGATAGGATGAGAAGAAAATAGTGTCTTAATCTCGTCTAATGAGGATTGGCATTCTGGGTCCAGCGTACCATATTAGGTGACCCCTTCTTCAATAGGGTTGAGGAAGGTGCCGTGATTGACGATAGGTTTTAAATAAATCTTCCATAGAATGAGATTAAACCTAAGAGACTACGGACTTGCTTCTTCGTCTTAGGAGTAGTGATGTTAAGAATTTTAGAAGTGTTGTGGTCCTCCGTTCGCAAGAGACCATGGCCAACCCGGTGACCCAGAAAAGAAATGTCGCTAAACCCGACATAGGCTTTGGACAGTTTGGCCGTCAAATTATGAGAGCGTAGTGTAGACAAAAGTTCAGAAAGACATAGAAAGTGATCTTCCCAAGAATCACTAACAAGGCAGATATCGTCCAAGTACGCAATAACATCTGGACGATGTGAAAGGATACGACGCATCATGCGTACAAAAGTAGCTGGGGCATTCATGAGGCCGAAAGGCATGAAGTTCCATTGGAACAAACCCCGAGGTGTTGAAAAGGCAGTAAGAGGTTTGGCGCGTTCAGTAAGAAAGGTAAGGAAACCCATAAGGTACAGATATGTACTAAAAATTAAGTTCGTACATGTAGCAAAGAAAACGCTAGTCATTGCAGCAAAGAAGTTGCAATCAATGCGACTGGATGTAGATTCAGTCGTAGCGCTAAAATTAGTATGTGTATCAGACAAAATCGAAGGATCTTCTTCTATAAAAGTAGTTAAAGAAGAATCAAAGTTAGAGTTGCGACGTACTGAGGTATGTCGAACTGGGCTAAAAGAAGCACCAAAATTAGCATGATAAACAACTTGTATCATCAATACTGCAAGATTGCACACATTAGCAGAATGTACTTGGTGAAAAGATTTTGGCATAGTGGCTAAGGTAGAAGCAGGAAGGTGATGTTGCCGTTCCCAAGCAGCAATTTGTACCGGCGTACAAATCTTTACACCATGTATCTGTCCGACAGTAAGGTCAGCGATAGGCGCTCTGAGCATACATGCGTGTATATAACCAGTGAAAAACGGTGTGGCAATGTCGACTATGGCAGTCGGAAAAGTCTCAACTGTCCCACCGAATGTCACACATTTCACCATATTACCTGTAGCGTAAGATGGATGGACTAGAGACTGTCTAATCCCAGCAGTCGTGCATCCAGAATCAAAAAGAACTGAGACTTGATTATTATTCACAAAACCTTTATGTAGAATAAGAGACCCTCTTCCGTCATGCGCAGCTAAGGCAGGAAGAGCGGGTAGAGCATGACCGCAACTCAAGGTAGTTATAGCCGTAGGTTGGAACAAAGTAGTTTAGTCCGGGCACTGAGATGCTCTCTCGAAATCAAAAGGAGAGCAAGCAATAGTGTTAGAGACACTATTATTATTGTTACCTTAATCATTGACAACCTGGAGCTCTTGTTGAGCAGAGTTAGCATGGCGAAACGATCTATTATTATTTGGAGATCTACTGTCATATCGCGATCTATCATTTTGAGATCTACCATCATATCGCGATCTATCACGACTATTATTTCTATTGAGAGCATTGTTATTTGCTCTATTGAAATTATTGTTCTGATTTGAACCCCAGTTTGCATAGTTGCGATTGTCATTTCCCCTTTGATCAAAATTTCTATTAGATGGGCTTTGTTGTCTCCGAGAAAAATTATTATAAAGTTGATAACCTCTATTGTAGTTACCTCTTCCAAAATTTCCATAATTATTGGGACCAAAATTTTGAGGACCGTTAAATTGTCTCCAATTTCTTGAAGAAGGAGAATCACTACGTGATGGACCCCATTGGTTCTGTCTAAAATTTCGATTATCTCTCCTATCAAAATTGCGTTCAGCAGTTTGAGATCTACGTCGCAATCTAGGACCATATGGTATTGCTGAAGCCAGGGTAAACCTTCTTCGACTTTAGAATTGGCAAATGTTACATTTGGATGTGCCGTGACATATTGGCAACAGTATTGTTCCATTTCTTTGAAATTTGGAGGTTTTCGCTCATGTAGAAAGGAGAGAAAAGTTTTATTCACTGACGACATAACTTTGTCACGAAGGAGTAAGTCCATAAGGGCTTCATATGTGTGTTCAGTTTTTGAAAGTTCAACCCAACGTGAAAACGTAAGGCGAATAATTGATATAAAGTCTGAAAAATCTTTCCCTGTCTTTGGCAATAGAGACTTAAAGCGTAGGCGATAACCTTCTTCATCCAGTTGGTATTTTTTTAATAAGGCCGCTCTGACAACATCATAGCTATACTTGTCAGGACCTTCCATCATACTTATAGAATTCAAAGCTTCACCCTTAGGTATGTTCATAAGTTGTGCAACGTATTGCGTCTTGTCTATCTTATGAGATTCGCATGAAAGTTTAAATCTATTTAGATAGAATGAGATATTGTCGCTGGCAGGGTTGAAAGCAGGTAATTTAATATCATGAGGTTTAGTATTTGCCTTATTAGAAGTTGTTTAATTGTTTGTCTCATTTTGTGTATTAATCACATTCAATAACTTCATTTTCTCCAGCTCCATAGCTAACAACTTTTGCTCATGGAGTCTTACGTTTTCCTCAGCTTGCATTTGCATCTGCAATATTCTTTCTTCAGCTTCTAATTTCTGTTTTTTAGCCTCTCTTTGATGTTGAATTTTTCTCTCTTCAGCTTCAAATTTCTGTTTTCTCTCTTCAGCTTCCATTTGCATTTTGATTTTTCTATCTTCAGCTGCTCTTTTCTGTTTTTCAATCTCCATTTGAAATTTTCTCTCATCTGCTTGCATTTGCAATCTCCTATCTTCAGCTTCCATTTTCGGTCTTTCCACCTCCATTTTCTGTCTCTTTTCTTCAGCCTTCTGCGCCTTGGCATATTCAACAAGTGCGAAATCATTTAATTCCTCATTAGTCATCCCAAAGGATCTCCCTTGCTCAATGAAATAATCTAAGCTAGACATTATGCTGTATTATATGAGATAAATTACTTATGTAAATATATTACTTGAGAAACTCACTTTATCCCAACTCAGTTGGTGACAAGTCCTTGCTCAAGAACTTGTATAATTACCTTAACTATTATTAATTTAATTAATCACCTATATATCTATTGTGCATGACAAAATATATTGACAGTGTATGACAAAATGAATAATACAAACAAGAAAAACAGAAACAAGATATAAATAACAAATGACAACGTACTCAGGAATCAATTAAAGTAAAAAAACATAGAAATAAAGAGAAAAATATTGCAAAGCTTGCAACGACAGCTGCGAATAGTATACAATACAAGTGACAAAACAGTGTATAAACGAATATAACTCAAAGATAGAAAAGGGGAGGAAGACACTCACAAACAAATTAATCAAAAACTAAAGAACAGAGAAAAATATAACGAAAACAACACTAAGACATTTCGTCACAGCTGAACAATAATAAAGATGACTGAATCTGGCGTAAACAGAGTATGCCCAGAATTATATCATGGGATCTTTTACGACACGAACTTGACACATAGTCCCTATAGAACGCTTTCGTAAGCCCTCGGTGAAGTGGGATATATCCTACGAAAGTCTCCGCTCAGCCTGCCCGCTGAAATATGACATATACAACATAGAAACATAAAACATGGAAAACAAGGAATATAAATATTTTATGTACTGAGGAAGGCCTAATCAACCACACAGTGGCACAGTTTACAACACAAACAAATAGCCACTTATCTTTAACTGGAAAAAATCCTGGCCTCCGTAACAACTGCAAAAATGTACACAGCTAATACAGTCTGTAACAATCCACTGGCGATCGACACCGGAACTCCAAGGTAAATCCAGACATCGAGTGCTGACATCGGAAGTTGGCGTAACAGAGGAAGGACCGGAACACTCCTGATTTTGACTTAAATCACTTGTATAGAAAATTCCTTTTGTAGTAAGCACATCATCAGGAAACACGAACTGGAAATACTGCATTGTAACTCCCTGTAGTAATGTACATCATTAATCCATAGCCCCATGTTACTGGCGACCACTGTTGAATGGATAGTTTAACCAGGAAGAAGATGATAAATGTTATTGTGTGCTCTGATATAGGCAATCAGCGTTTCGGGCTTACAGATGGCCGACTGGAGTGTGCTGGTGTAGATATGGACGCGAATGCGTATAGGCCATTGAAGTAACTCAATAGCAATCACACATCAATGCACACATGGGAGTCAGGAAGGTTTTAAACTTCAAATACAGTTCTATACTGTTTATTACTTCACAGTCACGAGAACATCACTAAGATCATTGTCACAGGTTACAGTACACAGCAAAATAGGATACATCTCATGAACACCAAATCCGTAGGTGGTTAAGTGCATAGCATTAAAATTGCAAGCACAACAGCTGCATAAGTGCGGCAGCTCATAATGATAAAGTTTACTGGCCCAAATTATCCCTGCAATAAAGGGAACTGCCTATCGCAGTACAGTAATATTTCTATCGTCAGACTCAACATAACTCATGGGAGAAAAACACCTTCCCTATAATAATAATCTGTCGACCTTCACAAATCTCCCTCATCGGAGATATCAAACATAACGGCCTATCCATGGCCCGAAAAAATCTTTGACAACGACCATTCTGCAGAATATATTCAAGCCTTTATACACGGCTTTATGAAATCTTAGGAAATATCAAAATCCCTTTCGCCAAAACAATTCTCTATATCGGGACACACTGACCATCATTGTCAGTCCTTTCTCTCAGCTATCTCAGCATTCGAATGTCACGAAAAATCTCCCTGCCTAAAAAAACCGCTCAGTAAAAAATATTCATCTTCGCGCAAAAGCGCCGCTGAGCCGTTAGCTCAACTCATCTAGAAGGTTCGAGAAACTTCCCGATCCTATAACTAGCTACTCAAGGGAGATAACAAAGATCCGGCCTGTACTTACAAGTATTTTACAGATAAAATCCCTTGACTAGAATTAGGACTTAACACAGATATAAAGAAACAGAGGCAGATATAAAGAAACAGAAGCAGATATAAAGAAACAGAGTCACCGTGGGGTTAGCCCAAGCATTATTCATGCTATTGTTAAGGAGAGATAAACAGTTAGGACAGCTCACAAGAGAAAATTAAGAATGAAATTAATAATATTCCTAACTGACAACGGTTCAGAATACCGGTTCATGTTAACTAATAGTGAGTGATTATAGTGAGTTGTAAATAGAAAGTTCGAGAACAAGGAAACAAAAGGTTTGACCAATAAATTTAAGTTAAAAGATATGGGTCAGCGAATCAGAAGAGTGGCAAGAAAACAAACCACGAAAAATGACCAGAGGTCATTAGATTACAGGGAGTCCTGAGTTGTGCTTCAGGATGAAGGTGTGATCGCTGTGCGGACAATATGAACCTTCTGTGGTTTTACAGATAGGGTTTATGTGAATATGTTTAGATGTCCAGCCATCACTAGCCAGTGTTATTCTATCTGGAGATAGTTTGATTTGATTATGTGGTTCACAGTTAAGGTGTATTTCTGAAAGGAGATCAGCGTTTATGCTGTGTTTTTTGTAAGTATTGAATTATGATTATATTTTGCACAGAGTATAATTTTGTTTACAGGAGAATCTTGCAGAAGCACGATTTGCCAGTTCATTACGAGAACTTTACGACTATGTACCAAGAAAAACGGATGGTTATAACGACTATGTGTAAAATAACCAAAAGTCTGTAAACATTTGAAGGAAACTAGAGATATTATAGAGAAGCCATATTGAACAAGGTTTGAAGTATCCAGAATTTCATATGATTTTCAAAAAAAAAAGTGAATGTCGACTTTTATAGAAAAACTTCAAATATGCTCTCTCATTCTCACTTGTAAGTATCAGAAGGGTGTACATACAATTATTTATGCATGAGATGAATTTTGTTGCTAGGAGCAGTTATAGAGACCTGTCTGACCAGGTCGTCGAGGAAGATATTTAAGTAACAAATCAAGTATGGAATGCTAATAAAGAGCATTGGTATATGAGGAAATAGGAGCAGGTTTTGGGAAGACTAAGGAACTCTACAGGAGAAAAGAATAAGTTAAAGAGGAATACGGAAGTTACAAGACATAGAATTCATGTATGAAGTACCCCTGATGTTTGACATACTTTGAATAGACTCATCGTACATTATATTGTACAGTACATTATTAAGTTAGTTTCAAGTTTTGAAGGATCGCCATTCAAAATGTTGCTGAATACACACATACTTTGAATTGTCGCCCAGACCAGTCCTTCTTAGTGACAACATGGCTACATCGCATTCGGATCTACTCTATCAACAGCAACAACAGCAACAACAACAACAACAACAACAGATACAACAACAACCTGCATTGTTTCCACTACCTCCGGAACAGGAACCCACAATGGTTGCTCTCAAAAGCATCACTGACACATTACATAACATTGACCATTATGCAAACTATAACCAGATTAGGTCGGTTATCACACCATTTACAGAGGATTCTAAAGAGTTTCGAAGATGGTTGAAAGATGCAGAAAAAATCGTTACTATGGTAAACACATGCACGGATTAAGACCGTAAGCGAATTCTATATTTTCATTCAACTCCTTGTTCACTGATTTTTTTTAGAAGACGTGACAATACATACCCCAATGAAACGTATGATTCACTAAAAAAGAGTTAACACAACGTTACAGTGACATTACTAACACGGAGCACGCTTGGTCACTTCTTCGCCGCATTAGGCAAGAACACAAAGAACCCATTCAATCCTTTGGAGAAAAGTTAATAAACTTAGCAAAGGAAGCTTTTCTTGATGGATTGACAGCATCACCAGATCTAGAAAAACATCTGGTAGGTATTGATAAGGGTGGATTTAGGCTCGCTCCTCTTCGGTGACAAGTCCGCTATTGTGATGCTTCCATAATGATAATGATAGGACTGACCACCATGGACGTTGTAGGTATAGGTCCAATTTCGTTGCAAATCTTTAGCCCCGTCACAATACCACCCCTATCGACACCAGGTATTATAGTTCAAGATGTAGGGTGTCTTATCTGGTTTTGTGTTGTATTTGTAGCTGTGTATAGTGGTGATGTAGTTCACAGAGTTACAGCACGTAGGGTACGACATGTGAAGTCATAAATGGGTAAACTGCTCTGGACGTTTTTCATCATTTATTTTGACGTCACAGGTACAAGTACGTACATCCAGTTCACAATAGAGCAAAGTCATGACATTCACGAATAACAGCATACATAGTTTATCAATGCATTTGGCATATTCTAAAGATGATGATATGGCGCCAAGGGAATATATGGTTGGCTCCAAATACAAAAGTACATCAACAAAAAATCCTCTTACTGTTCAGATGTGCTAAACGAGTCAAATCATCAGTCGCACGAGGATGGCATTCCAGGAGTGCAGGTCAAACTGACCTTTACAGGCATTCCTAAGTCTAACCTTGACGTAGACATAATCGCTGACACACAGCGACGTTCATAGAACAAAGAACTGTCCTTCGGGCTGAGTAGGACACGTGTACATATAGATCTCAGGTATGAAGATACCTGGGGCGTGACATCTATTAGAAGAACCTTCCTTTCTGTAATGCATACGTGAGCAGAGATCGACCATTGTCAAACATAAAGTAAGTTACAGACTGGATGTAAATGAGGCATTACCTTCGTTCGAAAATCCACACCACAGAAAACATACGCCTCCAGGCGTTTTAGAATACTCAAGGGAAGGACCTTGTAAACTAACTATCTCACAATAAGGCTCCTAATCCCTAACAAAATCACAGAGACGCCAAAACGCGTCCTTTCTGCTTCACAGCTTTACATCGTCTCTCAAGATAAAGAAACTTCCCAGACGCCCCGCGTCCGGACATGCGCAGAACCTATACACTTGAATAGCAAGACGATCTAGGAACATTCCAGATAAGATTTAACTAGATCGAGCCTTATTTGGACATGAACAGAGACCTCAACACAGGTTTCAGACATTCCAACAACAGTTGACCGATACTACCAAATAAGGAGAATGGTCACACTTCGTTAATTAAAAATATGGACCGACCGTGTCTCGACACAAGAGGAGGTAACATCATATTAAATGATAATCTCTATTATCCAGAGTTATGTAGCTTTGACCGAAACAAATAAAAGTGTACATTCCAGTCAATCTAATTACACAATGTCTTTAGCAAAAAATTATCATACAATGACTTTAGGAAAAATGATCATATAATGACTTTAGAAAAAATGAAGATCTGTGCGTAACATTACCGCACCCTCCCGGGAAAAAAAATTAATCATTTTTTTGAATCCTGGAGCCGGGAGAAACCCTAGGCTCCTACCGCACGTATGATGCGCGGATATACTGCCTAAAAATGAGGCTTGCTCGACGCATGGAGTGAAACTGAGATTATATCTCAGATCCTTAGAGAACAAAAATTTATCTAAGTATACGCGTATATATTCCAGGAAGGTGCCACCAACACACGCCACAGTGATGGCAATATGATAATGAAAGTCAAATTATAGTCATACAAATCTATGAAATTAAATATATTATCATAGTATTATACAATGAAGTGTTGTGCAAACAGCGGTGTAATATACCAATCTACCGCAATATAATATTACACATATTCAAACAAATAGTACATTAAATAATGCATTATTAATCATTACTAATACATGTGCTGTTCCTCGTAGACATAAATACAATTGATGGAAGAAGATGTGGACATCATCCGCTCCAAATCTAGGACAGGACTTGATAACTTCAAAGTTCCACAATGTACAAAATCTCGCAGACTTCAATGATGTGCTGCGAAAATATCAATAACACAAATCTTTAAGACAAATGTTAAATCTCTTAATACAATCATTAAAATATAATATCTAAATGTGGCCATGTGATCTTTTGGCCCGTATATCGCTAATTACGCCTTCTTCTGTTATGATCAAACTGGTAACAGAAAAAAGGAAATTACATGGTACTTCGTTATAAATTCCCAAAAAGTGAGAAAATATGTGCTAATATGTCATTATAATATTTAACTGTATATCAGGAAATATATGTGACAGAAGAATTATGTGGAATCGTGTTGGCACCTGGACAGAATGTCTGCCATCACATTATCCGAACCACGGATAGCTCGCACTGTGAAATGAAATGGTTGAAGAGCTATGGCATATCGAGTGGACCTCGAGCTCTTCAAGTTTTTGCTCTGAATAGCAGTAAGTGCTTTCTGGTCGGTTTCTACAATGAAATTTGCACCTAGAAGAAATCTTTGTAACTTCAGAATAGACCATACCATAGCTAATAATTCACGGTCTAAAACCGAGTAATTCTTTTCTGCAGCATTTAATTTCCTTGAGATATACATCACTGGATGCAGAGTATCAGAATACTCCTGCATAAGTGCTGCCCCAATCCCAGTAGACGAGGCGTCACTTCGAAGAACAAAAGTCTTCTCAATAGTAGGTAACCTAAGGATAGGTGGAGATGAAAATAGAGTTTTAACCTGGTCCAATGAGGATTGACATTCTTGAGACCAGCGGATCAGATTAGTCGATCCTTTCTTCAATAAAGTAGAAAGCGGTGCCATAATGGAGGACAGATTCGGAATGAATCGTCCGTAAAATTGGATCAAACCTAAGAGACTCCGTACTTGTTTTTTCGTCTCAGGGACAGAAATGTTAAGTATTTTTGAAACATTGTGGTCCTCTGTCTTTAAAAGACCATGACCAACACGATGACCTAGGAAAGAAATCTCACTAAATCCTATAAAGGCTTTAGAGGGTTTTGCAGTCAAGTTATACTCGCGAAGAGTAGACAGCAATTCGTATAAACCCAAATAGTGATCTTCCCAGGAATCAATGAACAGACAGATATCGTCTAAGTATGCTATGACATCTGTACGATATGCGAGAATTCGCCGCATCATGCGTACGAATGTAGCAGGGGCGTTCATAAGACCGAAAGGCATGAAATTCCAATGGAATAAACCCCTAGGTGTAGAAAAAGCTGTAAAAGGTTTGGCACGTTCAGTTAAAGGAACTTGCCAATAACCTTTAGACAAGTCTAGTTTGGTAAAGAATCTAGAATTAGAAAGTTTATTTAGCAGCTCTTCCAATGAAGGCATAGGTTCAGCATCGAACTTCGTAACTTGGTTCAATTTGCGATAATCTACGCAAATGTGAATGTTATTATCCTTCTTTCGAACAATAACCATAGACGAAGAGTATGGTGAAGTAGATGGTTCGATTATTTCCAACCGTATTATCTCATCCAATTCTTTCTCGACTTGTGACTGAAAGTGGATAGGTATTGGATAGGGTCTGACTCTGATAGGATTATGGTCAGTAAGCACTATGTCATGTTCGATGACATGTGTGTGTCCCGGGATGTCTGTAAGGACATCCTGAAATGTTTGCAACATCGAAGAGACTTGTCGATGTTCCTCAGCGGAAAGTTTAGGAGAAATGGGAACATTTTTCCAAGATTCCGAAGAATGAAGTGGGACCATAGGAAGCGGAAGATTGACATCAGAAAAAGTAGTTTCCTCATCCTGTATAACTGACAGGGATGAGTAGTGACCATGACGTACTGGAGAATTGTCCGTTGCCTGGAAAATAGGCTGCAAATAGTCAGGTCTTTCATGAAATTCCGTGAGCATATTTATGTGGAAAGCTTTAAGTTTCCCATCAATATCGACAACATAGTCGACATCGGAAATTTTAGCGACTATTGCATACCGACCTTTCCATGCAATAAGAAGTCTGTTCTCCCTTGACGGAAGAAGAACGAATGCTTTGTCACCTGGACAAAGTTGTCGTAGACATCTATTTTTATTTGCAAACTGCCTTGCCTTTTCCTTAGCAAATTCGGAGAAGAAGTTGCTAGTTTGCATGCCTATATGATCTTTTGCCTTAGAGCAATGACATACTTATAAGAAGATTGAGTCTCATCGCTAATATTATCGGCAGTGATAAGATCGTGAAGTAAAGACATAGGGCCGCGCGGTTGCGCGCCAAAGACAAGTTCAAAAGGAGAAAACCCTGTGTGTTCATTGGGAACCTCTCTATAAGCAAAGAGAGCCGCGGGTAAAACCCTGTCCCAATCCTGAGGATGATCCTCAGTTATCTTCCCAAGTAAAGTTTTTAGAGTCCTATTCAAACGCTCAAATAACCCATTAGACATTGGGTGATAGATACTGCTGAGAGACCTTTTAATATGTAGCATAGACATTACCTGTGACATAGTGTCTGATATAAGTTGAGAGCCATGGTCTGACAATATTTCTCCGGGAAAACCCAAGCGAGGAAATATCAGCCAAAGAGCGTCTGCGATATCAGCAGTTGAGATGCTCTTGAGAGGTATAGCCTCTGGCCAACGTGTGCACATATCGACACATGTAAGGATAAATTGATGTCCTCTGGCCGACTTAATTCTAAAAGGACCGATAATATCTATTGCCATTTTTTGAAAAGGGCGAATAGGAATGTCAGCAGCCTGGATAGGCGCAGCATGTCGTGGTCCTTTAGATTTGACCTCCTGACATACTTTGCAAGAACGACAGTAAATTCGTATGTCCTTGCTCACAAATGGCCAAAAGAAAGCCGCAAGAACCCTCGACTTTGTACGGGAAAAACCCATATGTCCAGCACATTGCGAGTCATGAGCATGTTGCAATATTTGCAATCTCATTCTCTTAGGCACAAGAATTTGTGAATGAGTGGACGTAGACGAGTCTTGTACCATACGCACATATACGCCGTTCTTCATAGGAATCCAAGACTTTCTCTTAGTATTCTGATTTGGATCACCTTTTTTTGCTAGAATGAAGAATTTTTGTAAAGAAGGATCTTCTTCTTGCAATTTTATAAATGAGTCACGTGAAATAATCAAGTGACTATGTTGGCTATCTACTTCCTCATTATTAGTTAATGAAGTTTGAGGTGGATCCAGAGCATGTGCTCTTTTGAACACCGCATTGGTAGCTTCCATGTTTTGCTCTTCCCAAACAGCAGTTTGCTGTGGGGTACATTCCCTAATTCCGTGAATACGACCAATAATAAGGTCCGCAATAGGGTTTGGAAGAAGACACGCGTGGACATCTCCCGTAAAGAAAGGAGTAGCAATATGTATTATGGCAGTAGGATACTTTTCCAAAGTGCCACCAAATGTGACACATTTGATGACCTTTCCTGTAGCACAGGATCGATTTACTAGAGATTGCCTAACACCAACAGTAGTACATCCAGAATCAAACAAAATTGAGACTGGATTACTATTTACCAGACCCTTATGTAGTATAAGAGAACCTCTCCCGTCATGCGCTACATTAGCAGGAAGAGCTGGAAGAGGATGACCACAGCTTAAAGTAGTTACGGTAGTTGGTTCGAACAAAGTACTACATTGGGGACATTTATTTGCTCTACCAAAGTCAAAAGAAGAACATCTTATAGCATTAGGGTGTTTATTATCATTAACCTGTTTATCTGCTCCCTGAGATTCTTGTTGTACAGAGTGTGTCTGTTGATATCTCTTTCTCTTATGAAGAGATCTACCGCGACCATTATTGCCTCTGAAATTATCATTATTTTCTCTCCTGTAATTGTTATCCTGGTTTGTGTTCCAGTTTCCATAATTGTCATTATCATCTCTATATTTATTTGAAAATCTAGTAGATTGATTTTGAGGTCTACGCGAAAAATAGCTACCTCTATATTGACTACCTTTGCGAAAATGTCTAAAATTATTAGATCCATAATAACGAGGAATGTCAGCTTGTCTCCAGTTATTCGAAGAAGAATCACCATGTGATTGATTGCTATGATTTTGATCATAATTACGGTTACTCTTTCTATTAATATTATGTTGAGTACCTTGAAACTTACGTTTGAAGTTTTGGCCATATGGTGCTGCCGAAGCAACTGGCAGACCTTCTTTTACTTTAGAGTTGCTAACGGTTTCGTTAGGGTGCGCAGTCACATACTGGCAACAGTATTCTTCCATTTCTTTTATGTTTTTAGGCTTTCGCTCATGAAGAAAGGAAAGAAAAGATTCATTTACAGAAGACATAACCTTGTCTCTAAGTAGTAAGTCCATAAGAGCTTCATATGTATTTTCTGTCTTAGACAGCTCAACCCATCGTAAAAAAGTAAGACGTATCTTTGATGTGAATTCAGAGAATTCCACTCCAGTTTCTGGCAACATATTTTTAAATTGAAGACGATAGCCGTCTTCGTTAAGTTGGTACTTCTTTAACACGACCGCTCTGACAACCTCATAGTTGTTCTTGTCAGGCACATCTACCATGCTGAACATAGTCAAAGCATCACCTCTAATTATTTTAGACAAATGATAAACATAAAGTGATTTATCTATGTTATGCACTTTACATGAACTTTCAAATCTGTCTAGATAAAATGTTATATCATCAATGGAAGCATTGAATGCTGGTAGATTAAGCTTGAAATTACTAACATTAGTCTTATCTGACACCTTATCTGCATTATTAGCATTACTAGGGTTCAACAATTTCATCTTTTCTAACTCTAAAGCTAAGAGTTTTTCTTCATGCTCCATTTTTGCTTTTCTCTCATCAGCCTCTCTTTGTAACCTTCTTTCTTCAGCCTCTCTTTGTAACTTTTTCTCTTCAGCCTCAGCCTGAAGTCTCTTATTTTCCATCTCTATTTCTAGTCTTTTATTTTCAGACTCTTTTTCAAGTCTCTTATTTTCAGCTTCTTTTTCAAGTCTTTTATTTTCAGCCTCTTTTTCAAGTCTTTTATTTTCAGCCTCTTTTTCAAGTCTCTTATTTTCAGCCTCTATTTCTCTTTCAAGTTTTTTTTTCTTCAGCTTCTCTTTCAAGTTGTTTCTCTTCAGATTTTGCTTCTGCTTCTCTTTTTTGTTTTTCCACTTCCATTTGGAATCTCTTTTCCTCCACCTGCATCTGCAGTTTTAAATTCTCAGCATCTATTTTCTTTTGTTCAGTTTGTTCTTTCATTTTCTTTTCTTCTGACTTCAATGCCTTGGCATATTGAACAGTCGCAAATTCTTCTAATTTATCACCAGTCTTTCCAAGGGATTTACCCTGCTCAATAAAGTACTCAAATGTAGACATGTTGTCTAAAATATGAGTCCAAAACCTGAAATAATTAATTATCTTATTTCAACCTTAATAGTGACAAGACTTTTAATAAAGTGCTTGTATAATCACAATGTTTACTCCAATCTCTGTGGGAAACAAGTCTTTGACACCAAACTTGTATTTTAAAATGTATAATAATATCACAAGTCACTTCTTACTCATCAGTGCACTACACAAATTAGTGCATAAACACAAATCAATCAGTTATTTATCATAACTGCACAATGTAATAGTGCATGAACAAATCCACTAGTTAGTTATGATAAGTGCATTAAATCAATAGTGCATGAGCAAATATGTAACAATAGTGAAAGCTAATTACTCAAGAACTATGTAACCTATTACAAAGAACAAAGACAATGTAAACAATAACAAAGATCAAAGACAATGTAAACAATAACAAAGATCAAAGTCAATGTAAACAATAACAAAGATCAAAGTCAATGTAAACAATAACAAAGATCAAAGTCAATGTAAACAATAACAAAGATCAAAGTCAGTGTAAACAATAACAAAGACGAAAGTCAATGTAAACAACAACAAAGATCAAAGTCAATGTAAACAATAACAAAGATGAAAGTCAATACGAAAACATTCGCATAAGTCAACTAAATAAACAGCAGAACTAAAAGGAAAATATCACAAAGAATGTGATGACAAAATGCGAAGAATGTACACAAACAAATGACGTCACAATGTATAAACAAAAATGGTGTATAGAACTGAATAATAGAAAAGGGGAGACCTACAAATACAAACAAATGAAATCGGAACTAAAGAACAGAAAAAAAAATATTACACAAAACAAAGAAAATAAAGCACAACTCGTCACAACTAAACAAATATAGCAACGGTTGTCGCTAGCAAATTTCACAATAGGAAATTTGCACAGTCCCTAAAGAAAACGCTAACAGTAGAAACCTCTGTGACGTGGTAGCTTCTACTGAAAGACACCACCCAACCGAAACCCGCTGAAATATAAACATATAAATATACAAATAACATATAACATATAAACATGTAGCATGTAAACAGTGTGAAAAGTGTGAGAGACAGAAGGCTCAGCTAGAACATAAGGGCACAGTTCACAAACAAAACAGGCCACTTAACTTCTATGTGTCCAAACGTCAGCACGGTGCAGAACAGGTTGAGATCAGCATTCTGAGGATAATGATCCAACGTTGATCAACATCTGCTCCTATAGCTAGCCATGACGCAGGAAAATGAGCTTCTGATACCGGAACAGTTGTTACGGCACTTGTCCTTCTTCCTTACTGATCAGGAAATCGATTCGCTCGGTACTTGTCCTTCTATCGTAGGAAAACTGCAATACTGCCGAGCAGCGCCGGGTAGTTTCAAAATATTACCAACTGTCAGTAACGCCGGGTACTTTCAAAAAATTTCATGGAAGGTAGTAGTTGAAGCTGTAATGTTGTCTTGTAGTCTGATGATGATGTCTGGGTTTGTTGACCCCCTTGAGAGCTGGTACCAGAATAAACCAACTTTTGGCCACCATGAAATGATAAGGGTGGATTTAGGCTCGCTCCTCTTCGGTGACAAGTCCGCTATTGTGATGCTTCCATAATGATAATGGTAGGACTGACCACCATGGACGTTGTAGGTATAGGTCCAATTTCGTTGCAAATCTTTAGCCCCGTCACAATACCACCCCTATCGACACCAGGTATTATAGTTCAAGATGTAGGGTGAATCTTTGAAGGACCGAGGACTAGAATGGAACCAGGCCAGGAAGAAGACAGCTGATAGAATGGTCTGTCGCTCTCTCTTCCAAACCTCTACACCTCACGGTAGAAGGGGAACGACTAAGTAAGTAAGATGTAGGGTGTCTTATCTGGTTTTGTGTTGTTGTTGTAGCTGTGTATAGTGGTGATGTAGTTCACAGAGTTACAGCACGTAGGGTACGACATGTGAAATTTTAAATGGGTAAACTGCTCTGGACGTTTTTCATCATTTATTTTGACGTCACAGATACAAGTACGTACATCCAGTTCACAATAGAGCAAAGTCATGACATTCACGAATAACAGCATACATAGTTTATCAATGCATTTGGCATATTCTAAAGATGATGATATGGCGCCAAGGGATTATATGGTTGGCTCCAAATACAAAAGTACATCAACAAAAAATCCTCTTACTGTTCAGATGTGCTAAACGAGTCAAATCATCAGTCGCACGAGGATGGCATTCCAGGAGTGCAGGTCAAACTGACCTTTACAGGCATTCCTAAGTCTAACCTTGACGTAGACATAATCGCTGACACACGCGACGTTCATAGAACAAAGAACTGTCCTTCGGGCTGAGTAGGACCCGTGTACATATAGATCTCAGGTATGAAGATACCTGGGGCGTGACATCTATTAGAAGAACCTTCCTTTCTGTAATGCATACGTGAGCAGAGATCGACCATTGTCAAACATAAAGTAAGTTACAGATTGGATGTAAATGAGGCATTACCTTCGTTCGAAAATCCACACCACAGAAAACATACGCCTCCATGCGTTTTAGAATACTCAAGGGAAGGACCTTGTAAGCTAACTATCTCACAATAAGGCTCCTAATCCCTAACAAAATCACAGAGACGCCAAAACGCGTCCTTTCTGCTTCACAGCTTTACATCGTCTCTCAAGATAAAGAAACTTTTCAGACGCCCCGCGTCCGGACATGCGCAGAACCTATACACTTGAATAGCAAGACGATCTAGGAACATTCCAGATAAGATTTAACTAGATCGAGCCTTATTTGGACATGAACAGAGACCTCAACACAGGTTTCAGACATTCCAACAACAGTTGACCGATACTACCAAATAAGGAGAATGGTCACACTTCGTTAATAAAAATATGGACCGACCGTGTCTCGACACAAGAGGAGGTAACATCATATTAAATGATAATCTCCATTATCCAGAGTTATGTAGCTTTGACCGAAACAAATAAAAGTGTACATTCCAGTCAATCTAATTACACAATGTCTTTAGCAAAAAATGATCATACAATGACTTTAGGAAAAATGATCATATAATGACTTTAGAAAAAATGAAGATCTGTGCGTAACAGGTATATTTGTTGATGGATTGTTAGGGAATAACTCCAAACTACACATGATTCGTAAAGATCCGAAAACGATAAATGAAGCGATACAAATGGCAATTAGAGAGCAGAATGTTCGAACAAGATTTAACCAGTGTATCGAACAAGAACCCATAGTTTAATCACATCCGGATCATGAACCGATGGAAATTGGTCATTCCCGCCCGCGTTGGCATCGCCCAGGCCATATGAATAATCAGGAGCAATCAAGAACAAATTATACTCAACACCCTCATAGGCAACAGAACGTCCATCAAGTTAATGCCCCTACTTGTTTTATTTGTGGTATTCGAGGACACCTAGCCCGTGAGTGCCGACGACACCATCATCGCCTACACCAGCAAAGCTATAACAACCCTCGACATCAGGGTTATGGCAATAGTAATCATTATGGTCAGAGTTTTCGCGGAGCACATACAGCTTCAATTTTACAAGAGGACAATCACGAATATACAACCAGGGAAACGGAAGTCAACCATTAAGCAGGACCGTTATTGGTGACTATAAAATTGATGGAAACAACAACTTCCTTCATCATAGGTCCATACATAGAAAGAAAAACAACATTGTTCCACACCCAATACCTCCTCCTCAAAGAACACCTGGGCAAGAAATACAGTCCACAAACATTACCCCAGACCCTAGTTCCTGTCTCATCAAGATAGACAAGAAGAATTACCGAGCACTTGTGGACACCGGCGCTTCAGTTAGTCTGATTAGGGAACAGTTATACAAACAAATTAAACATCTTGTGAACTTCCGACCATCAAAGACATTTATGGCCTCGGTGACAGGAGAATCTATGAAGTCTTGTGGCACAGCATATATTACATTCCACAGAGTACAGCAACAGCTTACACATCCCTTTATAATTACACGTGGGATGTCCAGAAACTTCATCCTCGGTAGAGTCTTCCTTACTCGCCACAACGCCAGAATATATTTTGACCTGCATAAGATCAATATCAATGGTGAATATATACAGTTACAGGATGATATACATATCGCATCCATAGTAAGCTTAACAACTCCATTTACAGTACTACCTAACACGCATGTGATAGCCAAAGGTCGAATTAAGAGTTCCAATTATATCGGACCAGGACAAACAATCCAGATTAAACCCTTGGAAAACGAGGACATCAATGACGAACCCTTCATGTTTGTTACTGAAGGTATTTCAGAAGTCTCTCTCTCCCGTGACTTTCCAGTCATGATTGTAAACACATCGGGACAATCTACAACGATACACAGAGGTGCAATAATTGCTAAAGTACGAAGATCTTCCTTGACCTGTACCATAAACAACAAAACGCTTGACGTTGGTCAGAGTCGACATCATCATTCCCCCGCTCCACGCAGATCGAAAAATCATGCCCCATGTCACCCCTCCGACTCTGGCAGACGACTTCAATGGCAAAGCACATATGGTATACAGTTTACCTACAGGATTAGGCGCCAGACTCCAGGAACAAGAACGTTGGTTAAGTCGAAAAGAACAACAGATAGAGAAAAAATTTACAGCCAGCAGAGCAACGGGAAACATAGATGTCGACGAACATATCACATGTCCAAGATGGATAGCACTGATTATATACCTGAGAAATATGCTACTCCCATACACAGAGAGAGAAGACATACTAACCAAGATGACATACAGTATGATAGAGCCTGCAGAGAAGTACCCGAAGACACAACTTATCGATACCCTTCATTCTCCACACCATGTCAAATCCCACACTTAACCCCCCGCCGCCCCACAAGGCGAGACTATCAAGATGACACACCATTACCAGGAAGATACCCAGGTGATCAATATATTAATCATAGCAACGCAGAAGATCAAGAATTTGAGGCATATGAACGAGCTTGCAGAGATGAACCTGAAGATATATATTAAGATACGGAAAGAACTAAATATCTTCGTTATGCACATGAAGTTGATCAAGTAATAAGGAGAAAAGCATACGATGGGATATACAGAGGAACAGGCAACAGTGGAAGAAAATTGGCACCATGTTAATCGTGTTACCCACTATTTATTGCCAACCGCAGCACAGAAAACAGTCCTTTGGTATAATAGATCACCTTCTCAATATAGTGGACACTATAATCACAGAACAGGGGTAGAGCATACTCCATGGCGGAAACCCAATACGAGATACTCAAACAAACCACTCTATAGAAGATATGAATCAAGATGTCAAAATCCCTTTGAATACTGCCGTAGTGAACGAGAGAGCAGAAGTAACAATCATAGAACAGAGGTAGAGCATACTCCATGGCGGAAACCCAATACGAGATATGCAAACAAACCATTCTATCGAAGATATGAACCCAGATATCCAAAGCCCTTCGAATATTGCCGTAGTGAACGAGAGAGTAGACGTAACATTCACAGAACTGATGAAGAAAACACATATGTTAAAACACCGTGTACAAACCAAGAGTCCCAGATACAGAATCACATACCAGACCGGTTATCGCAATTACTGGCGACACTGAAAGTAGAAGGTCAACATAAATCTAAACATAGTGAGTTCATCACTAAACACCAAGATATATTCGCACTAACGGATATGGAGTCAGGCAGAACCGGTACGGTACATATGGACATTCAGACCACAACAGAGGAACCTATTAGTTTGAAACCCTACCACACCCCTTTGAAGAACCGTGAAATAGTGGAGAAATCTATAAACGACATGTTGAGTGCAGGAATTATAGAGAGATCGAGATCAGCATGGTCATCGCCAATAGTAATAGTATCGAAAAAAGATGGAACAAGTAGATTTTGCTGCGATTACCGCGCATTGAACAGAATTACCAAGACGATTTCATATCCATTACCACGCATTGATGATATTTTGGCGACATTTGGACATTCTACACACTTTACTACATTAGATGCACGCTCGTGTTACGGTATATGATATTAACGCCGTCTGCTAAAGGTTACCAGACGTGCAATTGTAAAGGTTAAGACATTTAATATATTGCGATAGATGTTTCAATTACTGAACGCTTCATACACGATCGATTATGACGTGTATAGCGTTGTTTAGGACACAGTCGGTAACTAAGAAACGCTACCCTTTTTACATTGACCGTCAAGCTGTTAAGACGCGTCTGACTTTCCTTCCAATGTTGGGCATGGTATTGCCATACAGATATATTTTATGCAAGTACGGACATGGGTCAGTCCATTGCTATTACGAAGATTTGAAATGATTAAAGGTCAGTACGAAAGTGAAAATTAAGGAAGGATGAATTACAGTCCATAGTATTTGATTTTTGCCAGACTCATAGACTCACTGTCGGCCGTTGGAAAACCCCAACCGCGCGTGCATACAGCTATGACAATCTGCATACAGTAATTTGATTATTGGACAAGGACTGATAGGATATCTACATATATATGCCATATATTTTCAAGTTATAATATGTACTTTTGTGATCAACATGCATGAATCGTCTTGACGTGTAAACTGTATTAAATATTTGTGGACTCAATGAACCGACTTATCAAGTCAATGGAATTACAAGTTCAATATAATTGCAACTTTCAAATGTTTGCTCACACGTTTTCTACCCCACCCCGCACTCGCGTAAAGCAACACCAATTGACACGATGAAAATATTGAATGAAACCATATAAGAACTCAACTAACATGGCCAGAATTTATAACCACTTTATTGACATTATATGGAACATTGTTGTCAAATTGAATGTTCCAGAACAACAGAGAAGATCGCCTTCAACAGATGGTGTCCATTGATTGGGGATCGAAAAAAAAAAATTCGGAAATTAACAATTGTTTACATTTGAAGGACGATCACATGATGTGCTGAATTATGACCTATGACGCAGTACTCAGTATAATCCCTAACAACGTGACGTCACCAAAGTTCGTGTACATGCCATAAGTTGACAGCAGCAAGCCTAGTTTCTACGGAGAAAAAAATAACAAAGTCAACGAATAAACCTTGTATATGCATCAAGAGCAAACAGTCAGACACACTTCTACACCGTTTTTTGCATACCGTCATCGACAGGAGTCCGAACTGAGCACAAAAGATAAGTCATTTAGGTGTGACCTTTGTCGGTCGATAAATAACAGTGCTGAGTCCATGTTGCTTTGATCAGGCATGTCTATGTATTTTCATGTATATATGTTAAATTTGTTTTCCATCGTATGTATTTGTTGTTAATTCGTGGGAGGTAGGGAGGATGAACTGAAATTAAATTCTGCGGCTCTCACGATGCCTGAATTAATTTCGGTCGTTTCTTAGGGCAGTTAAACGATTGCACCTTTGGAAACCCCATTGAGGTTTGACATTGGACTTGTTGTCCAAATCTGCTATCGTTTGGCGATTTGCGTTAGCTGTACTGTCCCGTAGATAATTGGTGTATTTTATTCGTATTCAGTTAATAATTTTATTCAGTTCTGTACCATGTTCGTTACTATTTCGTCCATTCTCCTCTGACTATCATTTATTTGATGATTGTTAAATTTTTGTCCGTTATGAGTCCTGTGACGTCATCATTTTCTGCAGTCATTTTTTTTTGTGTACTTGAATATTCAGTTGACCTCCGGTCAGACCTTGCCCTTCATTTGGTCTGTGACATTTCCGCTTATTTTATTTAGTTCATAAATTCATTTTTTATTGTGAAAATGTCTTGTTTGCGTCTTAACATTGTTTGTACCTTTTAGTTGCATCATTGCTTGTCTGTCCTCATAATATATATTAATATTACATTAATAATATGATAATTATATGCAATAATACACTTGTAATTTAATTTAATTAATTTTTTTCTGAAATTTAAGGTTAATATGGGACATTGCATAATTATGCAGTGATAGTCCAAGAAAGTAGCACTACAATTTATAATAGATGCCTAGGGCATAATAATATAATATATATATTGACAAAATAAAATAATCTTATAGCTACCTTTGAGGTAATAGACCCATTGTATATTATTTAATATACTTTTCTGGTACTAAGAGAGTGACTTAGTACATTGAACAATATAATTACTAGGAATTATACCCAACATTATTGGATATTGAGATTAATTGTGTGATATAATTACATTATATTTAACAGATATCATAACTATTTATGATATAGTATTATTTAGATACAATATTGTTACAAAATATTGTCTATTAGTTGAACTTAGACATTAAGTTCAGTACTATTGTGATTACTTATATTGAATATTTCTAAGTTGAGTAAGTATAATAATTACTCTGAAGCTACTATTGACTATTTTAATCAGTAATTATCAATAATTACTTACAGATAAAAGTCAAAATGCTTACTATAGACCATTTCGTTAAGATTGGTCGTGAATATGGTTATAAATCTCAAGAACTTCGTCAGTTTGCTGAATCAGAACTGGAAAAATATGAAAGAAAAGAGGAAGAGAAAAAAGCTGCATTAAAGAAAGAGGAAGAGGAACAAAGGGCAGCATTAAAGAAAGAGGAAGCAGAACTTGAGATGAAGCAAATTGCCAAGGAAAATAGGTTGAGAGAGATTGCTCAACGTGAAAGAGAAGAGCAAAGAACAATCGCCAGACAGGAAGAAGAGAATAAATTGAAACGAGAGGAAATTATTTTACAACAAGAAATGGAATTGGCGCGTATTAAATTGGAGACAGCAAGATTACAAGCACAAAGTGCTGATGCAAACCAGAATAATAACGCACAAAATGGATCATCATCCAGCCAACCTAAACACTTCTACAACTTTAAATTACCCATTTTCAACTTGAACGTCGACGACCTTTCATCGTTCCTGGCACGTTTTGAACAGACTTGCAAATCTAACCATTTGCCTGAAGAGTCATGGGTACTCAAGTTAAATGAATTCTTGGTTGGAGAACCATTGACAGCTTCTCAAAATGCTGACCCATCAATAGCAAATAACTACGGTGCTATTAAGTCCTTGCTTTTACGAAGGTTTCACCTGGACGAGGAACACTGTAGGTTGAAATTTAAGGGAATTTTACCTGAATCTCCAAAGGATTTTGCAGGATTCATTGCGAACATACGCAATACATTTAATAGATGGGTTGAACTGGCAGAAGTCAACAAATCATACGACAAATTAGTTGATTTACTACTGCGGGATAAGGTATTATCTTCAGTTAGCCAGCCATTTTTTGCATATTTGCAGGAGCGTAAACCAGGTACTATGGATGAGTTAGAAAAAATTTCTTTAAACTACTGTTCGGCACACCCGAATGCAACCATTTCTAACTCCTCATTAAGAGAACCTCTACCTGTGGCGTCTAATATGGCCTACAATCACAATAACAAACAAAGACATCACAGTGTAGACAGAAGCAGGTTCCAAAGAAATCACAATGTTAACTTTCAGAAGGGACATAATAATGATTTCAACAATAAAAATGAGTTCAACAGAGGTAGATCACGAGATAGAAATTATTCACCTCAAACAAACTACCACAATGGTCAACATAACACTCATTATAATCGATCACATACTCCCAATAATAATAATAACTGGAATGGTAATAATCATGGCTCGAGACATCGAGATAATAGTTACTATAGAGGACGACGAGATAATTCTAACAATTATACTCGGAATCGATCTCATTCTCGGGGATCATCTCATTACAACCATAATACAGGGGCGGCAGTTACAAATAATACTACCCCTATAGCTCAGGTCCCACTTGACAATAATACAACACAGTCTTCTGCTGCATGTTTTGCTATTAATTATAATGTGGCAAATAGTTGCCAGCAATGCAATCTTATTTTTCAGAAGGCGAAAGAAACAGTGCTTAACTGCGGACATATTATACCACAGGTAGGTCTTGCAGTCAACGATGGAACAGGCCTACTAATTTTTAACAGAGGATTAGTTAATGGATCCGTCGTCTCAGTGTTGAGGGATTCGGGATCCACAACGATTGGTGTACGACAGTCGCTGGTACATCCCAGCTGTGCAACAGGGGAATATGTCCGTTGCATGACTTTTGGTGGAACAATAGAGTTTTACCCCACAGCTATTATTCATGTTAACACTCCTTTTTTCACAGGAAACGTAAAAGTATGTATGCTAAAAAAGCCTATAGCTGATTTGATGGTTGGTCGTATACACGGCAGTAAAGATTGTACTCCAGATGAGATTATAGAATGGGAGAAACATAACCTATGCACTGGAAACGCCGTGACGACTAGAGCGCAGACTCAACTCATGGAGAAAGTTGATGATAATAAAATGGATGCAGACAACCAAGAGGAATTTGTAGTCAATTCACCTATTGACAGGGAAACATTTGCAACCAAACAAAAAGAGGATAAATCTTTAAAAAAATTTTTTAAGTTGGTTGATAAAGTTGACAATCTATCCTCAGGTAATAATAACAAACATTGTTTTGTTATTAAAAATGACATATTGATTAGATGTTTTAATGACAAATCACAAATGAAACAACAAGTTATGGTCCCATATACTTTTAGACGGTACATTCTTCAACATGCACATGACTCACATTGTGCTGGACATATGGGATATACTCGAACACGATCTCGAGTACTGTCTTCATTCTTTTGGCCAGGGGTGTCAAGAGATATTTCGCAGTATGTACGTTCCTGTACTACATGCCAAGAAGTGAAAGCACGTGGAGCTTTTCACACGGCGCCTATTCAGGCTTGCGATATCTCAGTGAGACCTTTTGACAAGATGGCAATAGACATTATTGGTCCATTGCTACCATCGGCCAGAGGACATAGATTCGTCCTTACGTGCATTGATTTGTGCACACGATGGCCAGAAGCTATCCCATTAAAGACCACCACTACCACAGATGTAGCTGATGCACTACATCTCATCTTTTCTAGAATAGGGTTTCCTAGAAAACTTTTATCAGACCATGGGTCACAGTTTATATCTGACACCATGAAGGAAGTCATGAAAACTTGGGACATTGATAGGAATTTAAGTAGTATTTATCATCCGATGAGTAATGGTGCGGTTGAAAGACTTAACCGTACACTTAAACAACTACTACATAAGGTTACTGCTAAGCACCCTCATGACTGGGACAGAGCACTCCCAGCTGTTCTATTTGCTTATCGGGAGGTACCGCATGAACAAACTGGCTTCTCTCCCTTTGAATTAGTTTTTGGTGCTCCCCCAAGAGGTCCTATGGGACTAATAAAAGACTTATTAATTGACGAGGAGATGACTCAGGACACTCAGTCATCTTACGAGTACGTGATTAATCTTCGGAAGAACATTATTGAGTCTTGCCAGTTGGCAACAGCTTCTTCTGAGGCTGCAAAAGCTAAGGCTCGATCTCTACAAAATAGGTCTCGACGATTACGCCAATTATTCCCAGGCGACGAGGCTTATGTGTTACTTCCTCACAATAACAATAAATTATTGATATCTTGGAATGGTCCTTACAAAGTCATTGATAAAATTTCCGACGTTGATTACGTCTTAGATATCAAGGGACACAAAAAGATATTTCATATTAACATGCTCAAGCAATTTCATACACGTCCTGAACACTTACAGTCAATTTTTCATGAACTAGATGACAACACAGTATCCACTTGTCATTATTCTAACTTATCTGTCATCCAGGAAGAAGAATCTTCTTTTCCTGAGGTACAGTTACCGTTACCTGTACCAGTAGTTCAACCTACTGAATCTTGGCGGGATGTAACCATCTCTTCAACGGTTACACCGCAACAGCGTCTACAGATTGCTAATCTATTACAATCTTATCCAGATGTGTTGACCGACGTCCCGGGTCGCACATCGGCTATCAGTCATGACATTACTCTCAATGATGATACACCTATTCGTGTACATCCCTATTCTGTTCCTTTACATTTCCTTGCTAAAACTACTAAGGAACTTGAACAGATGTTGTCTCTGGGAATCATTGAGACTAGTAATTCGCCATTCTCTTCTCCATTAGTGATTGTCCGGAAGAAGGACAATAACATTAGACTATGTGTTGATTATAGAAAATTAAATGCTAAGACTATAGTTGACAGCGAACCACATCCACTTATCGACGACTTACTACCACGTCTATCCAACGCAACTATATTTAGTAAGATAGACTTAACTAAAGGTTATTGGCAGATACCACTGACCGAAAAGGCTAAGTACTACACCGCATTTTCCACTCCACAAGGTCTATACCAGTGGAATGTGATGCCTTTTGGGCTTGTTAATGCGCCAGCTACCTTCATTCGCCTGATGCGACAAATTTTATCAGGTAGACCAGACGTTATTACATATATTGACGACATATGCTTGTTTAGTTCGTCGTTTGAGGAACATGTTTCGGGACTTAGATATGTTTTTGACACTCTAAGGAATTATCATCTAACTGCTAAACCTACAAAGGTGCAAATCGCGTGTAATGAGATAACCTTTTTGGGACATATCATTGGATCGGGATATATCCGAACGTTACCTAGTACAGTCTCCAAAATTCTAAACATAGCAGTTCCTCAGACGAAGAAACAGGTCAGGAGTTTGTTAGGACTTGTTCAATATTACAGTAGATTCATACCAAACTTGTCATCCATCACGGCTGTATTGTCTTCATTGTTAAAAAAAGATATGCCGGTGAAGGTGACATGGACTGGTACATGCAATGAAACTTTCAACAAAATTATAAATTTGTTCTCGCATGAACCAATTTTAAGACTTCCCGATGCTTCCAAAAGATTTTTCTTACGAACAGATGCTAGTAACTACGGCATTGGTGCATGCCTGCTCCAGAACCATGACGGCATTCTACATCCCACCTTATATATATCAAGAAAGCTGAAGCCGGCAGAAACCAAGTACTCAACAGTCGACAAGGAACTTTTGTCTGTGATCTGGGCAATAACGAAGCTGGAAAAATTCTTACTCGGTGCTCCCTTTACCATACAGACGGACCAACGTGCTGTAGCATCCTTGCGTCGATCAAATCATACAAGCCAGAAACTTGCCAGATATTCAATCATCCTACAGCCATTCGAGTTCTCCATTGAACATATTCCTGGCACTGAAAATTGTGTGGCAGATGCATTGTCACGTAATCCTATTGACGACGAATAATCAACATTGACACTCTTAAACTACATCAATCAGAACTACATTGGATTGAACGAAGTATCAACTATAAGGGAACTAACCTTGCCTTCAATTTAAACTTTATATACACTATATGCATCACAGAATTGAACTAAAAGACACATTGACATTGGAACTTCGTCTAACGTCCATACACGAGATATGAATACTCTTTGAACAATCATGGACTAATGTCTGACGACAAACCGAACTGATGTTCCTGTGTATACTTAATTCTTGGATGCTGGGATAAATGACATTTCTTTCCAACGTAAACGTTTGAACATTTTTGCCTAAAAGAATTCATCAGGATCAAGACTACGGATGGATCATCATATCCTATACTAATTAATTAGTTAACTTAACTTCTTAATTGAATTATTATCAATAAAATGAAATGTGAGAAAAAAAATGAAATGAAAGAACAAAAAAAAAAGAGAACGAAATACTAAAAGAAGAAATTATGAAAAGAGAAAATAAATCTCACACAAGTATTAGATTAATAATTTTTTTTAATGTACCTATACATTATTTAGTTAGTTAAATTAGATAGTTATTATTCACTAACACTTAACACACACAATTAAGTTAAAACTTATATTCGAATTTCTTTCTATTTCTTCTCACTTATTTTGTCTTTTTCTTCTCTCATAACATCGCGTTACATTAGAACCTTAATAATTTAACTCTTAGTTTAATTAATTAATTTAATTTTAATTAGTCAAATTAATTCCTATATGACATACTAATACGACAGACCTTACTTTAATTTAATTTTATCATTCACTATTAACATTGGACATTTATTTAGTTGATATAATAATATGTATAATATTGATATATAATGTGATTTATGTTAGATGACTATGACAAATAGTTAGTTGACACGACCGCAACACGGTTCTACTCAGAACATCGTCGGCCATATGTCACAATTGTGTTAAATTTTTTTTGAAAAATTGTTAAGTCGGATAGATATTGAAAAAAAATCTATCGATTTTTTTTTCCCCGGTGTACAGGGAATTGTTACGGTATATGATATTAACGCCGTCTGCTAAAGGTTACCAGACGTGCAATTGTAAAGGTTAAGACATTTAATATATTGCGATAGATGTTTCAATTACTGAACGCTTCATACACGATCGATTATGACGTGTATAGCGTTGTTTAGGACACAGTCGGTAACTAAGAAACGCTACCCTTTTTACATTGACCGTCAAGCTGTTAAGACGCGTCTGACTTTCCTTCCAATGTTGGGCATGGTATTGCCATACAGATATATTTTATGCAAGTACGGACATGGGTCAGTCCATTGCTATTACGAAGATTTGAAATGATTAAAGGTCAGTACGAAAGTGAAAATTAAGGAAGGATGAATTACAGTCCATAGTATTTGATTTTTGCCAGACTCATAGACTCACTGTCGGCCGTTGGAAAACCCCAACCGCGCGTGCATACAGCTATGACAATCTGCATACAGTAATTTGATTATTGGACAAGGACTGATAGGATATCTACATATATATGCCATATATTTTCAAGTTATAATATGTACTTTTGTGATCAACATGCATGAATCGTCTTGACGTGTAAACTGTATTAAATATTTGTGGACTCAATGAACCGACTTATCAAGTCAATGGAATTACAAGTTCAATATAATTGCAACTTTCAAATGTTTGCTCACACGTTTTCTACCCCACCCCGCACTCGCGTAAAGCAACACCAATTGACACGATGAAAATATTGAATGAAACCATATAAGAACTCAACTAACATGGCCAGAATTTATAACCACTTTATTGACATTATATGGAACATTGTTGTCAAATTGAATGTTCCAGAACAACAGAGAAGATCGCCTTCAACAGCTCGGGATTTTGATGTATTTCTATGTCACCAGCAGCTAAAGAAAAATCAAAATTTTGTACATACATAGGTAGCTATAAGTCGAACGTCATGCCTTTTGGTTTGAAAGGGAGTCCCGCAACATATATGGCACTGATGGACGAGGTTTTGCAGGGAATGCATTATTTTGCATTAGCCTATATAGATGATGTACGTATTCACACATCAGGTACCGTGGATGACCACTTAAGGAAAGTTGAGCAAGTTTTTTATCGCCTCCGACACCACCAAGTTAAACTCAAGCTTAGCAAATGTGAGTTCCTAAAAACGGAAACCAAGTATTTAGGATTCATAGTTAACAAAGATGGCATTCGCCCTGGCACAGATAAAGTGGAAGCAATTAGAAAGAAGCCCGCCCGCACAACAGTGAAGCAGGTACGAGCTTATATCGGTTGTTGTGGATATTACAGATGTCACGCTATTAACTTCTCAAAGGCCGCTGAACCGCTTATTGCGCTTACAAAGAAGTATTCACGATTCAAGTGGACAGAGTAATGTCAGAAATCCTTTGACTACCTCAAGAATGCGCTTACAACAATACCACTTCTTGCACATCCAGATATATCTCGCCCAATGATCTTATACACGGATGCCTCCAATACAGCAATAGGTGCTTGTTTAGTCCAACCCAGAGAAGAAGACGAGACACCGATAATACCACATATTCCCAACGAGATGCCCATAGCATTTGTATCACATGCCATCTCTAAAACACAGAGACGATGGTCGACTACGGAGAAAGAAGCTTTCGCCATACATTACGAGATACAGAAGCTTGATTTGTACATTAGAGGCACCAAACTCATCATTAGAACGGACCACCAGCCCTTGGTGAATTGGCTTACTAAGACACACGAGCAGCCCAAGAAATTACAGACTTGGTCCATGAACTTGAATCCTATGACACAAAAATTGAATACATCCCAGGTACTCAAAACACGTGTGCAGACCTCTTTTCTCGAATCCCACACCCTAGTACTATAGAGGAAAATGATCCAGATGCGTTTACTGACATCAACGACATTGCAAATGAGATTAACATCATACATTCCAACAGGATAGATGTCGACTTTAACACCGCCACAATAGATACTGGTACACAAGAAACAGTAGACTTGAACACATTTGACGTACACACTGAGCAGAGAAAAGACCCCCAAATTCTCAAGCTTATGATAGCTAATCGCAACTCGCAGAAAGCTTTTAAGAAATGGCAGAAACAGCACGATAAAAGAGCTACATTGGAACAATTTCAAGTTGGGGATAAAGTTTATTATAAGAAGAATGTTCGCAACAACACATTTGACGCACGATGGCTTGATGGATATAAGGTACTTGAAAAGACAACACCTGTAAATTACATATTATGGAATGAAGAGAAGAACATAGTCACCAAAGCTCATGCAGCACAGATGAAGAAAGCTAATTATCGCCCAATAGCACCACCAGCTTTATCGAAAGGCAGACCCGTACGAAAAGCCACATTGAATCAGTACAAATCCACAGAGACGTCAACCACCTCACACAGTGAAATCGACACAGATGATGATCTTGATATTCACACAGAACAATGTAACACCCCAAATCAACTACAGGATGCTATACATCGATTAAATCGTTGTAGAGACACGTCAGAAGACGAAGATGACATTCCGCCGGTGGAATTAAGGGAGAGGTTAATATCTCGAGACAATCGTTAACACGGTAGATATAGCAACACACCAGTATCAGTGAATGAGAACGAACCCCACCCACGCATAACGAGTCAAACATACTATGGCAGTCAAGGAGTACAACCGATAGTTCCAAGCCAGCAACAACCCACACACCGGCCTTCACATTCCAGCTGGGACACAGAAGATGACAGGCCCTTGCAAGCAACAAGAAACAACTTAACACACTATAGTCAGAGCCGTACAGAAGATCACTCAAACATTCAAGCATTGCGATCTTCCGATGAGACACACATCGAAACGAACATTGTTGACAAGCCTTTAGCACCTTATGAGTCAGAACTTGAGACAACAGAACGAGAAGAAAGCGACATCGATTGTATGGATGATACTACAAACACTGACATACGCACAGCTACCAAGCGCCCTTACCGCCCTTCATCAGGAGATTCGTCGCCACAAGCGAAGTTATTACGTCTACCACAAGAGCATGTACGAGCCAAGTTCAGAAGAAATCATCGCCCAGTTCACAAGCCGATTCCAGTTTTACAACATCGTCCAAATATTCAATCGCCATCTTTCTCCTGCAGAGCGACTATAAACACAACAACACAATCTATACCAATTTCGTCACATTACGACAGTCGTTTCTCCAGTAGAGAAATCACACTGTTAGAGCTTGCAAAAGAATTTTTAAAATTGATGCAGGCAGTGTAATCATCGTAAAGTACTCCCCCAGCTAAAGTACTAATCGCAGCACTTCCCCAGCACAGTGCTTATAGGTACTTTTATCAACAAAGTACTTACTACTAAGTCAATTTATTATTTTTTGTTAACCAGTGCTTAAGTTCGTTGATTTATTGGACACTTGGACACTAACATTACTCATGTAACTCTTTAAGGGACGAGAGTATAGAACTCTAGAAAAAAAAAATCAGACTGTAATCTAGGGAGACACAGAGTCCTGATTATGTAGACTTATTCCAGGTAAACTCACAGAGCTTGCCAATGTACTTCCCAAGGTATCGGATTGAGCACACCAGAGGATCAAAACTGATAATTACTGTTAGTATTGATAGTATTATTGTCATATTTGTTTGTATAGTGTATAGATTCCAGTTATATTCACATTTAAATAGGCAAAAGAGGAAACAGAAAAGAAGAGATATGAAATAGGCATAGCCAAATCATAGAAATGTAAGAAATTCCTCACCCAGGTACAGGTAGCAAAGAGTATACAACAAGCAATAATGGTGAACATCCCTACGACACATCTCATACCTTCTCCCCCTTCACCACCCACAAAGTATGTACCCCAGTTACCATTGCGCTGACAATATAGCGACAACAGGAACGCGACATGCTTCGCAGTAGTGCTGCTCTGAGCAGTAATCATAGTTTGGACTTAGTAGAAGAATTAATAAAGATATCATATGCCATTACTTGAGAGATGATAATGATGACACAGCCACGTAGTCACGTTTACATTAACTTTAGCCAGAAGGATGTTCTATATTTTATGAGGTTCTGTACACATGTATATGACGTCTATAGTTTCAGACAGAATTAACGACTTGAACTGTGCATCCAAGGCTAAGATCAGTAGAGCACATCAAATTCTGAATTGATTAGCGACACGTGTCTTTCACTATCGCTCCAGGACAGTTAGTTATGCACGCATCGCCATACTATTAAGTGTAACTCCACCTATCTGACCATTTCAATTCAGTAATGACATTGACGGCAGATACTACAGACATAACGAGTGCTGATAAATCTCTGTTTCCAGAGACAGTTACCAAGTCAACCTGTATATATATATATGTTCGATGTTGTAAAGTTTAAATTGATAATAAACAAAACAAAAACTTAATTTAGTGTGTGTTGGTCAAATCCCTACCCATATCTGTTATCCATAGTTTGTTTTCACGTCTGTGCGTATTCGTCACACATATATACATTGCATGTATTGAACTATTATTGATCAGTTGTTGTATCATATGAGGTTATGTATTTAAGTAATGATTGATGATATACCTCAATTGAAGCATTAAATTGGTAACGGAATGACATTACATATATGGTCTTATTTTTGTGACTTTCTATATTGGAACTCATAGTTTGTAAATGTATATGTAAAGGAGCAGGTATAGGATAGTGCATTATAGTTAGGGACTAGATAGTTGTTGATAGATCGCAAATGTTTCCCTACGGAATACATTTGTGTGGTCCCGGGTTGTATGTCACCGTGGGGTTTGCCCAAGCATTATTCATGCTATTGTTAAGGTGAGATAACAGTTAGGACAGCTCACAAGAGAAAATTATGAATGAAAATAATAATATTCCTAACTGACAACGGTTCAGAATACCGGTTCATGTTAACTAATAGTGAGTGATTATAGTGAGTTGTAAATAGAAAGTTCGAGAACAAGAAAAAAAGGCTTTACCAATAAATTTAAGTAAACAGATTTGGGTCAGCGAATCAGAAGAGTGGCAAGAAAACACACCACGAAAAATGACCAGAGGTCATTAGATTACAGAGAGTCCTGAGTTGTGCTTCAGGAAAAAGGTGTGATCGCTCAGCGGACAAGATGAACCTTCTGTGGTTTTGCAGATAGGGTTTATGTGAATATGTTTAGATGTCCAGCCATCACTAGCCAGTGTTATTCTATCGGGAGATAATTTGATTTGATTCTGTGGTTCACAGTTACGGTGTATTTCTGAAAGGAGATCAGCGTTTATGCTGTGTTTTTTGTAAGTATTGAACTATGATTATATTTTTGCACAGAGTATAATTTTGTTTACAGGAGAATCTTGCAGAAGCACGATTTGCCAGTTCATTACGAGAACTTTACGACTATGTACCAAGAAAAACGGATGGTTATAACGACTATGTGTAAAGTAACCAACAGGCTGTAAACATTTAAAGGAAAATAGAGATATTATAGAGGAGCCATATTGAACAAGGTTTAAAGTATCCAGAATTTCATATGATTTTCAAGAAAAAGTGAATGTCGACTTTTATAGAAGAACTTCAAATATGCTCTCTCACTTGTAAGTATCAGAAGGGTGTACATACAATTATTTATGCATGAGATGAATTTTGTTGCTAGGAGCAGTTATAGAGACCTGTCTGACCAGTTCGTCGAGGAAGATATTTAAGTAACAAATCAAGTATGGAATGCTAATAAAGAGCATTGGTATATGAGGAAATAGGAGCAGGTTTTGGGAAGACTAAAGAAGTCTACAGGAGAAAAGAATAAGTTAAAGAGGAATACGGAAGTTACAAGACATAGAATTCATGTATGAGTTAACATGAAGTACATAGACCTTGTAAAGGCCTCTATGCGAACTCTATCATTTGAATAACTCATTATATGTGTTGTTTTATTAAGTTATTAAAAGTTTTGAAGAATCAGAATGAATTTGATTCCATCTTTATGAGTTGCTAATTGTATGCCATGTATATTTAAACTGCCACTATACGAAGTCACTATTAACATCAAAGAAGGAACTGAATGAACCTGAAGTATACAAGAAAAGGATTAGAGTATCATCCAGGAATTTACACCTCTGGCGGAGATGGCCAGTAATGATATCAAATAAATAACTTGGAAGATAAAAAGGAGAGATTGTAAACTTGAATTACGTCACTAGGCCTGCCATCTACCACCTAGTGTGATAACACACAGTAACCAGTAACAGCAGAGCGGTTACAACAGAGGCAGTCACAAAAATAGAGACATATATAAAAAACAGAGGAATTAATTAAGAAACAGAGGCAGATATAAAAAATAGAGGCAGATATACAGAAATAGAGGCAGACACACAAAAATAGAGACAGACGCAAAAAACATTTGGTAGGAGCAAACTCTAAATATACGCTCGTACGTCTAAGGTGAGAACACTATAAATGGTACGTGCTTCATCCTTGAACACCTCGGACTTAGGTATCATTCAGGAGGCGCGTGACTTTTTATATAAGGAAAATCAGGAGGCGCGCAGGAGGAGCGCCAGGAGGCGCGCAGGAGGCACGATATGACTTTTATATAAGGAAAAGGTGGGGTGTGTATTTTTGTATAATAATATATTAGTTCGATAATGGTGTTGTTGTGTGTTGATTATTTTTCAAACAGTTATACGATATATATTTACAAAAGGAAGACGATATATTTAGACAATAGGAAGACGCTATATTTAGTTATACATATAGACATATATTACGACAGGTATACGATATAGACATATATTTACAACAGTTAGACATGTATTACAACTTTTATATAGACATGGGTAACAAAGAATTTAGTTAATATATTTTATTTTTTAAATAATATCGAGCTAAAGCACAAGTCTCAGACGCTTGGTAGATTTCTTCTGCTTCTTCGGTGGTGGATTAGAGACATCGGCCAGGTGGTTGTCTGTGGTGGGAGCTGACGTACAAGGGTTGGTGTTATGAAACCAACTCGGTTCTGGGGCTATTGACTGGTAACAGCTGGAGTTGATGTACTGATCAAACGTGTTACTGGAGGAGGTAGTAGGTCTCTGCTTCTTCGGTGGTAGATTAGAGACATCGGCCAGGTGGCTGTCTGTGGTGGGGGCTGACGTACAAGGGTTGGTGTTAGGAAAACAACTCGGGTGTGGGGATATTGGCTGGTAACAACTGGAGTTGATGTAGTCGTCAAACGTGTTACTGGTACAAGTAGTAGGATAGGTATCCGTGCGTGGTGACTGTAGTCGGTAAAATTCGGCGAGGATTTCACCCTGTAAAGTCAACAAATGTTCAAACTCAGATCGAGTTAACGTAATACCGTGTTTGGTAGGAAACCTTAGATATGATTCACCAAAATATGTTCGCACGTGTAGTAATGGTTGGCCTCGGTAAACACTTACAGACGCGGCCTTCGGACCACTAGCCAATGGTACAAGCATTTCCTAACTTCTGACGTAGACCCAGGTGTTGGGAACAGTGGAAGTCATCTTAAGTGAGGTGTAAGTATCTGTAGTTATCACACCACCGCTTCAGTAAAGTATGAATGTGAGTGTCTGGATCTTCCAAGTGTCTATATATGCAGGTATACCAGTTTAATCTGGTTTTTGAAACGTATCCATTCTTGTACTAGCCAGGGCGTGATTAGTCGAAAAACTAATCGATAGTTGACGCGTTGTCCCTGTGAGTAAACTTGTGCTAGCCATGATTTGATTAGTCGAACAACCAAACGATTGTTGACGCGTTGTCGATGTGAAAATGTTTTGTGTGCTGGCATTGTAAGTGCATGACTCATGGACGTATTGGCAAGAGGAAAAATCCATTAAAAGGGCGGGTAAAACCTTAAAGAGGAAAATACACACACGTGTCTATTGATCTCTTCCTTTGTCTATGAACGAAAAACAGTTTTGTGGCTCGCTAGCCAGGGTCTGACTAGTCGAAAAACTAATCGAATGTTGGCGTGTTGTCTAGCCGAAAAGGGTAGTAGAACGCGGTGCATAGTACCACCGCGAGCCTTGACCAAGATAAAATAAATGAAGTAGAGACCACAAACGTTAGTAACTACATCTTGTAAATGTCTAGCATTGTAGTTAACAGGTCGGGTAGAGTTTCTTGTTATAAAATTAACCAAGTCCGGGTGTCTAGGCGGTAGTCCAAAAGAATCAAAATATTCAAAATTGCCAAGTAAATTATAATATAGAGCGACCCAGTGGTCACCGGGTCGATGGCTAGGGTCAGTGTTGATGACGAAAGCAGCCGTCTGGATCGGATCGATACGTAGAGGTAATTGATCACGAGCTAAAACTTTAACGAGCCCAGTTCGTTTAACAAATGTATCCGACAGGAGTATGGTCCGTATCTCGTCTGTATTCATCGTTTAAGTGGTGTCGTCTGTCAAAACTTGGCGCGATTTCGAGATCTCCAAGATCTAGTCTTGCTCGGCGTAGACGAGGACCTGTAATGGTTCGGGCGTGACCTTGGAGAATTTAAGTTCTACTGAGACAGGACCCGACTTGGCCATCTCAAACTGGTCACCGTCCAGTAGACTGGGGTGAGGTCAAAGGAGTATAAGGCGTACCCATTCTTAAAATGTCTATATTCAAGGTCGTTGCCGGCGTCTTTGCCAACCAGTCCCATAGCTAGATTCGTCCCGAAGAATGCTCTCACGTACTGGTTGTGTTCATAATCCATGGACAAAGGCTTGCCACTGACTGTTCTACCGTCCGCGCTGACATTCAAATATATCAGACCAAAGGTAGCGAAATTGAACGGATTAGACGTGTACGACCCGTTAAAAGCGGTCGTAGTGACTAGGCCAATCACGATCCGGGTAGGTGTTTGACTGAGAAATAGATTATCCTGCATGTGCGATAGCATGCCTCTAGGAATAGAGAAAGTTTTTAGCACAACTCGTTTCAAAGGGTACTTGGCATGACCTCGCAACAAGGCTTTCTCGTGGGCTAGAGAGACGGCGGGGTTTAATTTGGCTTTCCGGACAATTAGGGCCGCATAAGTTATAATAGATTTATAACCACCGGCGGGGTCGTTTCCCAGCACGTTGAAGGCATCTTTAGATGGCGTGAGTTTTACTTTAACGGTCACACCGTTTAACAGGTAGCGATCTTGAGCGAAGATATCTGAATGTAAACGACCCATCATATCAATGTCCTGAGAACCAGCCGCTATATGTCGACGCAGTGTTAGTCCGTTGTTATTATCACCACTTGTTTCCGTAATAAAGTTTGGCGTGTCTTTGTAAAACAGAGCAGCTGTCATCTGACCTCGTTTGGCTTCCTCCCCGTAATTCAACGTGGCTTCCAGGTAAGCTCTATAAGGGTAGGTGTTCCCGCTGGGTGTAATCAGCGTATCGTTCAGGGAAACGTCGACTTGGGAGAATAAACTGTGCAGGTAATAGTTCATCGGGGCCACCTCTGCATCAGCGGGTAACGCGCCGCCATTAGCTAACGTGATTTTGGCGCGCACTTGCAGAAAATTATTGAACAAATCTAGATATTCTTCACCGTGTCCCGATATTACAAATTCCACCGGGGCTCCGAGGGCTAAGGCGGCCAACGGATGTATCTCCACAAATTGTCCCTCTTCTACGGCTGTCTGCGTTGGTGGTACGCTAAACAAATCTAGACCACTGTGAAGACATCCGCACGAGTTGGGGTGAATAAGCGCCATCATTCAAATATTTCAGAGTACCGTCGCTTCTTCTTGTGAGAATGAGAAGGACGAGCTCCGTTACATCGTTTTATTCTCTACGGCTCGCCAGGTGGGGCAGCTCTCGTTTTTCTTTTTCTGCTAAGACAGCTACCCGATTGGTTAGTGGTAAGGTGGTCAACCACTCCCTGTAGTAAACGCTGACCGGATTCTTTGGCTCGCGACCTGTAGACCGGTGCCAACCCCTTCTCTGAGTAAAGCTTTGCCTCCAGTTTTTAACCACGGGAGAACCATGCAACCGAGCCCGCCGAAAAAACTACCCAAGACATGTCCTCTTTGACTTCTGCCTCCGATAAACACTGGCATCCCGTGGCCAATTTGGCTGCAGTAAAACTCCTCATACATTTTAGGGTTTCGTAGGATGGGTACATGTCTCAACATTTTTTCTATTCAAAATCAAACCGTCTGTGAGTTCGGAAGTGTAGTGTCAACACCGAAGCTCCACTAGTGAATGGGATAGTCTTACCCTGGTCATTAGTTAAAAGGATTTCCACGGCGTGAAACGAAAAACGGCTCAGGGGTACGTAGTGCGGTTTGTCGTAAATCCTAAAAACCGAAGCGGTAGTCCTGTCCAAAATAGGAACAATCCGTAACAAAGGGACAGAGGCATCTCCAACCGGTCTCGCCGCTACGAGGTCGTATTACACGTATACATTTTTCATATCGCTATCCATTTGTACTTCAGTCTCTCCTCGTAGTATTGGGTCGATGTCTGTGGCGAGCGAGGAAGGCAAGCCTAACATGTGTTTCAACGTCTCGCTAATTCTAACTTCAACCTCCGGATCATACAGATTCAAGGTGGCCTTATTATTGTTAAAATGGAATCTAACTCGGGCTTTGTCATTCACATCAGTGTCTAAAAGCAAACGATTCAACTCGTCGATCAGCGTGTCGGGTGACGTGTATAGACCGACGGGCAACGTGAGTAGTATAGACTCGTCGTCTTTGTTGGGAAAGTAATGTATCCATACGTCATCCTCTAGCACGTTAAAATAACTTTTGGGAAATTGAAATCTCAACCAAACCAACCTAGTAACGCGAAGTCAAGTCTATAGTCTGTGGTAATTTGACGAAAAAGTGACCGGCGTTATAGTTTGGGTATATTTTCATCGAGGCATTGCTGGGTAAAGTCACGTAAAAACTCATCCTATCTTAGGGTTAGATAACATGTAACCCAGACAACTGCTCATTAAGGCGATCCAAAACTTGCCGCCCGTTGCTCCAACTTAGATTGAATAACGAGACCCGGATGACGACATATATAACGATCATCTGACAGATGAAAACGATCTCTAGCCGCGAGATTAGTTTCCCAAAAAAAAAGGCCAGACCGAGGTTCTCGTGGCCTTGGGAGGGGGTGATCGCAAAACTAGGTTGCTCACTTCTTCTTCTATCTCCATCAGTCTCGATATCTCGCTAGTTGTTTGGCGGAAATCCAGCTGTTGAATGACGAGTTATAACCGAATCATTTGACTAAATACTCTTTAACACCCCTGACACCTCGCCGTTCTTGCAAAATGGACTTGATTCGATAAACTATCTTGTCACCGACCCGTTGCAGCTCTTCTTGATAAAAAGACCCTGTCAATTCCTCACCCGAATCATCTTTAAGGACGTATGTGACCTGTCTTGTTTGGTTTAGTCGGCTGACCGTAAACATTTCTTCTGTCCATGCCGGCGTATAACCCTTTTAAAAAGTTTGTTTGGCTTGCACGATCCGCACGCGATCACCGGCTTTAAAATAGACTTTTCTGCCGATGACGTCAGGGGTCGAATACAACGTATGCCACACCTCTTCTTGATTGCTCGGGGTAACTTCCGACGGCGCCATCTTAATACTCCGATGATACGAATAATTGTAGTTGTGGACCAGTTGTTCTATCACATCGACGTAGCGAAGACTGTTGGTTTTGTTAAAGTAACGCCACGTTTTTTCTTTGAGGGTTCGAATAAACCTCTCCACTATAGCTGCCTTGGTATCTTCATTTTACGTGGTGAAGAAATGGACACCTTCGTCGCTAAGAAACTTTAAGAATGTTTTGTTGACGAACTCACTGCCTTTGTCTGTTTGAAAATTTATCGGTTTGCGACTGTTAAAAATGGTCTTCACCGCTGCTACTAAAGTTTTCCCAGTCTTGTTTTTCAGGGGAACAGCCCAAGCGAATTTACTAAACACATCGATACACGTTACTAGATAGGAAAACCCATCGTTGAATTTTTTTAAACCTCGCAAGTTTATTAAATCAGCCTGGAACTCTTGGTCGATACCACCCGAGATTGTATTACGCCTTTTAAATTTTCTACGCACCGGTTTGTGTAAGGTGTAGGTATCCTGATGACATAACCACTCTTCAATTTTTGTACGAGTAAGTTTGGTGCTACGTTGTAAGGCCCCGACTCCCCCATACGAACCGGGCCGTTTGGGATCGTAGTAATGTTCTTTTAATATCTTATTCACTTCTTTGGCCATGCTTCCCACTTTGGTGTTTTAGACTTTTTTCTTCTTCTGAGTGAATACGACGATGTTTTTCGCAATTTACTGGCAACCACCTTTTTTCGATTAGTGGGTGTGACTTGTTCGGGTGGGGACAGAAGAGTTTTGTCCACGACCTCATCTTTAAGTACAGTGGGTTGCTCGATGGGAGGCTTCGAACTCGACTCGTTAAGTGGAGACTTAATATCAACTAGACCTAGAGGTACGTGACTGTACTGTTCTAATCGAGTCAAATAACGCTGCAGTGTTCGCTGATATAATCTAGCTTTGTCACTCACTGGCAAATCTTCTCGATCCAAGACTAGTTGCATTTGACTGCCCAATTCTCCCAAGTTATCTCTTAGAGCGTTTTTGAGTCTCTAACAAACGAGGGTCCATCAAAATCATTTTCTTGGCCATCTACAAGACGCCTCTTAGTATGGTTAGTAGGGGTCCAAGGAGCGCACTTAAAAATCCACCAGGTCGTAAAAATTGTTTTCGTCTTTTGAGCGACAATTTCTTCTTGGTGAGCGCTCTCAGGGTGTTTTTGTAACGACGCATACGCCTCTTCTGAGGGGGTGTTAGTGAAACGTTACCTTTTAATACGTTGTGACAACATTCACAGAGTGTTCCTACAAGATCGGGTGACGCTGTTTTCATAACAGCCTTGATGACTGGGGGTTTGGCAGTGCCTAGAAACTTTAGCATTTCAGCATGTCTTCTCGCCTTTTCCCTCATCTCGTTATTTGGGGACGTAGACGACTTGTTGTTCGTGTGGAAATATATGACTACGAAGTCTTAAAGCGTCGGGTGTTGTCTGTCTCAGGTCGATTAGCAAATAACCGTGTGGGGCCGACGTCGCGTCTTTAAAACTTTCTTGAACATAAGCAGTACGACCTGGATACATCTGTTTGGCTAGATTTGTAATTTGCGACCCATCACGTGGGTTTTTGAAAGGCATTATATAATGAGAATTCAAGCTAATGGTTCAGTGTTCTTTGTTCTTGCCAAATAGATTTTGCATAAGGTATATTACACTTATATCGCGATGATGACTCCCTTCTGTGAATAATTTAGATACTCTATCATCCGTCTCACTCATCAAATCATCTATAACTAAAAGGCGTTTCTTCTCACCTGTCCATTGCTTAATGTCGGGCAGTCCTTTAATAAACTGAATACCCTCCATGGTTTGGTACAGGGATTGCCATTCCCCATAACACCATATAATTTCGTCTGGTATAGACGTCATCATATCTCGGATATGTTTCAAGAAACGCTGTACAAAAACAGTTTTGCCAGATCCCGTTGGCCCCACTATCAAAGCAGTAAAGGGATGCGGCCAGCGTGGGTCCATAGCTAACAATGATAAATTACAATCACACCCAGTTATTTTATATCTAAGACAATACACATCGTGAGACTCCCTGCGACGTGCTAAAAAACATTCACACAATGTTTCAAACCACCCAATATGAGAACCGTTCTAAAAACGATACTCAGTCACGTGCAGTTTTTTACAGTTCATTCTTCGACAACAACCCATAAATAACAAAAACAAGAAATGTGTGTGTGGTATCACATTTTAATATCATTGTTTTACAAAACGGTACCATGTGCTGCGTACACTATTACAAAAGATCTAGTTTTATGTTCGCTTGCAATACAATGACACCAAATCAATTATTCATGCACATCTGTGCCCACGTCGTTTTTGTGATGTTGAGTTAGATAACATGTATCCATACGTTTGTGAAACAAAGCCACATGCGGGTGACCGTTATTGCTTGCGCACGTGTGCACATCTGTGATAGGATTTTTATAAACGGGTTCCGTTGTTTAACAGATCAAGCGTAACAAGCCATTAACTTTTTCCGACCAGAGAATAATTAATTATTCATACACATCTGGGCGCAATTAAAGTTCGTGTGATTCTAAATTAGATAACGGGGTCCAAACGTTCTGCTAACGTTTTTATCGATCAAATCACCGCGAAACGCTTGCACGAACTATGTTTTGACAAGACGCCTCTACACAACAAATCGATCTGTGACCATCACGAAAAATTCATACGCGCGGCCTACTTTTTTTAACCAAGCCTTTTGTCTTAATATAATCAGGAATTATTTTAGATATCGTCATTCCGCAAACAGAACTCGACCAGCAAACACCTCTAAAAAAACAAACGTTTGAAGCCTTCTGAAAAAATCCAGTCGTTTTGAAGACCAGACTTCTCATATCAACCACCAGACCAAATCCAGCTCACCACCAAAAACGTATGTTTCTTTTATATCTGTGTTAGGATGTTAAATATCTGTTATTTTTCTATTTAAAAAATATATGGATATATACCCTAAATATCTTTATGTTTAAAAATATCTGTTTTGCTTGTTTTCGTTTGTTCGTTAGGAAACCTAAATTATTTTATTTTCTCGATTAAACTCAAAAATATATATCTTTATATGGATGTTCTTTCATTAGGAAGTTAAAGATATAACATTTATGTATTAAAATATTTGTATATGTTTTTGTTAAGATGATAAACTCTTTCATGTCATTTTAAAACATGTGTATGTGTTTTCGCTAAGTTAAGACTTAACCGACTTATTTTTTATAGTATATACAATAGGAATAAGTCTTGGTTCTGAAAAATTTCCTTAGTTTAAACTTATCTGCGTTTCTCGCCTATTGTTAAGCAAGTGCTTTGTTCATTTTCTACAAACAGGATGACTGTTGTGAGTTATCA